>CM022674.1:8009759-8022259 GCA_012295275.1 Chrysomallon squamiferum
AGCATTAGTTATAAACACAAACACTGTTTATTTTAGTATAACACAAACATTGTTATTTAGTATAACACAAACATTGTTATTTAGTATAACACAAAAATTGTTATTTAGTATAATAATAAAAGAGTTATTTAGTATAAAAACAAACATTGTTATTTAGTATAACACAAACATTGTTATTTAGTATAACACAAACATTGTTATTTAGTATAACACAAACATTGTTATTTAGTATAACACAAACATTGTTATTTAGTATAATAATAAAAGAGTTATTTAGTATAACACAAACATTGTTATTTAGTATAACACAAACATTGTTATTTAGTATAACACAAACATTGTTATTTAGTATAACACAAACATTGTTATTTAGTATAACACAAACATTGTTATTTAGTATAACAAGAACAGAGTTATTTAGTATAACACAAACATTGTTATTTAGTATAACACAAACATTGTTATTTAGTATAACACAAACATTGTTATTTAGTATAACACAAACATTGTTATTTAGTATAACACAAAACATTGTTATTTTTAACACAAAACATTGTTATATAACACAAAACATTGTTATTTAGTATAACACAAACATTGTTATTTAGTATAACACAAACATTGTTATTTAGTATAACACAAACATTGTTATTTAGTATAACACAAACATTGTTATTTAGTATAACACAAACATTGTTATTTAGTATAACACAAACATTGTTATTTAGTATAACACAAACATTGTTATTTAGTATAACACAAACATTGTTATTTAGTATAACACAAACATTGTTATATAGCATAACACAAACATTGTTATTTTGGTATAACACAAAAATTGTTAATTAGTATAACACAAACATTGTTATTTAGTATAACACAAACATTGTTATTTAGTATAACACAAACATTGTTATTTAGTATAACACAAACATTGTTATTTAGTATAACACAAACATTGTTATTTAGTATAACACAAACATTGTTATTTAGTATAACACAAACATTGTTATTTAGTATAACACAAACATTGTTATTTAGTATAACACAAACATTGTTATTTAGTATAACACAAACATTGTTATTTAGTATAACACAAACATTGTTATTTAGTATAACAACAAAAACATAGTTATTTAGTATAACACAAACATTGTTATTTAGTATAACACAAACATTGTTATTTAGTATAACACAAACATTGTTATTTAGTATAACACAAACATTGTTATTTAGTATAACACAAACATTGTTATTTAGTATAACACAAACATTGTTATTTAGTATAACACAAAACATTGTTATTTAGTATAACACAAACATTGTTATTTAGTATAACACAAACATTGTTATTTAGTATAACACAAACATTGTTATTTAGTATAACACAAACATTGTTATTTAGTATAACACAAACATTGTTATTTAGTATAACACAAACATTGTTATTTAGTATAACACAAACATTGTTATTTAGTATAACACAAACATTGTTATTTAGTATAACACAAAAACATTGTTATTTAGTATAACACAAACATTGTTATTTAGTATAACACAAAACATTGTTATTTAGTATAACACAAACATTGTTATTTAGTATAACACAAACATTGTTATTTAGTATAACACAAACATTGTTATTTAGTATAACACAAACATTGTTATTTAGTATAACACAAACATTGTTATTTAGTATAACACAAACATTGTTATTTAGTATAACACAAACATTGTTATTTAGTATAACACAAACATTGTTATTTAGTATAACACAAACATTGTTATTTAGTATAACACAAACATTGTTATTTAGTATAATAATAAAAGAGTTATTTAGTATAACACAAACATTGTTATTTAGTATAACACAAACATTGTTATTTAGTATAACACAAACATTGTTATTTAGTATAACACAAACATTGTTATTTAGTATAACACAAACATTGTTATTTAGTATAACACAAACATTGTTATTTAGTATAACACAAACATTGTTATTTAGTATAACACAAACATTGTTATTTAGTATAACACAAACATTGTTATTTAGTATAACACAAAAATTGTTATTTAGTATAACACAAACATTGTTATTTAGTATAACACAAACATTGTTATTTAGTATAACACAAACATTGTTATTTAGTATAACACAAACATTGTTATTTAGTATAACACAAACATTGTTATTTTGGTATAACACAAACATTGTTATTTAGTATAACACAAACATTGTTATTTTAGTATAACACAAACATTGTTATTTAGTATAACACAAACATTGTTATTTAGTATAACACAAACATTGTTATTTAGTATAACACAAACATTGTTATTTAGTATAACACAAAACATTGTTATTTAGTATAACACAAACATTGTTATTTAGTATAACACAAACATTGTTATTTAGTATAACACAAACATTGTTATTTAGTATAACACAAACATTGTTATTTAGTATAACACAAACATTGTTATTTAGTATAACACAAACATTGTTATTTAGTATAACACAAACATTGTTATTTAGTATAACACAAACATTGTTATTTAGTATAACACAAACATTGTTATTTAGTATAACACAAACATTGTTATTTAGTATAACACAAACATTGTTATTTAGTATAAAAACAAACATTGTTAACATTGTTATTTAGTATAACACAAACATTGTTATTTAGTATAACACAAACATTGTTATTTAGTATAACACAAACATTGTTATTTTTAGTATAACACAAACATTGTTATTTAGTATAACACAAACATTGTTATTTAGTATAACACAAACATTGTTATTTAGTATAACACAAACATTGTTATTTAGTATAACACAAACATTGTTATTTAGTATAACACAA
Source organism: Chrysomallon squamiferum (assembly GCA_012295275.1). Classification (NCBI taxonomy): domain Eukaryota; kingdom Metazoa; phylum Mollusca; class Gastropoda; order Neomphalida; family Peltospiridae; genus Chrysomallon; species Chrysomallon squamiferum. Next base: position 8,012,633 of record CM022674.1, read on the forward strand.
ACATTGTTATTTAGTATAACACAAACATTGTTATTTAGTATAACACAAACATTGTTATTTAGTATAACACAAACATTGTTATTTAGTATAACACAAACATTGTTATTTAGTATAACACAAACATTGTTATTTAGTATAACACAAACATTGTTATTTAGTATAACACAAACATTGTTATTTAGTATAACACAAACATTGTTATTTAGTATAACACAAACATTGTTATTTAGTATAACAAGAACAGAGTTATTTAGTATAACACAAACATTGTTATTTAGTATAACACAAACATTGTTATTTAGTATAACACAAAAATTGTTATTTAGTATAACACAAACATTGTTATTTAGTATAACACAAACATTGTTATTTAGTATAACAAGAACAGTTATTTAGTATAACACAAACATTGTTATTTAGTATAACACAAACATTGTTATTTAGTATAACACAAACATTGTTATTTAGTATAATAATAAACATTGTTATTTAGTATAACACAAACATTGTTATTTAGTATAACACAAAAACATTGTTATTTAGTATAACACAAACATTGTTATTTAGTATAACACAAACATTGTTATCTAGTATAACAAACATTGTTATTTAGTATAACAAGAACAGAGTTATTTAGTATAACACAAACATTGTTATTTAGTATAACACAAACATTGTTATTTAGTATAACACAAACATTGTTATTTAGTATAACACAAACATTGTTATTTAGTATAACACAAACATTGTTATTTAGTATAACACAAACATTGTTATTTAGTATAACACAAACATTGTTATTTAGTATAACACAAACATTGTTATTTAGTATAACACAAACATTGTTATTTAGTATAATAACATAGTTATTTAGTATAACACAAACATTGTTATTTAGTATAACACAAACATTGTTATTTAGTATAACACAAACATTGTTATTTAGTATAACACAAACATTGTTATTTAGTATAACACAAACATTGTTATTTAGTATAACACAAACATTGTTATTTAGTATAACACAAACATTGTTATTTAGTATAACACAAAACATTGTTATTTAGTATAACACAAACATTGTTATTTAGTATAACACAAACATTGTTATTTAGTATAACACAAACATTGTTATTTAGTATAACACAAACATTGTTATTTAGTATAACAAAACATTGTTATTTAGTATAACAAGAACATAGTTATTTAGTATAACACAAACATTGTTATTTAGTATAACACAAACATTGTTATTTAGTATAACACAAACATTGTTATTTAGTATAACACAAACATTGTTATTTAGTATAACACAAACATTGTTATTTAGTATAACACAAACATTGTTATTTAGTATAACACAAACATTGTTATTTAGTATAACACAAACATTGTTATTTAGTTATAAACACAAACATTGTTATTTAGTATAACACAAAACATTGTTATTTAGTATAACACAAACATTGTTATTTAGTATAACACAAACATTGTTATTTAGTATAACACAAACATTGTTATTTAGTATAACACAAACATTGTTATTTAGTATAACACAAACATTGTTATTTAGTATAACACAAACATTGTTATTTAGTATAACACAAAATTTATTGTTATTTTATTTAGTATAACACAAACATTGTTATTTAGTATAACAAAAACATTGTTATTTAGTATAACACAAACATTGTTATTTATTATAACACAAACATTGTTATTTAGTATAACACAAACATTGTTATTTAGTATAACACAAACATTGTTATTTAGTATAACACAAACATTGTTGTTATTTAGTATAACACAAACATTGTTATTTAGTATAAAAAACATTGTTATTTAGTATAACACAAACATTGTTATTTAGTATAACACAAACATTGTTATTTAGTATAACACAAACATTGTTATTTAGTATAACACAAACATTGTTATTTAGTATAACACAAACATTGTTATTTAGTATAACACAAACATTGTTATTTAGTATAACACAAACATTGTTATTTAGTATAACACAAACATTGTTATTTAGTATAACACAAACATTGTTATTTAGTATAACAAAACAAAACAAACATTGTTATTTAGTATAACACAAACATTGTTATTTAGTATAACACAAACATTGTTATTTAGTATAACACAAACATTGTTATTTAGTATAACACAAAACATTGTTATTTAGTATAACACAAACATTGTTATTTAGTATAACACAAACATTGTTATTTAGTATAACAAAAACATTGTTATTTAGTATAACACAAACATTTGTTATTTAGTATAACACAAACATTGTTATTTAGTATATAACACAAACATTGTTATTTAGTATAACACAAACATTGTTATTTAGTATAACACAAACATTGTTATTTAGTATAACACAAACATTGTTATTTAGTATAACACAAACATTGTTATTTAGTATAACACAAAACATTGTTATTTAGTATAACACAAACATTGTTATTTAGTATAACAACAAAACATTGTTATTTAGTATAACACAAACATTGTTATTTAGTATAACACAAACATTGTTATTTAGTATAACACAAACATTGTTATTTAGTATAACAAGAACAGAGTTATTTAGTATAACACAAACATTGTTATTTAGTATAACACAAACATTGTTATTTAGTATAACACAAACATTGTTATTTAGTATAACACAAACATTGTTATTTAGTATAACACAAACATTGTTATTTAGTATAACAACAAAACATTGTTATTTAGTATAACACAAACATTGTTATTTAGTTATAATACAAAACATTGTTATTTAACACAAACATTGTTATTTAGTATAACACAAAACATTGTTATTTAGTATAACACAAACATTGTTATTTATAACACAAACATTGTTATTTAGTATAACACAAACATTGTTATTTAGTATAACACAAACATTGTTATTTATAATAACAAAACATTGTTATTTAGTATAACACAAACATTGTTATTTTGGTATAACACAAACATTGTTATTTAGTATAACACAAACATTGTTATTTAGTATAACACAAACATTGTTATTTAGTATAACACAAACATTGTTATTTAGTATAACACAAACATTGTTATTTAGTATAACACAAACATTGTTATTTAGTATAACAATAAAAGAGTTATTTAGTATAACACAAAACATTGTTATTTAGTATAACAAAAACATTGTTATTTAGTATAACACAAACATTGTTATTTAGTATAACACAAACATTGTTATTTAGTATAACACAAACATTGTTATTTAGTATAACAATAACAGAGTTATTTAGTATAACAACAAACATTGTTATTTATTATAACACAAACATTGTTATTTAGTATAACAAAACATTGTTATTTAGTATAACAAAACATTGTTATTTAGTATAACAAACAAACATTGTTATTTAACATTGTTATTTAGTATAACAAAAACATTGTTATTTAGTATAACACAAACATTGTTATTTAGTATAACACAAACATTGTTATTTAGTATAACACAAACATTGTTATTTAGTATAACACAAACATTGTTATTTATAACAAACAATAACACATAACACAACATTTTATTTAGTATAACAATAACAGTTATTTTGTATAACACAAACATTATTTAGTATAACAATAACACTGTTATTTAATATAACACAAACAGTGTTATTTAGTATAACAATAACAGAGTTATTTACTATAACACAAACTGTGTTATTTAGTATAACAAGAACAGAGTTATTTCTTATAACACTGAGACTGTTATTTGACAGGTGTTGCTGTATCAGCTGACTAAACAAGACAAATACAGAGAGGACATTGAGGCGACTCTGAAGAACTGGCTGCCAGGTGGAACTATACCGTACACTCCTAAAGGACTGGCGTTCGCTTTACAGTGGGGCTCACTTAGATATGCAGGTAAAAATGAACAAATAATCAATTAAAACACGCAAAGACAGAGGCAATAAATAAATAAATAAATTAATTAATTAATTAAATAAATAATCAAAATTGTTAATAACTTAGTTTGTGTATCAAGAACAAGATTAAATGAATAAATTTATTATATATTATTATTATTATTCAGCAAATATGGCCATGATTGCTCTGATGGCGGCCAATGCTGGTATCCATCCTGAAAAATACAGAGAATGGGCCAAATCGCAGATTCATTACATGCTCGGAGACACCGGCCGCAGCTACGTCGTCGGCTTCGGTGAAAACGCGCCAAGCAGTCCTCATCATGCCTCGAGGTTAGTGATTGTCACTGACAGGACTCGTTAATATTAAAATTCCTTAACAAAAGCAAAACCAGTAGAAGAAACTAAATTTATGACCGTAGGAACTAGGGTAACAGAGGCTGCGGGTTTCTTCCCAACAATTTGATCATTTCAGATCTTTACAAAAGTTTGTTTGTGTTGCAAAATTGTAACTAAACGCTCCTTAATGTTTTACATCGTTAGACCGATGTCCCAATTTCACAACTATTCCGACAGACGTAAGATATATAAAAACAGGTGATTCTTCGGTTATGCTTGGGTTTTCTTTTTTAGGGGTTTTTGCCATGTTTTCATAGTTCAGTAAAAATTCGTATTTTATATAATTGACGTAGTAGTTTCATGTAGAGCATACAATTAATTCTCTGTTCTCTCTGTGCAGCAGTGGAGTGTAGTCTCTCTAGAGGTGTGATCCAAAGAGTTAACGTATATCTGAGCAGTTTTTAAACGCACCATGATTATTTATAATAATAAACTAGTTATTAAAAACTAAAACATTAAGCAAAACTGACGTATATATCATAACGTGTTGCTTGTATTTTCGATGTATACACATACACGTACATACACAATATTTAAATTAATCAAACAGTCTGAAAATGTCATGTTTTGCTGTGTGTTATCTGTCTTCCATCAACTTGCAGTTCCTGTGACCCGCCGCCATGGAGCTGTACGTGGGCAGATTTCTCTAAGGCGGAGGCGAACCCTCACACACTGTACGGCGCTCTGGTAGGAGGTCCCGACATGTTCGATAACTTCGTGGACGATCGAGCAGACTACATCCAGAACGAGGTTACATGTGACTATAACGCTGGCTTCCAGTCCGCTGTTGCAGGTTAGAACAAACTCCTCCTCGTACACTGTTGTATAACAACAACAACAACAACAGTAACAACAACAATAACAACAACGACAACAGTAACAACAACGACAATAATAACAACAACAACATTAACAGCAATCACAACGATAATAACATTCAATATAATGATAACATGAGACAATAATGGTGATGATGACGATGACGTTTATGATATAAAAAAAAGAACATCCAGTTACTTTTTCTTAGCTAGTTCACAAGTTTTGTGTGTGTGTGTGTATATATACATATAATCTTAACGATATCATAAGAAATATATGCATTCACAGTTAAAATAACGATGTTTCCAGGTTTGATGCAGGATCGACTGAGACACTCTAAGACACTGGGACATCTACGTCTGAAGAACGCAGCCGGTATGAAGCTGAAGGAAATACGACAGATTGGCTGATACGGAGTTATCTCCACCTGCTGCATAATAGCGTAACACACACATTCCTGGAGGATTTTATTTCAAAACGTCCATCATAAAAATAACAATGCGTCTCCAAAGTTTTTTTTTATTCTTGGCATGAACATGAGAATTATTAAATAATTTATAAATATGAATTTTATTCAGATTACTCTAAATATAAGTTAATTAGAAAAAAAAAAATTGATTTAAGAACGATAACTTGGGCGAATGGGGACTCTTTGGTTAAGGAAGGCAGAAAACTAGATAAGCCCCAAATTTAACACAGGTAAGGGATTTTCTTTTTCTTTTGCTTATTAAAAAAAAAAAATACAAGTTCAAACACAATATTGTTTAATTATTAAAGTAAAACTGAAACGTAAAGATTCTATTTAGTCACAAAATGACAGAGGTGACATTATGATTCATACTAATTATTAAAATACGTTTCATATTCTGAAATAATAAAAGTATGTACGTACAAAGAAAATAATTCAACTGTATTCATCACTAATTTATTAACTTCAAAGGTTTTGGGTTGTTTTATGCACATACAGAGTAGAAAACTGTTGTTAAGCTTGCAGATGTTGTGTATATAAATGTATGAATTTCATAATGTATATAAATATTTGTGTGTTGTAATATAAATAAATATTATTCGTGTTCCTCAGAAGAATTAATAAAATATATAATATGTATACATACATACTTATGAATGATTAATTAAAGTATTGTAACTTTTAATAAGACAACACGCACACAAATACACGCGCACTACATACGAACATGTAAAATCATTTTTCAAATCAAATGTTTTAAAATTAACACCCACTGTATTAACATGTATCACCAGTGTCTTATTTTAACACTTCTTTGTTGTGGCATCCGCCGGTTATTACCACTTTCATGCTGCTGGTTATTTTGCACCTACAGGTCGGGTTATTTTGCACCTTGTTACTATTGGTTACTATCTGGCACAGTTCATTAGCTGTTTTTTACGAGAAGAAAATGTATTTTTAATACTTTCACGTTATTGTTCTAATCTTTTTGATGTTAATATAACTACATGAAATGACGTCACAGTTACTTTATTATTAGGAACGGCTGATATCCACGTAAACCTTGTATTATGGATTTCATTAATGTGTGATACGTTAACTGAAAGTTTGGTGGTCAATATAGCCTTGAGTCCAAAATTCAAGAAGTTTTAATGTGTCTGTGTATATCAAAATGTAACGAATCATACTTCAATGTAATGTTTAGATTGTAAATGTTTTGTTATTGTCTAATGTAATGCGAAAATATTATTATCTGGAACATTCAAGTACGCAACATAACCACCCCCTCAAAAAAAAAAAAAAAAAAAAAAAAATTAAATTAAATAAAAATTAAAAATATAAAGTAAAAGAAAATCAACAAATTAAACAATTATTTGGAGCATACAAAATACTTTAGTCTATTTGTTTTAACATCATTTGTACATTTTAACATATAAATACATTTGTGTTGTTGTTTTTTTGAGACAGTGAGGAAAGGATGGTGTCTGTCTCACATCCTCCCATGCACATCAGTGATTTGTTAATAAATAAAGCTTTCAGTTAACAGTGTCAGTGTTTTCTTTGCCTTCTGCTTACAAACAGACGATAGGTATGTAACCGCGGAATGGGGTTTATTTATTTAACTTGTACGATTACTCTCTCTCTCTCTCTCTCTCTCTCTCTCTCTCTCTCTCTCTCTCTCTCTCTCTCTCTCTCTCTCTAAATCAAATGTATTTTAGAAAGACTTTCTCCTTTTCAAGATTTTGTTCTTGTTTTCACTGATGTTGCTTTCCTCTTTCGGGAAAAAGGTCTGGAACAATAAGTCCAAATTCAGACAAAGATAATATTTAAAACAGATTTTATTAGACAGTAATGAAATTAATATTCAGTATACTAAACAATGAAAACATACCTAAAAGCTATAATGAAAAGAGAGAGACACATATAAAATATATCCACGTCAATACATACATTTAAACATACATAAATATACATATATACAATATTTATACATCCAGACACATACACACACACACATATATATACATATATATATAAATACAGACACATACCAAGATATATATACACATACACGTAAATACATACATACATACATATACACACACTTATATAACACACACATACACACACACACACACACAAAAAACAACACACATAACATATAATTAATTGATTTTTATTTTTATTTATCCTAACAAACAGTTAATCTCATAAATCTAAAGACCTGGGCAAAAACAGTGAGTTTCCGGACAATATCCCATGGGACAGTTAATAACACACCATTTGTCAACCTTTGTTTGCCCAGTCCACTCATTCGCTGCTTTACAGTTTGGCCAGTCTTTTGGAATAATTGTAACAGGCGATATCCAGAATTTTTCTTTCTTTGTCGTGAAAGTCGCTGACGTCGATGTGGATGGAGTGACAGGACACTGTGTAAGAACGGAAACATCCGCACAGTTGATGAACTGTTCCTGAGCACCGTGCCCGAGACCACAGCCTGTGACGTCACATCCCCAGTTATTTCCTGTATAGTAAAAACAGTACTTTTAGTAAAAATAATAGCAATAGCAGTAAAAAAATAATAAAAACAGAAACATTAGTAGTGACATAAATAAATCAATAAATAATAATAATAATAATAATAAAGTTAAGTTGTTTAACGTAATGATTTCAAGGTAAATGAAAGATGAAATAATATTTACCTGCAGCATACGTCCACTGAAGTATGCACTGTTCGCATTCTAGATCTTTGGGCAGTTTTACTCTGAATTCTATAACCCTTTCGAACTTAGAGACTCTATAAACGTCCCCGATAGATAAGCCATTTTTATGTTGCATTTGAAGTTGATGTTTATCAAAACACGCATGTGTTGCAGGCGTCGTTACGTCATTGTGTTCACACAAACGGAACTGTATTGTTCCAAGGTGATTTGAAGTCAGGACTATTTTCACGTCGATGCTGATGGTGCCCTTTTTATAACATCTGGAAATGACACCTAACAGTAGAAGAAAATAGAAGAGATAGGTGGTTTTTTTATTTTTGTTGTTGTCGTTTTTATTCTTAGTTAATCGTCATTCAATTATATTACCCGTTGAAACCAGTGCCCCATGATTACTGGAAACAAAAATAACAAAGCTACGAAATGTTTTTTGTTTTATAAATGGAGCAAATATAGCAATCGCTAACGGTTAAGAGTGGATTATGATGATATGGTTTTCCTCTTTCATACTAAAACATCATATACTGACACATGATAAATAACGATATATACACTGACATTAATAAATAACAGTATTTACATTGACGTTAATAAATAACAGTAAATACACTGAGGTTAATAAATAACAGAATATACATTGAGGTTAATAAATAACTGTATTTACACTGAGATTAATAATATCAGTATATACATTGAGATTTCTTAACCATACATTCGTTCAATCACCTTTTCGAGGTTTGTAAAGTTGCATCTTTATTAGTGCCACAGTTTACTGAGATTTTGTTAAATTATAACAGGAATTTAATTTAAAAATCTTTATATATACCATCCATCCATCCACCTATTTTATTTTATTGTTCAGTAGGGAGAGGGGGCGATGAATGTATATGTTTGTTCCATGGTGTTGTTTTCTGGAGTGTTTCGTGGATTTTGGACTTTTTGTTTTTCTTTTGATATTGTTTTTACTTTTTTATTATTATATATATATATATATTTTTTTTTTTTTTAGTCTTTACGTTTTATATCACCACCTACCGGTTGCATATTTTCCGAATGGCGGTTGATTAGCCAGTGGTCCGCTGTAGGGGTCGCCACAAACACCACATTTACCTTTATAGCGATCCCAGTGCGCCTGAAAATATTATTTGTATCATTTTTAGAGTTATCTCCCTCAATATGAAAGTCACTGGTCGTTAGAAATCAAAAATGTATTGTATTTCTAGAAATATATGTGTCTGTGTGTGTGTGTGTGTGTGTGTGTTTTTGTAACAATTATAAATATATGTTTTAAAAA
>CM022674.1:8024759-8129759 GCA_012295275.1 Chrysomallon squamiferum
AAAAAGGATAATTATTGTTCGTTTTCCCTGCGTCGTTTTTTTAAAAAAAAAAAAAAAAAATTAAAAATCTGATACTCTGTAAATCAAATAATATCAAGACAATTAACGTTGGTAACAAGCAAGATTATATTTATAACGCAAGGTGCCCCATACGTCACTAGTTTTATTATTTTATGTTTACTTCCGCTTGTCTTTTTCCGATGCGGGGAGAACGACCTTGACATTGTTAACCGGCATTGAATAAGATCGACAGGACTAAACAAGACCTAATAAAATGGCAAGTGCTAAGTGAGTATATCTTAGAGATATTTTAGCATTAATTTAGGTAAAAAATATATTTGAAATAAAATGAGTCTGTTGGTATTTATTTGGTGTTGTCATCATCGTATGATTTTGGGTGCATGTGATAAATGGACCAATCATTCAATGATTCGGCAATGTCATAATTGGATTAGTGCAGGCAGAGACCAAAGTTGATGACATCCGATATAAATAAAAAAAAGTACTTACATTCACATGGTTTTAAAATTAAATAGAGTAAATAATAATAAAAGTATAATATATATTTAATTCATGCATAATTAAATAATAATAATAATAATAATAATAAAAATATAAAATAAAATAAAAAATAAAAAATAAAAATTTGTATCGTTATATTACCATATCATTATTAATGAATTTCCCACATTTTGAAGTTCATAACTTTCAGTAACCTTGAAAGATACGAACAAAACAAAATTTAATGTGTAGTGAGTTTGTTGTAAATGTTTTGATATTAACTGGCTGTCATTATATCATATATCATATTATATGCTAAACATTCTTAAATGCACCCTGAATTACAGAGCAAACAAATATTATAAGTGTTTATATATTTATACTCTAAGACCTAACACCCACAACTCAAATGAAATTTGTTGTGAAAATATTCAAGATTCTAATTAATTTTTTCTTTATTATTTTTTTATTTATTTTCTAAATTGTCTTTAATATAAAAAAATCATCTACAATATCAACACTTATTTCTTTCAGAGCAGACATTGCTCTCATTGGGCTGGCAGTCATGGGACAGAATCTGATTCTCAACATGAACGACCATGGCTTCACTGTGAGTAATTATTTCATTATCTTTTAATTTTCAGTGAATGTAAATACCTAAAATTAATCGATTAATCAAATATACAGATCAGAATTAAAATATTTTCAGTCACTTGATTGTTGTCTAGATTTATTTCTACAAAACAAGGAAGGATTACAGTGCTTTTGGTTTTATTACTATTTTTCTTTTTAAAGCTTTCAGTCTACAAAGTAATGTTTAAAAAAGGAAATACTGATAATGTTGTTAGATGGATTTTGAAAATAAAGAAAGTAGTAATATGTTTTTCTTCTTTTTATTTTTATGACAGGTTGTTGCTTTCAACAGGACTGTTTCAAAGGTTGACCAGTTTTTGCAAAATGAAGCCAAAGGAACCAAAATCATTGGTGCTCACTCACTTGAGGAAATGGTGAGCTTGTTGAAGAAGCCGCGACGAGTGATGATGCTTGTCAAAGCTGGACAAGCTGTCGATGATTTCATAGAAAAACTGGTAAGTTTAATTTTTGTAATTTTAATTTTTTTTATAATTGTAACTGAATTATTTGCCCAAGTGATATTTTTTAATTGGAGTTAACTTTTCTTTTGCATTCTTTATATTTATTTATAATGTGAAGTTTCATCTCATTTGAAATGAATGAATTTGATTCTGTTTTGCATGTATAAAATGTGTTATCTTTTGTAAAATACGAAGTCTGAATTAACCTTTCCTTACAGTGAATTTGTATCCTCTCTCTTCCATGTATTTGTTTGTTAATGAGTTTTTATTTTGTTTTCAGATTCCACTGTTAGAAAAAGGAGATGTGATAATAGATGGTGGGAATTCAGAATATCGTGATACAATTGTATGTTTATAAATTTTCATCTTTGTTTTGGGATTATGAGCTAAAGATTATTGTCATTACCATTATCATTATTTTCACTGTCATCCTCCTCCTCGTTGTTGTTGTTGTTGTTGTTATTCTTATTGTTATATTTTAAAACTGTGTAATGACAGCATAAAACATGTTGTAATAATTATTTAAATATTTAGCTTGTTTATGATGTTATAAATTTCCACCACTGTAAAATACAGAGAAAATTTAAAAATGAAACAGTACTGTAAAATTATATGTGGTGTAAAAATAACAATTAATATTATTTGTAGTTTATGTAAAGACTAGTACTGATGTGGAAATAAACAAAATAAATTTTATTTTAAATTTCAGAGAAGAACCAAGTTTCTTACTGGCAAGGGTTTGCTGTACGTGGGGAGTGGAGTGAGTGGAGGGGAAGACGGGGCTCGCTATGGACCCTCCCTGATGCCTGGGGGAAGTCCTGAAGCATGGTAAGAACTGTTATTTATTATTATACTATGTATTTCTACACTGAAAATACGCTTTAATTACAAGTTGTTATTTTACTGTTTTAGGTTAACTGTCATTGTACAATAAGTACAGCAGCAAAATATAAAAAATATAATAAATATTCCATGATTATGAAATAATCCCATGAATATTTTAAGTCTTGTTTATATTGTTATATATATATATACATATGTGTGCTCATGTGTGTGTGTGTGTGTATAACTCAGTGGAAAGATTGAAAATAAAAATCCTATAACTGTCTATTTGAAATTAAAAATAAAAAGAATAATTTTATATCTGAAATTTTCACATTACTAAATTTTGAGAAATAAAATATATATATGTATATTTTATTTATGTATTTATTTTCTTCAGGGCTCACATCAAGCCAATTTTTCAAGGTATTTCAGCCAAGGCAGGTGGAGAACCCTGCTGTGACTGGGTGAGTTTATTTGTAAATACTCAGTACTCAATACTCATTATTTGTAAATAGTTTTTATTCACAGTCAGTTGTCAAGTCTCAGTCTGTCTGTGTAAAGGTTATTAAATATTCATTTATTCAGTATGTTATGCATGATTAGATAGTGTACATTACTTTGTACAGTGAGAGAAAAATTATTAAAAATGCTTTGTCATTGTTGTTGTGTCTTTCTACTCTTCATTTATTTATTTATTTATTATTATTATTAACATTATTATTATCATTATTATTATTGTTATTATCATTATTATTACTATTGTTATAATTTTTTATTATTATTATTATTATTATTATTATTATTATTATTATTATATATCCTAGTTTTAATAACTTCATTACATTGAGATGAAGAATTATTATAAAAATTTGTATTATATCCTAGAGACTTTATTATGACATGTTAATTTAGGATTAAAAAAATTTCAGTTTAGCTTCATGCTTGTTACTGAACCAGATTGACAGTTTAAATCAAAAATGTATTGAAGACATAATTGTTTATGTTTGGACTTGTTTATTTTTTGAACTTGTTAGTGATGAATAACTAAATGTCTGTGTCACAGGTTGGTCCGGAGGGTGCAGGACACTTTGTGAAGATGGTTCACAATGGAATAGAGTACGGCGACATGCAGCTGATCTGTGAGGCCTATCACCTGATGAAAAGTCTGCTTGGCCTGTCATGTGAAGAAATGTCTAATGTACGAGTCACTGTGGTTTCATACCTTCATTATTTATTATTTGAATTATGTGTCTTTTCTCTAAAGTCAGTCATGTGTAACAAGCTTTGCTTCTTACAAATTACATTTATGCTTGAATGGTTTTTGTTCCATGGCAAAATTATGATTGGAAAAAAAAAAAAATAGAATTACATTTTAATACTGAAGCATATTGGACACACTGTGGTGCATTTTGTTATAGAGTAATAATTATGGGAGACTTACTGGGTGGGATGTGATTGAATATCCATTCAACCATGACTTGTTTTTCCCCTGTGCTGTATGCATTTGGATGTTAATTTGACTGATATAAAGATATAAAAATATATTAATAATGAGTAAACATTTTTTGATTTAATATACACATGGAGTATTCATTCTTTTTCATTTTCTTCTTACGCTTGCAATTCTGTTGTTGATTATTATTTGTTATTCTTTATTGTAAACAAATATACATGTCACAAACTTCTTTTTTTCGCATTTATATATTAACATATATGAATTCAGAATACCAGTAATGATACAAAGGAAATATATTTTTAAAATTATTAAAATAATGTTGTTTTGTTAACTATAAGCTGTATATTTTAAGCAAACATATAGAAGTACATTAAGAGGTGACACAGTATTGATTTAATGATAACACCTCTGAGAAACTAAATACATACTTGCCACATCTATAAAGTAAATGCATTGCTGGAAGTTTATTAACACAGGTTGCAGTTATAAAATCATATTAGTTAAAAAGAAAAAGAGTTAAATATAAAGTCTTGAATTTCAAATGCTCGTCACAATTTATCTGGTCCTAAAGAGGTTTTGACGCATTGTTCATTGAATCAGTTGCACACACACACACATACATATATATATATATTTTTACATGTTTTTAAGGTGTTTGATGAGTGGAACAAAGGAGAGCTGGAGTCGTTTCTGATAGAGATCACACGAGACATCATGAAGTTTAAAGACAAAGACGGATCTTACCTGGTTGAAAAGATCAGAGATTCTGCAGGACAGGTAATTTATACAGATTTCTCTTTCCTGTCATAATCAAAGTTTTACAATGTCTGATCAATTTTTTCACTAATTAAAACTAATTTAATTTTATCTCAGAAAAACACAAATATCAGATTTTCAAAACTCAGATAACTCTTTCTTATCAATATTTTATTTAAAATTTATTTAAAAAATAAACTGAATAGTAGTAATATCAGTTAAAGGTTTGAATGTCTGAACAGAAAGTGATTGGGATTTGAGCTTTTGTTACTTGTTTTTGAAGTTATTTCGAATTTTACGTATTTTGAAAATTCCATTATGTATTTTTATAATGAACTGACAAATTATTACATTATTTTTGCATTGGAAAAATTATAATTACACGTCTTTTTAAATGATAATTTATCTTCCAGTGACATAAAATGTGTACATATTTTTACAATGGTAACTGGCAAGTGGACTTCTGTTACATCATTAAATCATGTTCAGTGTTATAATCCATATATATAAGTGATATTTTATAGTTATATAAAATGTGTTAATACCTTCATAGAAGGGGAAGGGCAAATGAATAGCTACTGCATCCTTGGAGAGTGTATAGAATTGTTTACGTTAATTTTAAGACATATAATAATATAAAAATGCTATTGTAGAAGGGAGAGTGTATAGAATTGTTTAGGTTAATTTTAAGACAGAATAAAATGTTACTGTAGAAGGGGACTGGCAAGTGGACAGCTATTTCAGCCCTGGAGTATGGAGTTCCGGTCACGCTGATTGGGGAGGCTGTGTTTGCTCGGTGTCTTTCATCCCTGCAGGAGGAGCGAGTGGTTGCAAGCAAGCAGATCACTGGACCAGACAAGACCAAGTACACAGGAAACAAGAAGGCTTTTATTGAAGATATCAAAAAAGTTTGTTTTCCTTTTAATAATCCACATTTTGTTAGTACCAAACTTGTTTAAATATTATTATTTCGTACCAAAACAGATATTTAGTTTCATAAAAACTATTAATTAACTATGGCAGAGAGTAGAAACTTGTACTGCAGGTAAAGAATGAAGAATATTTATGGTAACGACAGGGAGATATCAGAAAAATAATGGAGTGACTTTTAAGCTATTTTTGTTCACTTTGTTCTTAATACAGGTAAATACACTGTAAAATATACACTTTTTATCAAATAGTTTGTTGTAGTAGGTTTTTACAAAAGATTTATAATCAGTTGGTCAGTCAATTTATGAAAACCTAAATTTATTAATACTATAATCTAAAATTAATTACAGAAAACTATTGTGCAAAAAGATATTTAGTTTGTTTTTGGTTCTAGTCATCTCACTACAGCATCATATTTATTTAATATTAAAGAGATAAATGTTTCCAAAAAACCCAGATACCTTTTATGTTTTTTATGTTTTATATTGGTTTTGGATTAACTGTTTTTCAGCTATTGAAAATATTTTATAGGTTTGTAGTTACATTAACCTGAATACTAAAACAAAAATTAAGAAAGAAAATACCCCTAAAATTTTTAAATCCATGAAAACTATATTTATGCTTAATTAACTAGGAACCTCACTGAAAAAGAGATTAAAGCTGAATGGTTTTTATCTTTCAGGCCTTGTATGCAAGTAAGATTGTGTCCTATGCTCAGGGATTCATGCTGATGAGGGAGGCAGCTAAAGAACTTGGGTGGTCTTTGAACTTTGGTGCAATTGCACTTATGTGGAGAGGAGGGTGCATCATTAGAAGGTGGGACATTCAGTCACTGTCAGATTGTTATTATAGCTTAGTTACAATATTTTGATGTTTAGTGGAGAACCCTGTATTTTCATTATACCTGTGATTTCTGAAATCAACATCGTTGAGCAGTATCTCATTATTGGGCAAAAACCTTAGTTAAAAACTGGGTTTTTAGTTAATATTATGATAAAACGAACATATGAACTTCAAAGATATTTAAGAAATATGTTTAAAATTTAATTGTTTACTTGTTTGGCATCAGTCTGGAATCTTTTAAACAAAAAACTGAGTTGAGATCAGAGGATGTGCATCCTTATTCCATGGTAATTAAAACAGCAACAAACTCTTCTTGGCTTTGAAAAACAGGTTAAAAAAACAGAGGTTGCTGTTAGTTTACCAGTGTTGAACTTCTAATCAAGTTCTTTTTCATTTTTCCTTTTCTTCCTCAGTGTTTTCTTGGGAAATATCAAACAGGCATTTGACAAAAAACCAGACCTCAGTAATTTACTGTTGGATGACTTCTTTAAGAAAGCCATTCAGAACTGTCAGGTATGTTAGTTCTTGTTTTTTGTGATGATCTTACCAGAAGAATTGTTAAAATATATGTTTTAGTGACCTGCTGCATTCATCTTATTATATATATATATGCATATTTTAGATTTTTCTTTTTTTTCTTTAATTCTGATTATGTAAAAACTATACATAAAAAGGTTTCTTAATATTCTGGTTAATGTAATTAAAAACAGGACTTTTATTTATTTATTGTTTTGTACCCTGTATAAGTATTTATAAGAATTAAAATGATAAATAAATACCGTGTTTCTGCAAAATCTTCATAATATATACATATATTTATATTGAAAACAAGTATTGAATCAAATATTTATTCAGTAATGATGACACAAATTATTTAGTAATTTTTCTGATAAATAAGTAAATAAGATATAATCAGTTAGTAAATTAAACTATTAGTGTACAAGATTGGAAGTGTTGTAAACTGTGTATTGTTGTGTAGGCTTCCTGGAGACGTGTGGTAAGTACAGCTGTGATGAATGGAATCCCGACTCCAGTTTTCAGTACAGCGCTCGCATTCTTCGATGGATACCGCAGTGCCAGACTCCCAGCTAATCTCATTCAGGTTTGCTTTAGAAAAAAATATATAGTAAATATGTAATATCTGTCACTTTTCTCTGTGTGTGTGTGTGTAACTTTAAATAAAGATAAATTAATTTTTATGAGTAAAAATAACAAAAGAATAACTAAAATAAATGAACATGTCTGAAAGGTGACCCATTTTGAGAAATTAAAATTTTATATAGTTAAACTTTTTTGTTATTTGTTACTTAAAATTAAATATTTATATCTGACTGCATGTTTTTCTAGTGTTGTTTTTTTTATATCTGTGTGTGTATGTGCTTTTAAAATAGGTCTCACTAGTTTTTCTTCTGTGAAGAATTAAGAACAGTAAATCTGTTGTTGCAGGCACAGAGAGATTACTTTGGAGCACACACGTATGAGTTACTAGACAAACCAGGAGAATTTATCCACACAAACTGGACTGGTCATGGTGGAAATGTCTCTTCAACAACCTACTCAGCATAATCTAAAATCTGATGCAATTTACACAGGGTGTTTACAGATAGAAACTGTCGCAAGCAACACAACTTCTGCAATATCTTTGTTTTCTTTGTTTTCTTTGTATTCTTTGTATTCTTTGTTTTTTTATGTGTATAGACCACTTTGTGTAAAAGTTATTTTACAATGGCATTCCAACATTTTATGTCTCGCATAATACTGAAAAAATCTGTCAACTTTTGTTGTAAACTCATAAACATACACACACTGACACAATAGTATATGGTTTTAATTGTTTATTTTAGTTACAGTGCACCCAAGATGTTTGTTTTGTTTTTGTTTTTGTTCTTCATTCACATGTGTTTTGGTGAGGTAGAAATCTAAATTTTCTTTCACACATTAATAATAATAGTAATAATTTTTGGAAATGACAAATTATTTGTCAAATTAGTTTTGTTTTTACATTCTTCATAGAGGATGCTTGTTTTAAAGAGGGTTTTTTCCTATTATATTAAAATACTAATGTGAGAAATAAGATTATTCAGTAATAAAGTACTGGGATTACACTTCGGAAAAATCAATTTTTGAGAAAAATAACTGACTAGAAATCAGAGTTGGATAAAATATAAGAATTTTTTTTAATATATATATATTACATTTTAATGAATAATTCCATTAATCAATTCTCTCTTGCCAATATCACATTTGTAGTTGATGACTTGTTTGTTGAGAATATCAAATTCTGTTGTCATTATTGTTATTGTTAGTGAAAAATAATGAAGCATGTAGTAAATTTCTTGTTTGTGGTTAATGACATGCATATTACACACATATATAAATGTAACTGTGATAAACATTAAAAGTGTTATATTGATCGTGCTGTAATCTCTGTTGGAGATACAGATTTGTGTTTACTATGCTCATTTCTGTATCTGTTATCTTGTTGCCATAAAATGTCTTTACTGTCAGTCTTCATCCATCAAATTATGCATAATATGATTTGTAAAATGTTTGGTAAAAAAACAATGTGAAATAATAATAATGTTCATTAATTCTTAAAATTATAAATTATTATGCTTAAAATATTTTTTTTTAAATGTTCTACTGGTTGTGTGAACAAACTGCTACCACATAATTTGAATCCTTCACATTCAAAGGTTTAGGATTCATAAAGTACAACAAATATAAAGAGGTATAGATGTTGTCATTTTCCTTACTGTCTTAAAACTCCATTAAAAAAACAACTTAATATGATAACAGAAACTCAGGTAATATTTAAACATCAAATATAAAGAAAAATGCAGGAAGATGGCATTGCATTTCACTGGACTGATTTTTATACAACTGTTGACAGTTTATGGTATGTAAGTAGAAAGTTTGTTCTTACCACCAGTAGTTTAAGTCTTTGATGATTACCTCATATTTTGATATTTTTTTATAACCATTAGCTTCCTGCACAGAAATCAATGAAAATAAAATATATCTTTTAGCATTCTCTGTTTTAATTGCATGCTTAGTGACAATTTCAGTGTCTCTTTTTTTATTTCTAGATTTTCATCATCATTATTATTAATTTGAAAGTACTGTTAAAGATTTATCTAAACCTGACCATTCAGTAGGACTCTATAACCTAAGCCAAAATAATTTGAAAACTCAAATCTTTAAGTTCAGGTTAGCCTATGTTGAGTTTATAAAGTCAACTAGATATACATTTTGATGATTTTTAATGTGTAAAAATGGAGAAATTTGTTTAAGCACAATTACATGTATATTCAGATCAATGTACAAATGATGATTTAATATTAATTACACTGGTCTGAGGCAGTGCTCTGACACATCATAAAATAACATTATCAAACACAAATATAGTGATGAAAATTAAAAAGTTATGAAAAGTTACTTTTCAAATAAACATTAAAAAGATGATTAGAAAAATGTTTTATTGGTAAAAGCACATAATTTGATATGTGGAGTATTAAATCACAATGACACTGCAGTCATGACTCAGAAGACTACTTATATACATCTATCTAACATATGTTTGTTACAAGAACATAATAATATGATCAATTTCCTTATTGCAAATAAAAAAAGTTTACAAAAATAATCCATGGAAATAACAACAAATCCCATCACAATAAATTCAAAGATAAGTACATACATTTATGTAATTTAAACTTTGAATGTCAATAAAATTCAATTCCTGACAAATAACAGATTCAGGCTAATCCAAAGGCATGTTATATTTCAGAAGCATTTATTTCCATATGTGTCCAACTAAAACAGCAAAGGAAATTAAATCATGACTCCATTAACATATTTTTGGCAGTAAATTATGATAAATTAATGTTGAAGGAATAAAAATGGAACATTATTACAATGTTATTTGAAGAAAAATCATTTAATAAGTGAATTGGATAGATTTTACATTATACAGTGTTGTATCTTAAGCACATAAAACAATTTTAGCATACACAAATATAAATATGCAATAAAATTTATTTTAATTAGGTGGAATGTACCACAGAAAAAGCTGTTCTGATTTGAAAGTGTCATGCACATATATCTTATTTAATATTCAGCATGTACATGATGGCAGTTGTAAATAGTGATTATTTTAATTTTAGAATTAAAAAGTGTAGAAAAATGTAAACATTTTCACAACTCATTTTTCTGCTTTATTAACACAGAATATGTGGAATGCATTTTAGATTCACTTGAGAACTGAGAACACTTCTGATTTGCAAAAATTTTAAAAACAGCAATTTTGTCAATGTTTAAATGTAAACTAAAGAAAAATATAAAACTTAAAATTATAAATAGGAAATCCACAACCAAGGAAGTCTATTATAAAGAAAAATAAAAAACTTAAAAATGCTGAAAGTTAAAAAGAGAAGCTCTTTGCCTTTTATGTTTCATTTTTATTTGAAAATTGATTAAAAGTTAACATGTTCCTCTAATGAGTTTTATTTTGATGGTATACTCAAAATATATTCAATATTCAGATCAAAGCTAAATACAGATATATAAAGATTCATAAAGCTACAGTATCACAGCTTAATAGTGTAGCTTTTCATTATCTTTTAAAACTAAAAAGTCAAGACATTTTGATCCAGGAACACTTGTTAATGTTGTCTTTTTCTTTACACGCAGTCTTCCATCGACATGAGAAGTGGATTCACATAAACAAAACCATCAAACTCAGACTGGTCTATCTTGTCTATAACTTTCCTGTAAACAGATGTAAAGTAAAGATTTTAGTAAACTAAAATATAACAGATTATAACTGTAAATAAATGTAAAATTAGTATTTCAAAAACCAGTATCTGAAATTATCCACTTCATTTAGTTATCTGAGAAGTTTGATTCACAATCATTACAACAGTAAAAACAACAATTTTAATAAAAAAGTTCCAAACATTTAATAGAGTTCATGAAATCATTAATCTCACTTTAGCATTAAGTCTGATTTAAATAAAATAGCTAATAATAAATAATAAATTTGTAATTTCAAGTATGAAAAAAAAAATAACAGAAAAAGAAAAGTAAACCCTGTGAGATAATTAATTTAATTAATACATATGTATTTTTTATATATAAATACAACAAGCGATGGTTGTCAGGTGATTTACTTTGAATGGTAGAATTTTAAACATAGGAAGCTTATTTTCTTCATTGATATTCAAAAGTCATATATGTATACCACAAAATTCTAATATAGCCAAATGCCGAGTGAAAACTACTACTCAGAATTTTTAACTTATTTATTATTATCATTATTAAGCTGAGATGCTGCTTACGGGTCGTCAGGGGTCAGCTCGACGGGTTCGTTAGTGAATGCAGGGTCGAAGTGATCCAGGTCGCGGTCAGACTTTATCACTGGCTTGTATGGGGGAGTTAACTGTTTCTGAGCTATGAGTTCCAGAAAAACCTGTCTGATGACAGCCCAAACGTTCTTTAGGAAGAAAAAAACACATGAAAAATTTATTAAATAGTAGTGTTACTGTTTCGTTTCTTATATCAAAAAAAGGAAAAAAAGTAATAAGTTTATGATAAATGTAATAACTCTATTTATACAACAGCTGTCTGTGTAACAATTGTATCAAACACACACAGCCCCAACCCTCCTTCTCTCTTCAAATAAGATTTATGTGGAAAATTGATCATAAACATTTCTTTTAGCTAATTAATAAGCCTATTGTAGGATACTGAAAATATAAATAAAAAAAATAATTTTAACCATTTATTATTAAATTAATGTGACTTTGTTAAGAAATTAACTGAATATAAATTGTTTCATTCATTAAAAAAATAACTCACCTTATTCAAGAAGCCTTTTAAAATGGAGGCTGCCTTCACAGACAGTGACCGAGGGATACGAATTGTCTTTTCCAGAATAACTGAAATGTAAATCTCAACGTAACTGACAGTACACACACCAAAATGTTAACTAGATTTTTTTACCTTTATGTTATTATAGAAAGGATTAAAAATAATAAAAATAAAATTAATTTACTGTATGATAGTTTTGTTATATGTTTATGCTTTATTTACAAATGTTTTAGTATTACTGTTTTTAGTTTTTACTTTGGAATAAATAATCTTCAGTGTTCTGGTCTGGGTTCTCTGCATTTCCTACAACATCAAACGGAGACCTGCCCGCCAACATCTCAAACATCAACACACCCAACGCCCACCAGTCAACTCCAAAATCTAAAATCAAACAATAATAACATAATAGTAGTACTAGTAATATTAATAATAACTAAATAAAATATAATGAAACTAAAATAAAAATAACGTAAAATAAAATAACATAAAATAATAATTCTGCAAATTAGAAATCAACATTGTTTTTAAAATGAACAACATTAATGAAAGAAAATTTAATTAAAAAATGAACATCCAGTATTTAACAATATAACATGAACTAACATCACAAAAAAGAGAGGAAAAACAGAAATCAAACACAAAAGAAGTAGTTAAATAAAATTTTAACTGACAATTCAAGCTGAAATGTATACAAGAAAAATCTCAAATTAAAACAATTACAGATTAAATTCAGTATTAAAAGAAGAGGGATTTTCAAGATGCACTAAACTGAAAATAAATTTTTTTAAACATTACTAATCAAATAGTAGTATTTCACATAAATATATATCATTCTGATTTAAGTAATTTGAAAAGTACTTTCTTCACTATCATATTATTTACTTTTACTATTTGAAATGTAATCATTGATAACTGAGACTTATTAAGTGTATAAAATAAATTAAGTCATTTATAAACACTAACATGTATGTTATTTTCCATGATGCTCTGTATTACCTATGTAAACTAACAAGTTAACTGTACTGATTACCCTGATGCATATAAAGTAAAAAAGTTATCAAAGACATTCTAATGCATACTGTTTAATACAAATCAGACCACATTTTCTAAATACTATGTTTTTACCTGCACAGTCAGTGAATGACTTGTTATTAAGAACAGTAATAAATTATGTTAATTAATTAATGCTATACCATAGTCCTCTCCTCGGAGAACTTCGGGGGCGATGTAATTCGGAGTGCCACAGAATGTGTTGGTTTTATCACCAGGCAGTAAACCCTCCTGTGAGTGAACAGAGTAAAAACTGTTAACATGATCTTTTCCCATCACCTTTGTCATCCACACCAAACTCAGTTCTGCAGAAATCACTCACCAAACAAATAAACATAAGAATTCTTTTTTTTTTTTTTTAATAAAGAAGTCCCCCATCAAATTTTTTTTTAAAAAACATAAAAATAAAATAAAATATTTTTATAATAAAATGATTAAAGTATTCTATTATTATGTTGAATGAAGCAAGATATTTAGTAATTCGTGTGAAAAATCCTTGATGCCAGCAGCAGCTTTTTGAATGTTTGAAATTCTGCAGAACATCAGTTTGATGTGAATTTTAAAAAAACCTTGATTAAACTGAAAGAAAGAACTAAAAGGTTAAAGAACATCAAGAGGAAGAGGCAAAAGCTTCAATGAAAATGTAACAGATATTGTTTTATTAATGTCCATTAATTTTTAAAGCTGACATCAAATCAAGATAATGTACATTTCAGTCATTAAAACCAATGCCTGTCTCTTGAAGAAACAAAGATAAACAAAGGTAAAACATGGTTAGAAGAGAGGAACAAGGTAACAACATGCTTGTGTTCAGGAGATGAAAGCAAATCTAAGATTATTGTTTTTCTGTGTTATTTGTGGCTCTATACATCAGAATGTTATAAGCAGAAATCTCTAGCAAACCAGACACCATGATGAACAAACAGTGCAATGAATGTCAAATGTTAATATTAACTGAGAATCCTGTTCCAGAAATGTTTTGGATTTTTGAATTATGATGGTTTTTTAGTATGAAGAAATAACTTAATAAGTCTAAATGCAAAACTCATTGATATTTCATATACTTTGCACAGAAATTCTACATCTGTTTTATATAATTAGGTTTTTTAAACACTAATATATCATAATCTTGGATTTTGGAATTTCAGGTAAAAGATCCTCAATGATATTAAAAATGAAATGTTAGATATCAGAGAATGTTAATATTAGAAATGAAATATTTGATTCAGCAAATTTTGGTCAATGCAAAATGTAAAAACTGAATGACTATGTTTAATGCCACCTCAACTCACTATAGCTGGTGACAAGAAATAAAGCCTGAACAAGAATGATATCAAAGAAGAAACAGCATAGCTGTTCATTACAATACAAAATACATTTTAAAACCAGACAGAGAACACTTGCTGGAATGGTAAAAAGAGGCAGCTGTTTGAAAGTGTTTAAACGTATCATTCTTGCAATGTGAAATCTAACGGGTGGACTTCACTTTACATCTCACTAAGTGTTAGTAATCAGTGTCATTCAGTGTGCTTGGTCAGCAAGTGTAAAAATGATAAATATTAGTAATGAACAAAATCAAGGATGATGAATTTCAGACAATCCTTCAAGCATCCTGTAGGTTACCAAAAAGAAATTATTTTAAAAAAAGTAAAAAGATGTAAGCAACCAAAGTAAAAATATTTGTTTCATCTCCTACAACTTGGGAGGGGTTACACCACCACAACCTACCATAGTCTTCACCTCTCAGTATTTCAGGGGCTATATAATTTGGAGTGCCACAAAAAGTTCCTGTTGTATCACCAATACCAAGTCCTTCCTGATGGTGAAAGTAAATTATCAGATAAAAGTTTGCTGTATCTTGACCCAGCTCATGTCATCATCAATTAAAACCTGACATTTAACTGTCTATAATAACACTGTAATTGGAATTTATTTCTTACCTAGTTTCTTAATATTCCAAAATTTCAAATACTACTGAAATACAATCCAGCTCCTTTTAACATTTTAATAGTAACTATTTCATAACCTAGATTTCTACATTTCAGAAACAGTAAGTTGAAACAGAACCTAGCAAAGCATTCTAGGTAAACATATTAAAAAAGAATAATATGGAGAGATATACATGCACAGTTATAATTTTAATATGTATCTGAATTTGGTTAATTTAAAAAAAAAAAATTCTACAGATATATTTATAATGTCACAGTATAGCATGTTTTTCTAAAGCTAGCTAACAAACAGTGAAAACTGTAACATAGCCATAGATGAAAAAAGTGAAAATGAACAAAAAACACAGTTTGATGATTTAAATAGTGATGAATGAAGCAAGCAATGATATGATTACATGAGAAAAATTATATGAATGTTAACATGAGCACAAATTTGATAACTGACAGTGACATAGATCTTAGTAATGCACTGAAAAATAATTTTCTAAAATATATTAAAGCTACTCTATGATTTAAAATGGATATGGAGACATGACAAGATTATCTGTACTGTTAACATGAGCACACAATTTGAAAACTGAAACACACATACATCTTAGTAATGCAACAATATGCAGTTATATAATTTAAAAATGTAATAATAATAAAATAAGAATTTATTTTTATGAAATATGTAAAAAAAGAAGTTAGTAATTTTTAAAATGACTAACTTGTTTAGCAAACAATTTATTTACTTACAGTTAATTAACAACATTATAAACTTTACTTCGTAGAAAGAAGATTATATTCACACTGCTTATTTAAATTAATTTAATAAACAGTTTATTTATGTTTAAATTTATAACTGTTCTCAAGTTGCTCAAGTATAGCACAAATTTATTATACAGTTTAATTAGATACTTTTATCTTAAAATATTCTGTTCTTACCTTGCACATTCCATAGTCTGTAAGCTTGATGTGACCTTCTCCATCTAACAAGACATTGTCAAGTTTCAGATCTCTGTATACAATACCTGAAATGTTAGAACATGATTCAAAATAATGAACATATGTAGACCATGAATATATCTGTATTTGTTGTGAAAATGAAATAAAGCAAATAAAGAGTAAATAGTTACATAAACAACTATCATAACTTGTTTACAAATTCACAAAGGATTTTTAACTTGATGTTTAACCTGAACACTGAGATTCACTGACAAAAAAAAAGTAACATTAAATGTTCAGCAAGATTACTACCTCAAAGTGTTATATCCTTTTACACTGAAACTCAAATAGCAACTATTCAAAAATTAACAAAAGCATATTTATCAACACTGAGTTGAAGACGATATACATATACTCACAGAACTTGTGGAAGGTAGTGGATTTTTTTAATGCAGTTCAGATTTTGGACTGTTATTAAACCCTTTGATCTGGATGGTTAACAGGTAATGTTTATGCTCAAGGGATTAATATTTTTACTATTATCAATTATGTGTTGTTTTTATTAGTAATGGTGAGCTCATCAGACATTCAGACAATCAGCTTGTATTTTACAAAGGCATCGGATTTAGTGCTATTTCTTCCTGTTGAATTGGCTTTTATGGAATACATATTTGTGTGAAAGTTTGGGGTTCAAAGTGTTAAAACTGTTGCTAGTTTTGTGAAGAATGTTATATTTTACCTCTTTCATGAAGAAAATTGAGTCCAAGGCAGATTTCTGCTGCATAGAAACGTGCATGATCTTCAGGTAAACGTCTCTGTCTCTGCATGTGAAACATCAAATCTCCTCCATTAACAAACTCGATCACAAAAAACAGTCTGAAATAAAACATACATGTTATAATGCAGCAGTTTTAAAACAAGTACAGCTATATTACATTAATTAACTCAAAGTGCAATAAAGATACTAATACTCAGATTGCAGTGTCTTGTCTGTATGTAACAGTTAATGGAGAAAGAAAATACAAATAAATTTAAAATATACAGATAATTCAGTATACCAAAAAGTGTAAAGTGAAAAATGGTTTACATGAAGAATAAAACCTGTTCTGTTTCTTTTTTAATATTTACATAATAAAATTAGACTTGATGCAATTACTGTAGATTTTTTTCCTTATATAATTATAAATATAATGAAGTGTGAATATTCAGACTAAAATAAAGAGAACAAAGTTAACTGTATTATACCTGCTGGGAGTCTGGAAACAGGAATGCAGCCCAACAAGGAAAGGATAGTTAGTGGCAGTTTCAAACACGTGTTTTTCTGTCTGCACCCAGTCAATGTCCTAAGTTCAGAAGCAAACAATTAAAATTTATGTAACCCTCCTGTTATAACAAAATGCTTTAAAAAAAAAAGAATTTGTGTGCATGTGTGTATGTATGTATACAAATAATTTACAGTTTATATGAATAAAAATACAAACCTCATCATCATTGACCAGTTCTTTTTTAATAACTTTCATTGCATAGATTCTCTTTGTTCTTTTGTGTTCCACTTGCAGCACTTTGGCGTAACTGCCTCGACCAATCACACGCAGCAAAACAAAGTCATCCATTCCTATATTCTGTCCTTCATTGTTTGAAGACGGCTGCAGACACAGTAACATTATAGCACAATCATTTCTATCAATGTTTTTAAGCATAAGTGACTTATTATATATATTTTATTTTAATAATTATTTAATATATTAGCAGTAATTCATTTCAAGAATAAATGGTTTCTATGACAATTTATTTTACGAATTTCCCATCTTTTAAAAATGTTTACAAATATTTATAAATACAAAGTAATGTAAACTATGTCTTTTCATGATGAAATATTGGGATTAGAACTTAAATAAATTAACTTACAACAACTGTAACCTTCAAAACTTTATTTCAGTTGTGACATAACATTAACAGAATTTATACAGTTAAAAATGAATAAACTAGGAAATTTCTATTCACTCAAGATTGCTTATCTACAATAAAAAGAAATATATTTTTGAAAAGCTTACCTCCACTTTAACTGTCTGAATTTTGAAGAAAAAAAGCAAATGTTTATTAGTCACACAAAAGGAATCACTACTTGTTATGGGCTAGTGAAATTATCACAACTATGATTTAAAACCATTAAAAAGGCAGCTCACATTAGCTTGGTATAAGCAGTTCTGAGACTCTAATGGATGTGCAAAAACTGTGGCAGTTCACAGTTATATGAAATGTCACAGTTTTAATTCCCACCTATAATGCATATAACTCATACTGACTGCAATGTTCAAGTATAAACCAGAATAATAAATACTGGACAGTAATTGTGAAAACATTGTTTTTTACATCAAATGGTGACTGTAGGTATTAAACAAAACTGAAAATGTTAACATGTTAATTGGAGGTAATAAAAAAAAAAAATATATATATATATAAAGATTCTTTTTTTATTCAAATAAGAATCTGGTTCATATATACTAAAATAATTCTCATAATGAAGCTGACTGACTGCATGTTATCAATGGAATAAGCAAAACAACCTGGCAGCTATGTATTAGTAGCTTTCACTCTTAACAGACTTAATAAAAAATTAATAATTACCTCTTTCCCATATTCAACACTGTAAGCAGGAACAGTAGCTGCTTTAGCACCTGAAAGGCAAAAACATTTTATTTTCTATCAAAACTGTTACAATGCATTTTTACAAAATGTTGTAATTTATTATTGTCTGAATGATTTAATGAACTTGTATTATAACTTGTATAGATGATGATGGCATATTCCATCAATGCTAAATTAAGATGTCGAACAAAACAAATCCACATTGAACTTAATGTTTATTAAAAAAAACAATGGCTAAAAAAGAATGGATTTTTTTTTTAAAATTAATTAGAACAAGTGAAAAATAAAATCTAACCAGAAGTATTGTTGATATTAGAATCTCCATTCTGCGACTGATTGCTTCCAACATCACTCTCATAGTCTGAGGGACCTTCCACTGGTTCCTGACATATAAATATCTTAATTATCAAAACCTCGTTTTGTAATTACTATGAACTATGTTATAGTGAATTTCTTTATAGTATGTGTGTAAAGTTATAACAAATCTAAGTTACTTTTAACTCTAACTGTAACAATTTTCAAATATTTGTGATATAAATAATAAACAAAATAAAGATCTAGAAAGTAAAAAAATACTAGTGTTGATTAAACAAGTATCTATTTATCTATTAAATATAGACTAGGTTTTACTAAATAATGACTAAGAGCTGATTTTGATCTAATTGTAAACTAATAATTACTTTAAAGTATATAACTTGAAGTGTATAATTATGATCACTGCATAATACATTAAGTGTGGATTACAGAAGTTATTGTTGATCTACTAAATACAAATTTTGAAATACTTTTTATTAGACAAGAAATTAATTTATATAGCCAAAGATAGACTCACAGAGTTACTTTATAAGCAGCATGAGAAGTTACTTACTGCAATACCCTCACAAGGTTTCTTAACCAGCTTGTGACATCTCTTGTGAACTAACAGTTTACACTGAATACATTTGAAGCCCTGACGTCCAAGTCCCCAAATACGATCAGAACACAGAGCACAAAACGCTTTCTGAAATTACAAACACTTCTTGTTCAGAATTAAGCATTATTAAGAAACATAACTGTATTATATTAAACTAAAACAATTACTTAAAACGTTATTTAATACACAGGGTACACTTAAAACAATGTATAACACAATATAAAACAATATATAACACAATATAACACAATATAAAACAATATATATGAAATGGGTGCTTCATTAATCTTTATGTTAGGGAGGTAATTCATAAGATGTCAAATATTCTAGTTTTGTAAAAATTACTGAAAAACAAAAATCAGACTGGATGCTAATATTTGAGGAAAGATACACTAGCAATTGTAGAGTTTTTATTTTGTTTAACTAGAGAAAGATTTAGCTTACCCTAGAGAATCGTTTAGCTTGGAACATATGACCATTGACATGGTAGAGTTTACGCCAGCGTCTAGCACCACGTCTGTACATGTTACCTGAAACAGTTCAATTACAACACTGTAAGAAAAAGTTAACTGACACAGAGAAGAGAATATTGTACAAAATTAATACCAAAATTTATTGCAGCCTGAAATAAGGATGTAGTATCTTCAAACTGATGATCTTTTTTTTAAGTCAAAGCTACAAATTTCTCACACAATAATTCAACTTAAATATTTTATTAAAATGGTTAAATTCTAAATGTAAATGATCAATGTTTATTATTTTTGAAATATTTATTAATATTTCTCTTCTAAAGCTAGTCAGATTACTAGATAATTAGTCAGATAAAAAACTTACGATCCTCCCCAGCACATGGCATGCCTGGTCGCTCAGGAACATTTGGAAACACTGAAGAAAAAAGAAGTGAAAATTACAATAAATAAAAAAATAAAATAAAATAGTGTGTGTGTGCATGCATGAGTGCATATGTTTATATGTGTGTGTGTGTGTGTGTGTGTAATAATTATTAAGATATCTGAACAATCTTAATGATCATTTATTGTAATTATTATTAAAATGAAAAAAAATTACCGAATATAATTGAAACAAATATTTTCCAATAACATCTAATAATAATTAAATAAATATTTTAATTTACAGACTATAAACAAGAAATAATTACTAGAAGTGAACAGAATAATTTTGTTGAAAAAAAACCTGGTTAAAAATTAAAACTTTTAACAATTCTAGTACATGGTAACTGGAATTTTTTTTAATTGTTTATCCTGCTTATATAGTTTAAAAATAATGGAACTTTAAGAATTTTAATTTTTTATTTACCATGCAATGTCATTTCAGAATCTTTGTTAATGTCATAAAGTCTAATGGCCTCGTTCAGCTCAATCTGAGAAGAAATGGTGCACGGATCCCCTGAAAAACAAAACAACACTGTGATTAGTGATCTTATCTCTTCCCAAATCTCTGTTAAAGTTTTAAATCTTTTAAAGAAAATAAAGAACATTTACTACTCCATTTCTAGGTGTAAAATAAGTAAGGGATTAACTGAAGTAATCATGTAATATGGATTCTATCTTTCTAACTTTACATATATAAAATAACTAAGTTAATATTATGCTTTTACATTAACTATCATTACTTCACTTTGTGGTGAGAAACATAATACAATAACAATAATAAAATAATATGTTACAACAGCAGATGTTAATTTTTTTTATAAAAATTATAAATTGTTATCACTGGTTTTTATACTGACCAATATTGAAGTAAGTGTGTGTGTATTGATGTTTTATATCTCTGATGTGCCAGTTGTGCCACTCTTTCAACATTTTGCTATATATTATTATTATTTTATGTAACACATTAAATTAACAAAGTAAAGAAACTACAAACCTTCTTCATCTAGCCATTTCACTGTAAAAGGCTGATTGTCATCAAAATTACAAATTGTCTTGATCTCAAGAGAAAAATCTTCAAATGATACTTCATTCTTTATTGATGTTACAAGAATGTCACTTAAAAGTACAAAATATAAATATTATTATGTAGTTTTCTGTGTGTGTGTGTCTGTGTGTGTGTATATATATAAGAAATCATATAACTTCAAACATAATAATGGTATTTGTTCATTTTCTGAAATCCTAAAAATATATATATATAAACAAATCTCTAAGACAATATATATATAAAATGAATGAGTATTTCAGTGGAAACAAACATCAGCTAATTTAGTTAACAAAATGAAACATGACTTTAAAGTAGAGCAATTTAGCCAGTTTGAGAACATTTATTATTTTTGTTATATTTATTGTGTGTGCAATGAAGTGAATGAGGTGTAAAAATACCCATTGTATCCAACTTTCATTCTAATTGCTTCTTCAGACACAACTTGGGTCGGCATGGTTGAAAGACGTGAAACCTTGAAAATAAATGAAAATGAACATAATTTGAAATTATCCTGATGTTTTTCCTTAATTAGATAACAATGATTACCTGAAACAGAATTTTTAAAACTAATCTTATATCACTTGATTATAGGGTTTGATTTCAGATATTTCTTACTAGACAGAAGATAATTCCTTCTTCATCATACCTATTAATTATGGCATTAATGAATTCTCTCTCTCTCTCTCTCTCTCTCTCTCTCTATATATGTAGATATATATATGTAGATAGATGTTTTGTTATATTTATTTGTAAAATGTTTTTGTTTTTTAATTTCTATTTGAAATCTTAATACAGCCTAACTAAGTAACTTTTAAAATTAAAGGGCCCAGAGCTACTGCACAGGCAAAATGAAAATGACACAAATGGTTATTTAAAAAAATCTATTGGCTATTTAGTTTATTGTGATTCTTTTTATTATGTTATCGTTAAGTCGTTAGATTGCAGAATAAAGTTAAGTCTAAAGAGTCAAGACTAGCAGGGAAATGTTTTACACTGCGATCTCTGCATCTGATGTGACCGAATTAGATCAATCAAAGCGTTGAATGGGGAAGATCCATTTTCATGATTTTGTAGCATTACGAGTGTATCAGTTTATACGAACTATAATGATTTATAAATAAGATTAGGCTGTCTATGTCAGCATTTTACCTCCACTGTGATGAATGTTTCTTACATACGTTCGATGTATTTCATTAATATTTCATAAATGTTAAAAAGTCTCTAGACTTTCTTAATATTCTGTTTATCTTTAACCGGAAGTCACGTGATCTGCGCAAACTAAAGTTAGTATGACCGGAAACAGTCGTAACCGCTGTGTGTGTGTGTGTGTGTGTGTGTGTGTGTGTGTGTGTGTGTGTGTGTGAAAAATAATAATAATTACGCTTTAAGGAAAAAGTGTATTTATTACTATTTTAATTGGCTTCTGTTGTTATATATATTTTTCATAAGAATAAAAGAAAAAAAGAAAAGCAATAAAGAACTTTTTAAATTAATTAACTAAATCGTTATTCGTAAAATAATGTAGTTTTTGCTAGTTTTTTTTGTCGGTTTTGTTATTATTGTTCTTTGGATATTGTTTTTTTCTTGAAATGCCAGAGAGAGAGAGAGAGAGAGAGAGAGAGAGAGAGAGAGAGAGAGAGAGAGAGAGAGAGAGAGAGAGAGAGACTAACAAGCATTTCATTCATTTAGAAATAGCAAAGTAATAGAAAAAACAAATTAATTGTTTGTTTTGTAATTTTATTAGTCGTTGCTATGTATAAAAATAAAAATTAATCATACTTAAAAGAAACAAAAACTATATGCTTATATATGAGGTAAATAAGCAGTAAATACTGCTTAAAACTCAACACACACACACACACACACACACACACACACACATTAGTATATTAGATGCATTGTAATTTTCATTACTTTAACACAACATTTAAATTATAAAACAATACAAATTTTGAAAAAAAATAATATATATAATGGTATTTCTAGAAGGTTTCTTCTATTTTCTGTCTAACTTTTACTCGTTTTTCGCTATTTTTCTTATTTCTTTCTTCTTCTTTTTTTAAATACTTTTATCTCATTCTGAGATTATTTATTTATTTTATTATTTTGTAATTGTTAAATGGATAAAAATTTATTATAAAAATAATATTGGAAACTAGCAAAATTAGAGAAAGCAAAGAAAGGAAAAAAGAAATATTCTGTAGTAATAATTCTGGCAGAATTACATTGCTTCACTCGCTTCAAGACTACCAACCTGCAAAAAAAAAGAGGTAAAATTAGCCAGTAATGATATCAACAGCAGCAATAAACACGTTAATCACGACGACAAATACATCAACAAATATAGAAACAATTAGCAGTTTGAAGAAGTTATTACTATTCGCAGTTATAACACTAGATATATAATTGTTGTCGTAGTGGATAACAATATAATAGTGCCTGTAGTAGCAGCAGCAATTGAAATGTGTCGGCGTGTTTAGAATGATGCAGTTACTTTGAAAGAAGTAGAAGAAACAGAAGAAGAAAAAGAAAAGAAGCTTGAATCTGTCGAATATTGTGAAAAAACGTTATTGAAGGATTACATTAATACTGTAGTTATATTTTAGTTATACAAATGTTTTTGATAACGTATTACCGATGGTAAAGAGATACTCGAGCTGTACAAAACAGAGTGTAGAGAACTGCTTTCATTAAACATCCAAATATCTGAAAATAAACATTAAAAACATTTATAAAAAACACAACAAACCCCACCACATGCAACAGCCAATTATGGAATACTATTGAACGTTCAGCCAAGTCTTTTTTTGGAAAACAGTCCAGAATATTCTGTTGTCTGACATACGTCTGTAATATTTACAGGATTAGTTTCATAGATGAGAGATGAACTAGGATCAATTAAACACACACACACATATATATATATGTGTAAAAATTGTGATTATGAATGATTACTATATAATAATTATGGGCAGTATTTACAAACTGACCTGTAAGTATGATAATATTCAGCTTACTGAATTAAACAGTTATTACCAGGTAAATGTGATTCTTTCTGATTCAGAATGTTAGTGTCTGCAACATATTCTTCGAAAAACTTCACTCGTAATATCTCGATTATCCAAGACAACAGTATTACGAAGTCTGTAGAACAGTAAATAAACAAATATTTGATAAAAGTAAATAAATAATTAACTTAAATTAGCAAATTTTAATAATTTCTTATACTTTAAATGGTTAGTTCAAATTAAAAAAAATAATAATAATAAATAAATAAATATAAGTACTGTTTTATATATATATATACATTTTTAAAAATTACATAAATAAATAAATAAGTGAATAAATGAATAAATAAATGAAATAAATAAATAAATAAATAAATAAATAATATTTATTAGGCCTGCTACTAAATTAATATTCATTAAAAAAAAAAAATAATAATAATAATAATAAATAAGTAAACAAAATAAATAAAAGTTTATAAAAAATAAAAAATATATCAATCATTTTCAGTCTAAATTAGCTTAGTAAAAGAAAAAATCCTTCATGTCTGTTTTTAAACTCACCTATTACAAAAAGAGAAAGTATAACGTTCTTCATTTTAGCAAATGTGTTTTACTACTGAGAAAATCAACTAATTCATTTTACAAATAACTTTCAGCTTTTGAAACAAACGCAGCTGTATCGCTTCCTCGAAAGAACGATAGCGTTCTCTGTATGTATAGGAAATGACCTGTGATGTCGTTTATTTAACAAACACTGACTCGACAGTCGTACTGGGTCGGTTAGCGTGAACTATTGTTTATTTGTTAGTGTCTTCTTTCATTTTCTTACAGCAGTAATATTACTTGAAAACTAAATGCACTGAAAGTAATAGTAACATGGAAACAAACAAACAACAACAAAAAACTAAAAGAGGAAAACAAAATTATAATATAAGGAAATTATTGTATATTGAATAGTATGAAAAAGGTATGGATGTGTGCGTGTGTGGGCGTGCGCATCTGTGTTTATGTGCTTGTGTAAGAGTTGTATGAGAACTCATGCGAAAACGTTTGAGTGTGTTGTGTGATTTATATATTATTATATTATAAAACATTCTATTTTGGTTTTGGTTTCATTAAAATAGTTATTTATAACTAAACAAATATTCTGTAATAAAAATAAACTCACATTATACTCCTAGGCTGTCAGATAATAAATATTATGCTTTTATAATTAATGATTTTGGTCTGAATTCTGCAGTTCGAATATGACAGCAAACTGAATATTATGGATAAGTTTTATCTATTTTTCTTACTTACTTTCTTTTTCTTTCTTTCTTTCTTTTTAAAGTATAATTCTAATTGTGGCATGTGCTCATAGCAGAATATTTGCGTGAGATATTATAAATCGGAAGATCAACATTTCTGCAGACCTTGTGTTGTTTTCAGTACCAGTCAGTTTTGGGCCACTTTTAGTTCAAAGGACATGGTATGTGATGTTCTGTCCGAGGAAACACAAAATGTATTTATTGTTTTGATAATCAAAAAAAAGAAACTGAATATTTCTCCTATCAGAACTTATCCAATTTTCTTTACTTTTCTAAACAATATTTAATTTTTAAAAATTTTTTTTATTATTATTATTATTAATTAATAACCAAGTAAACGTAATTAATTTCATTTATTCTTCTCGTAATTAAAAACAGTTCTTCATGATGACAAATGATACAATAATTGTTTTAAAAAGTTCAGAACAGTCAGTTGCACTTTAAGAAAGGACATCTGTAACGAAATGTTTTCTCTGCCTGTCCACGTCCTAATTTTGGTGATTAGTTAGTTGCAAAGTCATTACAGTTAATTTTATCTTGAGCCTATAGCTTAGTATGTTTTAGAGATTAGTCAGTATACTTGTCAGACTACACAAACAAAAGATAACTAAATAAAAATATTTTAATAGATAAGAGATGTCATCATGTAATATGTGATACAGCGCCAGCTAAACCAGTGTATATAATCATAATTATATAATAATCGTAAAAAAACAAAAATGGCGGAAAGTGTATATGACGATAAAAGTGGAAACGGTAAGATTATGATAGATAAAATTAGCAACTCTAGTACATTTGTACTTAAAACGAATCTTATGACATGATAATACGACCTTGTTCACGTAAAGAGAAGTACTGTTATCTCAAAAATAATTCAGCTTAGAGAGCATGTAGGTATTTCTTAATGCTGTATCAGTCTGCAGTATATTAAACAAAAACCCTACAATGGTTAGTTGTTATTAGTCGTCAAGGACACGTTTTGTTATTATTATTATTATTATTATTAATATTATTATTATTATTATTAAAACAAAACGTATGCATGTATATATGTATATATGTATGTATGTATGTATGTATGTATGTGTGTGTGTGTGTGTGTATGTATGTATGTATGTATGTGTGTGTGTGTGTTTGTTGTATGTATGTATGTATGTATGTATGTATATACATACACATACTAATACACATACACACAAACACACACACATGATAAATGTTTAAAATTTTAAAGATGATCCTGATGATGATTATTATGATGATGATACTAACACAATAAAATTAAGCTAAGAGGAAATTTATTTTAAGAATAATTATATGTAAAACAATGGATGGAAGCGATAAATTAACATTATTATTTTCATTCTTATTTCCAGTTCCATGTTTATGTTCAAAACGATGGATTCTTGCCTATGTGTCGTTTTTTGGTTTTATCTGTCTGTACAGTGTCCGTGTCAACATCAGCATGGCCATCGTCTGCATGGTGAAATCTGACATTAACAACATCAGCACCTTCAACGTGACAGACCAGAATTCTAAATGTGTGGAAGAAAAAGAGATCATGAAAGAGAATGACGTATTTAATATATATTTTATCATTTGAATGACATATTTAATATATATTTTATCATTTGAATGAGGTATTTAATATATATTTTATCATTAGAATGACGTATTTAATATATATTTTATCATTTGAATGACGTATTTAATATATATTTTATCATTTGAATGACGTATTTAATATATATTTTATCATTTAAATGACGTATTCTATATATATTTTATCATTAGAATGACGTATTTAATATATATTTTATCATTTAAATGACGTATTCTATATATATTTTATCATTAGAATGACGTATTTTATATACATTTTATAATTATAATGACGTATTTTTTATATATTTATCATTAGAATGACCTATTTCATATAAAAAAAGCTTTCTCTTAATAATAACGCATTAACTGATAGGTTTATATTTGTTTCATTATTATAAACTATTATCTATAACGTACTCATCCAAACCTCTTATTAAAGGCTTTCCTCTTTGCAATACAAATAAATTAGTAAATAAAATTGAAGAAACAAAAAAAACAATTAGAAATCAATAAAGTACTCAAAATGTATTATAAATAAAAATATTATTAATATATTATCAGGTTTTTTTTTTTGTGTGTGTGTTTTTTTCCAGCATGCTGAATTTGACTGGGACAAATCTACCCAGTCACAAATACTCGCTTCGTTCTTCTACGGATATTTCGTGATGCAAATCCCGGGTGGCTGGCTTGCAGGGCGTTACGGAGCTAAACGAGTTATAGGGGCGGGGCTTTTCGTATCTGCCCTGGCAACTGTGCTTATGCCTGTCTGTGCCAGAACCCTCCTTCAGCTTGTCTACATGCTGAGAGTTGTCCTTGGTATTTCCTCAGTGAGTAATTGTTCTTATCATTGGTATAGTTTGTACTAATCATTTAGTACGTACTGTATCAGTTTAATTTAAAAAGGTAACCCTGTGTTCTAAATAAACAGAAAATAAATATAAGAGAATATTTGCAGATATATTTAAATGCATGATCTACATAGTTAAAAACATATATAATGTCACACAAGGAGAGAGAGAGAGAGAGAGAGAGAGAGAGAGAGAGAGAGAGAGAGAGAGAGAGAGAGAGAGAGAGAGAGAGAGAGAGAGAGAGAGAGAGAGAGAGAGAGAGTATCATTCATACGGAAAATTCTAAAAATTCACATAACACCTTACATGTTATAAAGATAATATATATTCTTTAATAACTATACTATATTATTATTATTATTATTATTATTATTATTATTATTATTATATTTTTAGAGTGTTGCGTTTCCTGCTATGCAGGCGATGTGGGGAAGATGGGCCCCTCCTTTAGAACGAAGTAAACTGTCAGGACTTTGTTATGCAGGTGTGTATTTCATTGTTAGTTATTGTTACACAGTATTTAGATAACCTGTAAGGTAAAACATCAATTCCAGATAGGTCAACACCCAAGGTAATAATATTTTTTTCTCCTTTTTTAGCATTATATTGAAATTTTAAAAACATTTTAATTTAAAAAAAAACCAACAAACAAAAACCAAACAATAACAAATAATAATATTAATAATAAGAAAAATTAA
The DNA here is from genome assembly GCA_012295275.1 of Chrysomallon squamiferum. Lineage (NCBI taxonomy): Eukaryota > Metazoa > Mollusca > Gastropoda > Neomphalida > Peltospiridae > Chrysomallon > Chrysomallon squamiferum. Next base: position 8,053,931 of record CM022674.1, read on the forward strand.
ATAATAGTAATAATAATAATAATGACATTCTAGGTTCCTTTCTTGGCAACATAATCACATTCAGTATATCTGGAGTTCTCTGTCAGAGTGGATTCGACAACGGCTGGGGGTCTATCTTCTACGTGACAGGTAGTTATCGGCGTAGTAAGAATTTTCTGGAGTCAATACTTTTTATTCGACTAACTTCCCCTTGTTGTCAACTATCTGCTGAATATAATCAAGTAGATGTCTGGTTTAATTTTGCTCTCCACCAGAAGAGAATCGACTACCGACGTGGATTATAATAAAGTAATAAATACTGCTAGAATGAAGCTTAGACGAAAGAGACTGTTACTAATAGATGTCTCATACATTTACCACATTGTTTCGTTCTGTTTTCATTTTACGTTTAAATATGAGATAATTAAAAAACGCCCATGTTTATATTTTTGGAAATGTTTGAGCTTATCGTAAAATTTCGTTTTTTTAATTGTATTTTTGATTTTAAATACAAAACAAGAAAGAATAATGAATTTAAAAAATATTCCGTACCTGTCATGGCGTTCTTTTCTTTCTTTCTTTCCTACTTTTTGTTTTTGTTTTTGTTTGTTTTTGTTTTCGCTTCACCTTCTAACTTTGGAACCTGGCGACGCCCTTGAGTACCTATTTCCAGCGTATTTAACTTTGTTTCAGGAGGCCTGACGTTCGTGTGGCTTTTTTTCTGGTTTTTTATTGTATCTGACAGTCCGAGAAAACACAGTACAATATCATTATCAGAGAAACAATACATCACTGAAAGCACTGGTATACACAAAGATGAGGTTAGTTTACATTATACAGAGTTCTGACATAGTTACATCAGTGCTGCAGTTTATTATAAATTATCATCGTAAAAGATACAAGAAGAAGAATAACAATAAGAAGAATAAAAATAAGAAGAGAAAGAGAATAATAATGATGATGATTATAATAATAATAATAATAATAATAATAATAATAATAATAATAATAATAATAATATTTACTATATTTTAATAACTTTTTTCCTGTTAATTTTATAATTCAGTATTGAAACGAATAAAACTAGATATTTGTTTATAGGTGAAGCAGACGCCATGGTTGAAGATATTTACGTCACGTGCAGTTATCGTCTGTCTTGTTGCCCATTTTTGTAACAACTGGATGCACTACACACTACTTACTGGCCTTCCTTCGTTTATGAATGAAGTGTTAAAATTTGACATCAAGAAGGTTTTCTATCTATTTTCTCAATTGACTACTACAGTTTCAAAAAATATACTGGTATATGCGAAGGCCAAAATATAAATAAAGTTTAATAATATTTAATACAGTTATGTTACAAAATTTATTTTATTAATTTTCCGTCATGTTACATATTTTATGGGTTTGCAGAACATGAAATGAATGATTAATATGCAAGAGTTAGTTGTTCTAGTAGTATATGTTAATTTTAAGAATCGTTTTTATATTCCTGTCAGGACTTACCAAACTTAATAAATAAATAAATAAATAAAATAAATAGATAAAAATTGTAGTTCTCTCGTCACTTTTGATACACGACCTCTTTCTGGAAACTGAGTTAGATGAAAAATGTAACGATATAATTAATTATGTGGGATTATTAATTTATTAAATGAATGAAAAATAAACATTGTAATGATGATCTCTATTTCGTGTTTAGAATGGAGTTCTCTCCGCTGTGCCTTACATGGCAATGGTGGTGACGTCAATTTCCGCAGGCCAGCTCGCTGACTTTCTTCGAAAACGATGTCTCAGTACACGAACAACAAGACGATTATTTCAGACAGTGTGTTAGTGAAAAAAAATACCTACACATAAAAAAATAGTTCTAATATACTATAATTCTTCCATAATTAATGAGTTAATCCACAATATGAAACTAAATAATAATAATAATAATAATAATAATAATAATAATAATAATAATAATAATGGTAGTAGTAGTAGTAGTAGTAGTAGTAGTAGTAGTAGTAATAGGGTTATCAACACATAAAAAGTTATTATCATATAGAAAAAATATATCCAAAAAATATTTCATGGAAACAGACTTTTTGCAGCTGAACAATTTTATGCTGAAACCAAAATTGCAACGAAAAGCTTATCAGTATTATATTTATTTATTTATTTATTTATTTATTTTATTTGTAAAGCCTTCCTGGCGTGTGCAGCTTGTCTGATAGGTGTTGGGTTCGTGTCTTGTGAGTACCGCATGCTGGCTGTGGTAATACTTACAACTGCTGTTGCCTTCGAGGGACTGTGTAACTCTGGCTATGTGGTCAATACGCTGGATTTTGCACCCAGGTTATTAAAAAATATATATGACTTACCTTATTAACATATAATTTGAATTCTTGCATGCATCTGTTTCAACATGCTGAAGTTTTTGTTATGGTTAATTAATTAATTATTATTCAATGAAATTTGAATTATCATTTTCAGAACCTTATGATAATTCCTAAATTCCTAATTTATATTGTTAAAAAGTTTTATATATATATATATATATGCGTGGAGAGTGATTTATATACCTGTTACACTATTTTATTTATTTATTTATTTATTTATTTATTTATTTATTATTATTATTATTATTATTATTATTATTATTATTATTATTATTATTTTCAGATACGCTGGAGTTTTGTTCGGTATCAATAACACAGTGGCTACTATACCTGGAATGTTAGCACCAATAGCAATCGGTGGACTCACACCAAACGTATGTAGTGTATACATTTTAAATCAATACATGATTTCTTAAAAACTTCCAAGTGCACAGTTCTTAATGTATCTGTACGTAAAATGTAACATGACTTATTCTAAGCCTAAGTATTAATTTTTGTTTTATTTATTTAAAATGTTATTTTGATTATATTGAACCCTTTAATTATGATTTTTAGTTTATCATATTTTGTTAATATACAACAGAATAAAATAATAATAATAATAATAATAATAATAATAATAATAATAATAATAATAATGATGATGATGATGATGGTGATGATGATGATGATAATAATAATAATAATAATAATATTAACAATAATAAATAAATAAATAATCAATAAAAAAAATCAATACAAAAAGATCAATAAAAGTAAAGAATAAGAACACACAAAGAAAGAAAAAAAGAGGAAGAAGAAGAAGAAGAAAAAATCAACCGTCGTAACATAAATTTATTTATTTATTTTTCTGTTTATGTAAGATAATTGAATGGTATTTATATCGTGGTTTCAGAAGACACAAGACGAATGGAGAAACGTTATGTATCTCGCTGCAGGGTTTTGCATGCTTGGAGCTGTTGTTTTCGGATTGTTTGCCAGGACAGACTTAGAGCCATGGGCTGTGGAAAAGTCCGTGGATGTAGAACTTCAGATTTCATCATCAGATAAAACCAGGGATGAAAAACAGGGACAAACAAATTATGCACTCTGTGATATTAAAACTGAGTATATTGATACAAGAATGTAATTGGTTAGAAAATTCGTGAAACGCATGCTAATTAATTTGATTGATGGAATGTATTCAGGTGACTTGCATGAAACAGTTTTGATTAATCCTAACTGACACTAAACGTTTGTGTGTAGAGTTAGCTTCTATTTCTTCTTATTATTAAAACCTTTTAATCGTCTTCCTTTTTAATTCACTCAACTTTTATTTTTCTCGTTTTCGTACTTTGTTTCTTTATTATTATTATTATTATATTTATTATTATTATTAATTTATTAAGATTAAAAAAGAAACTTTTTTATATTGGATTTGTAAGAATTTGTTAGAAAAATAATGTTTTGAAGAATAGACATTTTTTTCAGATAGAATAACGACTTGAAATATATTTGTTTCACTAGAACAGTTTTAATTTATGTTATTGAAATAATATCAATATACTGGTGTTTGACAAGTAACACAAATGCCATTTCTTACAACAACAACACAAGAAAAGAAAAGGTATCAGTAGTTCTTGAAACAAAATAATAAGCACATAAATTAGTTTCATGTCAAGTTCGTACGTTCAGATCCTCTGTGAAGCTTCAAAAAAAAAGAACGAAAAGTATCGCATAGCTATATCCATGACGATATCTCCATCGTCGATTTCAGTGACCACTCGCAGTAGATGCTAAAAGAAAAAATTCAAAACTATTCTGTAATAATAATAATAATGATAATAATGATAATAACAATAATAATGATGATGATGATGACGATAAATTAAAAAGAGAGACAAAAGAAGAAGAAAATGAACACTTAATTTGTAGCTTGTATTAAAATTTTATTTCATTATTTGATCTTAAATTGTCAGTATATTGGATGTCTCTTGAGAGACAATTTGAACATGATGATTTTTCATGTTATCTACTCCTCTGTTATATAATATGAATATGCCTCTGTTACATAATATGAATATGACAATCATTATTTTGTTGTTGTTGTACTTTAATTTTAATTAATTTTTGACACGAGAGATAACTCCAGTCTTCAAATTTATACTATTAATTCTTAATAAGTTTAAAGACTGGCGTTATCTCCCGTGTTGTTCATGCGCAGTAGGTGTAGCAACCGTACTGTAAACAATGAACTTTGAAATAACGTTTTGATACATTATCATATTCTGTATATTCAAAATCAGTAACTCAACATTTACTGGGTTGAAATATTTCTTTTACATTTTAGTTATATTATAAAATGACGTTAAATCCTCTAGCTAATCCAAAAGGCGTAAAGTTATTATGCGAACTATGTCAAAAACCTGCATTCATTCAATGCACTCAGTGCCGAGTAACTTATTATTGGTAAGTTAATAATAATAATAATAATAATAATAATAATAATAATAATAATAAGTCATTTTCTTCTGGTTATCATTAACACCAACAAACGACAATTTGATATATCAAGTAATTCATTATGATTATCGTTTTATCGAAAGCACGTAAACTAAAACTTCATGTTGAACTTTGTTTCTAATATAATTTTAGTGGTGTTGAACATCAGAAGGCCGACTGGTTGGGCATTCATGAAAAAATATGTCAAAGTTTGATTCCTCTAAGACAGGCCTTGAATTTTCTTCCCTCAGAAGAAGAAAGACAGAAAAGGGAAGATGAATTATTGATGAAAAAGGTATTTAACTTTTTAAAAAGTAAATAAATAAATAAAAGTTGTCATTAAATCTTTATTATTATTTTTTTAATTTTGATTTGGTTTATAAAGAAAAGGTAAACTGAAGGTCAGACTATATATTTACAAGTTTATAGTTGCAGCATTTTGAGAACTGATTCAGATATGCAGTAATATGTTGTTTTCGCTCACAAACTTTTATCTTTAGTAATTTGTCAGTTTATTGAACTAGAACATTTCATAAACAGAAAAATAAATAATCTATGGATACAGTGAACTTGTAATATAAAGAGTTTAATACAAAGAACTTATTAATTATATATTAATATAAAAATTCAACATAATCACTTGAATTAAAAGTATTTTGTTTTTTCTTGTGTAATATTATAAATGATAGATAATTAATTTAGTATATTAATTAAAAATATATATATAACTAAATATGTACCCTTGTTTTCTGATTTTAAGCTACTACTGATTTTATATGTTATAAATAAAAATAAAAATAAAACTAGATATTTCTTATTGGTTTGTGTCAGCCCATGTATAACAGATCTTACTGGTATGTGTCATCCATTATCCAGTAACAAATTAAAATTCAACATGTCTGTTTCAGCGTCACATGATAGACTTGACAAGGACAACTGGACAAAAGTTGTTGTTTGAAGGAAAACATGAGCAGGCTGTCCCAGCAGCCATGCAGTCGTTACGATTTTCAATTGATGTCCACGGACTGACTAGCATCGAACTTGTTCCATCCTACCTCATCCTTGGTGAAGCCAGTATAGGTAAGTGTATTAACTAATTTAATAATAATAATAATGATAATAATGATAATAACAATGTTTTATTTTATGATGTGTTTTAGCAGTTTGTTAAAACTGTTCCTCTAGATGATTGATTATGTGATGTATGTGTGTGTGTGTTTACAGCCATTTTTTTTGGTTTAAAGTATCAGTTGTATATTTATGTAAAGTTATTTTTAAAAGCTTTTATTAAAAGTTTTATGTTACAGCTACGTCTACACATCATTAGATTTATCTGTTTTATATATATGCTGACTTTACTATATTAACATGAGATATTAACTTACTCTCTTGTAAATAAGACATTTATTATTAATTTAACTGAATTTATTTTGTTTTAGAATTAGGCAGACTGTCACAGATAAAGGAGGCTCTAACTGATCATTCTTGGTGTTGTTCCTTTAGAATTTCAGATACAGGATAGCTAAACTAAACATAATAATCATTAGATATATGCTAATGTTACAGAATTAGCTGGATAAATGAAGTTTTTCCCAGTGACATTGTTGTTTTTTGTTATTATTGTGTGTATTAATTTATTTGATCTGAGGACTAGGTAGACTGTCGCAAGCAGAGGAGTATTTGGCGCAGGCTCAGTGGACTGTACTGAAAACTCCCGAGTGTTCTAATGCAATCAAGTCCAAACTGTATCGTAACCTCGGACTGCTCTACGCTGCTAAAGCTGATTATGAAGAATCACTGAGACAGCTTGCTGATGATGTAAGTGCTTGATTAGTATACGGGCAGGATGATTAGGTCAGTGACAGGATTTGATTAGTGTAATACAGGGGAAACAATCTGACAGTATTTTTAATAATGTAATAAATAATTGTAGTGTTCTCTATCCCAGTTTAACCAGAATAAAATATCAAAATAATTCCAACATAACCATATAAATTTAAAAAGAGAAGTCTAATGAAAAGTAGGCGAAGAAGTTAGAATTTACCAGGAAAGTACTTGGTTGTTGTTATTTTATTTTATTTCAGATCTTAGAATTAAATAGCTTATTTAATATAAATAAGGAATTATTGTAGAAACAAAAAGTCATTTAATTTTGTTTTGGTTTTTACAGATTTACCATGCCTCTGAGGAGTTTGGAACTGATGACATACGCACATCAGGTGGTTATTTTCACATGGCAAATGTCTTCTTCAGGCAGGGTAAAATGGACATTGCAGATTCACTGTACAGACAGGTATGTTAGTGTGTAGCCCTATAGCAATGTGTGGTGTACTTATGTCTGTGTATTTACTTGAGAAACGGACACTGTGATGTATATTTATTTGAGAGAGAGAGAGAGAGAGAGAGAGAGAGAGAGAGAGAGAATAACTCAGTATGTTTAAGTGGATGACTCACTGAGTGTGAGTAAGTGACTGAGTGAGTAATCAACTGATTGATTGATAGTTCACAAATTGTATAGTGAATGTATTTAAGATATTGTGTATTCACTTAAATAGATATGTGTGTTTGTATGTTTACTTGAAGGACAGCTGTAATGTTAGACTAATACAGGTAACTGAAAATGTAAGTTAATTGGCTCAGTTGTTGAAAACATTTGTTCCTCATTTGTTCTGTCAGTGGGAGACAAAGGCTTATGTTTATCTGCTTTGAACTGAAACACCTAGTCATCATTTACATTACTGCTGGAGCTGCAGTTTGACCTTGACCTCTGCCCACTGTTTTGTTTGTTTTTATACCTGCAGGTCACTGATATCTGGTACAGACATCTGCAGAGAATTGTCTTGTCAAGAACCAAAACTCCAGAGACACCAAAGGGTGTTGGCCCAGGAGCTGTAGAAATTGTGTTTGAAGAAGAAGATAGTTTAGGTAGATTTAGTATAAATAATAATAATAATAATAATAATAATAATATTCTTTTTAAAAATGAAACAAATAATAGCTTTTTTTGCTTCTTTTAAAAAAATTATGTCAAACATTTTACTTTTTACAGATTGTTGGTGTTATTCTGATACAGAATAATATGTATGCATTTATCTGTGTGTGTGTGTGTGTTTTTGTGTGTGTGTGTGTGTGTGTGTGTGTGTGTGTGTGTGTGTGTGTGTGTAAGAGATTAAAAAGATAAGTGTACCAAAATTACTTTTGTTAAATTATCTTTTCTGTTACAAAATTCTGTCCCAACACCCCCCCCACAAAAACCCCAACTAAATAGAGATATTTATAACTACTGCAGATGAAGCCCAGGAGGCCGAGGCTGTTCAAGTTCTGAATTCTATTTATGACATCAGAGAAAACCAGTCTAAAATAAACACTCAGGATCTGGCCATTGTTTGTCACGCTTTAGCCATGCTGTACTTTGTACTGCAGGACATCACACGAGTAAGTCATTAATCTTACACATATACACAAATGCCCTTGTTGGTATAAATAATTTTGTACACACGTTATTGATTAGTTTGTTTTTGTGATCACTCTCCATTGAAATAATTATCAAGCAATTATTATAATTTCATTGTAACATCATTCGAAAAGTTTAAAAGAAAATGGCCTGTTAGTGTGACTTGTTGAGTGCAATGTTTTTGTATCCTGAGATTATCAGGAATATTTTAGCTAGCTGTTACGAATTCTTTGATCTTTATTTTTTGTATGGGAGGATGTATTATTTTTTTAAATAAACTGTTTTAGAACTGTTTCAACTGATATAACTATTGCTTTATCCACAGGCCAAAGAGTTTGGAAGGAAAGCTGTTGTGGCAAGTGATGGCAGTCCGGATAACAACTTTTCAAGAACAATTATTGAGTTTATGAAAATGTGTGAAAGAGTAAAATGAATAATTCCTGCTGATTACTTGCTTTCTATTTATTTATTTATTTATTTTTATTTATATTGTTATTATTATAGTTTTTTTCATTTTTTTTTTTGAGTTCTTTCAACAGCTTTCGAAGAAAACTACCACACAATTCACTGGCCTAAAGCACATTGCTGTTTCTGTTCACATCTGAAATTCCCGGTTTATTAATTAAACACAGAAACATTTGTTTTGTTAGTATCGATTGGCTGTACAGATAATTTCACTGTTTAACACAGGCATTACCTCGAAACAGTGATATGACTTCACTGGCAAAAAGGTACATCAGTATTCAGAAGTCTAGATTTGAATTTCTATAATATTAACATTCTTCTTTTTTATATATTGTTATCTAATATTTATTTTGCGTGTTTGTTCCTAAAATCACTAGGTCATAAAACTGCTACAAATAAAAGAAATTATTTTTTTTAAATATCTGCTTTCAAGTTTTTATTTTGTTTTGGGCGCTTGGAAATGAAGGATAAATTATTTTCAGGACTGTTCCTGTAGACTGATGCCTAATGTGATTACCTACCAGAAATATAGTATTTCTTAATGTCTTTTTTACGATAAATTAAGAGGAACTCTTTATATTTATTAACAAACAGCTGTATCTATGATGGGTGCTAAAAGGGATTGTGCACAAATGATTTTTGTCACAGAATGTTACATGATAAAGAAGGTCACTGGAAAAAGCTCAAAATAACTAATATAAATAAGTGGCCACTCTAATCAGATTTGATTGTATTTGTATGTAACAGTAGAAAACATCCACTCATTGTTTTCCAGAGTTTGAAGTTAACAAAACAACAACTGTATACTCACAGTTGGTTAGTTTGTTTCTACTTAACCAACTAGTTTAATACTAGAACTAAACAGTAATATAACACTTGTGTAGAGACATGCAGCATTGTATGAAAAAACCCAGTTAAAAACATCATCTGATGGGCTAATTGCATGACATTTGTGATTATTTACTCTGCACTCAACTTTTTAACTTTCCATGTACAAAAATAATCATGAAAATGTAAACTTAAATCCTGTTTTTTTGGATTTGTTGTATTGTAACCTGAACTCTGATTACTGCAGTAACAAATAAACTTTCATTTAAAATATATACATATGTGAGTGTGTGGATGTGTGTTTTTTTTCAAGGACTGTGATAACTACTGATAAAATTATAATATTTATATTTATTGTTCATCTGTTAAAAATGGAAAACAGATGCAGTACAAAACAGAATTAATCAAATAAATAACAAATACCATGCATAAATAAATTAGCAACATTTTGGTAATTCTAGATTTGTAGATATTGCAGTGCACAAACAGAACAACATACAGGGTTCAAAACAATTTTGTCAGTGTTATTTGTCTTACATTGAAAGTGGTTACAAATTCTTTAAAACTGCTGGATAGGACATTTATTATGTTTATTCAGTGGTGATAAATACTGCAAAGAACAGTTGTATGATTTCTTTGTCATAAAGTAAAATTAATAACAAACTTGTGAAGATGACATTTTTTTTCAATATTTTTACAATCTGTTTTACAAAACTGATACAACAGCAAAAGGAAAATGATTTTCAGACATCCTCACAAGCCTGTATTTTATTGTTGTACTTCATTAATGTCAATGACTGATTTCATGAGAACAGATAAACTAATAATTTAAGCTGTGTGTGGGCACACTACAGATTCAGAATCACATTCCCAGTGAAAGAAACCACATTTACCACTGAATTTCATTTACTACTGAACACAAAAATTACAACTGTAAATAAATCTGTGTTGAAATAGCACTTTACTTCATTTTAAAAACAACTGGAAACCACTGCACTCACAGAACAATTAAATATTCAGGTAGACTAGTTAGTTTCTATTAATTTCAACCATGTCAGCTAATGATAGTGTAGATATTTAATTTATTAGGTCTGAAATAAATATAAAGTGTTGATACAAAACATACTGATAATATCTTTCATGTAATAATATTAACAGGAAAACAAACAGTTGATTCAGAGATGAAGTTTACTAATTTCCCATCTGGGAATTTAAAAGTAATAATAACTTAAACACCACACAGTATGAAAAAATATCCTATGAACTTTCCTATAAAATGATTATATTACAATGGGTCTTGTCCTTCTTGATGATTTGTCCTCTGAAACAGACATTTTATTGCACTGTAAGCTCTTGAGCAGTAATCCATGCCATGTTCCAGAGATTCGTCTCTATCAGGACTTTCAGCTGAAGTATTTGACACAGGTAATACAAGAGCTTTCCTTGCCTGAACTGAACCTAGTTTACTAGCTAACCAGTCTAATGCATGATACAGTCCTTCACCACTGACAGCACTTATTGGCATAATATCTGAAATAAAAGTATATGACAATAATTAGTATGCACCATCATCATCATCATTTGTACAGGTGCAAAAAGTGGAGGGGCACAGAAAAAGCAGAATTCATCTGAAATCTAACATTTCTGACCAATCATGTATTATAAATATTAATTCCACATGACACAAAATGGAGGTACATAGAAAATAGGGAACGCCTGTTATTTATTACGAAGACACAACAAACGAACACCTGTTATTGTTGTTATTGTTATTATTATTATTATTCGGAAACTTACTCCAAATATGTTTCAAGTTTTTAAGCCCGAGTTTATCAGTAATTTCTTCAACTGTCATGGTGTCTTCAAGATCCATTTTATTCGCAAGAAAGAGAAAAATTGCGTTTGACAGTTCCTCTGCTGCAACAGCTGGCTTGATGACGTCATAGTTTAGCTCGTCTAAGCGCTCGTGATCTTTACTGTCTATCACAAAGACGACTGCATCAGCTCCCTTGTAATAGTGTCGGAATAGAGGGCGCTGGGAAAAAAAATAAGAAAAAAAATAGACGTTTATTAGACTTGTTAACGTTCTGAAACCGAATAACTCAGCAGTTTGAAAACATTTGCATGCATCCAGTAATTTATTTTAATTTTCTTTCAAAAATATTTTTCATGAGAAACCCAAATATTAAATTATTGTTATTGTTGTTAGTATTGTTGTTGGTGTTGTTGTTATATGACAATATTACGAAGAAGTAGAGAAATATTCAAGTAACTGTATCTTTACCTATTTTTTTTTTTTTAAATGGATGCAAGGACGCATACACTCTACAACTATATGCGTCTCTCGTGTAGTTCTGGTATTTATCTTAAAGATATTTTATAATAAACATCCATAAATACGTTCTGAAATTTTATTTTCAAAGAAAGATAAGAAAATAATGTAGAACAGGTTGAACAGACCGCATTACAAGACGCATGGAGAAAGATTAAAATAGAACAAGTCGAATGATGCATGCCGCTGAAAGAAGAATGGAAAACCTCATACTGTTGTGACTGACTCACAATTTTATCTCTGCTGCCAATATCCCACGCTGTGAAGCTGATATCCCTGTACTGGATGGTTTCCACATTAAAACCTGCCAAAATCAACACAAAGGTAACAGGAACATATCTGCAGTCTACTATGTTTACACGACATATCTGTAGACAACGTCAATAAAAGTAGACCAAGTCGAATTTCAGAAAACAAAGATCTTTCATTGTTAATGTTACAGAAACGTTATTATTCTTATTTAAACAAGGATTACATTAATGGAGTAGGCGCTATCTTAATTACATTAAAGAAAAAAGAGAGAAAAAAAGACTATATGGCTCTGTACACGTACATTTATTCGTTTTTATGTGTGTGTGTGAGTGTGTGCGTGTGTGTTGCTGGGTCCGTTTTATTATTTTAAATTCACAATCAGAATTTCTTACGTTAATTATATTATGCACAATTATTGTTACACCGGTTTGGAAATAACATGATGGCAGTTACTGAAGAAAAAATATTTACGACAAAAATCAGAAACACTAACAGTTGGTATTGTAAATTGTGTAGCATGGCTGTTATATTACATCTTTATAACTTACCAATAGTTGGAATCGTTGTTACCAATTCATCCAGCTTAAGTTTATACAGAATTGTTGTTTTTCCAGCACAATCTAGACCTGAAAGAATTAAATCCATTATGTTTTTTTTGTTTTTTTGTTGTTTTTATTAACGTCCTTCGTTTGCTTTTGGTGTAAGATATCACCGATTAATTTTCATTTTAGCAAAACAAGTACATAATCCAAAGTAAACATCCCTATCACACTCCACAGCACAGATAAAGTGAAGTATGTACTAGAATTAACGTTTTGCGTTTAGAATATATACATCTTTTCTGATAAAAACATTTAAATACATTATAACAAACCTGCGATAATGTAAAGCAATTTTTTTTTTTTTTTTTTTTATTTATAACATATAAATTTCAAACTGTTAAATAGTTGAATATTTCTTTATAAAAATAACAACAACAACAACAGAAATAAACTACTACTACTACTACCACTATCAATAACAGTAGTTATAATAATAATGATATTAAATTTCACATAAATCATATCAGTTACGTTTAGCCTGCTAACATCTTTAGGAGAATCCCCCCCCACCACACATACAAGTAATACTTTCTTTTTAGATGAAAATCTTCTGTCCATGAGTAGAAAATAGACTGCAAATGAAGAATGGACATAGAATTTACAGTCATGTATTTTGTAAAAAATAATAATAATAATAATAATAATACAAATAACAAAAAAATAAAAAAATAAATAAAAATGAAACAAAAAAATAAAAAAAATATATATATATATATATTTCTTATTTATACATAATTAAATTATGAAGAAAATTACTCAGACGTTTTGTTGTAATGTCAACGGTAAATTATATAACGTAATGAGTTTGAAACGACTATGGCCATTTACAAATGTTTCCATTTTATTGTAATATTTTATTGCTGTTGGCTAAATAAATTTCTTTCCTGAAAAGCAGAACTGATGGTGTAGGCAAAAATATTCTTGTACACACACTGTGATATTTAATTAAGTTACATCTTAAAGGATTAGAAAAAAGTTAAAATATCCAGAAATGCGAAGATCCAGAATTTCATAGTCTGGAACGACTTGTGTATTGTTATCTTCTGGGACTATTTCTCCACCTGCAGAGTCAGTTGTGTCTCACCGCTAGAGCTATGTCATCTGTTCAGTGATTCTTTTGTATTAATTAACTAACTGGTCCATGAAACAATCCCAACTTGGTCCGCACGGTGTTCATGAACTTAACTAGAAACTTTTTTTAATTGCATCTTTTCGTCTGCTTATTTGCTTCTGTATGCCTGGCAGATAGACAATTAAAAAAAAAAAAAAAAAAAAAAAAACTAACAACAACTAACAAAACAAACCTAGAATTGTGTACGTTAGAACAAAACAAGCACGTGCTCTTACACACTCAGACACACTGACATAAACACATACACACACGAACCCATACACATACAGTAAACTTTGTCAAAACTGGATTCACTTGGGACCAACGAGATATGCCGTTTTAGACAGGGTGCCGGCTTATAAAGATTAAAATAACATGAAACTGGAATATGCAATTATTATTATTTTTTTTTTTTACGAATGTTAAAATTAAACGTCTATCGAGTGTCAGCTGACAAATAGTCTGACACTAGTGACTTCATTTTTATTTATGTAATTTAATTAAAAAAAATTGTTCATATATTTCTCTTCAAAGCAATCATCTCTTGTCATGGCCACCATGTTTAATATCGTTACAAAAGTATCTTTTGGTAGTAACAGCAAAAGCTTTAATTTGTTTTATCATTTTAAGAACTTCAGTGTACGTTGAACATAAATTAAATTAATAGAGACAGTCATGATAACTGACTGTACGGAATTACTTGCATAGTAAAGATTACAATTAACAAACCAGTAAGTAGAGACCCGAGACTCGAGAAAGCAGGCTGCAAGTAGCCGTAAACAAACATAAGATTTAAAGTTTTGTTAAATAATTTGATCACTTATGTCTCATTTCGCCCTAATGTGTCTAGAGGGAGAAGAGACTTCTATTTTCTAGCCTAGAGTAAACCCTTTATAGGCAAATCTTTCTGTTGACACAGTGGATTTGGTGAAAACTCTATTAATTTTGATTTTGAAAAATTTGATACGCTGCCATATTTTAGGTCGCTCTGCCATTACGACTAATTCAATAAGACAAAGCAAAATGTTCGCAATGTATATTTATGCAGACTTCTGCTTTTGACACACAAATTTATGTGAGTGAATTCACTTAGTATTTACAAGAATTATGACATCACTATTTATTAAACCTTCAAAGAAGTGCTAGCATTTCATTTCACGCTGTAGCCTCATTATGTGCAAATTGCCGCTTTTGTTTAAAACGTGATCGTACTTACAAAATCGTGTATCGATGTTGACAAAACTAATTACTATAAAACTTGTTTTTTGTTCTGGAATTTACACTCGAAATACGAAGTAGACAATGACTTTATTATCATAAACCTTCGGAGATGACTGCATTACAGATATAAAATGCAAAAAATTAAATACACATCTGGATTTAACAGGGTTTTGTTCATAATAGATCAACAATAGCTGGAGAGGACTTTGAAATGGTGAAGCTTAACAAAGAAATCTGGATTAGTATATATAAATTTAAAAAATAATAAATAATAACAATTTTTTTTTTTTTTAAATCCTCTAAATAACATTCACGATTTTTTTCCATCTTTCTTTTAACATCATCGTGCACGTGCTATGAAACTGACATTATTTACTGTAAAATATTAAAAAGATTCTTTTTTTACAAATGTTGTAAATAACTTTGTTTTTAACAGCCGTATCTTCTTTTTTTTTATATAGGCATATATATGCAGTGAACGGCAAGAAAAAAAAAAAAATAATATATATATATATAATAATAATAATATACTTTGAGCAACTTTGAATAAATTTTAACATTTACACTCAAAACATTAGAGCAGCAATTTATACGTCAAGCTTTTAAATACTTGAAATTTCACTGGGATGTAAAATCCTGTGTAGTATTTCCAAACGCACACACACGTATACTGTGTCTGTGAGCCAACGTTCATTTTCATCACAAACATTCTTCAGATTTAATCCATGCTCATCACAGTGTATGGACATTTCTCTTTGGGATCATAAACAAAAACATTATTTAATTAATTTTTCATATATTTAAATAATTTTAATGAGGTAATTATCATGTAAGGTAATTTCAGTATTAAGTGGATCCTCCGAACTAAAATGTCCCTTATCCCCAAGTTCTAAATCCAGCCCCGACTTTTCATTCTGTTATGACAAAGCTAATCGTAACTGTTAAGAAAATCGATATTTATTATTTGTGGAATTGTTGTTGTTGGTACAACAGCAACAACAAAAGCAATACAACTACTACTACTACTGTTATTATTATTATCATCATTTATTTATTTAAAAAAATATATATTTATTTATTTATTTATTTTTAAATTTTATTTAAAATTAGAAGGACAAAGAATTTTCGGACTACGGCTGCAGGACTTGCTATTAAAATCAGAAAATTCTTGTATACATTTCTGATAAAGTCTTAAAACAGAGCAGATTACAGCAGCAACGCGTTTCGACCTTGTGACCTTCTGTATCTGAATCTGTCTCTGTTAAAGAATTCACGCAACATGCCATGTTTTTCAAAGCTATCTCCATGTTACGTCTGCTTGCATAGGAAGATAAATTTACACATCACTTCCCATCCCTGATGTTATTTATAAATTCTAATTTGTTTATACCTCAGTATTTGAACGATATATTGATATTAAACACATAAAATAAGATAAAAAAAATTCTTTTCAACTTTATTTTACCTTTCAAGATAACTGTTTTCAGATTTCTCGATAAAAAAATATACATAAAATTTCGATATTTTTTTTTGTAAATTTTTTTTTTTTTTTTTTCATAATTATTACTTAATCAATACATTTTTATAAACTTTTCCAGAAAAATAATGATATTAAACACGTAAATAAGATAAATGTGTTATGAACTTTATTTTATCTTTTATAAGATTTGGTATATCCACATTCGATGGAGGTTTTGCTTTGTTATGAAATCATTTAATTTGATTTTACTTGAGAAAGTACCGCGGGCCACAGTTTGCCTATGACTACTCTAACGTATCTCTCACACTCGAAAAACCCCAACAAAAAACAATAACAGCAACAAGAACAAACCCTTCCCCGACAAAAAAAAAACCATAATAAAATATAGTGAAAAGAACAGAAGAAAGAAATGTCCATTTTACTTCATTAATGGCATCCACTGATAATGTTTTACTTTTTTTCCTTTCTTTTTTTTAAAAAATAAAATAAAATTATATATTAAATTGTGCTTCAACTTATATGCAGTCTAATCTAATCTAAATTTCCTTCTCTCGTACACTGGAGTTAAAACATCTTTATAAACATTCAAATGGATTAGACTTACTAACAGATATAACTTTAAGCTGAATTTCATTTCTTCAGTCACACACCAACATGGTAAAAAATATCTGTATTATATGAATTATATTTGAAACCTTACAATTCATCCGTTTATTTAGTGACTTTGTAGAACTGTTAATGCTATAATCATTACAAATTATTTACATATATGATAGCAGGGAATGTTTGCTGTTAATTACATGTGATTTAAATAGGCCTATAAATAAACAAAACAAATAAATAAATATAAAAATAATATTTATGTATTTAGTATTGTTGTTGAAGGTAAGTTTTCTTTTTCTCTTATATATTATTAATTTTTGTCAGTTTAATCTTTATTACAACCATCTCAATAATAAAACTATATTAATATGTATGACTATGAGTTAACTGTACTAGTACTTTTACTTAAATGTAGACGACAAATGTACTTTTTTAACGTTTAAAAAACACGCTGACGATATCATATTGCTAGAACGTTAACGCCAGGTCAGAATTTAGATACATTGATCAAGTACACTGTGCAGTGCCGTCTGCTGTCGATATCTGTACGATAACATCGATTTACTTACCCAGGAGAAGAATCCGAACATCCCGGTGCCTAAAAAGGCGTGTCCAAAGGTGTCCCATACTGATACAGACTCTTAAAATTGTTTAAACACCTCGCTGGCATCGCGTTTTAGAAATATTCCAAAAGACGAAGTCGCACTGACATGTACAGACGAACATTCACGTGAACGGCTTTCTCAAACACATGCACGTACATTGCGCAGTTACAAGATGAACGGAAAGCAAACAAAAACTGACTACCGACCCATTTCCATCGCTGTTGCTTCTCTAGCGTACGGATGCTAATATTAGCACCTCGCGCAATCTCCCGGATAAGATTTCAGTAACAGCGGTAAACAACAAAGCGGGTTTTAGAAACAAGTAAAGCTAGTCATTAACGATGGTCACGTGATATAGACTGAAGTACGGATAAATAATTAAAGTGCAGGAAGTAAGCTGTCATTAAAAAAAAGAATATGTTTAAACATAGTTTATTTTGTATGTATATCAGTGTTTATATACAGAGGACATTTTATAAAACACGTTTTATATTTCATGTCTGCGTAAGATAGAGTTCTGACTTCATGTGGATGAGAGAGAGAGAGAGAGAGAGAGAGAGAGAGAGAGAGAGAGAGAGAGAGAGAGAGAGAGAGAGATCCAAGTACATTTAGAAAAAAAATTCTAAACTATTTATAATTGGATAAAATACAAATACATGTAGTCTTCACATATTTTATTAGTATTTCTAAAAGTTAAAAAAATTAAAAATACAGTACATTAATAAAAAAAAAATATTCAATATATAATTATTTTAATATTAAAGCTTCATATTTAATGACCTGAAAAAACGTCACACGTATAAATTAATTTAAAATTACAAAGTACATCAAACCTTTCACACTACAACTTGTTTCTTGGAAACTGTCGTAAAAAATTACAAAAATATGTCACCAGATAGATGAAGTTATAAAGCTGAATCCAATATTTTTTGTTCCTCTCTACAACTCGTTTATTAAAAGTTTTCCAATGCATTCTCCCATGTTGAAAATATAAAGATTCTTGACACATTAGACACTCTGCCACTATTTTAAATAGAACTGTCAGTTATTTTTTTAACCAAGTTTTTTTTTTCACTGTGATCTTAATCATATACACTGTGCCTTGTATTCATAGTTTAAAAGAATATTTTTTTTAAAATCCAACTAAAAATAATGATTATGATGAATATTATCATGTCAGCGTAATGTTTCCAAAACCATTCCACTAAGAAAACACTTCCTTCTTTTCCTCCTCTGTAAGAAACATGCCCTGTAACACAGAAAACAAGTTAAATGTAAAGCTGTAAATAAAATAAATATAATGGTAAAGCTGTTACTTGATAGAAATAAAGTAAGTTAAAATGGTAAAGTTCTAAATAAATTAAACTGCAAGGTAAAGCTGATACATACAAAACTGAAAATATAATGCAGTAACTAATATTAAAAAGTCATTTATATATATTTTTCTAAAATTTTGTATTCCACATTACAGAAAAAAAAAAAAGATATAAAAATTAAAATTAAATGGTAAAAAATATCACATAACTTTGGCAGTCTGGCCATTGTGCTGTCCTGTCAAAGCTATTTAATGTTTTGTATGATTAAAAAACCAAACAACAAACAAACAAACAAATTCGTGGTTTCACTGATTTTATTTTAGTTTCGTATATTATTTATATTACAACTGTAAAATGCATCTTTTATTTGTTTTATAAATCATCAAACTATATTCAGCTTAATTCTGTGTTCTTGTTTTATTTCATTTTAGGCATCCAATCTTATTTCATAACAAAGTATGTATAAAACAAAAGAGAACACTTTAAAAAAAATTGGTTATCATGGTCTATATTCGTGGCATCATCTCTTTGAGGGCAGATTAATTCGCTCTAAAGTTTCATTTTTTTCAGAATAATGAAGCTATCTGTACACTAGATGTGCAATGTTGAGAAGATGCAAAAATGGCTACATTCAGACATTTTTGTTATTCTGTGTTATATCTGATAATAAGTCAACAAAAACAACAAAATAATGGCTTTGAATGTCAAAGAATTTTTATCAAGTTATTTATACATGCAGACACAAAAATGTTTAAATAACAAAATGTATATGAAAAGATAAATGGTATTGTAGTATACTGTTGTTATTTACCTTGTATTGCAAAAATCATGTCACTTTGGTCTGGTCGACAGGTGATGTTTGACAGCTCCTCACAATTTCCCTGTGCAACATCATCTGCTACAACATCATTACATTGTGAAGCAGAAGCACAGCCCTTGTCCTCAGTACCTGCAATTACATCATTAATTTATACACTCTGTATTCTTCTTTTATTTTAATATCAATCTTCTATTGATATTCTAAACCTATACTACAGCTATCTCCATATATTCTGAAAAGAAATGAATAAAAATAATAAGGAAAAAAGAAGGAACAACAAAGAACGCCTGTATTTAATAAGTGAATCACACCTGAAATAATGGCTGGATGACTTTCTTGTACTGCGGACATTCCTTCACTCAGAGCTGACTCCATTACTTGTGTGTTTTTATGATCTAAAAAAATAAAAATTAATAAAAATAATAAAAACGGACACATCAGCTGAATGAAAGTTTCAAACTTGAAACTACATGTATTAATCAGAAATTGAATAAAATAAAATAAAATGAAATAAAATAAAATAAATAAATAAATAAATAAACAAATACAGAAATAAATTAATAACTAATTAACTAAAGAAGTCAATCAAATCAGTAAGTCAATACATAAAGTAAAAATGAGAAAATAAAGAAAAACAAAAGCTGAATAATTGTATCTTACCTGTATTAAATGTGTTATTACCTGGGTTACTTTCTTGTACTGGTACAGGAATCCCTTCTATGCCCTGATACTCCATTACTTGACGTTCATCATGATCAGATGACCTCTCTTCTCTCACTTTATATTCATTTTTCCTGATTTCATCAGCACAGTGTTGGTGACCAGTATCAATCAAACAAGATATAAAATCTTCATATGCCTCTTTTGGTCGTCTGTTCAGATCAGAAAGTAACATCTGAACTTGTTGAGTTCTTGTTTTGCAGGGCTTAAAATGATAAATTTCAAAATTATTTCAAACTAATTGTCATCAGTGACAATGTTTATGCAAAGATTCATCTGAATATATCAGCCTCCACAACCAAACAAGATTGTTATTTTAAGTTACAAATAAAGCTACAACATGAAACCATAAACAATTACATAGCTCCTTAGTAAATTTCTAAAACATATTTATGTCATAAAAATAAACAAAATAAAACAAAACAACCCCCTCCAAAAACCAAACAAAAAATAAATACAATAAAATAAAATAATAAATAAATAAAACAGCTAAAAATAACAACAAATTTTGAAAAAATAAATGCTAATAATGCTGCTGCTGCTACTACTACTACTACTACTACTACTACTACACTACTACTACTACTACTACTACTACTAATAAATAATAAAAATGTAAACAAAAAATAAAGGGAATAAATAAATTAAAAGCAGATGTTTAAAAATATTCTTAGTCGTGTGTGATGAAGAGAGAAATAATACCATCATCATAGGCTCCAACATCATTTCTGTAAAGATTCCTTTAACTAGAAGTTCATTCCAAAGAGTATCTGGTATGATATTCTCTATGAGAAACAGACGAGATAGAAAAAGAGCCTCTTTCTGAATGTCATCCATAATGGAATAACAAATATCCTAGTTGTCTGAATATGATTTCGAAAGTAATTAAAAACAGAAAATAATAAGAGTTAAATATCTACTTAACAGGTTGTCAAACAGAAAATCGAAACTCATAGAGGGGCTTTCCCAAATAAAATCCTGTCCCAGCATGTGTTTTAGAACCCATTTGGTCGTATTGCGTCAGTACATATAACAGACGCAATTTAGGAGATACTTATTCTAATTTCATTTTTGGGGGTAGGTTAAAGATGTGCAAACTATGAGAAGAAACCAGCAACAAGCCAATAAAGGATACTGATTTTTATTTGAACTTTTATCACGACAGGAAACAAGTATATGCTTATTAATCGATATTTAATATGAATTTTAATATTATTATGATTTATGGTTGACATTTATCCTCAAAATTAATTTCATTTGGAAAATAATAATAATAATAATAATAATAATAATAATAATTTTCAGATAAATTACAATACATTAACTTCAGTTATGTTTAGTCTAATAGCTTAAGGAATTATTTTGTCTTTTTTACTAGTAAATTATTTCTTTTTAGAGGAAGTTCTTCCATCAACGAGGTAGAAAATAGATTACACCTGAAGGAATGGACACAGTGTTGCAGCTATAGGTTTCGTAACTTTAAAACAAATTACGATGAAGAAAGTTGTTCATTTATTATCTGTGGTAAATTTGAAACAGTTGTGGCCATCTCGGTTGATGTGCAGTTTGTTATTGCAGTTGGCTGAATAAATTTCTTTCAGGAGCGTTTGTTTTATTTTTTTATTTTACAGTAAGAACGATGTATCTAACATTCATTTCATTTTTTTTTAATTTTTTTAATAAGAACGAACGTAAATTACCAGTTTTTAATCATATTAATAGTGAACGTTAACTTTCCAGATTTAGATCTTGTACATCTTGGACAGTGATATTTAATTACGTTACATCTTAAAGGATTAGAAAAAAGTTAAAATATCCAGAAATGCGAAGATCCAGAGTTTCATAGTCTGGAACGACTTTTTTTTTATTTCTGGGACTTTTTTCCATCTGGGGAGGGCAGTTATGTCTCACCGCTAGAGCTGTGAAATCTGTTCAGTGATGCACGTTAGAGATTCTTTTCTGTTAAAAACTAACTGCTCCATAAAACAATCCAAGGGTCCGCTTGTTACCAACTGAGGGGTTGCGACATGGACTGAATACTCGCCATATTTTTGACCCATGTTTATGACCCCTTTGATACAAAAACAAACTGAGTTTTGTAAAAGTGTAATTACTGTAATATAAAGTAGATATCCTTTATTTAAACAAAGCTAAACATTAGGCAAACAAAGTGTAAACAAACTGCACTTAGGTGCTGCCAGGTACACGATAACATGTGTAGACGATGTGTAACTGGAAGTTTGGTCGTATTGTAACTTTCAGCTTTCCATCGTGGGTCGTGCGTTTGGAAATCACTGGCTAGAGGAGAAATTACTTCTTATTTCTCTAGCCTAGCGTAAAGCCTATACACGTAAATCTTTCTACTTACTTGATGAAAACTCTTCTGTTGATTGTGCTTTAGAAAGTTGCACTTTTTTTTTATGTCGCTCTGCGACTAATTCAATAAGACAATGCAAAATGTTCGCTATGTGTATTTATGCCGACTTCTGCTTTTGACACTAAAACTAAACGAGTGAATTCACTTAGGTATCAACACACACATTTATTATTAGTACTGTATTGTTTTGTTACTACTACTACTACTCTACCACTACTACTACTATTTTATTTATTTATTTATTTTTACATTTAATTTCTTTTAGAAGGTCAAAGAAAGTTCAGACTACAGCTGCAGGACATATTGTTAAAATCAGGAATTTCTTGTATAAATGTCTGATAAAGTCTCGAAGCAGAGCTAATTACGTCAGCAATTACTGATTTAAATAATTATTACTGATCAATACGTTTTTATAAACTTTTTTCCAGAATAAGATAAACGTATTATGAACTTTATTTTACCTTTTATAACAATGGTATAAGACTTTGGGATATATACATTTGATGGAAATTTAGTTTTGTTAGTAAATCATTTAATCTGAGTTGATTTTGTTTTGTACAGATGGGTATGTGTATCTTACAGACTTTTCAGGTATGGACATTTATTAGGAATGTTTTATCTTTATACATAATTTTTTTAAACTTAATTATACCTACGTTAGTTTATTCATACCTGACTTAGTCAGTGTACTTGAAAATTAATGTTATTTCGTTTCTTTTCTGTCCAAGCAAACATTGCCCTCCCGTCAACTCGCGCCTCTGTAAAACTTCTCTAATGTCGGCTTTTTGGAGAAGCGAACCACAGTACTAATGAACCTTTTTTTTCACTCGTGAAATTAGCCGTGTCACAAAGAAAATATAGCGATCTGCAGTCTGCCTATGACTGTGGTGTATCTCACATAATTTCTCTGTCAAACACACAAACACATACACACACAGAGAGAAAAAAAAGAAAGACAGAAGAGAAAGAAAGGAAGAGAGAAAGAGAAGGAAATCAATCTAAAAAATACAGGTAAAAAATAATAAACTATATGATAGTAGAGCATGCTTGCTGTAAATTACATGATTTAAATATGCCTATAAATAAATAAATAAATAAATATGTAGTATTATTGTTGTTGCATTTTTCTTTCTCTCTTACATATTATTATTTTTAATTTTTTCACTATAATCCTTATTATAACTATTTCGATCATAAAACTATATTACTTTATATGACTGAGTTAACTGTCCTAACATGTTTTACTTTAACATTTAAAAAACACACTGAAGAGATCACATTGCTAGAACGTTAACGCCATGTCAGAATTTAGATTTGTTGATTGAGTATACTCTGTAGTACTGAAATTCTTAACTATTTATAAGTGGATACAATTTGCAAATACATGGAGTCTTCACATATTGTATTATTATCATTATCATTATTATTATATTGTATTTTTTTAAATTAAAAAAAACAAACCAACAACAACAAAACAACACTATATTAATAAAAAAGAAAGATTTAATACATCATTTTGTTTAACATATTATTTTAATGTTAATGTTTCATATTTTGACATTTTACTTTTTATGATCATTTTGTTAATTATTTTGTTTCTTGGAAGCTGTTGTAAAAATCTGTATGTGGGTGTGATCATTTAGTTTTAAGCCAATCAATTTTTTTTCTTTTTATCACTTTTGGTCAAAATTTTATTTTTTGTTTCTGACCAATAAACAAAATATATATATTTTTTTTTTTTAATTTTTGGCATTCAATTTTGTTTTTCTTTAGTTAAAATGAGGTTCTAGCATCTTGAAAACTAAAAAACAAACATTTTTAATTGAAAAACATCTAGTCAGGATTGAAAAACCATTTCTTTGTCAGCTGATTCAGTGGAGAAGGTAAAGTTTTAAAACCTTTTTTATGCTGAAATTCATCAACAATTTTTTTTGTTTACCTGAAAACAAACAAACAGAAAAAAAATTAAATGCTTTTCAGAAATATTATTAATGAAACTAATCAAGTATTTGACAAATTTAACTTACTAAATTGAAAAACAATAATATTAGTGACTAACTTACTAATTTGACAAACAATATTCGTGACAAATTGTCTAATTTGACAAACAACAATATTAGTGACAAATTGATAATCTGGCAAATTATTAATTAGTTACAAATGTATTGACCAGTTTTTTAATAATTAAACAAAAAATATCATTTGTCCTCCATTCTACAGGGAAATATTTTTTGTTCATCTCTACAAGTCTTTTATCAAAGGTTTTCCTATATATTCTCCCATCTTGAAAATATAAAGATTCCTTGACATTAATTTAAATAGAATCACCATTTACTTTTTCACCACGTTTTCTCTCTCATTATGATCTTAATGATATACACAGTACCATGTATTCCTAGCTCAAGATTATATTAAACTAAAAAGATGACTAAAAGTAATGATTACCATGATTAACATGTCAGCTAGATGTTCCTGACGCCATTTCTGTGAGAAAACATCAACCAGGGCATTGATGAAAACACTTCCTTCTTCTTCATTTCTGTAAGAAACATATCCTGTAACACAGAAAACAAGTCAAATGTTAAGTTGTAAATAAAATAAATGTAAGGTGAAACTGTTATGTGTCACTACTGACTGTTTGAATTTAATATTAGTTATTGATTAGTGAATTGAAGTTTACAATCTTCTTTACTCTTATTAAGAGTTAAATGTAAAGCAGAATATATTCAGCATAATTCTGTGTTCTTGTTTTGTTTCTTTTCAGCCATCCAATCTTATTTCATAACAAAGAATGCATAATAACAAAAGAGAACATTTAAAAAATTTGGCACCATTAGTTTGACAGAAGATTAATTCGCTCTAAAGTTTCATTTTGTGTTGTCATAAAAATAAAGCTATCTGTACACTAGATATGCAATGCTGTAAAGATGCAAAAATGGCTTCATTCAGATATTTTTGTTATTCTGTGTTATATCTGATAATAAGTCAACAAAAACAACAAAATAATGGCTTTGAATTTCAAAGAATTTTTATCAAGTTATGTATCCATGCAGACACAAAAATGTTTAAATAACAAAATGTTTATGAAAAGATAGATGGTATTGTAGTGTACTGTTGTTATTTACCTTGTGTTGTAGCATGTGCAAAAATCATGTCACTTTGGTAGTGGCGAGGAGTGATGTTTAACAGCTCCTCACAATTTCCCTGTGCATCAACATCTGTTATCCTCAATAACTGCAATTACAACATCATTAAATTATACACACTATATTCTTCTTTTAACATTCTTGTATTGATTGATATTCTGAACCTATAAACAGCTACCTCAATATAGTATTCCCCCGAATTATTATTATTATTGTCCTACTACTATTACTATTACTGTTATTATCACTATTATTACAACTATTATTTATACATAATCATCATTATCTGTATTTTTTATCATTTTTCATTATTTTTAATTTTATTTTATTTTTCATTATAATTTTAGTGATTTGTTTTATTTTAAAATCTGAACCTTTTACTTACAGCTATCTCCGTATATTCTTAAATCTTAAAATTATTATTATTATTATTATTATTATTATGTTATTTTTTTTTTTTTTTCACTATTTTTTTATTTTTATTTTTTAACAACATTTTACATACCTCCACGACAAGCTTGTATAATAAAGAATTTAGGTTTCCCCTCTAGTTCTGGACACATCCTGTTACCAAACCAACTTTTGAGATCATCCACTGTGATGTAGTTGTAAGGTACATTCTCAGACACATATCCATCAGTGCCAAAAATTTTGTCACCATGGTCACCATGTGAAAGAATGACCACTACCAAAGAATCCACAATTTTGTTGTCTGGATGCTTAGAAAACTCTTTAAGTCGTCTTTCCATTTCCTGTGAGAAATAACATTACTGATTCACACAGAAAGAAAACAAAAGAATAATTTCTGAATTTAGAAAATTGACTTTGACACTGAATCACTGCTGAATTTTACTATTATTAATTTAACTTTACTATTATTAATTTTTATAAAATTTAACTTTGTACAAGGAAAACAACTAGTAACAGGTTAAATTCACTAAAACATAACAGCTTAAATTCTTCAAATTGTTTATTGCTTTTTGAATAATAATGAATCCATAGATATAGATGGAAAAATTTAATGTAAATAGTATATAAACATTTTAAAATTCACTTAATAAAATTGAGAATATCTCTTAACATAAGTAATAATTTTGAATTCTAATTTTGTTTTATTAAAGGATTGATTAGAAAAATAATAATAATAGTAATAATAATAAAAAGGAACTTTCATACTATGCAACCAAAATGTTTGCTTTTATATATATATATACATATTTTCTTAAATTCAGACAAATAATTGTATACTTCTGCAGGAAATCAATATTTGTAACTAACCTTAATAAAACAAAACAACACAACACACACAAAATTAAGAACAATACCTTTGCTTTCAGATCTCTGTCAGAACATACAGAATACCCCAACATAAAAAAGAGTTTTGACAACTTTTGACAATCAACATCAGTGCCATTACGTTTATCAAGGCTGTCAAAGTTATCATTGTTTACAATGTATACAAAACCCCTTGGTTCAGACTCCATTCTATAAACATCCTGAAAAAGAAAGGTATTTTAATATGTATTTTAAAAATGTTATACATTTTGATAGTCACTTTTATGCTTCATTGTCAAATACACTTAATATTTATTAATATTAAAGACTAAATAATAATAATAATAATAATAATAATAATAATAAATTAGAAGTAATTTGTGTACTCACATTTCCCAAAACACAATTGTAATGGTACGCAACAAAGCTAACTTTAAAGTAAGAATGAAGAATACATAAATATTCTTCTGTACACACACACACACACACACACACATGTGTGTGTGTTATTCTGAATTATGTCAGTACAGATACAAACATGAAGTAAGTTTTTCAAATGTCATGACATTAAAATATCTGCTGAATTGATATAATAAATATTTAAAAAATAATTTAAATAAATATAAAAATAAAGAAAGAAGAAAAGAGATGAATAAAAGTAATAAGGAAAAAAGAAGGAACAACAAAGAAAACCTGTATTTAATAAGTGAATCACACCTGAAATACTTGTTGGATGACTTTCTTGTACCGGGGACATTCCTTCACGTTGATCACACTCCATTACATGTGTGTCTTCAAAAAAAAAAAAAAAAAAAAAAAAAGACATCATCTGAATAAAAGTATCAAACTTGAAACTACACGTATTAATCAGAAATTAAATAAATAAATAAATGTATTAAAATGTAAAAATAAATAATTTAGTAAATAACTAAATAAAATAAAATAAAATAAACAAATACAGAAATAAATAAATAAATAAATAAATACTGAAATAAATTAATAACTAACTAACTAAGTAAATAAATAAAAAAATCGATAAATAAAGTAAAATAAGGAGAAAATAAAGAAAAACAAAAGTTGAATAATTGTATCTTACCTGTATTAAATGTGTTATTACCTGGGTCACTTTCTTGAACTGGAGCAGGAATCCCTTCTTGTCGTTCACCATGACCAGATGCCCTCTCTTGTCTCACTTTATATTCATGTTTCCTGATTTCATCAGCACAGTGTTGGTGACCAGTATCAATCAAACAAGATATAAAATCTTCATATGCCTCTTTTGGTCGTCTGTTCAGATCAGAAAGTAACATCCGAATTTGTTGAGTTCTTGTTTTGCAGACCTTGGAAAGTTAAATTTCTTAATTATTTCAAATTATTTGTCATCAAACATTATGACAATGTTATGCAGATTCACATGAATATATCAGCCTCCATGCAACCAAACAAGACTGTTATTTTACTTGTCATACTTTAAGTTACAAATAAAGCTATAACATGAAACCATAAACAAGTACATGTAACATAGCACCTCAGTAAATTTCTAAAACATATTTCTATCATAAAAACAAACGAAATAAAAATAACAAACCCCCCCCAAAAAAAATAATAAATTGTAAAAAAAGAAAGAAAGGAAAAAGAAAAAGACAAAAATGAAGAAAATAAAATTGTAAATAACTAATAAGAAAGAAATAAAGAAACGAAATAAATAAATTAAAAGCAGATGTGCAAACATATTTTAAGTCGTGTTTGATGAAGAGAGAAATAATACCATCATAGGCTCCAACATCATTTCTGTAAATATTCCTTTAACTAGAAGTACATCCCAAAGAGTATCTGGTATGATTTTCTGCACAAGAAATAGTCTAGATCGTAGAAGAGCCTCTTTCTGAATGTCATCCATCATCAAAATGATTACGAATAAATTAAAAAAGAAAATAATTAAGAGTTAAATATCTGCTTAACAGATTAATCAAATAGGAAGTCGTAATACGGGCTTCCCCCAGTAAAAATAGCTCCATTTAGAATTGTCTCAACAGTTTTAGAACCCATTTGGTCGTATTGCGTCAGTACACATAACGAACGCAATTTGG
The DNA here is from genome assembly GCA_012295275.1 of Chrysomallon squamiferum. Taxonomy (NCBI): domain Eukaryota; kingdom Metazoa; phylum Mollusca; class Gastropoda; order Neomphalida; family Peltospiridae; genus Chrysomallon; species Chrysomallon squamiferum. The sequence goes on from CM022674.1 coordinate 8,083,475, forward strand.
GAGATACTTATTCTAATTTCATTTTTGGGGTTAGGTTAAAGATGTGCAAATCATTCTAAAGATGTACAAACTGTGAGAAGAAACCAGCAACAAGCCAATAAAGGAGACTGATTTTTATTTGAACTTTTATCATGACAGGAAACAGTCGATATTTAATGTACTGACTTTTATTATTATTATGAAATATGGTTTACATTTATCCTCAAAATATTATTATTATTATTATTATTATTATTAATAATAACAATAATAATAATTATTAATAATTTTCAGATAAATCATAAATAATTAATTTCAGTTATGTTTAGCCTACTAATAGCTTAAGGAGATATTTTGTCTTTTACTAGTAAATTATTTCCTTTTAGGGGAAATTCTTCCATCGACGAGGTAGAAAATAGATTACACCTGAAGGAATGGACACAGTGTTGCAGCTATAGGCTTCGTAACTTTAAAACAAATTACGATGAAGAAAGTTGTTCATTTATTATCTGTGGTAAATTTGAAACAGTTGTGGCCATCTCGGTTGATGTGCAGTTTGTTATTGCAGTTGGCTGAATACATTTCTTTCAGGAGCGTTTGTTTTATTTTTTTATTTTACAGTAAGAACATTCATCATTTTTAGTTAATGTTAATAGTGAACGTAAATACTAACTTTTGAAAGAAGCAAGTTACGATTTAGATCTTGTACACCCATTGTGATATTTAATTAAGTTACATCTTAAAGGATTAGAAAAAAGTTAAAATATCCAGAAATGCGAAGATCCAGAGTTTCATAGTCTGGAACGACTTGTGTATTGTTATCTTCTGGGACTATTTCTCCATCTGCAGAGTCAGTTATGTCTCACCGCTAGAGCTGTGACATCTGTTCAGTGATGCACGTTAGAGATTCTTTTCTGTTAATTAACTAACTGCTCCATCAAACAGTCCCAGTCGGTCCGCTCGGTGACTGATGTGGGTGATGAGGGGTGCGACATGGACTGAATACTCGCCATATTTTTGACCCACGGAAAAGTCTAACTCGACTTCTTTGATACAAAAACAAACTGAGTTTTGTAAAAGTGTAATTACTGTAATATAAAGTAGATATCCTTTATTTAAACAAAGCTAAACATTAGGCAAACAAAGTGTAAACAAACTGCACTTAGGTGCTGCCAGGTACACGATAACATGTGTAGACGAAGTAACTGGAGGTTTGGTCATACTGAATTTGCCCCCTAGTATATTCAGATTTCCCCCGCTTCTGGTCTAGTGATAGAAGTGACTTCTCCTTATTTTTCTAGTCCAGCGTAACTCTGGATGGGTAAATCTTCCTGTTTACACAGTGGATTTGATGAAAATACTTCTGTTAATTTTATTTTTTAGAAAATTTGATGCATTGCTGTTATCTTAGGTCGCTCTACCGTTACGACTAATTCAATAAAACAATGCAAAATGTGCGCCATATTTATGCAGACTTCTGCTTTTGACATTGAATCTAAATGAGCGAATTCACTTAGGTATCAACACATTTATTATTAGTACTACTACTACTATTTTATTTATTTATTTATTTTTACATTTAATTTCTTTTAGAAGGTCAAAGAAAGTTCAGACTACAGCTGCAGGACCTATTGTTAAAGTCAGGAATCTCTTGTATAAATGTCTGATAAAGTCTCGAAGCAGAGCTGATTACGACAGCAATTACTGATTTAAATAATTATTACTGATGAATACGTTTTTATAAACTTTTTTTTTTTTTTTTTTTAAAGATAGATATTGATATTAAACACATAAACAAGATAAATGTATTATGAACCGTATTTTACCTTTTATAATAATGGTACAAGACTTTGGGATATCAAAATTTGATGGGTGTTTTGTTTTGTTAGTAAATCATTTAATCTGTGTTGATTTTGTTTTGTACAGATGGGTATGTAGAGACTTTTCAGGTATGGACATTTGTTAGAAATGTTATATCTTTATACATATTTTCTTAAAACTTAATTATATCTATGCTAGTTTATTCATACCTGAATTAGTCAATGTACACAATCCCTTTACAATTAATGTTATTTCGTTTCTTTTTTGTTCAAGCAAACATTCACATTCCTCCATCTGTAGAACTGTTAGTATTATAATCATTTACATATATGATAGCAAGGCATGTTTGTTTATTTATGTAGTATTATTGTTGTTGCATTTTTTCTTTCTAACATATTATTATTTTTTTGTTGTTTTAGTTTAATCCTCATTATAACCATTTCAATCATAAAACTATATTACTTTATATGACTGAGTTAACTGTCCTAGTATGTTTTACTTTAACATTTAAAAAACACACTGAAGAGATCACATTGCTAGAACGTTAACGCCATGTCAGAATTTAGATTTGTTGATTGAGTATACTCTGTAGTACTGAAATTCTTAACTATTTATAAGTGGATACAATTTGCAAATACATGGAGTCTTCACATATTGTATTATTATCATTATCATTATTATTATATTGTATTTTTTTAAATTAAAAAAACAAACAAAAAAAACCGACGAAGCAATATTAATAAAAAAAGAAAGATTTAATACATAATTTTGTTTAACATATTATTTTAATATTGGTTTCATATTTTATTTACATTTTGTTATTATTTTTGGCAATCAATTATTGTTTTTTTTCTTTAGCTTTAAAATGACATTTATTGCGCCTAGAAAACAAAAACACACATTTTTAGTTAAAGAGGTTCTAGTGTTGACCTGTGTCAGGATTGAAAAACCATTTCTTTGTCAGCTGATTTACTGGAGAAGCTAAAGTTTTAAAACCTTTTTTATGCTGAAATTCATCAACAATTTTTTTGTTTACCTGAAAACAAACAAACAGAAAAAGAATTAAATGCTTTTCAGAAATATCTTTTGACAATCAACATCAGTGCCATTACGTTTATCAAGGCTGTCAAAGTTATCATTGTTTACAATGTATACAAAACCCCTTGGTTTAGACTCCATTCTATAAGCATCCTGAAAAAGAAAGGTATTTTAAAAGAAAGGTACATTTTGATATTTACGATGTATTTGAAGTGCTTTTCAAGCTTTATTGTCATATACTGTTAATATTTACTAATATTATAGATTAAATATATATATGTATATAAAATAATAATACAAAATTTATCAGTAATTTATAAAACGGTCATGTACTCACATTTCTCAAAGCACGTCGTTCATAGAATACAGAACTAACTGCAAATAAGAATGATGCATACAAAAATATTCCTCTTTATTTTAAAGTGCAAATTCATTTAAAAAGGAAGATATATATATATATATATATTATATACACACACACAGACACACACAATCATACAAAAACACACACACACACACACAGACACACACACACACACACACATATATTCATATATTATTCTGTATTATGTTAACATAGATACAAACTTGAAGCAAAGTTTTTCAAAAGAAAATGTCTTCTGAATAGATATAATAAACATGAAAATAAATTAAAACAATAATAATTTAAATAAAGAAAGAAAGTAAGAAAGAAAGAAGAAAAGAAATGAATAAAAGTAATAAGGAAAAAAGAAGGAACAACAAAGAAAACCTGTATTTAGTAAGTGAATCAAACCTGAAATACTTGTTGGATGACTTTCTTGTACCGGGGACATTCCTTCATGTTGATCACACTCCATTACATGTGTGTCTTCATGATCTAAAAAAAAATCAAAGAAAAAAGACATCATCTGAATAAAAGTATCAAACTTAAAATTACATGTATTAATCAGAAATTAAATAAATAAATAAATAAATAAATGTATTAAAATGTAAAAATAAATAAGTTAGTAAATAAATAAATAAGATAGTAAATAAATAAATAAAATAAAATAAACAAATACAGAAATATATAAATTAATAAATAAATAAATCTGAAATAAATTAATAACTATCTAAGTAAATAAATCAGAAAATCGATAAATAAAGTAAAATAAGGAGAAAATAAAGAAAAACAAAAGTTGAACAATTGTATCTTACCTGTATTAAATGTGTTATTACCTGGGTCACTTTCTTGAACTGGAGCAGGAATCCCTTCTTGTTGTTCATCATGACCAGATGACCTCTCTTGTCTCACTTTATATTCATGTTTCCTGATTTCATCAGCACAGTGTTGTTGACCAGTATCAATCAAACAAGATATAAAATCTTCATATGCCTCTTTTGGTCGTCTGTTCAGGTCAGAAAGTAACATCCGAATTTGTTGAGTTCTTGTTTTGCAGACCTTGGAAAGTTAAATTTCTTAATTATTTCAAATTATTTGTCATCAAACATTATGACAATGTTATGCAGATTCACATGAATATATCAGCCTCCATGCAACCAAACAAGACTGTTATTTTACTTGTCATACTTTAAGTTACAAATAAAGCTATAACATGAAACCATAAACAATTACATGTAACATAGCCCCTCAGTAAATTTCTAAAACATATTTCTATCATAAAAACAAACGAAATAAAACAAAACAAACCCCCCCACCCCCCAAAAAAAAAATTGTAAAAAAAGAAAGAAAGGAAAAAGAAAAAGCTAAAGATGTAGAAAATAAAATTGTAAATAACTAATAAGAAAGAAATAAAGAATGGAAATAAATAAATTAAAAGCAGATGTGCAAACATATTTTAAGTCGTGTTTGATGAAGAGAGAAATAATACCATCATAGGCTCCAACATCATTTCTGTAAATATTCCTTTAACTAGAAGTACATCCCAAAGAGTGTCTGGTATGATATTCTGTACGAGAAATAGCGTAGATTGAAGAAGAGCCTCTTTCTGAATGTCATCCATCATCAAAATGATTACGAATAAATTAAAAAAGAAAATAATTAAGAGTTAAATATCTGCTTAACAGATTAATCAAATAGGAAGTCGTAATACGGGGCTTCCCCCAGTAAAAATAGCTCCATTTAGAATTGTCTCAACAGTTTTAGAACCCATTTGGTCGTATTGCGTCAGTACACATAACGAACGCAATTTAGGAGATACTTATTCTAATTTCATTTTTGGGGGTAGGTTAAAGATGTGCAAATCATTCTAAAGATGTACAAACTGTGAGAAGAAACCAGCAAATAAGCCAATAAAGGAGACTGATTTTTATTTGAACTTTTATCATGACAGGAAACAGTCGATATTTAATGTACTGACTTTTATTATTATTATGAAATATGGTTTACATTTATCCTCAAAATTAATTTCATTTGGAAAATAATAATAATAATAATAATAATAATAATAATATTATTATTATTATTATTAATAATAACAATAATAATAATTATTAATAATTTTCAGATAAATCATAAATAATTAATTTCAGTTATGTTTAGCCTACTAATAGCTTAAGGAGATATTTTGTCTTTTACTAGTAAATTATTTCCTTTTAGGGGAAATTCTTCCATCGACGAGGTAGAAAATAGATTACACCTGAAGGAATGGACACAGTGTTGCAGCTATAGGCTTCGTAACTTTAAAACAAATTACGATGAAGAAAGTTGTTCATTTATTATCTGTGGTAAATTTGAAACAGTTGTGGCCATCTCGGTTGATGTGCAGTTTGTTATTGCAGTTGGCTGAATAAATTTCTTTCAGGAGCGTTTGTTTTATTTTTTTATTTTACAGTAAGAACGATGTATCTAACATTCATCATTTTTAGTTAATGTTAATAGTGAACGTAAATACTAACTTTTGAAAGAAGCAAGTTACGATTTAGATCTTGTACACCCATTGTGATATTTAATTAAGTTACATCTTAAAGGATTAGAAAAAAGTTAAAATATCCAGAAATGCGAAGATCCAGAGTTTCATAGTCTGGAACGACTTGTGTATTGTTATCTTCTGGGACTATTTCTTAAACCTGCAGAGTCAGTTATGTCTCACCACTAGAGCTGCGACATCTGTTCAGTGATGCACGTTAGAGATTATTTTCTGTTAATTAACTAACTGCTCCATCAAACAGTCCCAGTCGGTCCGCTCGGTGACTGATGTGGGTGATGAGGGGTGCGACATGGACTGAATACTCGCCATATTTTTGACCCACGGAAAAGTCTAACTCGACTTCTTTGATACAAAAACAAACTGAGTTTTGTAAAAGTGTAATTACTGTAATATAAAGTAGATATCCTTTATTTAAACAAAGCTAAACATTAGGCAAACAAAGTGTAAACAAACTGCACTTAGGTGCTGCCAGGTACACGATAACATGTGTAGACGAAGTAACTGGAGGTTTGGTCATACTGAATTTGCCCCCTAGTATATTCAGATTTCCCCCGCTTCTGGTCTAGTGATAGAAGTGACTTCTCCTTATTTTTCTAGTCCAGCGTAACTCTGGATGGGTAAATCTTCCTGTTTACACAGTGGATTTGATGAAAATACTTCTGTTAATTTTTTTTTTTAGAAAATTTGATGCATTGCTGTTATCTTAGGTCGCTCTACCGTTACGACTAATTCAATAAAACAATGCAAAATGTGCGCCATATTTATGCAGACTTCTGCTTTTGACATTGAATCTAAATGAGCGAATTCACTTAGGTATCAACACATTTATTATTAGTACTACTACTACTATTTTATTTATTTATTTATTTTTACATTTAATTTCTTTTAGAAGGTCAAAGAAAGTTCAGACTACAGCTGCAGGACCTATTGTTAAAGTCAGGAATTTCTTGTATAAATGTCTGATAAAGTCTCGAAGCAGAGCTGATTACGACAGCAATTACTGATTTAAATAATTATTACTGATGAATACGTTTTTATAAACTTTTTTTTTTTTTTTTAAAGATAGATATTGATATTAAACACATAAACAAGATAAATGTATTATGAACCGTATTTTACCTTTTATAATAATGGTACAAGACTTTGGGATATCAAAATTTGATGGGTGTTTTGTTTTGTTAGTAAATCATTTAATCTGTGTTGATTTTGTTTTGTACAGATGGGTATGTAGAGACTTTTTAGGTATGGACATTTGTTAGGAATGTTATATCTTTATACATATTTTCTTAAAACTTAATTATATCTATGCTAGTTTATTCATACCTGAATTAGTTAATGTACACAATCCCTTTACAATTAATGTTATTTCGTTTCTTTTTTGTTCAAGCAAACATTCACATTCCTCCATCTGTAGAACTGTTAGTATTATAATCATTTACATATATGATAGCAAGGGCATGTTTGTTTATTTATGTAGTATTATTGTTGTTGCATTTTTTCTTTCTAACATATTATTATTTTTTTGTTGTTTTAGTTTAATCCTCATTATAACCATTTCAATCATAAAACTATGTTAATTTATATGACTGAGTTAACTGTCCTAACATGTTTTACTTTAACATTTAAAAAACACACTGAAGAGATCACATTGCTAGAACGTTAACGCCATGTCAGAATTTAGATTTGTTGATTGAGTATACTCTGTAGTACTGAAATTCTTAACTATTTATAAGTGGATACAATTTGCAAATACATGGAGTCTTCACATATTGTATTATTATCATTATCATTATTATTATATTGTATTTTTTTTAATTAAAAAAACAAACAAAAAAACCCGACGAAGCAATATTAATAAAAAAAAGAAAGATTTAATACATAATTTTGTTTAACATCTTATTTTAATATTGGTTTCATATTTTATTTACATTTTGTTATTATTTTTGGCAATCAATTATTGTTTTTTTTCTTTAGCTTTAAAATGACATTTATTGCGCCTAGAAAACAAAAACACACATTTTTAGTTAAAGAGGTTCTAGTGTTGACCTGTGTCAGGATTGAAAAACCATTTCTTTGTCAGCTGATTTACTGGAGAAGCTAAAGTTTTAAAACCTTTTTTATGCTGAAATTCATCAACAATTTTTTTGTTTACCTGAAAACAAACAAACAGAAAAAGAATTAAATGCTTTTCAGAAATATTATTAATGAAACTAATCAAGTATTTGACAAATTTAACTTACTAAATTGAAAAACAATAATATTAGTGACTAACTTACTAATTTGACAAACAATATTCATGACAAACTGACTAATTTGACAAACAACAACATTAGTGACAAATTGATAATCTGGCAAATTATTAATTAGTTACAAATGTATTGACCAGTTTTTTAATAATTAAACAAAATATATCATTTGTCCTCCATTCTACAGGGAAATATTTTTTATTCATCTCTACAACTCTTTTATCAAAGGTTTTCCTATATATTCTCCCATCTTGAATATATAAAGATTCCTTGACATTAATTTAAATAGAATCACCATTTACATTTTCATCACGTTTTCTCTCTCATTATGATTTTAATGATATACACAGTACCTTGTATTCCTAGCTTAAGATTATATTAAACTAAAAAGATGACTAAAAGTAATGATTACCATGGTTAACATGTCAGCTAGATGTTCCTGATGCCATTTCTGTGAGAAAACATCAAACAGGGCATTGATGAAAACACTTCCATCTTTTTCATTTCTGTAAGAAACATATCCTGTAACACAGAAAACAAGTCAAATGTTAAGTTGTAAATAAAATAAATGTAAGGTGAAACTGTTATGTGTCACTAATACTGTTTGATAAGTCAATCAAAACAACAAAATAACGGCTTTGAATTTCAAAACTTTTTTATGAAGTTATTTATCCATGCATACACAAAAATACTTTAAATAACAAAATGTATATGAAAAGGTAAATGGTATTGTAGTGTACTGTTGTTATTTACCTTGTGTTGTAGCATGTGCAAAAATCATGTCACTTTGGTCTGGGCGAGAGGTGATGTTTAACAGCTCCTCACAATTTTCCTGTGCAACATCTCTTACAAGGCTGTTATTTTGTGAAGTAGAAGATAAGGCCGCATCCTCAGTAACTGCAATTACATCATTAAATTATACACACTATATTCTTCTTTTAACAGCAGTCTTGTATTGATTGATATTCTGAACCTATACAACAGCTACCTCAATATACTGTATTCCGAAATCTTAAAATTATTATTATTATTACCGTTACTATTACTACTACTGTTACTGTTATTATCACTATTACAAATACTATTACAATTATCATAATCATAATGATTATTTTTATTATCATAATCATCATTATCATCATTATTTTTATTTTATTTATCATTATAATTTTATTATTTGTTTTAATTTTAAAATCTAGAAACATTTTATCTTATTAATATTAATATTACTACTACTATTACTGTTATTATTAATATTACAATGATTATTACTACTATTATCATCATCATCATCATCATTATTATTATTGTTATTATTATTTTTTTTTTTTTACTATTATAATTTTATTTTAATTTTTAAATTTTGAAACAACATTTACATACCTCCACGACAAGCTTGTATAATAAAGAGTTTTGGTTTGCCCTCTAGTTCTGGACACATCCTGTTACCAAACCAACTTTTGACGCTGTCCACTGTGATGTAGTTGTAAGGTACATTCTCAGACACATATCCATCAGTGCCAAAAATTTTGTCACCATGGTCACCATGTGAAAGAATGATCACTACCAAAGAATCAACAATTTTGTTGTCTGGGTGCTTAGAAAACTTTTTAAGTCGTATTTCCATTTCCTGTGAGAAATAACATAAATGATTCATACAGAAAGAAAACAAAAGAATAATTTCACTATTATTATTTATTTTTAAATTTACATTTGTACAAGGAAAACAACCTGTACTGATTTTGAAATGGTGCACTGAAAATAACTAGTAACTGGTTAAATTCATAAAACATAGTAAACATCTGAAATTATTTTTGCTTTCTAAATAAATAAGAGTCCATAGACATATAATGTAAATGGTATATGAACTTTTTAAAATCCCACTTAATAAAAGTGAGAATATCTGTTAATATATGTAATAATTTTGAATTCTAATAATAAAAAGGAACTTTCATACTATGCAACCAAAATGTTTCCTTTTATAAAATACATACATATACATATTTTCTTAAATTCAGACAAATAATTATATAGTTCTGCAGGAAATCAATATTTGTAACTAACCTTAATAAAACAAAACAACACAACACACACAAAATTAAGAACAATACCTTTGCTTTCAGATCTTTGTGAGAAATTACAGAATAGCCGAACATAGAAAAGAGTTTTAACAACTTTTGACAATCAACATCAGTGCCATTACGTTTATCAAGGCTGTCAAAGTTATCATTGTTTACAATGTATACAAAACCCCTTGGTTTAGACTCCATTCTATAAGCATCCTGAAAAAGAAAGGTATTTTAAAAGAAAGGTACATTTTGATATTTACGATGTATTTGAAGTGCTTTTCATGCTTTATTGTCATATACTGTTAATATTTACTAATATTATAGATTAAATATATATATGTATATAAAATAATAATACAAAATTTATCAGTAATTTATAAAACGGTCATGTACTCACATTTCTCAAAGCACGTCGTTCATAGAATACAGAACTAACTGCAAATAAGAATGATGCATACAAAAATATTCCTCTTTATTTTAAAGTGCAAATTCATTTAAAAAGGAAGATATATATATATATATATATATACACACACACACACACACACAGACACACACAATCATACAAAAACACACACACACACACACAGACACACACACACACACACACATATATTCATATATTATTCTGTATTATGTTAACATAGATACAAACTTGAAGCAAAGTTTTTCAAAAGAAAATGTCTTCTGAATAGATATAATAAACATGAAAATAAATTAAAACAATAATAATTTAAATAAAGAAAGAAAGTAAGAAAGAAAGAAGAAAAGAAATGAATAAAAGTAATAAGGAAAAAAGAAGGAACAACAAAGAAAACCTGTATTTAGTAAGTGAATCACACCTGAAATACTTGTTGGATGACTTTCTTGTACCGGGGACATTCCTTCACGTTGATCACACTCCATTACATGTGTGTCTTCATGATCTAAAAAAAATCAAAGAAAAACGACATCATCTGAATAAAAGTATCAAACTTGAAATTACACGTATTAATCAGAAATTAAATAAATAAATAAATAAATAAATGTATTAAAATGTAAAAATAAATAAGTTAGTAAATAAATAAATAAATAAATAAGATAGTAAATAAATAAATAAAATAAAATAAAGAAATACAGAAATATACAAATTAATAAATAAATAAATCTGAAATAAATTAATAACTAACTAACTAAATAAATCAATAAATAAATACTGAAATAAATTAATAACTATCTAACTAAGTAAATAAATCAGAAAATCGATAAATAAAGTAAAATAAGGAGAAAATAAAGAAAAACAAAAGCTGAACAATTGTATCTTACCTGTATTAAATGTGTTATTACCTGGGTCACTTTCTTGTACTGGAGCAGGAATCCCTTCTTGTCGTTCATCATGACCAGATGACCTCTCTTGTCTCACTTTATATTCATGTTTCCTGATTTCATCAGCACAGTGTTGTTGACCAGTATCAATCAAACAAGATATAAAATCTTCATATGCCTCTTTTGGTCGTCTGTTCAGGTCAGAAAGTAACATCCGAATTTGTTGAGTTCTTGTTTTGCAGACCTTGTAAAGTTAAATTTCTTAATTATTTCAAATTATTTGTCATCAAACATTATGACAATGTTATGCAGATTCACATGAATATATCAGCCTCCATGCAACCAAACAAGACTGTTATTTTACTTGTCATACTTTAAGTTACAAATAAAGCTATAACATGAAACCATAAACAAGTACATGTAACATAGCACCTCAGTAAATTTCTAAAACATATTTCTATCATAAAAACAAACGAAATAAGAATAACAAACCCCCCCCCAAAAAAATAATAAATTGTAAAAAAAGAAAGAAAGGAAAAAGAAAAAGATAAAAATGAAGAAAATAAAATTGTAAATAACTAATAAGAAAGAAATAAAGAAACGAAATAAATTAAAAAAGCAGATGTGCAAACATATTTTAAGTCGTGTTTGATGAAGAGAGAAATAATACCATCATAGGCTCCAACATCATTTCTGTAAATATTCCTTTAACTAGAAGTACATCCCAAAGAGTATCTGGTATGATTTTCTGCACAAGAAATAGTCTAGATCGTAGAAGAGCCTCTTTCTGAATGTCATCCATCATGATCATTGATCATGAAACAACAAATAATAATTGAAATATCGCATCCACCACTAATTTACCAATCATCCATAATTATTACCATCACATTATTTTCACTGGTTTAATGTATATAACAGTAGGTGAGGTTAATTCCAGTTGTCTGAAAATGATTTAGAAAATAATTAGAGTTAAATAACTACTTAACAAATTAGTCAAATAGGAAGTCGAAACTTGGGCTTCCCCAGATAAAAATAGCTCTGTTTAGAGTTGTCTCCTCAGAGTTTTGGAACCTATTTGGTCGTAATTGCGTCAGTACCCGGTGGGGAACAGTATTAGATATAACAGATGCAATTTAGGAGATACTTATTCTAATTTCATTTTTGGTTGCTGTTTAAAAATGTGAGGATCATTCTAAAGATGTACAAACTGTAAGGAGAAACCAGCAACAAGACAACAAAGGACACTGATTTTTAAGTTAACTTTTATCACGACAGCAAACAAGTATCATGACGCTGATACCTTCATATACTTATTTCTCGATATTTAATGTACTGTATTTTAATACTATTATGGAATGTAATTTCTGAAGAAAAAAAAAAAATCTAGAAAGATATTATAATATAGTACAACATGTGTGTGTCTGTGTGTTAAAAATTATCCATTGTTTTAATTTCATGTTCAGGTTTCAATATTAATTTTATTGAGATGCTTCTAAATAAGTTTGCGACAATTATATTTTTATTTTCATTTTGATGTAGAATTTAGCAATAAATATATTTTTTTTAAGTGGAATCAGTTATAACTTGTTTTATTAAAATGCTGTTTTCTTTTATACAACAAAAACATGGTGAGGAAACGTAAAAACAGTGAAAGAGTGAACTGGTTGTCTCTCGTGTTGATCAGTTCAGCCACACTCTAACAGTAAATCACTTTATTTATTCCTTGTTTCTGTATTCATTTACGTGTGTGGATGTGCGTGCGTGTCTGGGAAATCTAAGGTAAAGTTAAATATTCGTTGGGTTTCACTTTAAGTTACATTATTAAGAAAAAATAAAATTATAAATAAACAAATAAAAAGATTTTTGAGGCAGAGTTGCTTAGCAACAAAATGCTGTAATGTTGTTGCGCAAGTTACAGCATAGTTCATACTTCAAAATTATCTGTAGGCAATGTTGTGAAACAACATACTATCATAGTGGGGAAAAACGCCTCGTTTGGACCTGCCATAAGCAGATTAAAATAAAATATATTTAACTATAGCAACGTCAGTTATAAAGCCAAAGTCGTCAAGTTACAATCCATCCAATCTAACAACAGACATATAATTAAATAAAATACCTAAATACATTAATACATAATGATATGAACCGGCTTCAATTAATGGGTATGCGCCGATTTAGGACTGCTTTAGACAAAAGATGTCTTATCCCAAGTAAATTGATTACGGCAATAATCTTGTCAACAATTAAAATACCTAAATACATTAATACGTAACGATATGAGCCGAGTGCTATAAAATAACGCATAAAATAACTATAAAATAACAGACCAGTGTCTCGTCTGCGACAGACACGCCCGCTGACCTGTCAGAAAGTGTGCCCGTCGCAGACGTGCTTCACAACAGCTTGCTCTGATTAGCACGTTAATTTTTTTCATTCATTCATTCAGTGTCCAGTTACAACGCACTTGGCTGACCAGCAATAAACACTTTGGAACTCGGCTCATCTCTCTTTCATTTTTATATTTAGACTGGACCCCATTGCTCCCAGACTGCATTCCCCAAAGTAATTCTACAGCAAATAGTAACAGCAAAATAACAACCAAGGACAAATTGAACACGGTTATAATATCATCCATCAATAAATAAATCCTGTGTAAAAATGTTTTAAAAAACCAACAAACACAAGTTATTTATATTTCTTGTATTTTCTTTCACTCTAGAGCTATTTCACTCAAACCTAACAGTGACAGGTAACATACTACAGCATGTCAAAGAAAACATGAAGTTCAGCATTCATTTTATTAATTTTTTTTGTGCCAATATTGTATTAATAAACTGTTCACAAAAAATACAGGAAGAAAAAAGAGCCTTTTTTTTCTGATCACTTGTTCATAAAATCTGCTTCGTTTATATGCTAGACAAAAACAAATGAACGACTGAATAAAATGTTGTATTAATAATAGACATTTACTCAAGATCATTACATTTATTAGCTGTCACAACAGATAAACATCATGTTCTTTCAGTACTCACACATTTGACACTGGATGAACAGACAAATATAGATGTATCTGTTTGCATAATAACACTGGCCTAAATATAAATTGAAAATTTCAGTAATTTTTTGGAAACTGAAAACCAAACTTTGTTAATTATTCAGTTTATACATTTGCATGTTACATTTTTGTTTTGTATCTAATAGCCAATCTTTGCTAATAATAATATTGACAGTTTGTATTTCCATATTACCTTTTTTTGCTAATAATAATATTCGTAGTCTGAATATTTCCATGAAAGAGTAATTTAAAAACACATTCCTTCACATCGGACTAACAGTTTGAATATTCATACTTTCATCTTTGGGTAAAATTTCAAACTTTTTCTTTATTCAAAACTAATAATTTTTTTTATTGATATTACTTACTGTATATGGTTTTAAAGAATAACAAATACACACCTATAAATATACATGGATTGCAAACGTTACAAAAACTGCTCAGATATATAGCAATATAACAATCCCATTCTGTAACCGATTACATAACACACATTCTATGAAAACATACAATAACACACTCATATATAAATAGAACACTAACTGAAAAATGATAAAATCTAGTAAATTCACAATCTTTTCAACATTCATAGGATATACATGTTTTAAAAAAACCTAATATTTATATACGTTAACAGAAGCTAAATAAAATACAGACCCCAAAATAACCAGAACAATAAAATTCTTAAATGTCTTAGAAACAAACAAAATTCTAAATGCAATTTTAAATGTCTTGACACAAAATTCTAAATACAATTTTAAATGTCTTAGAACAATAAAACTCTTATTAAAAAAAAAAAAAAAATTACAAACAGAACAAGATAATTCTAAATATAAATTTAACAGTGATAGAAACTGAACAATAAAATTCTAAATACAAAATATTTGTTCTTTGAAATTAAGTAATAAAATTCTAAACGTGGATTCTAAATGTCTAAACAATAAAATTTTAAACAATTATATATAAATATATTAACATGTCATAAACAGAACAGTAAAATCCTAAAGAAAAGCTGTAACTCTCCTAGAGGCAGAAGAATGATGTAATCATGAATTTTAATTGTTAGTAATTCTCAGTATTATGTCTAATATGCAGATCCCGTTTATTCCATAAAACTGTTTAACAAAAACACTTTCTGTTTTTAATATTCATACATTTGCAAGTATGATAGTATAACCCATCAGTTGACTTTTTAAAGATGGGTATAAAAGAATTTAACTAGAGAAATTCAGTTAGTAGTGAATTATTGCAGAAAATTTAATTTCAAACAACAACCAATATTAAACATTTTTTTATTTTAAATTTTCGGGTTGTTTTTTTTTCTGGAAGAAAAAATATATAAAATGTAAGATTGTAATATATTATTAAAAAGATATTATGAATTAAATATCGAAACACATATTAACATGTAAAATTTGAAGCTTGGACAAATGAAAATACATGATTTGTTTACAAAGGCGCTAACATATATTTTAAATATGTTTTTTTAAAAGCAATTATGGTGTATAAATAAAACATATTGTGAAAGTCTTCAGTTGTTGACAAGATTCAAAGAGACAAAATAAAATACATTTGTGAAAATATATGAATTGGAAGTTCGAAAATGGAAACAAAAGGAAAACATTCAAATATTGTTGCATAAAACAAAAAATAAAATCAGATAATTCTGAACTAGGAATGTTATTCTGTACGTGCATACAGACATACACAGCGTTTGAAGATACAAAGCAGAGAGAATTTTGTTTCAGGGTGATATGTTCATTACAGCTAAAACTGCTTCAAAACCAGAGTTTAGTGGGTTTGTGCCAGTTATCTGTATGAAGTGTATGCCTTTGTATGAATAAACTTGTAAATGTTCACACTTTCTCCCACAAAAACACTTATCCACCAGAACATACATGTGAACACACATAAGGTAAAAATGTCCCCCAACCTGCATTCATCAGCCACATTTGATCACTTACACAGGCTTATTTAACCACCAACACACACAATCTACTACTATATTCACTGAACAGCACTGATGTGCTAAACCCCATTTTCATCCATCAACACACACAAACCACTGTCATTCAGACATCAAATTCTATTATTATCCACCTACATGCACACCTAATCTTAAACCCACCCAGCAGAATTCATATATGAAATCTACTTTCATACACCAGTGATATATCACCCCTGTTTCCATGTGCTATAATATATCCCAAACCAATAAAGACACACATACATATACCAAACTCTCCTCTGATCCACCAACCAGTTTTTATTCCTGAACACTAACATGAAAACAACAACCCTGCATTTAAACATGCGTGTAGAAAGAGGTGTCTATCAAAGCAGTGCAAATTAAAAGTTGCAATAAACCGATCATGTTGAGGTTTAGACGATTAAGAGAAAGCATTGAGAAAACAGAAAAAAAAAAATTATCACTAACCAGGTGTTTAAAACAGAATTATTTGCAAGCTAATCCTTGAGGTAGTACGAAACAATTTAAAAAGGGATTAAGCAAATTCACACCTCTCTCTATATGAATATGATAATAATGGTAGTGTGTGTGTCTGTCTGCCTGGGTTTTGTTCAAATATGAATTTAGATATACATGTATACATGTCTATTATGTATATATATATATATATAAAACACACATTCACACACACCCATATATCTGTAGATACAACTGTTTTGAGTGTACATCTGCGTCACACATGCCTGTTTCACAAATGTTGGTTTTCTGTTTATTTCTGCTGCAAGTTATTAGGTTCACAATTAGCTTCATGATACCTGGAGTGAGATCAGGTCAGCAGAAATTATAAAAAAAACTTAAAGGCCTGTATGCAAAAATATGCATGTGGAAGGCATCAACTGAATGTCAGTGTATACACATGAAGGTAAGACAGCTGCATGCATGTAACTAAGTGCTTGTGAGAGACTTGTAACATTCAAACAGCCTAAGGATCAGTTTCTTCTGTCAGACTTCCAACTGAATCAGGTAAATGAAGCGACATTGAATGTATGGAAGACAATACATAGGAATGTTGTTTAACATGTATTGTACAAACTCCTCTTTTCTTGTTTGTTCACCACAGGTTTCTGATTATACATATTGCTCACACACTGATGGTATGTTGATGGATCATTTCTGATATGCTTCCATCAAAATGGTCTTAATGCATGTTTGTTATTGGCTATATTTCTGGATCTCTGACCACACAACTCTTCACTGAGTAAACTGTATGTAATGTGATGGGATTTCTTTCCCCAAAATTAAAAAATATTATGATCTTGAAATTGTTTGTGGACACAAGCAAATCACTGAAGACACTTAAAAATGTTCTCTGTTTTCATGTCTATGCACTGATACACTCTGAAAGCTAAAACTGATCATGCACCTAGTGAGGACACAAACCATGATTTCTCACCACAAGAAAACTATGACTTCAAAAAATGCTTTCTTTTATCTCTATCTGGAAAAGCATTTTGTATATTAAAATTATTCATACACATCTATTAAAGCAAGACATGTGACTTAAAGAGTTCTGCCCAGTGAAAATGTCCATTTATTTAGTTTTATTTATTCTTAAATGTTCAGCTAATCAGAGAAAGCAGGAATACAGCATAAAATTTTCAAATAGTATGGAACATATATTTTATAATATTTTGTAGTATTTTGTTTGTGTGTATGCATGGGTGCCTGCAGATATGTGTGCATTAAAATTCAAGTAAACAATTTTTGTTTTTCTCTTTTTTGGGTAGTAACACATACATAATAATATATATATTTGAATAAATATTGAATAATTTCAATATACCCATGTATCAGTATATAAAAAAATGTGTGTCATATTCCAAGGTATTTCATCACTGACTGTCACTGTATAACAAGTTCAAATAACATCTGGACAGCTAATTTCAAGCCATCATGCTCAGGAATATTGCAAAGCAATTAAAAACCTGTCCACCTTCACTGACCCGCTCATAACTCATTACAAAGATTTAACATGATGACACCTATTACCATGGCAACCACTTAATTCCTTTTGTATACAAAAATGTTTCAGTAAAGGGCAAATATAATGGATGTAGTTGTGTTGATGCACATCAAAGTGACATGCTGACATTTACAAAACCCCACCTCCTAGCAGATGTTCAGTTTGTTGTGTTTAAAAAAAAAAGAAGTAATAAGTTGACTGAGTTTGTGGTCAGTCTGATTGTTGCTATGTTGTTGTACAAAGTGTTTAATACATACTGGTATAAAATATTGAACAATGAAATATCACATTGTGTTACTGACAGAATGTCCAAAACTGTGTCTGTCTGTATGTCACTGTGGGTATTTTTTTGTGTGTGTGTGTGTGTGTGTGTGTGTGTGTGTGTGTTTAAAAGCCTATCTGTATTCATGTAAGATGTGATTCTGTGATTTGTATGTCTCTTGTTTGTGTAGATGTATTTTTCACTAACTCAGTTTCACTTAAATACCTTCAACCCTCAATTAGCCTCATTTGAAAATAATATACTTCTTAGATATTGCACAGAATGTTTTACAAATTATGCCAAATAATAATATAATGTTATGTATATTTTATGTACAAAATATGTATTTACAATGAAAATGTTTCCAAAACTAAACAGATCATTTAAAAAATAATGGTCCACCTAAATATGTTCATGAAAATACTTCTCTGTCAAATATGGCTAAAGCATGATAAGTATTCATCACATTAGCAAAATAAATTATAAAACTAAAATAAACTGTTAACTAGAGCTCTTGCAAAGCTTTGTCAAATTGGTCTTCATCTATGGATATGCTAAAAGTAATCCCCAAAACCCCAGTTTCTCAGCAGTCCCTCCTGATAGTAGCAGAAGTTCCATCTTCTTCTGCAGATTTCCATTTTTGTAATGTTCTCGTATCCTAGCAACATGTTCCTTGGTCATGCAGATGTTGAAGATGGAAATGTTTTTGTTGTCACTGAAGATCTGAAGAATTAGAGTTCCTCGCTCTTGTTCAAAATACTTCACCACTTCGTTCTTTAAATGGTCGTCAAACAGTTTGTAAAATTCCGTAGCTTTTTCTTCATACTTCTTACCAGTGGATTTCCACTTTTCTACCAAGGAATTTGAACCATTTACTGAATGTTTGGAACCAAGTATCTGTGAGTATCTTTTCAGTTCCACCAACTCTAAATTTCCATTGTATCTCATGATAACAGGGTCAGTGTTTTCTTTGTTTTCTCCATCTGTCTTCATCCCACCTGGGTGTTCGTTTCTGTAATTTTTAAACCGTACAACTGAAACATCATTACAAGGATTATCTCCACTGTTTCTGGAGTTGTCTGTATTTCCATTCATTTCTGAGTCTTGTCTGATATGTCTCTGATTTGTTTCTGGGTAGCATTTCCTTCCTGAGCTTGGAGAATACATTTTATCCTTGCTTGATGACTTTGAAGTAACTTCAGATTTCGACTTGTTTTTGTGACTGTCATCTCGTTTTGCTGAGTACTGTTTTGCTTTGTTCTTTCTTCGAAATGGAAAACACATGCACCAACACGTCCTCTGTGGTTTAACATCTTCTTCGTCTATATCCTCCTCCTGTGAGTGAGAGTAACTTAAAACACGAATTGGCCGTCGTGAAGCTGTTTCTTCTGGTTCTATCATCAACATGTTATCATAGGACTTGTGTAGTCGTCGCGGAGTCATCTTCACTTCAACAATTTCACGTTTTTTGACTCGTTCAATGGGCGAGCCCTCATCTCTGGGCAGCAGAATTTTTATAGCTGCCACTTTAATCTGCACCACCACCTGCCCTAAAAACATACACACAAAATAAAATTAATGCAAAAACACTTGATAATTTCATTGCCTCCATCTCATACTGTTGCTTGTTATGGATAAACATGATGTGGTAATGCTTTGAATATTCTGCATACATTTTATCATGATGGGTAGTATATAACTTAAACTGTAAGTAAAATATTTGTTAACTGCTGTTTAATAAGAAATATCAGAAATACTATAATCTTAAAGTTTAATAAAATAATAAAATTAGTTTACCTTTGTGTCTTCTCTTCTCCCAATAACCTAAAATTAAAAAAAATTGTTTTTTTAGTTAGTGTATAAGTAATTTACTCAGAAAATCAATAAGTATTAACCAATCTTCAATAATAATAATCATTAGATAACACCAACTCCAATGACAACAATAATATCAAACAATAACAACAATATGTGTGTGTATGTGTGTGTGTGTGTGTGTGTGTGTGTGCTTGCATTGTATGTATGTTATGTATAAGGGTAGTTTTGTTCATATATCATGAAAATTGTGTGTGTGTGCATGTTCTTTCTTACCTGTTCCATATATAGGTTTTATTCGCTGGGAGACATCGAGAGAACTTGCAAGATGAAGCTGTCCTGACTGTCGCAGGGCGTTGATGAACAGCGCCACGGCATTGTGACCGCCATCCTCCACGTACTTGAGCAGCGTCGTGTTGCGCTGCAGCTGTGACTTCTCCTGACAGATGTCAGTGACAACATCGCTGGTGAGGACGCCATGCTGGAGAAGGTAGTCGAAGATAAGTTCAATGTCAAGGCTCTCTATAAGATCTTGATGGTTTGCTAACTGCTCTGTTAGCATTATCAACAGGCTGTCAGTACCTGAAACATTATCAACAGGCTGTCAATACATGAAACATTATCAACAGACTGTCAGTTCCAGAAACATTATCAACAGACTGTCAGTTCCAGAAACATTATCAATAGGCTGTCAATACATGAAACATTATAAACAGGCTGTCAGTTCTAGAAACATTATCAACAGACTGTCAGTACCTAAAACATTATCAACAGGCTGTCAATACATGAAACATTATCAACAGACTGTCAGTTCCAGAAACATTATCAACAGACTGTCTACATGAAACATTATCAATAGGCTGTCAATACATGAAACATTATCAACAGGCTGTCAGTTCTAGAAACATTATCAACATTCTGTCAGTACCTGAAACATTATCAACAGGCTGTCAGTTCCAGAAACATTATCAACAGACTGTCTACATGAAACATTATCAACAGGCTGTCAATATCTGAAACATTATCAACAGAGTGTCAGTACCTGAAACATTATCAACAGACTGTCAGTACCTGAAACATTATCAACAGGCTGTCAGTATCTGAAACATTATCAACAGACAATGAGTACTTGAAACATTATCAACAGGCTGTCAGTACCTGAAACATTATCAACAGGCTGTCAGTACCTGAAACATTATCAACAGACAATGAGTACTTGAAACATTATCAACAGGCTGTCAGTACCTGAAACATTATCAACAGGCTGTCAGTATCTGAAACATTATCAACAGACAATGAGTACTTGAAACATTATCAACAGTGTCAGTACTGAAACATTATCAACAGGCTGTCAGTACCTGAAACATTATCAACAGACTGTCAGTACCTGAAACATTATCAACAGACTGTCAGTACCTGAAATATTATCAACAGGCTGTCAGTACCTGAAACATTATCAACAGGCTGTCAGTACCTGAAACATTATCAACAGACTGTCAGTACCTGAAATATTATCAACAGACTGTCAGTACCTGAAATATTATCAACAGGCTGTCAGTACCTGAAACATTATCAACAGACAATGAGTACTTGAAACATTATCAACAGACTGTCAGTACTGAAACATTATCAACAGACTGTCAGTATTGAAACATTATCAACAGGCTGTCAGTACCTGAAACATTATCAACAGACAATGAGTATTTGAAACATTATCAACAGACTGTCAGTACCGAAACATTATCAACAGACTGTCAGTACTGAAACATTATCAACAGACAATGAGTACTTGAAACATTATCAACAGACTGTCAGTACCGAAACATTATCAACAGACTGTCAGTACCTGAAATATTATGAACAGGCTGCTAAAAGTCTATTTAAAATTGTGCCACCAAATTATCAATCCAGTCCTAAAGAATTATTGAAATTTCAAATTATTAAGTTGTTCCTGAAGGGTTACTGAAATTTGAAAACGTCATCCCAGTTCTGAACTGTCAATGTAATATAAAATTATAACAATCCTAATGTTAGAATTACCTAAGCAATAACACAGTTTCAAATTATCCACCCAGTTCTAAAGATTAATGAAATTTCAAGAAATCTGTGTTGACCTCCAACCATCACCCATCACGTAGTATCATTTTTATCACTTATTTGTCCTACTTAATAAAAGGAGAGTTTTCAACATTTTATTTATATTCCTATAATGTCTTTTTACATTTACAGATGATGATGACTAAATCCCCCCCAGGTCAAAAAACAAATGGTTATTCATTTTATTTTGCATAACTGATGTTTGTAGAAGTACATGAATTGTAAAAAAGCAATTATTTATCTTAGAAGTCAGTTCACTCTATTATAGCTTGAGGATAACAGTTTATTTTATTATCTATCAATCAGACTTATTTTTCACACTCCTCTGGGTAGGAGAATAATGATGTTATTTTATTACCTGAGGTACAATACCTTCTTTATCAAATATAGCTTTTTAATACATCTATTCCTCTTTATTTTTATTTCTAATTGTTCATTTCTTTATTCATCTCTCTCTCTCTCCCTCTCCCTCTCGTTTTCCATTTATAATTATCTCTATATATTTCTTCTTCCTCCTTCTTCACAACTTTCTTCATTATTTTTCTCCCCTCCTCCCTTATTTTTCTTATCTTTGTTGCTTTGACCTCTGTGCCTGCCTACCTCTCCACCTTTCTCTGTTTTTATCGGTCCATCATTTTGTTTAGTTCAATGACCATTACTCAGTTTCTCTCTCCACTCTAACTAATGAACTTCACTTTGTATATAATAACCTATATCTCTGCTTTATATTATTATTATATTTAGTATCATTTGTAATTAATATATTACACAGCATAACATTAATCTTTTTTCTATTCTTATTGATTAATGTCATTCTTTCTGAATCATATTAAAAAAAAACAGAGACAAACATTCTATATAAAATAATATTTATAAATTATTTAACCTAGTTTTAATTTTGCTTACAACAATTACTCATTTATTATTAATAAATTAATTTTGTTTTTTGTTTTTAAATAATTGTGGTCAAATCCTTTTAGTTCAGTAATAACAAAACATCTAATCCCCTAATAACTGCAGTTTAAAGGGATAATTGTTTCATCCCTATGGTTAATTAACCACAAACAAGTCTTCAGTGAATTTTGTCTGCCAATCTCTATGTCCATCAGTTTGTCTAAACTTAATGGTGGTTTTGAGGCTGAACTCCAGGTGACTCTAGCTTCCATACAGCAAGTTTTGTAACTAATAGTTTTGACAAATTAATACTACATTTGCCATATGTTTAATTACATATGATGACACAATACAATAATTTACCTGTCAACCTGGAATATGTTCAAATAACTCACCTGTAGTGTAACCAAAAACTAACAGCTGCTATGTGCACAGGTAAACAACACAAACCCCCATAATTACTGAAGCAGGTAATAGTGGTATTACATGCAGGGTGTTAAATACTGTTCCTGTTGTTAGCTACCTCACTGATCCTGATAGGCTGGTTAATTTGAGGCACTGTGCGATACTTTATCTACAATGGCTATCTACAGTACACTTGTTACAGCTTTATGGCTTTGACCTAGTACTGGTTAAAGAGAAATGGAGAGTGTCAGAATTTTCTGTAATGTCTTTTGTAACACTCGACTGATTCCTCGCACCACCCCCTTCTCAAACATCACGAACCCTGGCACCAGGCCAAGTTTATAGTATCAAATAATATTGTTTACACTTTACCTATGTGTATCATTTGTATCACAGCATGTGTGTGTGTGCATGCGTGTGTGTGTGTCCATACATAGCTGAATTATGAAAAACACTTTTGAAATATCACAAATAATCATCCATTCAGCTTCAGTATTCATATTAAAATATTCTAATATAACCTTTTGGAATGTTTAATATGAATAGCTAGTTGGGGTGAACAAATAACATTTAATGACATCTGAAAAGTGGTTTTCATAATGCACAACATTTGTTAAAAGTAGTTTTACTTTTTAAACCTGTCATGTTAATAACAATGAAATGAAAGGTGAAACAGAAATTTAAAACAAATCAGTGATATTTAATCTGAAGTCTGCTCATTCAAATACACACTACTGACTTTACCATCCTTTTTCCTTGTATGAAATCAGAAAAAACTCTGTTTTGATTTAATTCTTACTGACTAGCAGCTAGCCATCTTGTGTGTGCACCAACCCATGAACAGCAATATTAGTGGTAAATCAAGTGTTTGTTTTACAGTGAGTTACAGCTAGTTAGTGAAATGTGAATATGGAAATGAAGGAATAAATGAATATTTTATGTATTCAATATGCTTTAGTACTATCAGCTGTTAGATGGCATACATAGATTTTGTATTATATGAGTAATGAGTGAGTCATTGAGTGAATGAATATTTCAGAACAATTTCACATTAATAGTTTATAAGTGTGAGTCATATCTTAATGAAACTAGAGAGGAAACCTGCATCAGTTCTTCATAGGCTGCTCTGAATAGTCAGTAGTAAAAGGATATTTTAATTTTAAATGTATTTTTATTCAAAATGCAGTATTAAGGATGAATCACTTTTTGTTGCAAAGCTTCAGAATTGCTAAATCAATAAACAGAAGTTTTAAAGCTAAAGTATTTAACAAAATTCATCATGTATTGTCAAACACAGTGGTATGTAAAGTGCTGTGCAGCTATTCCTTGTCTCACTTGTTAAATAGCATCACGAGATCTTTTTTACATTTTCCCATATATCTTTCTAGCAGTTACGTATTATGCAGAATTTATGGCTTTGATCGATTGAAACAATTAATGTTTTAGTTATTGCTTTTCAACCTGTTGTTTTTCAAAGTTAATAATGAAATAAAAGCAGCAACAGACCTCTCAAAGGATTGATCCTGCAGACTACAATACACCAGTCTAAGATGGAAACATTTCACAATGTGTCAGTATTAGCTGATATGTTATAAGAATTAGTCATCATTTATCATCTATGCTACTGAAGTGGAAGTTTATGGAATGATTATGTTATGAATTTACTTGAATGATTTCAGGCAATAATAATAATAACAATAATAATGATAATATAATAATAATGATGATGATGATGATGACAATAATAATAATGATAAGATAATGATAATGATGATGATGATAATAATAATAATAAATAATAAATAATATTTTATAAATAATAAATAATCATAACACAAAGTTCTTCAAACATTCAAATACTGACTCCACCCTGTCTAACAAGAGAGAAATAGGAAAACGTGCAAACAAAAGAAGCCGTAAAGAATGCACATATTAATGCATGTCTCTCATGTATGATTTACACAGCATAAAAATAAACAAGGTGCATGTGCATCAGCTGTTGTCAGGAATGCTGAAGAAACACGTTCTCGCTAACAGAACACAGCAACGCGAGGCTGAGAATCAATTCCACCACAGTGACTCATTGTTTAATACCAGATGTCTGTTGTTATCACGTTTTCATCAAACAGTGGCAATTTAATAACGTAGAATATTTTACCTGTATTCCATTTTTAAAAAAAAGGTTTAAAATGTATAAAATGTATGTGTTATTAATTCATTGTTAAATACCTAATGTTTATTGTCATCAACATATTTACCTGTATTTTTCTATTTGTTCTTTAAATCTATATATATGTGGGTGTGTGAATAGTATATCATAAGTGTATTTGTTGTTAAATGCATGTCTGTATCTCTGTCATCAGTTTTTTTAAATATTCATTACATGTATATGTGTGTGTGTGTGTGTGTGTGTGTGTGTGTAGAGAGAGAGAGAGAGAGAGAATCACCAGTTATTTTTTTCATGAACTGGTTTGTGTATAAAGTGTAATGTCAGCTAACTCTTGCTGAAAATAAAGTCATAAACATTCAAATTTAATTAGATTTTATTGTTCCATGTACGTGTTAAAGTGTTAACTGATAAAACTAACTTGACATGTTTTTTTCTACTGTTATTACCTGCAACATGAAATATAGGTTTAGTGTATTGTTTACACACTCAGAATGTGTGTGTGTGTGTGTGTATGGGTAGGTGAACACAAACACACACACACACACAAATTATAACCACATATAAACAGATGTATATTTTTGTTAATAAACTTATAAGGAGTAAAAAAAAAAAAAAAACGGAATCACACACACACACAAAAAAGTGTAATACATGATTTTGCTATAACTATTTTAATGTTCAAACAATAATGATATGTGACAAATAGATGGTAATTTATTCCTCAGTTAATTTTGCACCTGTCTGATTTAAAATTTAAAACAGTTACTTTCACTTTACATAGTCAGGTAATGATATAAAATACCAAAACATTAAAACTGATATTTCACTTTACATATTTAGGTAAATGATTTAATATATGAAAACATTAAAACTGATATTTCACTTTACAGATTCAGGTGAAGTATTTAATATGCGAAGACATTAAAATTGATGTTTCACTTTACATCTTCAGGTAAATGATTTAATTTATGAAAACATTAAAGACAGACGTTTCACTTTATTTATTCAGTGACTGAAATATCATATTCCAAAATATTAAAGTAACATTTTAATAATATTTACATAAATTTGTACCTGTCAGCAATTCCCACGTTATAAATCTGCTATTCACAGATTACAAAGTTATTATGCTGTTCCTTTCTGTGTCTACTGGCTGTGATATAACTTTTGTATGAAATGCTGTGTATTATCAGTGATTATTATTACATGAAATCATGTTAAACGGAGTTAGCCAGATTATATTTGGATTTGTGAAATAAGGTCAAGGCTTCATGAATAACAGAATGTACATAATCAGATTAAAGAGTATCCATTAGATTTTTGCTTGAGTACAAGATTTGAGCATTAACATAATCTTTTAACTATAGAGAGGGCATAACATTACAGTATCATTTTCAGTCAACAAAAGTACTTGTATTTTAATTACTGCTGTTGAGAATTTTAACATTTTTGTTCTTTCTGTTACTGTAACGAAGTTACAATAACCTCACCTGTTTAAAAACATACCTGTGGTGTGGAATACTAATGATGTAATGTACCTGTAAGGATAACAAAAGGCCTAAACACTTTGAAGTAACTGCTTTGTTTTTCTCATAATTCACCTTAGCTAATTAATAACACAATACAGCATTATATGACATGTGGGTAAAGAAGCTGCCATTTTTATTCCTTTCTGTGTATATAATCATATTTCACAAAGAAAAAAAATAATAGTATAATAATAATAATAAGCGCACACACACACACATACACACAGACAAAAACAAAGGTAGAGAGTTTCACTTTTTCAGTTATTTGCAATGGTGATGAAAGTAAACATGCTAAAGTGTTACTACAAAACTGCTTATTATTAGATTATATAATATATCTATCACACAGACACAGTCACACACAGACACAGACACACACACACGTATACACACACATGCTTATTTCTAATACACTGGTCTCAAGAAGTAAATAAATAGTTCATTCAATATATTCAGATTAATAATAATAAAAAATGAATAAAACAAATAAATAAATAAATAACCATAATATTAATAACCACACAAAATATTAATTTTGTATTATGACTGAGCACAATGAATGAGACAGCTTTTCATAAATTGTTTATATGGTCTGGAAAAACAAGTTGTTTTTCTATTTCCATGAATCTGTTTTGGAAACACTATAAAATTACTGATTAGAAATAGAAGCCTTCTATACGAATGACTTTAATCCTAAAACTGTCACTGTGGATTTGTGTCAAGTTTTGTTTTATGGTTTCTAAATAGTTTTTACAATTTTAGCTACATGAGTATGCTGTGTTCATCAGAAATGGATGTGAACTGGCTTGTGTGTCTTAACATATCAATAAAATATGTACGTAAAAAAAAAATAGAACTTAAAAAAACTAAACTAAACTAAATAAATAATTAAATAATAATAATAATAATAAATAAATAAATATTTTAAAAAACCACACAAAAAAACAACAAAAAAAACAAAAAAAACAACCCAATCATAAATAAAAAATAAATCTAAGAAACTAAATTAATAATTCCAATAACAATAATGATTATAATAATAATAATAATAATAATAGTAATAATAATTAATATATATGTCAATTACACACACACACACACACAAACACAGAGACATATTAAAGAAACAACAGAAAAAAAAGCTATATTGCCTTTCTTTCTTCAATGTCTATTGCTCAACTTAAAAGACCTCATTAGGAAAAGTCTGAACAATAGGTCTTTGTCTCTGTAAAGAGAAGAAATTCCACAGCATCTCAGTATATAGTTATCACTGTTACAATGTAAGGAGCCTGGTTTGTGGAATGCAAACTAAACATGTGTCTCAACATGGCAAAGTAACAAGAAAAAATGTAACTCATGTAACAGCATTCTTTCAACACAAATTAGCATCTTTAACTCTTTATTACCTATAAATATAACTATTTTAACTCATTATTACCTATAAATATAACTATTTTAACTCATTATTAGCTGTATCAATAACTATTTTAACTCATTATTACCTACATACATAACTATTTTAACTCATTATTACCTATATACATAACTATTTAAACTCATTATTACCTACATACATAACTATTTTTACTCATTATTACCTATATACATAACTATTTTTACTCATTATTACCTATATACATGACTATTTTAACTCATTATTACCTATAAACATAACTATTTTAACTCATTATTACCTATATCAATAACTATTTTAACACATTATTACCTATATCAATAACTATTTTAACTCATTATTACCTACATACATAACTATTTTTACTCATTATTACCTACATACATAATATTTTTACTCATTATTACCTATATACATAACTATTTAAACTCATTATTACCTGTATCAATAACTATTTTAACTCATTATTACCTATATACATAACTATTTTAACTCATTATTACCTATATCAATAACTATTTTAACTCATTATTACCTATATACATAACTATTTTAACTCATTATTACCTATATCAATAACTATTTTAACTCATTATTACCTATATACATAACTATTTTAACTCATTAGTAGCTGTATACATAACTATTTTAACTCATTATTACCTGCATACGTAACTATTTTAACTCATTATTACCTGTATACATAACTATTTTAACTCATTATTAGCTATATACATAACTCTTTTAACACATTATTACCTATATCAATAACTATTTTAACACATTATTACCTATATACATAACTATTTTAACTCATTATTACCTGTATACATAACTATTTTAACTCATTATTACCTATATACATAACTATTTTAACTCATTATTACCTATATACATAACTATTTTAAGTCATTATTACTCTAATGAATAACAGTAATAATGTTAACAGTAATAATAACAATAATTTTAACTCCATGTGTATATAATAAATAAACATATTCCATTCACTGAAAATCTGAAGAAGAGTTTTATTTTCTTTATTCTCATATATAAGCCTGTAAGCTGTTCAGGTTTGTTTCCACTTTGTAATTAAAGTTAAGTCAAGTATGTCTGTTACAGTGTCGTGTTACGTCCATGATGCTAGAAACATTTTTCTCAGCAAGATCAGATAGATAATATTTACCAGCAACAGATTGGCTTTATCTCAGTGAAAGAGTTCATGCCTAGAAAACAACAGATTACAGGATCAGTTCCCTTAGCAGGCCAGTTTAGATATTATTAGCATCATCATCAGTTACTGATACATAAAAGATTGTGTTATGTGTTTTCCTGTCCATAATTTTCTAGTAATCATTAAAGCGGTAAAAATAGCCTACATATGTCAGATTTTATTTCTTATTATCATTAGAAAATGTCATGTCTGTGACACATGACAATTTAATATAATATTCAGGGTCAGTAAACTGGTATTTTTCATTTATCTGTTAATCTCCACACTGGGTCAACCAGACATTATTTTAAACGAGAGAATGGCTGCAGGTTAATGAAATATCTTGAATGAGGTATATTTTATATATTGATTTGTGAGTTACACTGTTCTGTAGAAAACTCTATTGATTTATGAAGCTTTTAAAGGGATGCATGGCATTACCTGAAGACTTTTATTCTTTCAATATTTGTGATTATTTCTGAGACTTAAAACCTGAGTTATCATTCTGTAATCTACACTTGTCAGTTATTACATATGGATCTTTTAGACACCTTGCCATGTATAATACATTTATATCTCACTCAAACACACACACACACACACACACACACACACACACACACACACACATTATCTATTATAGCAATGATAAAACAGTCATTATAGTTATGGCTGGAATAGACTAAATGTTTCAAGACTTGTGTGTACATGGAAGAGCATTGATCTTTTGACCCTGCACTCCTCAGTGCACAGAGTTAAGACACAGAAAGGCCTACAGTTAATTTTCTTAACTTATAACTTTAAATACATTTTATTATTTTTACTTAGCCAGGCATGTAATACACACAGACACAAATATACAAAACCAGATTTGAATTATTATTATTATTTTTTTTTTACAACATCCCATCCATCAGATATGCTGTATATTTTTCCAGGATAAATAAATGATTGGCAGAAGTCCAGTAGTGGCAGATTTCAAACTGACCCGTTCAGACTGACCAACATTCCAGTACTAGTCACATGTTTTTGTGATTACCATACTGGTGTAGCACCATGTGAAATCTTCAGATTTAATAACACTGATGTCCAAACAACTGCCCAGTGGTCAACACTAGTGTATCTTAAAGAAAAAACTATTGATCTTTGTGACCAGTTCTCTGCACAGTTGTAAGTCACGTAACTGACAAATTGATACACGGAAACTATTGATGTAAAAGTAACAGTAAATAAACAAAAGTGCACCTTTAGACATGTGAACACAATGCAGCCTGCTACATGTTTCTTTGTTACCGAAATCAATGTTTTCTAATAATAAAGTACTGACAAATACAATTCCAACCTTATTAAGTAGCATAATGAAGACATACATGAACACTGAGGTTTCCTTTTTTTAAATAAAAGCAATAAAGAAAAAATATGTTTTTTATTTACCATCATCAATAAATAAAATATATGTATTTTTTTTGTTCCTTTATTATTATTATAATTATAATTATTATTATTATTATTACTTTTATTTTTTTTTTAAATTCACTGTATGAAATTAGCCAATATTTTATTAAGTACCTGCTTTTGACACATTTATATCAAAATTGTAGATTATCTTGAACTGAAATGTCATCTCATCTCTCTCTCTCTCTCTCTCTCTCTCTCTCTCTCTCTCTCTCTCTCTGTGTGTGTGTGTGTGTGTGTGTGTGTGTGTGTGTGTGTGTGTGTGTGTTTTTCTGCATGGATGTATCTGCATGAACGTAAGAGTTTCAGGCCATTAATACAGTGCTACAATATTGTGTTATTATTTATAAAAATAAATAACAGTCTGGTAATTACAAACACTAACATCAACATGGTTCAGCGAGTGCATGTTACACTAAGCAGTAATCAGTATATACGTGGTTTAGGCTCTTGAATGCAGATACAATACATTTGCAAAAACAATACTGTACAATGTTTATAATGAGTCACAACAATGTTACAATACAGTACAATGTAACGAACCTTCATACAATGTAACGAATATAATGTAACTACCATTACTACCAGTATACTCATTTTCAAACGTTTTTTAAAGCTAAAAATCGGCTCTGATTTTCTTACCATTCTGTTTTGCACTCAGCCCATCTTAGTTCCTGACGAGAAAAGATAACAGTACTCCACAGGTGAGGTGTGGTTCCTTTTCTGCCTCGTTCGCTACGTTTGTTCCTCCAACATCTGCGTACTACTCGCTGACGCAGTACTTATCGGCTGCAGTCGCTGAACCTCGGTTTGTGTACAACAGGAAGAACTGCCTGCTGCTGCTGCTCATATCATCTCTACAACAGATATCAGTTACAAGCCGCCTCTCTCTGTTTGCCTGACATTTCTTTGTGCGCTGGTTGCTGCTAACTTTAACTTTTTATCAGTAGCTACCGTTTCACTTTTTTTCGCTCTAGTACAGCTGATATGCACTGACTACCATCGCTGTGTAGGCTGCTAGATTGGTTCTTGTCAGTTATTTATTTTCCAAAAAGTCGTTTCAAATGGCAGGTTTTAATAATAATACAACTTGTAATTGAAAACATTTATTTTATTGCTTTTGTTAACTGGAAATCTGTTAACTTACTCTGAAGTAATAGTTAATTATAGATAACATGTTAACTATTATAAGTTTGTTATAATTTTTATGAACAGTCTCATGTTATAAGGACAATATGATGTAGGCTAATTATCAAATTAGCATAGGCAACTTTTACAGGAGACAAAATTAATTTACGTCTGTTAGGTGTTTTTATTATTATTATTATTTTTTGTTATAACAATATATTGTCATTGATAAAACACGATATAATACTACTGCAGTGATTTAGAACAAGGATTAAGTAACAGTCAAAAATACATTTTATTATTATTATTATTATTATTATTATTATTATTATACAATGATGATGTTTTTTATTTTTTCATCATCATATTTTTTTTTCTTCTGATGTTATTGACTTCACAATAAACGCACCTTTGTCTTACCTCATCAATACACATCTACTGAAATAGAATTAAAAAACAACAACACTGAAACCATGGCAACTGATTGTGAAATATGTTTCAATGCAATTTTATTAATAACCTTTTGTGTTATCTTCTTTCAATGTTGAACAAAGTTGTATTTATTAACTGACATTTTCCACATAATACAGTGTATTGTTTTACTATAGCAGTTTGTTGTTTTTGTTAGAACCTGGCTGGTAAAACTATGAAATATCAGACACAAAATTGATCTCTATCGGCTATAGTAAATAAATCATACAAAATTTGTCTAGACAGGTGAACAGACACTATTATTATTATTATTATTATTATTATTATTATTATTTTGGAATTTGTGTAAAGAAAATTAAAGACGACAAAAATACAATTATTTTAATAATAATAAAAAAAATGAAATGAAATAAAACAATTAAATAAAATTAAAGATATAAAAAATAAAACAATTATTAAAATAAAGATAAAAAGTAATCATTAAAATAAAATAAAATAAAACAAAAGAATAAATAAATAAAAATAAAGTTAAAAATAATTATTAAAATAAAACTAGAAAGTAATTATATACAGTTTTGCAATAAAAAGATCAGATAAAAAAACAAACAAAACAACAACAACAACAACAAAAACGTTAGGATAACAGGTTCTGAAATATTTAAATTTGAATTTAAAAAATACATATATTACAAATTTGTAAACAAATCCTGAGATTTTAAAATAATAATTGTTATTAAATATGAAACATAACGAATCTAACAGTAGTTTGATATTTAGTATATTCAAAATATACTAAAATGTTACAGTATAAAATTTTAAAAATTGATTTAAATTCTGAAATAACTTTTGAAAATTAATAAAACAAATTTAATTAAATAAAATTAAAACAATTTTTGGTTTAAATATTAGACTTTATAATATTATTATTATCATATAGATACATTAATAACTTTAAATTAAAAAATGATCAAAGAATAAAACTTCTGCGATTTCTAAACATTATCATTTGGAAATTTTTGACAAGGATCCAAAGATAACAGAAAGTATACTCCAGCGAAGTCAAACTTCAAACTGTTGATTATTTCTCTCCGCGTGTGCACGTGGATTGTGGGAAAGATACGACCTGCATGAAACCAGCGAACATGATCATACATACATCTGTTCTGTGCTCGACTTTGTCTAGACCCGCTATCTTTAGCTCGCCCAACTCTTTAGTGCCAATAAAACACAGGGGAAATAATTTCTAAATTAACCAAACAGCGACTGGTTAATACTGGAGATGTGGAAAACCAGTTGCATAATAAATTGGCAAGGGAGAATTTTATTGAAGTTGTGTTTTTAATGTTAAGGGAGAGAAAAAAAAAATCTATAATGTTATGTTGTTTGACTGGTTAAGAATATTTTAAAAATTGAAAGAAAACCAAAACAAAAAAATAAAAAATAAACACTGAAAAAATAAACAACACACATACACACAAATAAAACCACCAAAAAACAACAAACCAAAAATTATTAATAAAATAAAATTAACCCCCCACAAAACTGCCTCAACAAAAAAAAAAAACAACAACGCAAAAATCAAACAAACAACAAAATTTGGTAATTAAAACAGTTGTATAATAATTACAGAGTTGATATTAAACATATACTTGAATTTTATATTAAATGATTTGACAGAAAAAAAAATGTCTGTTAACAATATATGGTCTGTTTGCTTTGTACCTGCATTTTCCTGTATTGATTTATGTTCTGAAGACGGGATGCAATGAGTTAGCTTGCAGCTAAAAATAACTTGACATATTGTCTGGAGAAGAAAAAAAAAAAAAAAAAAAAAAAAAAGAAAGAAAAGAAAGAAAGAAAAAGGTTGATTTTATTAGAATGTTAACCTGACGAGTTGAGATAACAGGATCAAACTTGTATTTCCCATTCTAGCAATGTCTCAGAGGTGGAATATATGTAAGGATATGTTTTACCTTTGTCAAGGAAAGTGCATATAAAAGCCTGAAAAGAGTCTGTGAATTGCAAATGAGTATGTGCGTGTGTGTTTTGTGTATGTGCGTTTGTGTGTGTGTGTTTGTGTGTGTGTGTGTGTGTATTTGTGTTTTTGCCTGTGTGTGTGTTACTTTAATCTGAAACGAAAAGACAGTTAACAGTCTCTTGAAGCTAATTAGTAAAATCATTGTACGTATCAAATCAGTTGCACTGCCCACTATGCATGTTAAATAGATGTGTAAGTCTTGTTTCATAGTTATGGATATATGGTGGGGTTTTTTGTGATAATTTTTACATCGTTTTTGTTAGTTGAAATGAAGTGATCGAACACAGTGACATGTGCTGGAGTTTAGGTCAATGTGTTTTGTATGAACACAATTAATTGTTGTGATGTTTAGGTCAGTGTGCCATTTTGTTGATGTGTTGTCAATGTAGGCCGTATTGATGTAAATTAGAGATGTATCGTCAGTATATGCACTGATGTCAGTGACGTCTCGTCAGTATACGCACTGATGTTAATTAGTGACCTATCATCAGTATACGTATTGATATCAGTTAGTGTTGTATGGTCAGTGTATGTCTATGTGCCATTGATACTGACGTAAATTACGTTAGCGATTTATAGATCAGTGTGCCGTTGATACTGACGTAAATTACGTTAGCGATGTGTAGATCAGTGTGCCGTTGATACTGACGTAAATTACGTTAGCGATTAATAGATCAGTGTACGGTTGATACTGACGTAAATTACGTTAGCGATGTGTAGACCAGTGTGCCGTTGATACTGACGTAAATTACGTTAGCGATGTGTAGATCAGTGTGCCGTTGATACTGACGTAAATTACGTTAGCGCTATATAGATCAGTGTGCGGTTGATACTGACGTAAATTACGTTAGCAATGTGTAGATCAGTGTGCCGTTGATACTGACGTAAATTACGTTAGCGATGTGTAGATCAGTGTGCCGTTGATACTGACGTAAATTACGTTAGCGCTATATAGATCAGTGTGCGGTTGATACTGACGTAAATTACGTTAGCAATGTGTAGATCAATGTGTCACTGATACTGATGTAAATTGCATTAGTGAGCCCTTATGTAAAAGACATGAGGTGAACATGTCACAGATCAGCGTGTTCAATGGACACAAATAGGAGTATTTTTGATATTAACACCTACATTGCTTTTATCATCATCATCATTATTTAAATTTGACTAAATTTTGGTCAACTATCCAGACTGATTTTAATAACATTTTATTTATAATGAAATTCAGTGCATACAATGGGTTTTGTAAAATGTGCATTATATTGCAACTTTCTGCTCAGTACTTTTCATGGTGGTCGACTGAGCTATTATTAATTTTGTCAAGCTATAGTTCATACTAAAATATTACAAAATCTTTTGACTAAATCTAACGTATTGTGTAGGCTCTAGGGCGGAGTAGCACTTGTGTTTACTTAAGTTAAGAGAGCTTAAAGTGAATATTTATCTTAGAGTTCAAATGTACATAGTGAGTGCATAATGCTGTTTTCAGAATGTGTCAGTCTAATACTGTTAGATATCCTATCTATGGGGTTATATATAATATATCATAAAAATAATTTTACAGAATAAGCTATGTTATAGTGCAGTAGTGTATCTAGCTTATAATTCAAAATCAGATAATTCTTATGTAATTAGCAAGTTGTAATTGTAAAAAATGGTTTTAATTTTCATAAAATGGTTCACAGACTGCAGGCCTGAGTGGATAATAATATACTATTTTAATATGAAACTGTAACATTCACTGAAAAATTAAAATACAAAGTCAAACGAAAATAAAAATTAAAATGAAAAAATAAAATAAAACAAAATAAAATAAAATGCCTAAACAAATGATAAAATCTGCCACAGTTAAAATTATTTCACTTCACTGAAAACAGATACAAAATGGAAGAAAAGAAGTAACTGGATGCAAACGCTAAAACAATCCAGTTATTTGCCAGTTTTAGTAATAAATTTTATTATTTTATTGTATGGCAACTACAAAAATATAACAGAGTAATAACTGGATTTCATAAGAACATAATAAAATCCTAAATAACACGATTGGCCCACTTCAGTATTATTTATAACATGCAGCAGTTAGCACAGACAAGTGCAATTTAATAAACACAACACACATTTATCACGTAACAAAAAACTGCTGTCAGAAATAATCAATTGTGCATTCGTTAACAAGCAACCTGTTCCAAAAAATTATTGAAAAGAAATCTTTATGCCTGAAAATGTGACGATTCTAAT
Organism: Chrysomallon squamiferum; assembly: GCA_012295275.1. Taxonomy (NCBI): domain Eukaryota; kingdom Metazoa; phylum Mollusca; class Gastropoda; order Neomphalida; family Peltospiridae; genus Chrysomallon; species Chrysomallon squamiferum. Next base: position 8,120,985 of record CM022674.1, read on the forward strand.
TTAAACTTGTATCATTTTCTCTTTAAAACTTCACGCAGTATATATATATATAATGCATAAGTATGTATGTATGTATGCATGTACATGTTTTAGAATAAGTAACCTCTACTCATCTTTCGACAGATAACCATTATCCACCTACTGGGATGGAAAACTAATATTTATCTGTTTGAATGAATCCATGTTTAAAGATTAGTCCATAATTCACTGACCTGTTTCAGTAGACAAGTCAATAAACAATGATGGTATAAGCTGTCTTTCTCTTCCTTACCAATGTGATTTCATCAGAGAAATAATGAGAAAAAAACATCATTAAGACAATATGCAGCAGATCACTTACAGCCATAGAGAAAGTCACTGCTGTTTAGTTGATGAAGATTAAGAAAAAGGTCACAGTATCTGTTGTTAATGATGACAGCATTGTTCAAACTTTGATGGAATGTTATTCATCTCTGTGTCACACAAATTCAATTATACAACTCTGAAAACAATATCTTGCTGTGATGGCATTTATTCAGTTGGTTACATTTTTATACACTGCAGTAATTCCTGTAATTAACAGTTAATCAACAATAAAATACTTTCATTAGGTTGTTTTTATCATGAACCATGTCAACAAGACACTAAAATGATCTTATGATAAGGATATGGTCCCAAAACAAAGAAATATCTGAACTGTAAACTGTGTCCATTATAAGCAATTTGTCCTCGTAACAACAAAACTGGTGCTGGTTACATACAAGTGTATGAAACAGACTTATTTTGACAAACAAGTGAAAGCAATCAACAAAGTCAAGGTTTCACTTTTTCAGTTTTTTAACTATCATTTTTAAACTTGATTGAGGGTAAGAATTCTACACTATTATTATTATCATTAGTTTTTCAAAAACTTCTGAGATGTCCAATATGGAATGCTAATTAAAAAAATAATTAAAAAAATGAAAAAAAACTAAACTGATAAAATCTGAAAGTGATTGATTTTGTATGTGTTAGATAAAGCTTTATTAAGAAATATGTTTACTTTTTTTATGTATTTTAGATTTATCAAGTATAATTGCACACGATTTCAGGTGCATCAAAATTAACTTGACAGAAGACAAACATAAGGCTCCATTTAATAAAAATAACTTGCATTTGAGTGCATATTTTAAAAAAGCAGAAATACAAATAACAATACTGAAAATGATTTCAAAAAGGAACATTTATATATTCATTTTTTATAATAGTAATCCAGTTTTGCTTTTACCCAGACAGTATAATTCAGTATAATATAAAAGCTATTCTAATTTGATGTTTTTCACTTTCAGATTATTGGAAGCATTAAAAAACTATTCATAAGATAATTATTAATTTCTTCATTAAAAAAAAAAAAGAGTAATAAAAAATAAATATTAAAAAAAAAAGGTAACTTTCTCAGTTCTTATAAATAACCCAATTATGAGGTCCAACATATGATAATTTCTTTATAGAAAAATTGACAATAACATCATGAAAACTGTATTTAGCAGTTCTCTAGTTTATAATTAAACCATAAATATTAAACAAGAGTTGCTTCCCTTTGATCACTACACTTCATCAGTAAATGTACACTACAAAACAATAAACTAAGTAAGACAAGTAGTTGCACTGAAATGTAATATTCACACAAACTGTGAATATCTTCTCTAATTAAAGTTTGTTCACTGACCAGAACCATTAATAATTTCTACAAATTCCTCACCAAACCAAAACCAAGCAGAGGTCCATTTAAAAAATAACATTTTAATTCTCACACATTGTGTTTCTAGCACCTGTTAAATAAAATTAATAATATTGCCATGTTTTACTGGTTTATTTTAGACTTGTCTATACATATATTAATAAAGAAAGTAAAATATTTGTCATTTATACATCATACACAACAGGTTCAGTACCACACTGTGTTTTTGTTTCTCTGTAAAAAACTGTGACACAAAGCTTCAAGCAGGTTAATATTTACTTCCAATACAAAAATAACTGTTCTTTCTGAAACATGGCAAGTTGTCACTGGTTCCTATCACAATGTGTCAACATGACAATGCTGGATCATTCCTTTGTGCCGCGGCTTTTCATCAAATTCTTCAGTTCGTTAGCAAGTGCAGCCTGGTTGGTTTTGTCAGCGAGTGGAGTAACTGAACGCAAACCATTAACAATGTCTTTTGTTTTCCCAAAATACACAATGTTCATTGTGCTTCTAATTTTATTCTCCATTTCCTGAAACAACACATGACAAAGGGAAAATTCAAATAATTTAACATGCTCTTACACAGTCAAAATAACACCCTCCCTCCCACAACAAGCAGAATTTATGCTAATTTATGAACATAATATTTAATTTTGTTTTATAATAACTGTTGCATCAAGTATCTCAAAAACATGTTCTGTAGATTAGACAATTCTGTTTCAAAACCCTTCAAAGATAATAAAATGTCACACCTGAGATAAACAAATAAAAACTCACCTCTACTAGTTTGCCGATGTTGACAATGTGAGGTGAAGAATCAGATACAGCACAATCTTGTTCAATCTGATAAAATAAATAAATATCTCAGCCAAGTCAACATTTCAAATTTAAAAAAAAAATGTATTATTCTTTTTTGTGATTTCCTTTGCTCTCTAATGAAATTTTAGAATTAACAATGTACTTGAGTTACAACAGAATCTCTGGTAAATTATTTTTATCACATTTGTATCTGTCCAGTGCCTGGTTTTTTTTTCTTCTAATTCTACCACACTTCAAGTTAGTGGCACACCTACACTGGTAGTGAGTAAGTTAATTACTTATTAAATATGTCTAAAACAAATCTTAAAAATCAAAATCAAATGCTTGTAATTCATAAAATGTATCCACTTCTTATTCCTATATTACTCTTTGGAAAGTAACAAAAAAAAAAAAAAAAAAAAAAAAAAAAAAAAGGAAGAAAAACACAAAATAAAAATAAACAAACACTTTTCACACCTGTCTGGTTAAACTTCCTCCAAGATTCATTGTTCCTGATGACTCCTTGCTCGTCTGCAGCCACAGCATCACCGTCGATGTCAGTTTGTAGTGGGCACTTTTACCACTTGGCTTTTCCTGCGGAAATTTTTTAAAAACAATATAACCAATACTTCTTGTACAGAAAACAATATAAACAATACTTCTCGTAAAATCTTACAGGTGAAAAATGCTGAATTTATCAGCAGAAATTTTGTACATCACACTGTCTTTGGATTGCTTCATTAAGAAACTTTTCTAAAAGATCATCCAAGTCAAAGGGAAGTAACTCTGATAAATCGCCAACTGCGTAACAGACATAACTGTTAACTCTAAAATCTAGGATTTTTAAAAAACTTAATGACAAAGGCAGCTGAGACAAATTTATACAATGCTGAAACTAAGGCAAAACTGCAACTTGTTATTTTAGTATAATTATCTCTTCTTCTTTTTCAAAAAAATAATATCTACACGTTGTTATCCTGTAAAATTGTTACAACAGGTGAATTTAATCAAATCTTAACCATCATGAATTCAAATTTAATTCTTAAGCAATCATATTCATTATATCTTTATTAAATGTTTTTTGTTTAAACTGGTTTAAAAATGCAGAACTCCACAATGGATATGAAAGTTGTTTCATAAAAATGATTTCATAAAATAAACAAATGTGTTTGTAGACAATCTCGTATAAACATACTGCTTACTGATGAGGGTCTGGCTCACATTTTGATGGAAAATGTTATGTCCAAATAAACCTTACTCCTTTGTATTAACATTTCTTAGATTGTTTCCCCCAAATTTAATATTTGTTTCTTTTAAAAAGAAATAATAATGTCGGTTTATTTTGTTTATTTATGTATTTTATTTTTTAAGAATTGCTATATATAATATATTCTGGGTAGTAATAATTAATAAAACAAGAACCATTTAATGATATTATTATTATTATTATGTTTTTTGTTTTTTTATGAATTGTTATATAAAATATTTAATATTACAGTATTTCCTATTTTGGATAGTAATAATTCATAACAAAAAGAACCAGTGATTCATCTAAAGAGAGCTCAACAGGTTTCTTATTTGTCTTTATGAGTATTTAGTTTATCTTTTAAAAAAGATTTATCTCACCAGGAACTAAAACAGTTTGAATCATTGAAGGGATTTTTAGAATAACAAAAGGAACCACACTGTATTTGTACTGAATATATTAAACGAGTTCCATTATGAAGGAGGTAACATTTTGTTAACTAATCTAATTGTACACATCTCACTGAATCCATTTATGCTACAGTGCATGTTTCCTCATTTCATGCTGTGAAGAAATGATGAATAAAGCAACAATGAGCAGAGAGGAATTAATGTAAATAATCTAGACATGTTTCCTGCTCACGTACACCAAATTTTCACCATGTAAATAAATGAATATAATGTAGCACCAAACAAAAACATATTGTGTATAGCTAACTCACTGTACATAATAAAGAACAAAGATAAACACAGAGATAACAAAACATCAAACAACGACCATGTCTGTCACTGTCACTACCTGAAACAGCGAATAATGAAAATAATTATGTAATTTATTTTCATGGACCCAGCTGTATGATGCTGTGTTAAGTGGTTTCTGTGAACGCACTCAGTTGTTACGGTAACAACTGTTCCATCCAGCTTTGATCAGTCAGGAGGAAACAGAGGATTTTTATTTTATATGAATATAGATCATTACTGGAAATAGTACAGTGAGTAATGTAGGCAAAACAAAGCAGTTTACTGGAAATAAATTATATATCTATATGTGTGTGTGTGTGTGTGTGTGTGTGTGTGTGTGTGTGTGTGTGTGTGTTTAATTAGTACGTACAAAATTTATTAAAAAAAAGTATTTTAAGATAAGATTTATTAGCATCTAACAATATACTAATGATGGTAAATATATATATTTAAAAAAAAAAAAAATTCTAATGAAAGTCACATGTAGTAAACCATGAATAACAATATTTTATATGTAAATTTTATGGCAAAAACAGAGCACAGATGTCAGGACATTGATGCTTGTGTGTGGAAAGATGATGTTTCAAGCTTTCTGGTGATGCCTGGTTTGTCAGGGACTGTTGCAAAATTACATGAACACAAAGCACACAAAGCTACCATTTTCTGCATCTTTTTAAAGCAGTTTAGCAAATGAATTTCCACCCGTTTACAGAAATCACTTAATAATACACAGAAAAATATTTTAAAACTATCAAGAGTGGAAACTGATAAAAGGATAGCTAAATAATTGTTTACAGGGGAAAATGTCAAAAACTGATAAATGTGCCAATTATTTCCCACAAAAAACACAATTTACTCAAAATGTGTTTTGTCAATTTTCAACTCCTTTTGTGAAAAAGCAACATTTTGTTTTGGTATTATTTAGAAGTGCAGGACAAAAATAATAATTGTTTACTGTCTTAAGATATAAACTTCATCCTGGTAGGCAGGCTGACTGACAACTGCAGTTTGGCAGGATAAAGCTGACATCTTATGACAGTAATCAGTTATTTGCTATAAAAATATATAAAATGAGAGAGAAAGAGGGAGGTAGGAGATCAGTAATAGGACGAAGGAGAGAGATATTCCTGACTGTACCTGTACTTCTACGACGTGAATGGAATCCCAGCAACCTTTTATCTTCTTAGAACTGTCTCCTGCCTTTTTAATTAAAATAACCCCTGCAAAGCCGTGATCTAAATCCCACAGGTACACAGACGACACCCCACCTTCAAAATACCTGCAACACATCAAAAACATCTTTACAAATGTCAACAATTGTAATCCTCTTTTTAATATTTCATCAGTGGGAAAATTAATGGCTATAAACAAGATTGATTAATTAATCATTATTTTTTTAAGTAAAGAGTGTACAAGTTCTACTTAGGAAAATTTAATATACCACATAAATTCTGAACATTTGTTCTTAGTGGATTGATTCTTAGAAAAAATAAAACAAGTCAAACTAATATTTTACTTTTATCATTTAATTTGCTTTAACAATTTTAAGAATTCCATTATGAAATGTATATATTTATTAATCACATTTCTCTGAACTGGTCAAAAGCATTATTAGCATCGATTTCCAATTTTCGTAGTTTATCTGATGGCATGGTTCCATCATCCAGAGGGGGGTCATATGTATTGCTCCATGGAGACCTGCAACAGAACATGCAAACCTCATTATCAAATAATTATAGATTAGTACATATATATATTTGATCACTAACTATCCAACTGATAAAAAACGAATTTAGATTACAACATTATCGTTAAATATAACATTCTAACACTGTCTGTGTATATATGATAAACAATACATTTCAGAACAGTTGAACTCCTTTATTTAGGTTAGCATGATAATATAAAACATTCAGTTATGATCAATTAATTCAGAAAGCAAACTCTTTTTATTGTTTTATTGTTTTGTTTCATTATACTGTGAACACAAACCTGTCTTATTTTAAGTTTTTTTATTACAAATAAATATTCAAAGGAAAATAAATATATATTCATTTGCGCAATATTATGAGATTTTTATATCAGCAGTATATTTTATGAGAATATGATAAGAATACCTGTATGTGTATAGATTTATTAAAGATACCAGTGAATATATAATTTAAAAAAATGATAGAAATAGAGAATTAATTTGAGAACAACTGACACCAAAGGGATTGGCAATCTTTCCTGCACTTAAATTTCCTTGTTCAGATTTCTTAATATCATTGATTCTCTGTCCTAATGTTAAACTGAACAACTTGGGAAACACTGACATTAACATTAAGTAGATATTTTCTTTTATTGAATGCTATTATTATTCAGTTTATTTTAAATTTCATCTCACTGCTAATCCAGTGGTGCAGTATCCTTATTTAGCAGGCAATAAGAACTCACCAAGCGCTTACACTTCTTTATTGACCTCTGCCTCTATCAATTCATGTTTGTTTATGTTTGACTTACTACAGTCAGCGACCTAACTTAACAGTCACTTTGCTTTTTCTAAACTCTCCTATCCTAATTAGCAAATGTAATTACACAATGCAGAAACAACAGTCAAAGATTATACATTATTAACAGCCAGTGTTGTGTAACTGCTGTGACATCACAAGCACACTGTAACAGAGAAGTTAATGTTTGTTTTTCAGTTGCAATCGGTGAAACTTTGAGGGCATTGATAGTGGCCATTGCTAACAGGTGGCTGTTCTGTCAAGGTGACTGTTAAATCAGTTCTGTCAGTATATATATGATCTACACACTGAAATGTTAAATCAAATCAAGTCTGTAACAAATTTATATTACCTGTACAATATTTTTATTATTACCTGTACGAATCCCCGTCTCTGTTGTAGTCACACAACAAGTAATCTTTGCCACTGTTTTTATCTCGAGCTATCTTCAGTGGCTGATCTACAGAAGACAGCAAATCTTCACAAAGTGCTGGAACCTAAAATTGTGAAGATTTTAATTGTTAATAAACTTTATAAATACCCTGCTGAATTTTGTATTTCAGTTTTCTAAGATAATTTTTAAGTCAACATTTATTAACAAGTAAATGTATGGACAAATGGACAGATTTATAAAATGAACACTGACACAGCTACATAGAGTTGAAGCTAACTCTTATGATTGGCATAATATTCTACAGACTAATTTTCTGTAATGAATTGTAATCAATTTCTATTTAAAACTTTCATACAAGGCATCATCTGCTGATAAATAATTGAATTATACTACAAAGGGAAAATTCCCAGTCATAGTACTGGACCAATGAAAATGTGATAACATAAAAGTTATACTAATAAGATATATATATATCCAAGTCATTTTTTCAACTTTTTGTGCTTCAGCTGCATCATCTATACATTTTAAAGATGAACATTTTAAATTCACTGAGCATTACCTTTTAACAAATGAAAATAAAATATTACCAAATCTACAAGGTCACTGAGGTTTTTCTCTATTTGTTGTGGTGGCAGACGCCTCATCAAGTCCAGAGCACAGTCCAGTTGTTGCTCCGTCTGTAAAAAGAAATAACAGAGTTTCTTTGTTTACCTTGCTTGTTGTTTTAAAAAATTTCCTGGAATTATAGTCAGTTAAGTCTCATTAAGTTTTCTTACTTAATCACCTGATAAGTTTTAATGTCTGTTTACCACGTAGCAGAAAGAGCTCAGTTTAAGATGTTAGCAGTTGAAGTGATATAAAAATCTCACAATATTGTGCAAGGCGTATTTTACTATTAAGAATAATTATAACATTAACTAACACTGAAAAACAATTCAAGCTGTCTAGACAATATACAATAATAATAACAATAATAAATTAAACAAAATAAAAATTCAGTATTTTCTTTAGGTCTTATTTAAAAGAAGTCATTTTCTGACAATCAAGCAGGTGGTGATTATTTGCTGAAGGCCAGCTTTTTCACTTTTGAGGTTTCTAACTTTGTCAGTGTGTTTATTGCATATATTTTAGTGTTTCCTATTTTAATACAGTCTGCATTCTGGTGTCCAACCTCTTTCCAAATAAAATATACTCATCTATCACCATCCATGATACATTTGCATGTGATTATCATTATAATAGATTGTGCATGAAAGTTTCATTAAAAAATCAATATGAAATATTGACTGTCCTGTTAGTATTCTTAATCAGTTTGTATCAATCCTTAGGAATTATTGAATATTATCATGGTATTTCACTCAACCGATTTGGTTCTGAAGATAAATTTTAATTAAGTACATAATAAT
>CM022674.1:8134759-8184759 GCA_012295275.1 Chrysomallon squamiferum
TTGTTAAACAACTGAAAAGCCAAAGTAATTTTTAAAAATTTATTTTAAAGAACTATATTATTTGCTGTTAAAATTTTATTCTGTTAAAGCTGTTTTCTTGGATATCCTGTCTGAACGGCAAATATTATCTATCAAATTTCGTTTTTATATTAAAAAATTTCTTAAAATTCACATACATTTTTATAATAATAGTCATAAATTATGCAAAAATATAAAATACTTATCATTTTGTTGATAGTAATTAAAGTACAATAAATAAAAACTGGTGAGTCATTCTTTTTAAAATTGTTCATATTTCATGGCCGTAACTAGACTTTTTTTGAAATGAGGCAAAAACACTTATTCGCGGAGAGGTGACGAAAAAGCTGCGCGATGGGTTTGAAATGTGCAAAATCCTCGATTCCAGCCGTTTCCTGTCATCTTTTCCTAGTACAGTAATCATAACCGTAGACATAAACCAATTCAGTTAGTGGATATCGTTTCTGTTGGAAAAAGAGGTTTATATTCTACATTTCAGTAGATTTATGAATTCCCTGATTGGAATAGATTATACTGAACATATTGAAATTTTCACGTAATCCCTGTTTCATAGATTTATACTAACACATAATATGTAGACACGTGTTCGTTGTACAATGATCAAGAGTTACTAAAAAAAAAAATATTAACAAATAAATAAATAAATAAATATAATAAATAAATAAATCATTTCGATTTCTTGAAAACGAAACAAATTAAAAGAACCCTATTATATCGTTTTTTTTAAAGAATTGTTACTTTTTTCCATCTACTAATCATACAGACACTGTTACAGTTTAATATTTTAGTGGACGGTAATATATAACACGTGTGTCAGTAATTCGTGGTACTGAATTCAGATGAATGTATTCTATATCTGTTATTAAAACATCTGTGAGTTTTTATTATCGCTCTTCATCATTTTGCAGCTGTAGTGTCTCGCTGTTGGACGAAAGCGTCAGAATGTGCTTTCCACATCTCCTTGATCTTATTTCTTTCTTTGTCATTGGTCATAAAAAAATAATAATTTACATTAATAAAAGAGAAAATAATTGATTCTACTGATTCTTGTTTTTATTTTTTTGTATCTTTTAAAAAAAAAATGTCAGTTATAATTATTAATACCAGTAATTTTGAAGCATTAATTTTTGGTTGGATGAAACATTTTTTTCTTCTTAGCCTGCGCGTTTAGCGGTTATATTGTTGTTGATGATGATGATAAACGCATGCTTGATAATTAATAATTACCTTAATATTAAAACGAACTGTAGTGTTACTGAGCATTTATTATTAATTCCTTTTCGGTTTATTTCAAAACTTGTTAATTTTGGAGATTACTATTATTATTATTATTATTATTATTATTATGTGCTATTTTTATGGTAATTGTTGGATGCATAAAGTACAGAGTATTAAAACACGTAATAAAAATAGTTCATTAGAGTGGTCTCCCTTATTTAACTAAATTACAAATGATATTAGAGGTCTACTTTTCGCGATATTTGGGCAATTTCAACTCAAATACGTAAACTAATTAGTACTACATTTGTTGCCATTGGATTCTGTTGTGGATGATTTGTATGCTACATAACGGAGTAGTGCGATATCTAATAATTTAATGAAGCTGGACAGATCGTACAGTTAGTTATCTCTGTAAATAGCATTAATTTTATTTCTTCTCGAGTCATTAACGTGAAGCTTTCGATACAAACTGTAATGTACTGTCCTAATGGTGTTTGTTTAATTTATTGCTGTTTTGTTGTGTGTGTGTGTGTGTGTGTGTGAGAGAGAGAGAGAGAGAGAGAGAGAGAGAGAGAGAGAGAGAGAGAGAGAGAGAGAGAGAGAGAGAGAGAGAGAGAGAGAGAGAGAGAGAGTATAATGTTCCGAATTAGATGAGATATTTATATACTTTAATTTTTTTTACGGTAATGCTTGATAATAACAACTATTGTGATATTTCATCTAACAATAAAACAGATTTTATATTTTTGAAAGTAAAACGACTTATTAATATTATGTTTGGTTCACTAACTATCCAGTTAGTATTTGTTTTTGAAAATAAAAAAATCAAAGTATAATTATATATAATTGTTTTCTGTTCTTGTTTTTCTTTTTATTATTGTTATTGTTGTTGTTGTCGTTGTTGTTATTATTATTTTTTTTATTTTCTCTCTTTTTTTTTTTCCAAGTTAACGATTGAAAATAGGATAATAATCGTATTTTTCTTATTTCAGTAAAATTTATAATTACACCCAAAACACCATTTCATATTAATTCGGTGACCGAAAGTGGAACTTACATCTTCATACGTACCTTTCTACATCACACCTACACAAAGCGACCAACAGACAAATGTAAAGACTGAGAAATAAATACATACAAGTTTATTATTTGAAGATAAAGAAAAGAAAGAAACAAATAAATAAAAGAAATTTAACATCCTCTTGATTTTAGAACAATAAGTATTAATAAGTAATGCAATAAATTGAAAAAAAGAATTTATTATTCGTTCTTCAAATATTTCTCAAGCTTATTTTAATTATTTTTCACACTAAATGGAAGTACACCTAACTGAAGGATATATTTACTGCTGATATTTGCAGTGCTCTATGAGGTAGTACGCAGGTGTCGATGTTGGAGCCTGCACAGGTACTTTTTACGTAGTATTCATTTGAACTGCAGAAAGCAGCTTTCTTGCAAAAATCAAAATGGCGTCAAGAGATGTGATACTTGTAAAACTTAGACGCTATGATACAAGCCAACCATGGGGATTTAAAATGCAAGGAGGTGCAGACTTTGGTCTTCCACTTTTCATAGCACAGGTCAGTTATAAATAAATGTGTGTGTTTGTGTGTGTGTGTGTGTGTGTGTGTGTGTGTGTGTGTGTGTGTGTGTGTGTGTGTGTGAATGAAAACACCTGCACTTTTACCTTTATTACCTATGCATTATTATTGTTAAATTAATGTAGTGAAATGTATATTTTATGTTCATTTGATATCCTTGCTTATATTGTTGATAATATATTTTCGTCAATGAAACTGGATAAAGTAATATTATAACATCTGCTACTGCTTCTGCATTGCAATCATCATTACTACTACAACTACTACTAATACTACTTCTGCGTTGACTGATTGTAATTCTGATAAAAACTACTGTTAATATTACTTCAACTCATTTTACTACATTATCCCTGTTTATTTATTAAATCGTGTTTTATAATCGTAATAATACTGTACAGAAATAAAAAAATGCATAAAACCCTTTTTTTTTTCTTCATTCTAAAAAGTACATTGCATTTATTTTTTCTCCAGCTAAGCTTTATTATTGTTTTTGTTCTCTTATTAACTGATCATTTTTCTTCATCTTTGAAAATGTTAAAATGTTAATAATTTTGATCTTTCTAAGCACGTATAATTATTATTAATTTTGTTCTGTTGAATCACTAGCCAGCGTACGTCTGTTTTATTGTTAAATATTTAATAATATATAATTTAAAAAAACAACATTAAAATGTCAGCGTAAACTGAAATTACGCAGTTAAAGGTTCTAAAATAAATATTAACGAATGATTATATCCAAGTAAAAGTTTAAATTCAAGTATTTACGAAACGCTAGTTTCGTACGCCATCGGTAAACAGAGAGAAGCTAGTATACAGCTGATCTGGGTCCATATATAGAAAGGAATGCGCGAGCTCAGTTTAGGTCGTCTGCTTCAACTGCTCTGCTGCTGCTGCAGTTACTCTGTGACCTTGACCTTTATCTGTTCTAAGCAGTTGCTACGTATGTACTGATTTGCAGATGTTCTTTGACCTTCACCTTAATTTGTTCTAAGCAGGTAGTTTTGTTTAATTAACATTCTGTGATGCTCAGCATTCTTCATACTGAGCGTAAGTTTCACATACAAATATATATATATATATATGAACTATTTCAAAGCGTGCGTTTTTTGTTATTTGTGTATGCTGTCTGTTTTTATTGAAATCTTTCACGAAAATAATTTTCTGCCCGACTTAAACATTTATGCTTTAATAAATACAACAGATGTTTCGAGCAAGAATATTCCACGCTTGGTTTTGACGAGACTTTTTTTCTTTTCTTTTTAACCTTTTAATGTGGAAATAAAGACCATTCTTATTAATTCATCTTTATCATAATGGGCAATTACAATATTTATTTGTGGATTTTTTCTTTCTATTCAGATTATAAATATTTAGAATTATGGTTCTAGGCTCCGTGGAACTGAATGTGCAGCATAATTATATATTAGTTTCGGTTAACGAGAAGCGAAATTACTGTATTCATTCCATGCATCCTCACACAGACAGGAAACGACATGCCATAGCTATGTTTTATCAGTCATGGAAAACTCGGTAGAAAGGAAATATCCCAAGAAACAGCGAGAAAAAAAACCCCAGCCAAGCGCTCTATCAGACAGCAGACGAGCTTATAGAACAGTGGCGAGTATAACCTGCTGTTAAGTGTACTATAACCGAAGCAGATAACCTTTTAATTCTCTAGTGGACGAAGCTGTAAACTCTGCTCTAATTAAAACAGAAAAGTGAAACAAAACAACAAACAAATTAAGACATATATATACACACACATACATATCACATACATAATATATTACAACCACAAGCACACACATCTCATGTGGAACATGTTCAAAGAGAAACACTAAGATTATATACGTAAATGATGCATGCACTGTTAAGGATTTCTTTGTTCTAATGTACATTTTAACACATCGCAAATGTATGTAGATATGATAAGTACTGATAGTCAGTATAAGATAATTATCCATGATGCATGATTTGTAAGTTGATGGCATTTTTCAGTAATACTTTTTAAAAACTCCTGCAGTTCCCAGTTTATAAATGTTAAATATTTAAATATATACAATTATGTATAATGTTGAATGTTGTCAAACTATACTTAGTAAATGAAAGTAATGTAATCACTGATTTAGTATACTTAGTAGATGAGAGTAATGTAATCACTGATTTATTAAACTGTTTTCTAAACAAAGGTCATTTACACTGTGAATTAAAAAATAATATCGAACACCTTCGAGCTTTTTGGAAGACAAGGATATGAATGTCATTAAGTGAAAAAGAAACGCAAAGTCTTCAAACGGTCATTTATTTATGTTTGAAATGAATTCAAAACACCTTTGCTCGTTGAAACAAGGCGTCAACATTGACAGGTATTGAAGTGTGAAATTTGTTAAGAAATTTCAAAAGGAGTATTGAAAATTAGCCAGTAATAACACAAGTATAAGAAATGTTGATGCGTTATTAAAATTTAACCAGAACACGTTTGCTAGTTAGAGAGATGTGAACATAACCAGCCAGATGAAGTAATTTTTTAATGATTTTTTTTTCTTTTTTTTTTCACAATCATATAGAAGGTATAGAAGAAACGCGAAATGTAATAAAGGTCGTTAAGGGTAATTTTTAATGAATTCAGAAACCACTGTTCGTTAGCACAGTGATGTTAACTAGCGAGGTGCTGAAGACAGAAAGTTGTTTTCTTATTAAAATAATTCTGAGAAGCTTTTTGAGAACCTTCACCTGGAAAATTGTGAAGACGTAATTAGAATTTTTTATACATACATACATATATACATACAAACATACATACATGCATACTTGCATGCGTGCATACATAAATACATTCATAATTATTATTATTATTATTTAAGGTTGGTCTGTCTTACGTTATAAGAGAACCATCTAATTCTCTCCTCTCGATAACTATTCTAACACAGACACGAAGTTTCAAAATTATTTTCATTTATTTAAATCACACTTTCATGATATACTCTTCAAAACAAAGCAGAGTAACGCTGGTAAGTACTTACAATATGATGATAATGAATTAACCGGGCAAAACTGTATAACAGGTAGTTCAAATTATCTAACCACCGAAGATCTTGAAGGACAAATGTGGTCACAAGTGAAATTTGAAAGTAAGACATTTTTTTGTTGTTGAAATCTCTCTAATGGATGATACAGCCGTGGTATGTACATCGTCCGTTCAGTCGACGAGGCATGCTGCGTACGAGTATCTCGTCGAGCATGAAGATGGGATGCATTGAGACGATTCCTAATCGTTTGACCAGTAACTCGGACACCAATGGCCTGGCGAGGCTTTGCTTCAGTTTGATTTGCTGCTTCAGCTCGCTTTCCTGCTTACGACTGTGCACCCACGTCGTTGTCCTCAGACGACCTGAACGGGGTCGATCGAGAGCATTTTTTCTTGGTTGGGATGTTTTCCACAGACTGGTGATCACTGACTTAGAAAGTGTTGAATATTTCACGCCGTCTGCATAACGCTAACAGCCCCTACACGATACAAACCATAAATACGACTAACACAAACAATTACAGCTGTCTGATCAACAGAATGATAGAGACTGACAGAAATAATGTTCCATAGTGATTGATCGACCTTGCTGGAAATTGTGGAATGTGTTTCGGTTTATTCATAAACAAATCTGAACGATCTCAACTAGAATGTCTGTAGTCAAAACACATGTTCGTCTAATAACTGATACTGACATTAATATTTTTATTTTCCAACTTTTTTGAAGAGGATAGTTTTAGAGAAAAAAATATTAAGTTTTGACATTTGAATTATTTTAAATTTGATTTTCATTTTTATAAAAATTGTGTGTTTCGGAATATCCCTGCGGATTACCTCTAATTGTATTATCACAGTGAAATTTAAATGTTATAATTTTATAATAATTTTTATTTTTTTATTCAAGATTACGTTTTTTCGGTTATATGGCCACAAATTAACCTTTACAAAACCTAAAAATGAAAGAACAATTAAAAATAAATGTTATCTTGTAATATTTCCATTTTTCTATATTTATTTAAATTTTTTTGACTTTATTGTTGAGGTTCGTTTTTGTAATATGATTACTGATTTTATCGAAGTCCATGAATAAACAGTGAAGAAAAGTGGAAGATTTTTGTTTTAGGCAATTACAATGATTTTTATGCTGGAAAGTTATATTTAGACAATGAATACATATTTCTTCAGAAAGCTGGGTCAGCCTTTCAATTAGCTACTGATGTTAATGTTTAATTCTCTGATAGACGAACACGGACACGCACCCGCACACACACGCATGCACACATACAAATACATACATACACACAAACTCGCACAGAAACACACACAAACACACCTGAAATACACACACACAAAAACATACAGAGAAACACACATTGTAAAACAGACAAACATACAGGCACACAGACATCCAAACACACACAAATACCTGAAATACGCACGCGCAGATAATTGAAATACACAGGCATATACTGAAACACGCAGACACATACAAACCGTTTAAGTTGGTTAATCACAACTTTGTTTGTGTTTTTTTTTTAAACAACAATAAGAAAAAAAAGCCCAATCACCCCCCCCAAAATAACAAAACAACTATAATAAACGAATTGGTAAATAAAATTAATCTACAAATAATGCAGTTTTGGAAATTCACTCTTTATCTGGATATTGTACTTTTTTTTTTAACACTGTCTGCCAAAGATATATCAAATATACATGGTCTAGTGTACTACCATGGGAACAAATGATTTTTAAAAATAATTTGTTTTGATATACAAATATATATACTAATAGGCGAAATCAAATTATCTCTTTCTCTATAATGAAATCAAATATTAATTAAAAAAAGAAAGAGGGAAAATATAGTAATTGTTTGTTATTATTATTATTATTGTTGTTGTTGTTATTATTATTATTATTATTATTATTATTATTATTATTATTATTATTATTATTATAAACTTTTAACGGGTTTCTTTTATGCTTTTGAATTGACTGGATTTCTGTTTGTTTTTTATGGGTTTGTTGTTGTATTTTTTTTTTTTTTTTTTTTTTTTTATCTTCTTGTAAAAGCAAAGGATAAACAAAAAAAAAAAAAAAAAAAAATTTTTTTTTTTATTAACATAGTTTGTTAAAATTAATGTACTTTACAGACTTGTTCAGAGAGGTTAAATAACCAAACAGTAGATGTTTTCTTTATGTGCCTCAGACACTGAATTTTAATTGTTCGTTAATACATTTTATTTTTGTCGTTTTCTCCAATACACATTCAATTTAATTGTTCGTTAATACATTTTATTTTTGTCGTTTTCTCCTATACACATTCAATTTAATTGTTCGTTTCTGCATCAAGGAATCACGCGAAATCATTTTGCAATTTTGAACTCTTTTGTTGCATTGTGGTTTTAATAAAAGATGTTCAAGATAAAAGTTATTGTTAAAATATTCCAATGCATTGAAGTTCACAGTTTCCTATCGAAAACATAAAAGTTCTAAAGCAACGAAAACACAAAGGAACAAAACATAATTATTGATCTCTGATCCTGAACAATCAGCATTTAGATGTTTTTTACTTGAACGAGTTAAAAACAATTTTTTTATTTTTTATACCTCTACACTGGCGTTCACGTCACCGGTATATTCAGCAAATGAACCTGCTAGCCTGAGTCTTGTTTTGCGTTAGTAATGTCACGAGAAAGTTGACGCGGGATTTATTTTAGTGATATCTGCATAACTGAAAATCATTTTCTAAAGCTTATTTACAAACCAAACAAAGATATTTGTTAATCTTAATTATGCTATTTTGTTTAATAATTTATTTGTTACTAAAAAAAATAATAATAACAATAATTAAAAAAAATAAATAAATAACAATAAAAAAAAAAAAAAAAAAAACAGTAATAAAAAATATATATTTATGAATATAAATAACAAGCTAGATGGAATTCTTTTTGAAATTCTGTTATAATCAATTTTTTATCATTTCAAGCGAACTGATAGTAAACTAGAATGTTTTAACATGTAAATTTGTTCTGTTACTCCTTAGACGAACCTATTATATAAATAAATAAATAAATAAATAAATAAATAAATTCCAGAATATTTCAGCCCGACCTTCGTCGTATGGATAAATTGAAAGCGAGTGGGTTTAATGAACTTGTGGTGAACTAAATTCTGCTTGTATTATTTCTAGTGACAAAATGAAAATGTCTTTTTAAAAGATATATTGTGTTCATATTCTGCTAAAAGTTTCTAATTTTCATTGCTCGAAAGGCACAGAAGGAGGTGACAATTTTTATCATTATTTAAAAAATATATATATTGTGCAACAATATCAAGTATATATAAACACACTCAGATTCACATTCGTACACACAAACACATGTTCTTTGAAACACCATTGTTTTCTTTTACCGATTTTTTTTAACCGAGCACGGAACATGACTGAATTACGTTTTTATGAAGCATTGTTCGGGTCACATTACTTGGATTGTTGCGTGACGGATTACTAGCTGGGTACTTAGGTGCTGAAAGGATGTATATAAATATATGTACATTAATTTTGTTTTCTGTTAAAATGAAGGATTACTGACTTCGATGTATACTCATTTTAATACTTTCTTCTTTGTCACGTAACGAAGTGATAAATCAATAAAGAGAGATTGTTAAAAACGCCTCGGTACGTGTGTAATTGTAGAAAGTTTCTTGGTCAAGCTGGCTTAAGATCGAATGTTATACTTGATCTGAAGTTAACGGTAATGTTTTTACCGACACTCGAAACTGATTAGCATCAGGCAGGGTGCAATTTCGTCAAACATCACAGATGTTGGGCAGTTAATCAGAGCCAGTACTACCAGGTCATAACCAGGTCATATGTCATGTGATGCAGGGGGTGGTTACAGAACACGAAACTGACGAAAACATATGAAATTGAATAAGAAGTAAAAAGTATAAAAATCGAATTAAAAAAGAGAGGAGGAGGAGGAAGAAGAAAAAGTAAAAAAAAAAAGAGTAGGGACAGAAAAACAAGATCTCACTAAAACTAAACATTTCCATTTATTTTTCCATTTTTGTTCCAAACCAAGGCGCCATTTTAATTATTTTATTTTATTGAATTTCTTTGTTTATTTCTTTCGTTTTACTTTTTATGGCGGTTGAAGACAAAACTACATTATTCTCTGTAACAACTGACAGTAGGACTCGTCACACTAAAAGCTATTTTCGCTGAGAAATGTTCCGATCGCCTGAAGTTGAAGCACATCTGCTGCACGGGCTGCTGTACTGATGATGTTAACAAACACGATTTACTCATGCTGGTCATCGATTTCAATTTAACCTTGTTTGTTTTACTAGTGAGAATTATTCAAACCGCTGAAGAACAAAGAGCACATATTCACTGGTTTCTGAATAGTGATTAGTAGTAGTCTGGCGTCAACGAACTGTGGGTAGAGTGATCAATCATACCTGTTACGCTTTTTCTACGACTTCGTATACCAGTCAATCAACACTACTAGTATTTAGAATGATATACGTGTTTTGATCTATGTATAAAGTTCATAATCATTTTATATAACAACCCTTTTGCTGAAACAGTAGATCCTGACCTCTTAATTAATAAATATGAGATTAACAAAAAAAAAAAAAAAAAAAAAATGAAAAGAAAAGAAAAAAAGAAAGGAAGAAAAAAGAAAACCATTAATCTTGATAAAGTCTTTTTAGACACACACAGCTTAAACAAATCTAAATGTTCCGTTTCTTGTTTTATTTTTTCGTTAACAATAATGATATAACAAAGCACCTTACTAAATATGGAAGTAAAACAAATTTTGTATGTATAACTGCAATAAATATCATTATCTCCACTGTCCATTAAACTATTCTGTCAGAGCAAATGTGCTATTTTTCTTTATTGATATTCGTTTAGTCAAAATGTACCTTTTACAATTTTAAATGAATACTCAGGCTAGATACGAGACTTATTGTTAGAAAGATGTGATCTGGTGCACCAGTGAATAAATACAAAGTATGTAAAAACAAAGAGTATTAGACATTATAGACCGAATATTTAGCTGTCTGTCTGTCTGTCTGACTGTATATCTATCTATCTGTCTATCTGCCTATGTGCCTATGTGCCTCTCTGTCTATCTGTCTATCTGTCTGTCTGTCCGCCTATTTGTCTATCTATCTGTCTGTCTGACTATCTGTCTGAATGTGTCTGTCTGTCTGTCTATCTGTCTGTCTATTTATCTATCTATCTATCTATCTGCCCCTATCGATCTTTCTATTTATCGGAGATGCTGTCACCCTGTCTATCTATCCATCTGCTTATCAGCCTCTCTCTCTCTCTCTCTCTCTCTCTCTCTCTCTCTCTCTCTCTCTCTCTCTCTCTCTCTCTCTCTCTCTCTCTATCTACTAAATTCTACATACTCAGCTGTCAATAATTCATCATCATATTTACATAAGCTTCATTAACAAACAAACAAAACTATTATTGTATTTTACAGTTAGTAACTGATTTTAGACTCCTCTCATATATTGATAAAATTCCATGTCTCAGTTTCATATAACTCATCATTTACGTCCAAATTTAAAAAAAAAAGGTTGACGCTATTATTTTATTTGATAAAAATGTTCAGTGTGGTATGTATGCACGTCTCACATACACATGATTCATCACAATATGTAGATACAATAATGATATTTTAATTTATCTGTTTAAAACATGCTGCATATGTCAAATTAATAAATGGTTTTAATATCATGTAGCCTAGCATCTGCTGCATAATTTAAAACTCCATGGATCATTTATATATGATATTATTCAACGTAGAATCGATAATATTATCACTGTTTCACTAATAGCTATTTACAACGTACAATGAACAGCTAGTACAGAAAACCAGGGTTAAACAGTACTTACTGTGGCGCAGCAAACTAAATTCATTACTATGTTAATATTAATTTCATTCGAAATCAGATGCAATTATTTTATGTGCGTTTTATTCTAATTTTTTTTTTTTTTTTTTTTTTTTTGAAGTTTGATATATGATCATTCAAAACAGAATATGTATTACTAACAAATAGTTCTAGGTTATAAAATTCTTTTTCAAATTATTAATATTTTTATTATTATTATTTTGTTTATTTTAAGTTCATACAGGATTGTTTGTTATTCAATATAAAACTAATATCATCAGTATACCGATAATAATAATTATTATATTCTTCTGAAATAAACGACAATGAAAAATGTTGGTTATGGAAAATGTATTTAATTTATTATTAATTTACTGTTTTAAACTCACAACAGTAATTTTATTCAATACAAAAAAAAAAAAAAAAAAAAAAAAAAAATAGAAGAAGAAAAGAGAAGAAAAGAAAAATAAGAAACAAAAACCAACAGCAACAAAAAATTCAGTGGAGTAATTATCATTACATGCTTTTGAAATCGACGAAATTCTAGTGAAAGGTTTGTTTAATATTAATTTCTTGTTATGAATATTTAATAAATCGTCTGTTACTGAGTGTATTAAACGAAGGCGGCCAGTATAACAACTGATAATATTACTTATGCGTACACGTATTTATTTACAATGCGGTTACCTCCTGTGACGTGTTATTTTGTGACACTCTGATCCTGTGATTACAAAAAAATATATAATTTACATCCACCTGTTCCTGTTACATCTTCCTCAACCATTAATCTCACCGTAATTTGATACAGCATTATCACTAGCATCACTATCAATACTCTGTGTACACTACAATAACTATAATTTTGTTATCTTCGCAAGCCTTGTTGTTTTATTCACTCCGAATCTTCTTTATTTTCCATAACTTTTCTCTATAAAAATCATACTTTCATACCTCACTATTTACTCTCTTATGTTATTTACTTATCTTTGTATCTTATTTTATTTGCTAATCTTTGTATCTTATTTTATATACTAACATTTGTAGCTTATTTTATTTACTTATCTCTGTAGTTCTTATTTTATTTACTTATCTCTGTACTTATTTTAATTAAGTATCTCTTGTATCTCTGTACTTATTTTATTTACTTATCTCTGTATCTCTGTACTTATTTCTTCAAACTAGATTTTTACTCGTGTATCTCACTATCCAGTATTTATGTGTCTGTTGTGTTTACTTATCTCTGTATTTATTTTATTTATATATCTCAGTATCTATCTAACTACTTTATCTCTATCTCTCAATAGTTTGTTTTCTCTTGAGCATGCTGCCCTGATACTTTCACATCTGTTTAGTGATAATACCATCATTAAAATTAAAATAAAAAAAACAAGGAAAAGAAAAGAAAAGAAAAAGAAAATAAAAGAAGTTAAAAAGAAATTAGAGCGGAATTATGTGTGGGTTTTTTCTTCTTCTGTTTAGAAAGAAATTTTCATTTAATGACTTTATTTTTTTAAATTAATTAATTAATTTATTTTTTCACCAAGTTCCATCTCGGAATGTCTTCAGTTATTAACATCAGCATCTCACATGAAATGTACAAAAAGTATCTTTCCTATGGCTGCTACACCTCGTTTTTCAAAACATATAAACACCGCTTTTTTTTTTTTTTTTTTTTTTTTAAGCTTTAATAATGTGTGACAACTTTATTTTTTAAATGTAACAAATGTCATATAAAACAATACTAAACTAAGTGATGTTACTGGATAACAACAGTATTTGACAACATTGCTAAGAAAAACGTCACGAAGGAATGTAAAACGTTCCATTCTCTAAATAATGATTAGAACAGTTTTTCTCTAACACACGTTACTACAAATATCAAACCACTGACATCAAACACTACTTAATATCTTCTGACAAATGTTTTCACTGCTGATGTAGAAGTTTTCTAGATGCATCAAATGTGTTACAATAACACAAACGCAGATTTTAAACATCACTGAGACAAATACATATTTACAATAATATTAAGGTAAGTGTTCCTGGCTAAATAATACTGGCACAAGAAACGATACTCATGTTTAAATAATACAGAGTATACTGTGTATTAGTGTTACAGGAAAATATATTGTTTTAAATATATATTAAATTGAAAATTTATCCGTCACTGGCAGCTGTTTTTGTTCTTTTTGTTTTTACTTTTGTTTGAATGACAACAATAACAATAACAATAAAAATAACAATCATAATAACAATAATAATAAAAATAACAATAATAATAATAATATTAACAATAATAATAATAATAAATAAATAAATAAATAAAAATAAATAAACAACAAAACATTAAGACTATATCAAAGCATCTGGTTTTGTCATTGGAATATTAGACAGACATCATATCATTACTGTCTACACAAACATCGTTATCACTGTCTGTGTAAACGAACCTCATTACCTTGTACAAACAGAAACAGCGTGCCTTTGATAAACTATATTTATAAACAGCTGCAGAGGTTTGCTTTGTAAACTGATGTGTATTTATAAAAATACATGATTTCTCCATCTGGGAAAAGCGCGCCGCATCAGAACATGGCTCTAATACATTCTGTTTTCCTCACGTCTGCCCATCACCGCTCTGTGTAAACTGGACACAAGCAGCAAGCCGAACCACGCTACAGGACGGTTCCTAGAATCGAGTTTAAAGACATCGATCCCGGATTCTGCTCCCCGAGAATCAATGCCAGCTCTCATTAAACAGTAAGAACGTGTTCCCCCCCCCAAATGAAAATTAATTTTCTGAAAATTGATCTCGCAGTGTTTGACATAATTGCAATATCGATGTCACAGGGTCAATTATCATGCGGATAACAGTCATAAATAAATGTAAATATGATAAAGCGTCTTTATGTCACAGATATTTATTATCCGCAGGCGTGACCCTTACGTGGGAGCTGAGTGGTTGTAAAATTAAGACTAAAACAATGTAGGATTTATTTCTGACATTTGTGGGGTATGTCAGTCAGATTGGGATAATAAAAATAACTCCAAGTACTAAGTAAAAAAAAGCAGAACATCTTCAACGAAAAAGATAGAAAATTAGACCAATTTATGTAATACATTTATTTATTAATATATTTATCTATCTGTTTATTTACTTAGCTTTATTACTTTTTTTTAATGCTTCAGGAATTTCGTTTCATCTAATTCCTTTACTAAATTTTATATAAATATTAGCATTTAAGATTAATAAAACTGTATTGGTTCGTTTAGATTTATGTAGCTATTACCTTCACGATGTGACTGGAATCTCATTTTAGTTAAACAGCTTTCAATCAATCTCTGTTCAGTGTGTGCTGTTTACCCCTTTATCTGCCTAACTACCGCCTCTCTGTATTTAACAGTCTGTCTGTCTGTCTGTCTGTCTGTCTATCTATCTAACCATGTCTCCATCTGTCTAATTATTTACCCATCCATCCATCCACGTATGTGTCTTTACTTACATTAGAACGTCAGCTATGTTTGAGAATTTCTTTTAACCGAAGTCATTAATAAATTGAGACCCCCTCCCCCCAAAAAAAAATGAGAAAAAAATTATGGAAAATATTAGCAGCTTTAATTTAATTCAGGTTTCCCCGAAAGGAATCGCTGCCTCGGCGGGACTGATGGACGGAGACGGCATCCTGAAGATCTGCCGCACGCAGGTCACGGGCTGGACTCACGACCGCGCCAAGGCAGAGATGATTCGTGCGGGGAATGACTTGGATCTGACGGTTCAGAGGTGAGCGAATTGATGCAGCATGACTCGTAAATAGTCTAATAAAGCGCCGGATTCAATGGACACTTGTAAGAATGTTTAACAACACTTTCTTATATTAACGGTTATTTATATGTGTCTGTCACACGAGTCTTATTTAATAATGATACGAACAATGCTGTTCCATGGCTTACTCATCGATTAATGATGGCCACTTATCTTTGTATTCATCTTCCTTCTAGTAGACAGTAATATCTTCGTCTTTGATTTCTCCATCTGAAACTGGTAGCAGGCCAACTGACGCGCTCAGAAGATTAATCAAAAGATGCGAATAGAAAAAATTATTCTCTAAACGAAGATATAATTAAAATACAAACTTCAGTTGTAAATATATAAATGATGAAATTGAGGATTTGTGGGGGAAATAAAACAACAATTTTTTTAAATTAATGATGATAATTTTGTTGTGTTTAAATAATCACTGTTTAATTACAGATCAATTTATCAATCAATTAAACATTTTCAAAAATCAGTAAGATACAAAGATTTACATAAATAATTAAATAATTACTCTTTTCAATTGATAGAAATTGATGAATTTTAAATAATTAATATTATAATTTAATATAGCAATAGATCCCATAACTTACAGCTATTTAAGCGGGTCATTTATTAAGAAGACAGTTTACATTAACGAATAACAATTGACGTAATCATCACGTTGTCGCTGCATTAGCTCTGCCTCATGGGCTCTTCCCCGTCACCGCTAACGTCCCATCACAGATACCAGATATCACTGTGTTTACGTCCCTGAGAGAAAGTGAATACAAAAACAACAGTTCTTTAGTACACGTAACTGTAGAGCTTTGGCAGTATACTGCTTTCTGAACTATCTAACTACAGGAGGAAAACACATGTTGAAATCTAATATCCATTAAAACATCACATAGTGCAACACAAAATAATCAAAAAAAAAGAAGAAAAGAAGTGAAATATGTTCACAAGTTCGGATTACAATAATAAGCAAACATTCACACGTCGAGAGAGGAGGAAATGGCAGATTAACGAGTACAAAGAGGATAACATTTCATTACAAACTACCCCCGCAAAATCCAATCACAAAAAAAGAAAAGAAAAAAGAAAAAAGAAACAAACAAAAGAAAGAAATGAAAATGAAACTGATGTTACAACATAATGCGCTATCGGATGTTACTATGCATAAAACGAATATATATATCTGTAACTACTGCCTGGCAATCGGTAAAAGGATTATTTTCTCATACAAAATGCTTCATCTGTGGAATGAAGTAAGTCTGTGGACTCAGTTAGCATTATTTGGACTAGTAATATCAAATATAGGGCGCTGATATTTCAGTTCCATACTGATGTTGATTAGAAATTGTTTCCCTGGTGCCAAATAATAAATAATGTCCCGTTGTGCAGAATATTATTTAATCTAAAGTTTGTCTCCAGCTGAAATAACGGTTAATGTAATATTAGTGCGTTATGAGAGAGAGGGGGGAGGGATATATATATATATATATATATATATATATATATATATAGAGAGAGAGAGAGAGAGAGAGAGAGAGAGAGAGAGAGAGAGAGAGAGAGAGAGAGAGAGAACAACAACAGACTGATATGATTTGAGTGACTCGTATAATATTTTGAAAACTAGAAGATAATCTAAAATATTTTCAGATTTTTGACATTAACAGAAAGAACAATCAAGTGACTAGTCTCAAGATTGCTGGATATTTGTTAACTTACGAGAACTAATGAATTAATTATAGTGATTAATTTAAAAATATTGAATTTTAGTACCATCTATTTTGGTTGTTTTGTTGCACTAATGTAAATTTAATTATATTATTTTATTTAACAAAAAGACAAACAAACAAACAAATAAATAAAATAGAAAATAAAAAACCAACGAAGACGCAAATTCTTTCCACTTTATCACTTCAGAAATGTAATAAAAGAATATTAAATGTAATAGAAAAATGTAGCGCAATAATAAAATTACGATATATTTCTTGTTAACACAAAAATGAAAAAAATGAAAAATAAATAAATGTATAAAAAATATATTAAGTTTGTGGGAACAGAAAACACAAAAAGAAAAAGTCTAGAAAGGAAACAATAAAATAAAATAAATAATAATAAAACAACGTAGAAAAATAAAATAAAAAGTAAGAGAAAAGAGAATAAAAATAATAAAACTTTTTTCAGCGTTAAATAGAAAAACAAGAAATAAAAACGCGTGTTCTGTTCTTAAGAAGATATTGATTCTTTCCTTAAGCAAACTGCACCTAGTTTTTTTTTCGTGCTCTCTCTCTTTTTTGTCTTCCATTAACAAATGGCTTAAGACATGTCGTTCAGTTACTTGCTCACTCATTACAAAATTAACATTTGACGTTTTGCCAGTCACGGTGTAAAAAAAAAGCTTCCTGTCAGTCTAAATTGCCTTTATTTATCTTTCTTTTTTTCGACCATGTAAAGGATGATAATTAAAAAAACTCGTATTTGGAAGGTTTTTTTTGTCGTTTTCCGAATCTACATTCAATGCTATGGTTCCTTGTTAAGAAATTAACATTTGATATTTGTATGGTTTGTGGTCAAAAGATTTATGCCCGTCATTCTAAATTATATTTAATTATTTAATTTAATTTAACTTTTTTTTAATTTTTTTTTTAATTTTTTTTTTTTTTTTAAAGTACATTTATGCCAGTCAGTTTGAATTATCTTCTTTTCTTCTCTCTCTTTTTCTTTTTCTGATCGTTTTTTAAAAAAAATATAGCTTAAGTTGTTTTATTCTGATTCTACACGTTGGTTAATAATAAAAAAAATGAACAGTTGATATTTTGCAGGGTTTACTGTAAAAACGTTTCTGCTGTGTCGGTCTTTATCTTTTTCCAAATATTTTCATTTTTTACCCAAAGGATGGTTCAGATTTTTATTTTTAATTTAGATAATTTTGTTGTTTTCAGAATTGTCATTCCATTCTTTGGTTTTGTATAAAGAAATTAATAATTGATAGTTTCCCAAATTTACCTTAAAAAATATTTATTCCTGTCATTCTGATTATTCTTTATATTGGTTAAATATTTCGTGAACGATGCAAAATGAAACTTTTTATTAAACTGATGTATTTATTTTTGAAATTAACATTAGAAATTTAGCAATTCGTCTTGTAAACAGATATTTTCTTATTAGGCTCAGTTTTCTTTCTTTTATTCTTGTTTTTTCTGACAATGAAATTTTATTTAATTCTTGTTGTTTTGCATTGTTCTACACTTTGATTCTAGTAAGGTAATTAACATTTGACATTTAGTAAGGTTGATATTTTAAATTTCTTTACACTTTAATAATGTCAAATAACCCTTACGGTTATCCTTAATATAACTGTACTATTGAAATATCAACAGTGGTAATATGATAATGTTGTAAATACTCTAATACTGTATAAAACACTTTTCCATGATAATATTATCTTTTAGGTGTAAGTACACTATAACTTGCTGCTTTAATAAACGAATTATGACAACAGTTTTCTCACAAATGATTTTCATTTTATTATTCACTTATTTTTATTGAGCTCACTTAACACGTGTTTATGTCTGATAAAAATGCATGCAGTTTACCTTCACGGTGGGTGTTTTCAGGGGACTGGTTAACTTACAGGACCCCAGGGTCCTGGCCGCGGGGCAGGCTGCCGCTGGGGGGCGGGTTGAGTTAGTGGAGGACAGCATCGATCCACACATGAACGAAGGGTCAAAGTTCAGACAGGTGACACCAAAGACATATCAGATTCTGGAAAGAGAGCTAGACTCACCACATCAGCAGCAGCAGCAGCAGCAACAACAACAACCGGCTGATGGTTAGTTACGTGTTATTTGTTAGTCTCTCTCTGTGTGTCTCTGTGTATCTCTCTGAGTCTCTTTCTCTCTGTCTCTCTCTCTCTCTGTCTCTCTTTATCTGTATGTGTATGTGTATCTGTTATTGTACTATGTATTTTACTATTGCCAGGTATTCCTATATGATGATGAAATTACCCTTAACCTTATACATGTGTGTACTTGTGTATTTGTGTCAGACTATAAGTAAGATAATTTTTTCGAGTAAATATAAAACATAAAACTGAATATTAAATATATACATGCTTACTTACTCCAGAGATCTTTTTGTTTCTTACCATCATTAAAAAGAAAAGAAAACCAAATATTTTTAAAAAAGTAAATTAAAACTTCACTCGATACCCTTTGGGGAAAACGTTAAGCTAGCAATGCAATTTACCTCGTTCGACAAAGACTTATTAAGCTAAAGTGATTTGTTGTTGGTGTTGTTTTTTTTAGGTGGAGGAGCGCGGCCTGCTTCCATTTTCGACAGAAAGAAACCGCAGAGATCTGGATATCTGGTTGCTCAAGGGAAAACCATCCAGAAAGCCTACGGCGAATCGTAAGACGAAAAGTCAATTTACTGCAGCATTTGGCCAGTGACAGAGAACTATACACTACAACTCGCTAACCACTCTTCAGTAATGTCAAACTTAATGCTTAACTGCACAAGCAATCTATTATATATTTCTTCTTAACAATTCTGTAAATGGCAAAAGGAATGTTTTTTTTTTTTAATTTTTTTTTTAAAACGTTTTTTCTGAAATTGTTCTGGTTTTTAATTTTATAAGAACAAAACTTTTTTAATTAATACTTTTGTTGTATTTATAATTTTTGAAAGTAATATGTTATTGTATATACATACTATGTTGGTTCAAACAGACACACGGACAAACTGTCGTGCTCGTCTTATAAGAAGGGTAAAATAAAAATAAAAGTGTGTACAGTTTTACATTTGGGAATATAAATTGTATTTACTCTTATCTGTAATGTTAGTTATTTTTTCAAATATTTAAATGATCAAGAGTTTAATACCGCAGGGAAGAAAACTCATTACTTTGATGGATGGAATTTTCAAGATGAAAACGTTAAAGAATTTAATTATAAGAGAGAGAGAGAGAGAGAGAGAGAGAGAGAGAGAGAGAGAGAGAGAGAGAGAGAGAGAGAGAGAGAGAGAGAGAGATCGTATTAAAACAGAGGAAGTCGCGACTCACTAGTTCTGTCTTGTACTCGCGGATGAATACATTCCACTTAAATGACGTTATTTTTGCACGAGCAATAAAAAATAATGTATCCGTCACTCACTCAATAACTGCCCTGCTAGTAACGATAATGTTGTTGATTATTTTAGTTATAATGCAGATGACGAAACCAGCAATACTAATAATGATAATGTTGATAATAATGATGACGATGACGGTGAAATCAACAACAACAATGACAACACCAGCTGCAACAACAACAGCAACAATAATAATAATGATAATAATAATAATAATAATGATAATAATAATAACAATAATAATAATTATAATAAAATAATAATAATAGTCAGTAATGGTGTTGCTCTGACCATAATATTATTAGTTGCGAACAGAGGTTTGTCAATAGTTCTAAGTATAAAACTATAACGTTTAAGGTGTATTGTTCCAAATATTAAAAAAAAAAAAACCAGCTAACGTTTATTCGTATACACAAAGTGTATTATTCTAATACAGAAACAGATCAAAATGTATTGTGAAAACTCACGTACAAAACTAACGTGCATCAATAACACGACCTTCGTTTGATTATTTTTCGTTCACGCGAATAGCGATTACTGGATAAATATCTAACATCAGCTTTTTTTCGTCAAACTCCCGAGAGCGTTGAAAGATAAGAAAGTCTATAAAAATTTGAAGCACAGTTATGGGCCACCAACGACGGAACTGAATTGTGATTAAATTAGTAGATATATATACTGTGTGTGACAGAAGCATTCTCATTACGTCAGCTGATACACAAAACAGACGATTCTTAAACAATTTCTTTTTGAAATTATATCGACAGTGTGAGCTGTTCTTATCGGCAAGAGCAAAGTACATTTATACGCACTGTTCTACACTGCAAAACACACTGCCCTGGACTCTGCACGTCGAGGATCAGTGACTGGAATAGAAGAAGACCATTATCCTTCTCTAGAGAATTGATCCAGAATGTGGTCTTCATTTTCATCTAGTAATACCATATAATAATAATCACACACACACACACACACACACACAACAAACACACACTCGCACACACAAATAAATAAATAAAGAGAGAGATAAATTGATAGACATAGCTAGAGAGATAGATAAAAAGATGGATAAACAGACTGATATATATATATAGAGAGATAGATAGATAAACAAATAGAGAAACATATAGAAGATAAATACAAAAATAAAGAATAATAAAAATAAAATCTTCATTAATGCTTTAATAATCAAAGGTGACAAGTCATACAGAGCAACCAGTGTGTTACTTGGCGACCTACGTACTCGCTCTGTTTAATTACAAACACTTTTCTTTCTTTTCACAAACACGTATTACACGACTCCATTAATATAAATATTACACATGCAAGTGAAGTCGTATAGATCATGTCCAGCCAGTAGAAACACCTGTCACAAGTATCAACACTTAGCTGTTTTACATTTAACTCGGGGGTTTCATACACGAGGTAACACATCAGAATGCTGTTGTAGCTAAACTTGTCAGTGAAATATTGATTATAATTGTTGAATAACAAATAGTCATATTTTATTTACACTGTTTACACTACAGCTGTTTCACCTGCTGATGAAACGTTACAAATGTTTCTGTCTGTTCATGTTTATATACAGATATTATATATATAGCATACTTATCTGTGTGACTGTGTACGCGCGTGTGTGTGTGTGTACGTGTGTGTGTGTATTTATCTGTGTGTCTGTGTACGTGTGTGTGTATATGTACGTGTGTGTTGTGTATACGAATGTGTGTGCCTAGATGTGGTATATATGTGTGAATGAACATGCATGTGTAATGCATTATGCATATACGTATATATGTTTGTCTGTATGTACATGTACGTGTGTACGTGTATGTGTATTATGAATTTAACTTTGAACACAGTTTTTGCTGTTTTGTTTTATTGTTTTGCCAAGGAGATTATTTTCCAGCTGTTCAGTAATTGTAATTTAGTTTTCGGCATCGAAACACTGCTTCCAGCTCCTTCCTGAAAGCAGGATTCAAGAAAGCGTAAATGATTGGATTACAGACATTGTACGCGAAGTACGTATAAAACACAAGAGGTACGAATTTTACAACCCTGTGAGCCATCAACCACGAAGGCAGGAAAGCAATGACAAACACAACTGTAACGACGAAAAGAATGAGAGCTGTTCGGATATTAGCTATCCACGACTTCTCTCGAATACAACAGTTTTTATCCGTCATCTGCTTCCTAGACTCGAGTGGTTCGCTTTGTTCTGGCGACATTCCATTGGTAGCTGGCATTTCAGTCAAAGACGTTTCGATACAGTGTAAGGATTTTTTGGTTTTACTTCTTTCTTTATCGCGTTTAGCTCTCCTCTCTAATACAGACTTGTAAATTAGAATGTAGAGAATAAACACAACAATGAAACACACTAGAAACATCCCAGCGTAAATATTTCGGTAAATATATCGAAACTGCTGCGTTAAGATGATTTCATTAGCCACGCAGACGCCAGTGTAGACGATGACGGTGCTGCAGTTTTCAGGTGCGTCCTCGTCACAGTTGGAACACTTCATTGGAGTATAAACCGCTGTGCTGTTCACTGGCGGTTTTTTCTGCCTGTAAGACTGGTACACGCCACCTGACAGAGCCGTGATGACGCCAAACACTGTGGCGAACAGCGCTAGACACAGGACAGTGATCTTGGCCCTGCGTGCGTCCAGCGAATGAGTGAGTGGACGACAGATGCACAAGAAACGATCCACTGCTATCGCAGCCATTATGAACGCTGAGAAAGGCACGTTGCACGTTATCAAGAAAAAGTAAAGTTTGCAGAGAATGTCATTGTCAATCTGGTAGTTCAGTTTCTGGTAAACCATCGTGTAAGGCATAACGCAGATACATGTCCAGAAATCAGAGGCTGCCAGCGCGATGATGAAGACGGTAGATGCGAGTTTGTGACGTTTTTTGAGGTAAACGTACAACACCAGAGTATTGCCTATAGTTCCTATGACACTGAAAAACGAAAGCATTCCGATTATTTCCTCCACTGGATTTTCCACAAATGAGCTAGAATTGCACGAATCCATTGTTACTGATGCTTATCGTTTCCTGAACTTGCAAATATTTATGTATCCTACATGCAGACTGAGAAATGTTTTCGTTTCCTTTATTTTCGAAATAATTACACTGTTCTGTGTTTGTCAAATATTTTCTATATCGTTTGTATTAGACGCTTACAGTTTCCCACATTTGCAAACTGTTTATGGAATCTAGAATTTTAAAATGTTCGCTCTGTCCAATATCTGTAAAATGTTAACCGTATTGTATATTTGCAAAACCTACATATTATTAGGTTTTTTTCGCTAAATTATACTGTGAAACCATTTTTCTTTTTTCATTCACAGGCAAACACACTGAACAGTACAAAGTAAATTCTTCAGTTTTTGGCAAACTCTGGAATAATTCTGAAATGATGTTTCAGCAAACCTCATCGAAAGAAATCATCTGAAAAAATAATAATAAAAATTATACATATTTTTAAATAATTCGTACATTAATAAAACAATCTATTATATACGTGTGATGGTTTGAATAAACAGCTAAATAAATTGTGATAACTTTCAAACAATTCTATATTATCCATACATTGCTAATAATAAAAATGAGGGTTTTAGTTGTTTTGTTACCTTTCTTCGTGCTTTCATTCCTTCTTCCTCTCTCCTCTTTCTTTCTCTCTTTCTATTTTAAATACTGATTACAGTTATTATCAGCGTATTTAATTACAAGCGAAGGTGGATTTCATGAACTCATGAATCAATCACTTCGAAGCAAAACTGGACATTAGTTTTTGCACCTTCATAAATAGACTTTAAACTTAAAAATATTATTACTTTTAGTTAAACAGTGACTGTGTTGATTGACTGATTGATATGATTAATTAATTCACTGAGTGACTCACCCACTCACTCATTCACTCACCCACTCACTCACTCACTCATTAATTTATCAGTCCATACATTCCTGTAGCCATCCATCGCATTAAATGAATCGGAGACTCGAAGTACTACAAGAGAAGCAGAGAAAAGTAACTGATTATAAGTAGTTATAAAAACGTTAGCAGGCAGCTTATTAAGGATGCAAACAAAACTATCAGCATGACGACCACGTCTGAACAAAAAGGTTAAACAGTTCTTCATTTCCATTTTAGTATGCAGTGGATCCTGCTGGAGACGATGGACTGGTGTTTATCTGGTAATTACGGTATCTACAGGAGAACATTACTATTCGAAACTCGTGTTTATTTAACCAATCCCCGATGAGTACTTTAATTGTCGTTTATAGCGAACCTGATAACTATACACCGAACTTAAATGTTATCTTCAAACCAGCTGAAACAATTAGTGTCTTTGCTCATATCAGTTTTCTGTTGTTTGTCACTACTGGCGTTCGTTTGACGGCAAATGTGTGATTTTAGTCGAAATGGATCTTAGTACTATTTCATTGTAATCCTCATGGACAGTTTAACTAGGTCAATAATAATAATAATAATAATAATAATAATAAATATAAATATAAGGAAACTCATTACACCATAGGCTGGCAATTCGTGTGGATTAGAAGTGAGAAACATCATCTGCACTTTTCAAAAAATTAAAATCAAAATTTGTCATGGGGAAACAATAAATATTATTAACATGTAACAAAATTAGAATGTGTTTCCTTAACGACCCAGCCAATGGAGTTTGGTAAACGTGTTTATCATACATTGTGATAAACCCGACATAAATCTTCACTCTTCATTGGGGGCACTAAAACTGTCGACAGCAGCAATCAGCTGAACACATTAATATTATGTTCATAAATGTCACATTCACGTAATGAGATTTCTTGTAGCAAACTATCGTTCAGAAAACAATAACCATAAATGTGTGTGTGTGTGTGTGTGTGTTTGTGTGTGTGATTATTATAGTATTATATATTCGATATATAAAATATAAAATTACTTTTTACATCAGCACAGTTTTAGTCTAATATGAGATGTATTTCATGTAGGGCAAAACTCATATTAAGTCTGTTAAACGTTTCCGAGAAACGTTTCGTGTACTTTGTTTGAAAACGGTGTAAAAATCATCGTTTTATTTCAGGTCACATGAAGACAGTTTGTAGAATTCAAGGAATAACAGGAACTGCACTTTTATAACTCCTAATCATGAATCCTAGCTATATTGTTTAATGTAACTCTTTAAACAAAATTGTCAAATCGAATTATCATAACAAATCACTTTAACGAATGAATGAATGAATAAATAAATAAATAAATAAATAAATAAAGACAACAGAGAGATAAACATTCAGAAAAAAAAAAGTATTCTAAAAGGTGCGGTATATAAAAATAGGTTTAAACGGATTGAGAAAGCTAGTGGACATATCAGTGCGAAGCGATTTAGAAAGAAAAAAAAATGCAATCTCTTCAGAAAAACACAACACTAAATGATACTGGACAGATGAGCGAAATGATGACGCATCTTAGGCGACTATCAATCGATTCCGTTATAATAGCGCATTTAAATATTTAATTACTGCAATGCTTTTAAAAAAATGAAACATGTTTATTAACGGACGAACGCATTACTGATCGCAAAGGATTGATTGAAACCGTGTACGTCAGTCAGATGAATCGGTCATCCATCAAGGTATTTAGAAATGTCGCCATCCGCAAACACGCTATTTCCATAATAAAAATAAAGATCTTCTTGAATCAATCGCCCATCAAAACACTTTAAAATATCGTCATTCACAGACGTACTTTTACCGCAAGACTTTTAAAACGAGTTTGTTCAAGAAATGATCTTATCTGTGCGAATGTAACAGACCAGAACAGACACGAAGCAAACAGTTGCGTACCAGTATCAGGTTTTCTCCTCTTTTTTCTTTTTTCATCAGACGTTTGCAGTTTTGAACTCTCTGTTAACTCTGATGTTATGGACAAGTGTCATTACCGTGGAGCTCACAAACGTAATCAGAAAAACAGGACGAATTTTCTATTTACGTAGTGATCTTGTAACTGATACAACAGGTGAATGTGATGAAACACTTGACTGTATCGTTAAAGGGTTTCTCAGAGTACTTATTTACTTTTAGAAGAAAAAAAACCGAAAAACTATTCTGTTAGGCTTTTATGAAGACATTTTTCATTCATATATACAATGATACATACATACATACATACATACATACATACATACACATACATACATACATACATACATACATACATACATACATACATACATACATACATACATACATACACATACATACATATTTAAATAAATATATCCAAAAAAATATTTACTATATAGAGTATTCTAAGAATTCTTCAAAGAAATATCGGTTAATATATTTTAGTTATGTAAATATGTTTTGTCTTGCTTCATGAAACAAATTTAAATTAATACAGTGTAGTTATAACAAATATAGTTTTTTAATGCTTCTTCACACTAAATTAAATTAATATAAATTTACTGATGCAGATAAACTCTTACATATACTAACTCATATAATAAATCCGTTTTCAACTCATCTGATTTTTTTTTCTATGATTTTTAAAAACAATTTTAAAATAAAACCTTTACGGTCAACATCTTTAACGAAAACTGCTTTACACAAATTTAAATTAATAAATCAGACCCTTTCCGTTAATTCTTAAAACAAATTCAAATTGATACGTCCGTAGATAAGCTTATTGTTGTATGTCTAATGTTGCTGCTAATTTTTATGAAATATTTCAATTAATGTATAATAGAGGGATCTATCGCTAAAACTATAGGGTTCTACCTGTACTGATATAACTAATGTATTCTGTGAATTCTATAAAACAGTTTAATTTAATACATCAGTAGATAAATTTATCGATTACACTCACTCTGATATCATCTTCACACAAATTTAAATTAATATATATAAAAAGTTAAATTGCAAAAAACATACTGATACTTTACCGATACAACCAACATCTTTTGAGAAATCATTTCACACAAATTAAACTCAGTACATCCAGACAGGTGTTTATCCAAGTAGACAGAATCGTTTTTTGAGATATCTTCTTAACACAAATTTAAATTTCAAGACACATATAGATACCATTACCAATACAACCAATATTTTTTGTAAAATGTTCTTCACACAAATTTAAATCAATACATCCATACAGATATTTACCAAAACAGACATAATCTTTTTTCCAGACATGTTCTTCACACAAATTTATGGTAAGATCTGATACGGTTTCAAGGCTAACAAACGATGGTTTTTTCTCAAAGTACTTTTCTTTACTTGTTTTACCACTGATGTCAAGGAGTACTCATACTACCAAGAATTCTTTCTTTCGACTCCAATGATTGATGCTGTCTTCTCTAGCCTCCATCTGGATAATTCATACAAGTTTTTATATTATTAGCCTCTTTCTTACAGAATCATCTTACATCATACATCTTTTTTCCGCAGGAGACACAAAATTTATAGCAGTCATAATGGTTTTCTGTGCTGCCTGCATATCTGAGATGGTTAAGTTAACGATATATTTTGAATATTGGATTTTGTAATTTCTAGACACTTTGTGTATGAGGACGTTTAGCTAATGATTTATAAAAAAACAAAGAAGAATGCACTTTTTATTATTATTATTCATCGTAAATATCTTCAAACAAAAACTGTCATGTGTAAACCGTAAGTCATTATTATCATGTAAAGATGTTAAATTTAGTTTGTTTATGGCAGCACAAGTTGTTGTTGGTTAATGTTTTTATCATCGACTAATGGAGTGAAAGAGTTAATAATAATTTTCCTGAGAAACAGTTTTTGTAGAAACTCGCCTCGTTTTTCTGTTAACGGTAAGCAGTGTCATAGACATTTTATATAACAGTCTATGTAGAAACTCGTCTCGTTTTTCTGTTAACAGTAAGCAGTGCCATAGACATTTTATATAACAGTCTGTGTAGAAACTCGCCTAGTTTTTCTGTTTTACAGTCAGCAGATATTTTTTATAACAATCTATTAGAACTATCTGGATTGGGAAATGTTTATCATTGTACAAATGTAACTAGTAATCTTTCTACCTACTTCATAATTTAGATTATATTCATTTATTTATTTATTCATACAAACGTACGTACGTATATACATAAATACATACATAAATACATTCATACATACATATATACCATATATCAGACATAAATGCTTACTGCTTACAAGCACAAAGGTAAGTTGCATTACTACTAAGTATTTGACATATATATTTCAATGGCTGTCAAAGCAAATTATATAATTAATTACAATACTGAGATTAAAATACCTTTTACCTTGCTGTTTAAAAAGAAGATAAACAAACATTTTCGTTTTTTATAAACTTTTTATGTGACTGTACTGCGTAGCTTTCCAGTTGTAATAGTTGGATAAAAAACACTTTACACAGCTTTGATGCAACAGAAGTAGGTGAGATAATTAAAAAAAAGATGAAAGGAAACAGAAAACAAAAATCGGGTTTTATGTTACCACCTAAAGACAAAAACAAAAGGTTGACAGTTTTGTGAGATGAAATCATGACTGTGTTACTCAGTACTCTGTGATCAATACACAAATGAGACGCGGAAATCAGCGGAAATTAGTAACAACACTGTGAGAGTGAAAATGAGCAAAAAGAATCACTTTTACAGTAGTTCACTTCCAGAGTCGTTCACATTTTGTATTACTGCGTTTACCATTGTCTGCATGTAACCTCTGTGTGTTAGTAACTGTGCAAAACGTGAGTGTGTAGATGCGTGTGCGTTAACATGTTTGTCTGAATCTCTGTTGTCATTATCATCTTCAGACAGTGTGAATTTATCTAATCAAGGTTACTAACCAATCTTGATTCGGTTCAGACTACACGCGGTTCTTCATTCTCTGAAGTATTCACGTGTTCACGCTGTGACACTGTGCACGGTTCCCAGTAGAAATAATGGTCCTTCCTTCTACCCAGAATTGTGTTACACAAAGAAAATTATTAATTTCTTTAATTATTTATAGCACATCATTTCTGTGTTCTTTGTCTTCAAGACTCTGGTAGTTAGGTCTATTATTGGAAAACAGTTCTTTCTTTTTTTATCTTCACGGCTTAAATGCAGTTTTGTTTCATGCACTATATCCACACACAAGCACACACATCCAAACACACATGGACTAAAACACTAATACAAACACATGCACATTCATTGGTACTTCTGATTAATGTTTCTGAAAATAGATCATACTGTTTGAGGAAAAAACTGAAGTGCGGAAAAATTGAAATATTAGTTTTAACTTAATTTACGTCAATTTTCCAGAAAGAATAAGTAACGCCTGTCAGAAATCATAAGAAAAAAAAAAATATGATTTACATTACATATAAAAATAAAGACAAATTTAGCTTTAATAGTGGAAACCTGAAACATGATTTGTTGCAGCATCTTTTTTTTTTCTCCGATATGTGACATTATATTTATATCGCTTAAACTATTATTATTATTATTATCATTATTATTATTATTCTTTTCTTCTTATTATTATTATTGTTGTTGTTGAAGTTATTAAATATCATTATCATTATTATTATTAGTAGTAGTAGTAGTAGTAGTAGTAGTAGCAACATCAGCAGTAGTAGTAGCAGTAGTAGTAGTAGTAGTAGTGGTAGTGGTAGTGGTAGTGGTAGTGGTAGTGGTAGTGGTAGTGGTAGTGGTAGGTAGTCGTTATGAAATGGTGTGCAAATAAAGTATATTTTATAAGGGAGAGAGAGAGACTTCAAATGTCAGATAATGTGTATGATTTTATCTGTGTCTGTCTTTATTTTGATTGGCATTTTGATCCACTGTACCTTTGTACCCGGTATAAACATATAAACACAGCACACGTTTGAATGTGTGTGACTGCACACACAGACGCACAAAATTAACAGAGTCGTCAATGTCCGTGTCAAACTCTTCCTCACTTAGCAAACTGAAAAAAAGATTTGTCAATTCATGGCACGATTTTAATTTTTTATGATTTTTTAGAGAAACAAATTTTCTCTGTTCGCTGCAGGCGTCTATTTGAGGATTTATGGTAACTAATTTTTTTTTTTTTTTTTTTTTTGTGTGACGAGAAGTGGGACCGTTTTTATATTTTCCTTCTGAAAAGTTAGCACATTAGCGATTGTACAGGTAAGATGTTGGTCGTTGTGCTACAACACACACACACACACACACACACACATACATATCATCTATCTATCTATCTATGTATCTATATAAAAAATTAATGTGTGTTTAAATGTGTATACATACATAAACAAATATTTCGCTAATTAGAAAACTCGTACATAAGAACAAAACGCTCACGTCAAACTAAGAACTCCCGTGCAACTATAAACTCTCACACAACAAAGTGACTCTGCTCAGTAAATACTCTCTAATACATTAGCTCTAACACGGCTGTAAGACAAACTTGACAGATATTTGAATCTTGACAGTCAGTTTACAAACGTCTCAGCTAATCAATAGAATAAAATAAAGTTTACCGGAAAAAATGCATTGTTAGGCTTCCAGCAAATTAAGTTTCTACATCCATATAAATAACGTGACAATGGAGAACCTCGGCCGTTATTAATTATATATAGATTTTCTTCAGATCAAGTACACGCACACATACACACACACACACACACACGCACAGAGACAAACCACACGCACACGCACAGAGACAAGACACACACACAATCATATACACACATATAGATATAATAGAGAAATACATAAATTCACACTGTCTGAAGATGACAACAGAGATTCAGTTTTTCTGATACTAACATAGACACATTAACGCACACGCATCTACACACTCACGTTTTGCACAGTTACTAACACACATGCACACAATGGTAAACGCAGTAATACAAAATGTGAACGACTCTGGAAGTGAACTACTGTAAAAGTGATTCGTTTTGCTCATTTTCACTCTCACAGTGTTGTTACTAATTTCCGCTGATTTCCGTGTCTCATTTGTGTATTGATCACAGAGTACTGAGTAACACAGTCATGATTTCATCTCACAAAACTGTCAACCTTTTGTTTTTGTCTTTAGGTGATAAAATAAAACCCGATTTTTGTTTTCTGTTTCCTTTCATCTTTTTTTAATTATCTCACCTGCTTCTGTTGCATCAAAGCTGTGTAAAGTGTTTTTTATCCAACTATTACAACTGGAAAGGTACGCAATACAGTCACATAAAAAGTTTATAAAAAACGAAAATGTTTGTTTATCTTCCTTTTAAACAGCAAGATAAAAGGTAATTTAATCTCAGTATTGTAATTATATTATATAATTTGCCTTGACAGCCATTGATATATAAATGTCAAATATTTAGTTGTAGTGCATCTTACCTTTATGTTTGTAAATAGTATGCACATATGTCTGATGTAGGGTATACATGTATATATATATATATGTATGTATGTATGTATGTATGTATGTATGTATGTATGTATGTATGTATGTATGTATGTATGTATGTATGTATGTATGTATGTATGTATGTATGTATGTATGTATGTATGTATGCTTGTATGTTTGTATGTATGAATGTATGAATATTATTATATGTGTCCGCCTAGATTATAGATAGGTAGAAAGACTAGTATGTACATTTGTCTGCAATGATAAACATTTTCCAATCCAGTCAGTTCTAATCAACTGTTATATAAAATCTGCTTACTGTTAACAGAAAAACTAGGAGAGTTTCTACATAGACTGTTATATAAAATGTCTATGACACTGCTTACTGTTAACAGAAAAACTAGGAGAGTTTCTACATAGACTGTTATATAAAATGTCCATGACACTGCTTACTGTTAACAGAAAAACTAGGAGAGTTTCTACATAGACTGTTATATAAAATGTCTATGACACTGCTTACTGTTAACAGAAAAACTAGGAGAGTTTCTACATAGACTGTTATATAAAATGTCTATGACACTGTTTTCTGTTAACAGAAAAACGAGGCGAGTTTCAACATAGACTGTTATATAAAATGTCTATGACACTGTTTTCTGTTCACAGAAAAACGAGGCGAGTTTCAACATAGACTGTTATATAAAATGTCTATGACACTCTTTACTGTTAACAGAAAAACTTGGAGAGTTTCTACAAAAACTGTTTCTCAGGGAAATTATTATTAACTCTTTCACTCCATTAGTCGATGATAAAAACATTAACCAACAACAACTTGTGCTGCCATAAACAAACTAAATTTAACATCTTTACATGATAATAATGACTTACGGTTTACACATGACAGTTTTTGTTTGAAGATATTTATGATGAATAATAAAAAAAAGTGCATTCTTCTTTGTTTTTTATAAATCATTAGCTAAACGTCCTCATACACAAAGTGTCTAGAAATTACAAAATCCAATATTCAAAATATATCGTTAACTTAACCATCTCAGATATGCAGGCAGCACAGAAAACCATTATGACTGCTATAAATTTTGTGTCTCCTGCGGAAAAAAGATGTATGATGTAAGATGATTCTGTAAGAAAGAGGCTAATAATATAAAAACTTGTATGAATTATCCAGATGGAGACTAGAGAAGACAGCATCAATCATTGGAGTCGAAAGAAAGAATTCTTGGTAGTATGAGTACTCCTTGACATCAGTGGTAAAACAAGTAAAGAAGAGTACTTTGAGAAAAAAAAACCCCATCGTTTGTTAGCCTTGAAACCGTATCAGATGTTATCATAAATTTGTGTGAAGAACATGTCTGGAAAAAAGATTCTGTCTGTTTTGGTAAATATCTGTATGGATGTATTAATTTAAATTTGTGTGAAGAACATTTTTTTGAAAATATTTGTTGTATTGGTAAAGGTATCTGTATATGTTTTGAAATTTAATTTGTATTGAAGATCATTTCGCATGGGGTATATTAGGTTTCCTAATGAATCTAGTTTACTTCGGATCTTGCAAGGACTGAAACAAAACTTTGACTTGTTAGTCTTCTGGTGTAGGCTGAAAGGAAACCTAATGTTAGGAAGAAAGCTAGAACATACCGGAATGAAACTAAACATTAAAATCTTTCAGAATTATTAAAAATATATAATAATAATGATGATGATGATGATGATGATGATGATGATGATGATGATGATGATGATGATGATGATGATGATGATGATGATGATGATAATAAATAAATAAATAAATTTGACATGAATAGAGTTTTCGTGTTATGTATTGTCTGTCAGAGTTTTCAGGGTAAGACGTGCTTTACGTAATTTAAACTGCTTATACTCGGCGTCTTTGTCCTCGAATTAGAGAAAACTGCTTATACAGAGAATCGTGGCCAAAGTCAAAACACAGCTTATAACCGGGCGATGTCATCTCTATTGAGTGGTGTAGATTACATTTTGTTATTGAACAGATAGTGTTGAATAAATTTCCATTAGAGATCTGCAGTTCATATCGTGTTAAGAGCTATGATTGAAAATTAGTTATTGTCTTATAAACGACGTTGAAGCAGGCTGCATTTTCATCAGACGTTGAAAATCTAATACGTTTCTACATTAGTCGTTGTGGTTTGAAGGATGTTCTAGATGGATGCAGTTTCAATGGCGCTGAAAGTCGGTTATTTTCTCCATTAGTCGACGTGAATAATGTTTAGTTCCTCGCTATTTCAATAGAAAGTCGTTATCTTCAAACATCAGCAACTTCAGTTCTACGTCTGTTGAAGAATTCTCTGTAACTTTCTGCACGTCACTAATGGAGAAGTCTTCCTTCTTGTTGTGTGTTTCTTCAATGTTTATTTCAAGTATCACCTCAGCTCCACTCGTTGTGACAATACACTTAATGAAATGCGGATAAGTCTTAGTTCGATAAGACATTAATTAGCTCGATGCGCAAAATGTTATTTCTGCTTCAAGAAAATCATTTATACACTGTTCACAACAAAAGTTTATTTTGATTAGTGCCTTTGTTTGTGTGAGCTTAAAAAAAAAAAAAAAAAAAATGAAAAAAAGAGTAAAATTAGGAAGGTATTTATGTTGAGCATTAGTTCGATGCATAAAAAAGAATAGAACAAAGACTGGTGTAACATCGTTGAAACATGTCTGAATTTGTTTGCTGTTTTGTTTTGGGTTTTTAAATTCTAAAACATTTTTCGGTTAGATAGTGTGGTATGATAATTGTATCATCCACAAGGATTTTTTTAAAAGGTAAAAAATAAAGTAAAAACAAAATTAAATTAAAAAGAAAGAAAGAAAGAAAAGGAGGAAACAAGAAAAAGAAATTAAAGAGGTGACCTAAACGTTTTTATTTAAAAAAAAAAAAAAAATCTTTCATCGGCGTCTTCTGGACAAAATAAGGAGAATTCAGTAACAAAATGTAATCATCTTGTAATAAACTTCAAATTGAAGCATGATATAAAATAACATAGAAATTCTCTGTCTGGAGCAAAAGCAAACATTAATTTTTGTTTCGTCTGTGACTTTCCAGTTAGAAAGATAAACAGAAAAGGTGATAGACTGGTGAAGACTTATCGCTTGAAAACATTTTGCTGTTCTTGTCAGAAACTGTCACACAGATGATATGAGTATAGCAACATGATATTTTTTTCTTGATTGATTATCCATGTGTCTCTACAACATATTAACAATTCCAAAATTTATGATTAGACGCGCATTTCATTCTTAAAAATCGAATTTTATCCTGAAATTGTAGGTCGGTTTTCGTCTCAGTAGATAAAAGAAAAAAAAAAAAAGAAAAAAAATGCAAATACGTTTGAACCATCAGAAATTATTTTTTCTGAATTTCGAACAGTTGTGTTTTTAATTGCACTAAAAAATATTGAGTGTAACTGAAGGTTAAAGATTCTAAAGTTCAGCACTATAAAATAAAGTGGAGAAAGAAATAAATCATTTCTGAGTTGTATTTTTGGACAAGAGATCAGATAACAATGACGTTAATTTTACTTTGGGACATTAGTCTAGAGAGCAATAAATGTAATTTCACTTTTTATACATAAAGTCTTTTTAAAAATTGATGCATTAAAATGATAAAGTAAAATATTTTATATAGAAAAGGCATGTTTGCTGTAAGAGAGGATACTCTAAGGATCTAATTTTGGAGGAATATATTTTGTTTCAGGTGTGAGAGATTCCAGAAAAACAGATTCACTATCACAAATAGATAACATAATATTTGTATACGATCAACTAAACTGACATG
This sequence comes from Chrysomallon squamiferum, assembly GCA_012295275.1. Classification (NCBI taxonomy): domain Eukaryota; kingdom Metazoa; phylum Mollusca; class Gastropoda; order Neomphalida; family Peltospiridae; genus Chrysomallon; species Chrysomallon squamiferum. The sequence continues at coordinate 8,170,714 of CM022674.1, forward strand.
TGTTCTTGTAACGTCATTAACCATTTATATTAAACAACACAATACCTACTTTTCTTCTCGAAAATGAGAAAATACATGCAACTTAAAGAAATACATTTACATAACACAGACACACACTTTTACATGTACGCATGCACACACATACGTGTTGTTTGAATATGATTTACGTCCAATTAATTACCTGTTAATTCAAGTTGTGAATGTACAAGGTAAAATGTTATTTTATAATTTTTATTATTTTATAATTGCCCTCATCATTCGTCTTTTTTTTTTTTCTATGTATCTCTGGATAAAACGGGCCTAATTTACATACAGCTATGTACATACATAAAACACCGCAGAAAAACGTATAGAAACACATCGCTGCAATTTCTTTCATAATTTTATATATAAAACATTAAAAAAAAAACCAGTTTCTCTTCTAAAACAGATTAACGAAGACAAAAGTAACATGTGTTTTTCATTTGAACTGATTAATTATTTTTTTCACTTCCTGATTAATTAATCAGCACAGAGAAGTAGGGATAATGTAAGATAATATAATTATCTGTGTTTAAGAAATAAGTCATCAGAACGTAATCAAATGGAACACTTCTTTGTGTGTGGAACGTCGAGACAAAGAAGCACTGAACTCGGCTGATGTCTGATCTCTAACTCGAGTTTATTGCCAAAACAGATTCATGCCGGTGAGTTACTTGGTACGACACCAAAAAAGTTTCTAAATAATTTGTTTGGAAAGTGCTCTGTGATACAGCGTCAACTTTACTCACACGTTTCATAAACAACCGAGTCTGAAAGGTTTTATGAATTTGTTCTCGTGAAATATCTCAGCATTGATATGGAATAAATCATACTCGCATCTAGAGGCGGTTACGCAATCAGAAAAACCTCTCTATTTCATTTCTACATAGTACAATTAATACATACATATATATATGTATGTATGTAAGTAAAAAATAGAATATTGTACCAACGTAATGGTTATGTATCATACTGACACCCATATTTATTTATTTATTATGTCCCCAGACACCTAAGCAAGGTCAGTCCATTTTATTTACAGAAACTCTGGCCACTGTAAACTGCAGTATATGCTCACATTTCAGTGACTGCTGAAACGTTTTACTGGGAGAAAGCTCTTATTCATTACTCACGCCTGCCAGTCGCTCATTAACAGCGGACAATGAAATGTGTGGTGTTTAATATCGCCGCGAGTTCACTTCATTCCCAGTTAAATGGTTTCGCTTAAACAACACTTGCAGCAAATCACTGCTTTCACACCTTTACTGCCGTTCTGTGTATTAGCTTTAAGGCTTACTGCAAACATTTTACATTCAGATATTTTACTGCTTTAACTGTTTTCCATGCGGAACAGCAGTGGTAGTGTTACTAATTGATGAATCTGTTACTATTAAATATACGTTTTCAAATCCATTTTTTAGTTAGTTTTTTTTTCACAAAATAAATCGAATACTGATATTTTGATGTACATTAAGTTCCTCTGGAAATGAAATTTAAAAAAAGAAAAAAAAAAAAAAAATGCGCTACTTCGGGGAAAACTAGTTGTATTTTTTGTCTAAAGAAATGATTTTCAAACAGGAGCATTAGTTCCCAGGTTAGGAATTTCAAAATTGGATATAATGTCCTTTGTGTACTATGTATCTTATTTATATATGTATATATATTTATATGTCTCTATCTACGTCTATCTATCTGAAAGTGTCTATCTATCTAGCTGTTAATCTGTCAGTCTGTCTGTCTATGTGTCTGTCTGTATCTCTGTCTGTATAGATAGATATAAAATGAAATACCAGTATATATGATTAACTGTAAGGTCGATGATGAATTAAGAGCTAACAAAAAAATAAATAAATAAATAAATAAATAAAAATAATAATAATAATAATAATAATAATAATAATAATAATAATAATAATGATGATGATGAAAAAAAATGCCGCATCAAATTTTTCTCACACATACACTCAGAAATCTAAAAATTGTCATATTAATCTCTAGATAATTTCAAACACCCACCAACCCTTCCCACTCAAAAAAGCAAAAGCTATAAAATCAGTCACGGACATAATGTCTGATGTGCTGATTTAACGATATAATGATCTCAGAACATTGACAAAAACGTGTTATTCGTGCTGCATAATGACAAAATGATAAGCAGTAAAAGTCTATTTTATTGCCCAAAGCCTGACAGATCATAAGAACTAGCCTATTCACCCATTAAACTGTGTTTCGTTCCAGACACTTGCCTCTGCTGTTTCACTAGAAATCGACTCCAGTTCTGTCATGTAAAAAACACCTAGTTGTTAATGTAAACAGAAGATGGAGATTTCCGGCAAAGAATGTAAAACAGTGAAAGACAACTGGCTAATATGTGGTTTTAAATGTTTAAAATTCTAATACACTTGGTGATGTTAAATCAGTTATTATGATTTGTTTTGTATCGTGACAGGCGATGAAATTAGAATGCAACTAAGTAGAGGGTTACAGACGCATCAAAACACACCAGTTTTATTTCTTCAAATCAATACTTTGTAATAGGCATATCATTCATTTTGACAAGTTCATTTCATTTATTAAGTTGACAAGATATAATGATATATTAAATAATATCGAATTAATTATCTATTATGTCATAACATATTGTTTTTATACAGTAATAATAATGATAATAATTATTGTTATTGATGTTGTTATTTTTCTTTTTGCTGATGTCATTATTATAACTTTTGCTATTATTATTCTTCTTGTTTCTTTTTCGTCCTCTTTTCTCTTCTCCTTCTCCTTCTCCTTCTTCTTCTTCTTCTTCTTCTTCTTCTTCTTCTTCTTCTTCTTCTTCTTCTTCTTCTTCTTCTTCTTCTTCTTCTTCTTCTTCTTCTTCTTCTTCTTCTTCTTCTTCTTCTTCTTCTTCTTCTTCTTCTTCTTCTTCTTCTTCTTCTTCTTCTTCTTCTTCTTCTTCTTCTTCTTCTTCTTCTTCTTCTTCTTCTTCTTCTTCTTCTTCTTCTTCTTCTTCTTCTTCTTCTTCTTCTTCTTCTTCTTCTTCTTCTTCTTCTTATTATTATTATTACTATTATTATTAAACAAAGATTACGGTATATGGATAACCTGTCTTATCCTCTCTCTTTGAAATTTATGAACCAATTTTGTATTTCTTTTATCTCCGGTGTCGACATAAAGTTATAATTCACCGCAATGTATCCGCATGACGCGATCATTTAATAACAAACTGACACGCGTTATGTGTCAACGAAATTCAGTAATTTATCTACAGTGCTGTTTATTATATTTTAGTCTCTCTGTATAAATTTCAGTATGATGATATGTCGATACTGATTAGGATATAAAAGAATTAAAATAAAATATAAAAAACAAAACAACTAACAACATAATAAATACAATAATAACAATAGCATTAGCAATAGCATTTATTTCACAGGTGAAATATTCTTCATAGCTTGAGGTCACGTGATAAGATACTAAGATCCGGTTTTGTTCACATGATGATTATATTCTTACAGCTCAGATATTGTAATCAAAGTCTGTTAAACAGTCAGCTATTGCTGAGATAAAATTATTGTCACATCATCAGATATTGGGATCAAAGATTGTTACAGATCAGATATTGAGATCAAAGATTGTTACAGATCAGATATTGAGATCAAAGATTGTTACAGATCAGATATTGAGATCAAAGATTGTTACAGATCTGATTTTGAGATCAAAAAGTGTTACAGATCTGATATTGACACAAAGATTGTTACATATCAGATATTGAAATCGAAGATTGTTACAGATCTGATATTGAGATCAATGATTGTTACAGATCTGATTTTGAGATCAAAAAGTGTTACAGATCTGATATTGACACAAAGATTGTTACATATCAGATATTGAAATCGAAGATTGTTACAGATCTGATATTGAGATCAAAGATTGTTACAGATCTGATACTGAGATCAAAGATTGTTACAGATCTGATACTGAGATCAAAGATTGTTACAGGTCAGATATTGATATCAAAGATCGTTATAGATCTGATATTGACATAAAGATTGTTACGCATCAGATATTGAGATCAAAGATTGTTACACATCAGATTTTAAGATACAAAATTGTTACAGATCTGATATTGAGATCAAAGATTGTTACAGATCAGATATTGAGATCAAAGAGTGTTACATATCTGAAACTGAAACAAAGATTGTAACAGATCAGATATTGAGATCAAAGAGTGTTACATATCTGAAATTGAAACAAAGATTGTTACAGATCAGATATTGATATCAAAGATTGTTACAGATCTGATATTGACACAAAGATTGTTACAGATCAGATATTGACATCAAAGAGCATTACAGATATGATATTGACACAGAGATTGTTACAGATCAGATATTGAGATCAATGATGGTTACAGATCAGATATTGAGTTTAAAGATTGTTATAAAAGAGAACACAACAAAGTTTAATCAAAGCAACCGAACGTGATTTAACTACTGGTGATTCTAGAATGTTAATTCATTATCCGAGACACTATTCACAAAGAAAAACCTTCAGATTAAGTCTTTTTTTTATATGATTTACTGAAATGTAGACAAAACGGTTTGTGACACTTTATCATAGCAAAATCTTTTAGAAAGCCAAATAGTAACACTAACAAGTCAAAGTATAAAAAAATATATGTAAATATATGAATATTAATTAATATCAGCACATATGTGCCAAGATTATAAATAAACATACATATAATACACAAATATATAGTGTATACATCGGTACCAAAAATATAAAAAATAGGTATCATTGTTTGCATTTACTAGAAGATATTTTTCTGAATTATTAAGTTTTTAAAATATTTATTATTGTTGTTTAAATTAGTAACTGAATTAAGGGAAAAACACTTGTTCGTCGTTGACTATTCCACTAAGGAATCCTCCCAAAAGTTATAAGAGATGTTGTCTTAAATAGAAGGATTTTGAAGGAGACATGTTTTGACTGTAGATCCGCAGGACTGCCAGACGAGCTCTACTACTATAAAACAAAATTCAGGTCGCATGGATTGAAACCATGGACTCGACACCAAATGTTCCTCATTTCCAACAGTTCAGTGCCGCTCTGGAATCTCCATGAGACCAACTGGCCACACACCAACAACAACCTGCATCAATTGCAGCAGAGAGTCAAGACGCTCCCTCAGTTCTTAGATGCTGTAGTCCGCTGGTTTTCAACCTTTTTCATACCGTGACAATTATGAGCAACTCAGTATGACCGATGACCTCCTTTAAAACTTTTGATTCAATAATATCTAGGGTTACCATATTTTCATCAACCAAAGACAGTATAAAATGAATCTATATTCACTATGACGGGTCGAAACCTATCTTCACGTTTTTATTTATTCCTCCTTCCAAGTCAAGTTGAAAAAAGCTAAAATATACCCTCGCTCAAGGACGATCTCGCGACCCTAGGAACAAAGGCTGGTGACCCCCAGGTTGAAAATCTATGCTGTAGACTATCTACTGAAACTTAAGTGTTCAAGTTATCTGGATGAAATAAAATGTATAAATAATTATAATCCTTTCTTTCGTTTATTTATTGCCGGTAGACATACAATATACAACAATGAGGGACCATACCATTTTTATCTGGGAAACGGGCAGAGGATGAAGTGTGCAGCTAACCTTGACCTATGTTTTTATAAACTGTATGAGAAATATGACTGATGGGAGGTAATCTCCACTAACGCTGTACAGTTTGCTTAAGTAGTTCACAAGCTGTGTAACGACTGGTGACAGATGGGAGACAACTTTACACGTAACAGAGCTACATTCAGCAGATTAGTTCATACTGACAATAATCTTAGCATCTCTCTGTCAAAAGTTACAGCAGAACATCAATTTAGTAAGAAAAGAAATAAGAAATAAATAAAATAAGAAATTAAAAAAATATATATATAATAATAATAATAAACTGAAAAACGAAACCCACAAAAAACCAACATCCACAAACACACAACCGACTCACGTCGTACACTTCTGATTTTTGATAAAAGAAATGAGTAATAATAAAGATGTCACTGAAGATGTTTTACTGCTTTCAGTCCATGAGTTTTCTTAGACAGTGAAATGATATTGTAAAATTTATTGAATAAGAGATAACCGGGTCAAAGCACTGAACTGCAGTGTGTAATGTTACTAACTGTTATGTCTCACATTTCTAGATAAACTGCACACAAGCCTGAATTTTGAGTGTGTAATAAAACTGAGTTGTAGGAAATATACAGCAAACCTTGTCACCATCATCTGAGATGAGAGTAAAAATGAATGTTCTTCTTTACGCTGCGACTTGCAGTCGTATTTCTAGAATTCATAAAATTCTGTATTTCTAGACTTTTAACAGCTGTGTTTCTAGAGTTCTTATGACGTATTTCTAGAGTTCGTAAAACGTATTTCTAAAGATAAAAAAGTTATTTTTTTTTTTAGTTAAAATATAGAGCTGAATTCAAGTAGTTGTATTTATAAAGATCAAATAAATAGATGCGTTGTTAGAGTTCAGATAAACAGCTGTATTCCTTGCTAATCAGTATCCGGGCTATTACTCAGGTAATCAATTGATGTTTAATAGAACATCTGCCAATCGTTTTACATGTGTGCATAATTAACATTATGAAAATGAACTAGAACTCTGACGTAGGTTATATGAACAGTTGTTGGTTATATGAGAAGTTAACAGTGGATTTCGAGAATATCACTTCACTTACGAAATAGCTTACGACTCCGGCTCATTTCCCTAATCATTTACTTAAGCGTTTACTTAATCATTTACTTAAGCGTTTACTTCATCATTTACTTAATGATTTGCTTCAGCTATCAGGCTAGAAAATAAAGTAATATGAGAAACCTAAACACTCAGGTTATTAGTTATAAAAATATGAATATTTTTAAATTTGTTATAATTTAATGACACGAAAGAGGAAAACCTGCTTCTGCTCAGCTGGATGTTGTTGATTATTGCTGTAGTAGAAAGTTATTTGTTTTTTATCCAGACGAAAGTAAAGCATGTAGAGGAGCCTCTGTTGAGCAGACTTGCAGGAGCGAGAACAAGCCCAGAGGGAGAGAGGAGGATGACTGATGAAGCGCCAGCCAGACTCAAGGAAACGCGCTGCCAGTGAGTTGCATAAATAAGCTGCGAGTGGCGAGGACGAACTCAAGTGGTCAGGTTTACGAGGCCCACGGTGCTTGTTCTCGAAATCCCGCTGTTGTCAAAACGATAGGATCATAATAAAAACAAACTGAGTTATTTATTTGGGTAATTTTCGACTCAAGTGTTATTCACTTCGTTTAAGACGTTTCCTTCACCTCTCCATGAACCGCTTTTCATTAAGAATCGCCGACCTGCGGATTTCCCGATAGACGCGGAATCTGTTATATAGATAAAATGCTTGTAGACATTAGACGGCAGAATCTTGACCGTATTTCAATTTTGCTGCATGATCGCTTATAAAAGAGAAATGTGATCTATCTAAGTTAATTTGATCTTTATATCATCACATTTTCTACATTAACTTTCCTCTGTACGTGATACACGGTGACTTTACTAATCCAGTTTTGATTGAGTGTTTGGAATAGCTCGTTCGGCGCTTATGTACGTCGTCTGGCGGCACTTCGCGGGGATTAATCGAATAAAACTTCCAAGTCTGTGACACAAAATCACCACCAGTCCATTACACACAGCTAACCTGATTACAGGAAAATGTGACAGTATGATTTTAGTCATCATTTTTGAAAATATTAAAAAAAAAAAAAAAAAAAAAATAAAAGAAAGAGGTAAATATCTTACACAGACACAGAGAAAAAAAGTGAAGAAGATGACAGTTTGATGTATGTACAAGGATTTTGAGAAGAAATCTGTTACTTCCAGTCCAGATAAAGGTTCTAATGACATTTCATTGAAGTACGTATCTCAGAGGTTGATTATATCCTAGATCACACCTACATACAAACAGACACACACTGAGATTTAGTCAAACAAGCAGACACAGAAACACTCTCAGACAGACATTCATACAAACAAAGAGACAGACAGAGACTGACACAAAGACAGAAAACTCAGACAGCCACACTTACCAATGTTGACAAACAAACCCACTTACACATTAAAAGAAGCAGAGAGAGATCGATAGAAACAAACTCCAAGACTAATTCATACTTTCACGTAAATACACACGAACACACAACTAAACACATGTTCATACATATTTACAAACGTATATTTCTTTGTCTGGGAGTACGTGTGAAAACGTGTGTGCACATTTCTGTCTAGAACCCGCAGTGGTAATAACGCGGACTACAAAAGGCGTTCGACTGAGGAAGCGAGAACGACAAAACAAGTTCAGTCTTTCTGGCTTATTGCATTAATCTTTAGCATTTCCAGACGTTGGCTGTAATTATATTTACTCACCAGAAAGCAGGATTAAAACATATAAATTTGTTAAAGGGTAAAAAAATAGTTGCAGAATCAATTTAGAATGAATAATGCTGGAATTGCTGTGGGTAATGGAATTATTTGTTCATCATTCTGCGTTGCAGATGTGAATAAAAGAAACGGACGGACAAGGATAACAACACCATTACAGCTACTCCGACGTTACACGACTGAAAGGAACAAAAGGAAACATCAGACGTCGACGTAATTGCGACGTAGATGGATAGACACAACCATACCATCCAATTAGTTTTAAAATTGCTTCAAGTAGGGATGTTAAATTGTGAAAAACGTGAGCAGCGGTAACAAAGGAACTCTAACAAGCCTTTACGCTTTATTCCACAGAGAGTTTTACTTTACGATCAGAGTTTAATAAAAATAAGAAGAGATCGTGACTTCTGTAAAGTGAAGTCAGTTCTCAAAGCTATAAATACAGATAAACATTGATGAGGCGTTGAAAGCAGTAATTACTCATGTATCTTTAGTCGGTCTTCTGCACATTAACTGCCTCTGACTCCTGAAACAAAATACTTTCTTGAAGAAAAAGGTCTGGAGATTCAAACATCAGTATTTTTCTTACCTTTCTCTAAAAGGTCTACATTAAGAGATATAGAGTCAATCAGACTAACAGACAAATACACACAGACATAAATATACAGACTGATAGCCACACGAATACATACTTTTCTTTAAAAGACTGTACATTAAGATATACAGACAAGTAGAGTGTCAGACTGACAGTAGACAGATAGACTTACATACAGACACAGACATACATATACAGAGAGAGATAATGACGGATAGAAACATACATAAAGATGTACATACAAGCACAGACAGACAGACATACACATACATAGGAAGAAAGGGCTGAGAGGGAGTTAATGAAATATAAATAGACACAGAGTGATGGAGAGAAAGGTAATGAGGTGGACTAGAAAAAGAGCGAAAGAGGTAAACACTTTTATGAAAGAACTGGAAATACGAGATTTGTTTAAACGGGATTTCACACATGTTAGTTAAAATATGTAAACACTGTTATAACATTCTCCATAATAATTATACGAACGTATATGGAATGCAGTACATTTGTACATTTAATAGAACAGTTTAGAAAGTTCAGTGGTATCCTACAGAGATATAATGACGATCAAACTACAGGACAGTAAGTAAGAGTGTTGAGTACTGCTCTTTACTAATATGTTAATAATAGACTAATGTATTATACAGACTGTTCTCATGCAAGAGTGTGAATGTTCACAACATGAATAAATAATTATTTTAAATTTAAAAAATAACAAATGAATTGTTATCTATAGTCTGTACAGGTTAAAATGAAATCATCATGTTTGAATCTACTGCTACAGACAACTGCTGATTTATTTAGTTTTTGTGTCGTTTAGGACTGCAGGTGATAAACGAAATAACTGATTTCTGCGTTAAGATGTCAGCTTTATCCTGCGACACACACACACACACACACACACACACACACACACACACACAAACACAGGCAAAACACACACATATTCACGCTAAACGGTTTGACGAATTTTGTATTATTAATAGTAAGACAGATGTATTCGAAATTGTGACATGAACATAATAAACGCTTCGCTAGATATATATGTCAGATATAAATGCTTTGCAGATCACAACTTTTAAACAATTAACGCAAAACTATTAAAGCGTATTCGTATATTCATGTAAAATGTATTTAATTAATTATCAGTTCAGTCACACATACACACTGACACAGAAACATGCACACACATATACATAATATATATACACATACATATACATATACATGTACTGAAACTCAAATATATACATATGTGTGTGTGTGTTTGTGTGTGTGTGTGTATGTATATTTTTATTCCCATAGAACTGACTGTTAATAACAGGTAAATTTAAAGGTAAAGAACTAATTTTAAAAATGTATAGAGGCAAGTTATCTGTAATTAAAACTATTTTCACAAAACTGCAACTAATATTATAATACTGGGTACATTTATTTATTTTTATTTTTTTATTTATTTGTTTTAAAATTATTATTTTTTCCTTCTGTAGCAAACGTGCATTTATTTGTACACTAAAGTATTTACAAAAGAAACTAATATTTATCTTTCAAAATGTTTTCTGAAACTCGGCCTGTTTTTCAACGAGTCAGTCATTAACAAGAATTATTTGTTACGAACACATATCAATGTGCGTGGAGCATATCAGAGAATCTGTACTTTAACTAGCTACATAACTAATATGTTTTTGAAACACAAACTCTTTTAACAACACGACAGCAAATATTTCTTTAAATTTCTGAGCATATTCCAAACTAATATCTCTTACACAAACTTTTTAACAATACGATAAGAATCTTTATCTAAATTTATCAACGTACTGCAAAATTGTATTTCACTCTTTTAACAATATAAAACGAAATATTTATTAAATTCATCGGCGCATTCCAAAATGATATTTTCTAACACAAACTCTTTTAACAGTACGAAAGCAAAATATTTATTTAAATTTTTAAGAGTATTCCAAAATAAGATTTCTAACAAAAACTCTTTTAAGAACACGACGAAACTGTTATTACGAATGCACAAAACTTACCTTTCGTAGCGTTCTACGTCTTTCTACATTCACCGTAACTTGTCGCTGAAAATTTTTAATTTTAAAATATCTGCTATGACAAACGAAGGTAAAAGAGCCGATTATGTCCACACTGACGTGAGCAGCTTGCACTGGCTGCAGCGAGTCCACGCCGCTCTAAATGACAGCGAGAGAGAAATCGATGAAACGTTCATTTCACAGAACCACTAAACAACAGAGACCAGCTGCTGTCATTGGTGCCTTCTTGTCAAAAAATAAAAATAAACGATATGAAAGTGTCATCGCTGACATCATCAAACGATCACATCAGATTCACAGATACAGAGAGACACGCAGATACACGCACGTGCTCTGTGTAACGTATTTCACAGCTTCCTGGTTAATACATTGTTTTGTTGTTTTTCTACTTTCCGATAAAAATACTGCATTATACTGTTTCCGTATGAACTGAAAATCTATATATCAGCGAATTAAAGAAAATGAATAAGTAAATGAAAAATAGGTTACAGTCTTATATATTAACCTAGCTTTTATATTCAGATTTATGGTTTAATCAAATCTGTCATGGACCACGGTATTGATGCGATAATATAATCTTCATTCAGAACTCTGTATCTGCTTAATTAGAAAAAGATATCTTGATACTGACAACAACAGCTAATCCAGTATAATATTGCCTTACGTTTGACACAAATTAGTGCTAATAATATGTGTGTAAAAGTAATGTTAATTAAACATGCACTTGAATCATCTCTGAAGAATCAGAGAAATAGTTTTAGTAAATTAAGATACATTAATACGGCTTAGCAATAAATTCTTTATTTTATCTGACTACGATCCTGAATTTGTGATTACTCTATCTCTCTGTGTATACGAGAGTACACATACACACACGCGCACACACATACACACCTGTATTTTCATTTTTTCGAAAACTGACCTTCACCGTAGTTACTGCTGTTTACGACTGTAATATTCATAAGTAATAAAAAACCAAAATAATAACTTATTTTTTTAATTTATTTTTGTATGAAATATAATTTTCTTATTTCTATGTTACATTGTGGTTTCCCAGTTTGAAACCTGGAAGGTAATGTTTAATTTGCCAGGCTCACAGTGTGAGGCAGATTGTGTTAGACACATCGCGACTCGGTTTGTTCAGACTATTTCAGGGAATCACAGAGTGGGGTGCTGTTGTTTAAGATATTTTAGTTCAGTACAGAAATGGAATAATTTTGTTTGTAACGTCTCGTTTTGTTATCTTTTTATAAAATGTTATTTTAAGTCGACCTTTTTAATTCAGTTTTTTTGTCACTGTGGTTTTATTATTACTACCGTAGCGACATTTCAGTTGACGTTGGTGTACATTGTTATCAGCAGCTACATCATCGGTCACAGCACATGGGATTAATTGAAAAAAGTTATTTTGAAACTGGCAGCTAATATAATTATTATTATATCTTCAATCTGGAGATAAATAATGAAAGACAGACACAACAGACAGACAGACAGACAGACCGATATATTCACACTCGCATAAATATATACATACATACACCTATAAGTACAAACAAACATACATAATACATACATACATATATATATATTATACATATGTATGTATGTATGTATGTATGTATGCATATATGTATGTATAATGTATGTATGTATGTATGTATGTATTATGTATGTATGTATGTATATATGTATGTATGTATGTATATAATGTATATATGTATGTATGTATATATGTATGTATGTATGTATGTATGTATATATGTATGTATGTATGTATGTATTATGTATGTATGCATACATGGTTGTCTCGGTGGCTGAATGGTGAATGGGTGAATGGGTGCCAAACGTTCGAGTCTCGTCAGCGGCGTCTGACGTGTTTGTGAGGTCGTGATTGGACTTTGTCCTCCTGCGTCAGTGCAGAGTCTATTCAGACGTATTCAAAAAACTAAACTACAGATATATAAATATCCACACACACACACACACACACACACACACACACACACACACACACACACACACACACACACACACACACACACACACACACACTCACACTCACACACATCTAGAAAATAATCAAGAAACTAACAAAATTAACGCTGGGAAATATGTTAGTATCCTAGTTTAAAAGGCAGGTTTTATAAGTGGAACCTTTCTCTCCTATGTTTCGATTCTGACATGATAATACATTTATTAGTTAAATCTAATAATGGTAATACAGAAACACAAAATGAATTAATTTAAATTACAGGGTCAGTCTGACACTTCAAGACTTCAGTCACGTGTACGTTACTGGCTATTCAGCTGGAGTATTCTTTGAAACTTCACAGTTTTCTGAAGTTTGTCATATTCACCAAGTAATTTGCTTATGTCTGAACCCAGTGGGACAAGCCGCGAAGTGGTTTGACACTGGGACTCTGTAAATTAGATAACACACCAGGTTTTCGCCCCTTTAGAAGATTTTGTCAAACAGCTTTTCCCATTTGGTAATATTTTGCAGTTATGCACTTTTCTGTTCAGAAAACAGTCTTCTTTTTTTATCAAACTTCGCGATATTGAAACTGACAACCAATTTTATAAATAGAAAATAGTATTAGTTAAAAAAGGACGTCTGTATGTACTTTGTACGTCACTTTGTATGTCTTTAATATTAGGTCCACGTTGGACTGAAAAAAACTTATTTAATAGACCAGTGAACGGTGACAGATTTCGTAGTCTACCGGGAATTGTATGCGCTGTTAATGATATACAGTTGGAATTACGTCACTCAAACACAGCTAATTTGAAAACTATCTGATAATGAACTTCTATTTCAATAATAAAAAATTTCGAGTTCAAAATTTCAAAAAGCTGAATATAATGAACAGAACCCTACTTCTAGAAATACGTGGAACATTTCGCATCTGC
>CM022674.1:8189759-8294759 GCA_012295275.1 Chrysomallon squamiferum
ACTGTGTGGGTTGCTCTCTGTTCTATGTGTAATTTTACAAATCACGGACATATTTTTAAAAGGACATTGCTGCTGGCTAATTTGAACCATAATATGACGTTATTCACTAATTGTAACGCTCCATCTGACTTTGTCGCCGATTATAATAGAAAGAGAGGAGATTTCTTTAGCCTTTCCCCTTAATAAAATTCATCACATAACCTACATTAGTAAGTAGAATAACCGTAGAGTTAATAGAAATACAGGCTTTTATTACCGATGTTAATTATGAAGTCTGCATAGGGAGTCTGTATGAGGACTGTCGGTGAAAGAAAGAAATTAAATAACGAAAGAGAAAGATAAAATCAGAGACATAAACTCTGCGATGAGTTCTGGTTAAACATCAATTACTAACACATCTCTGTATAATTATTCTATTAAAACGCAAACAACAGACAATCCACACACAGACACACCCATCCAAACACACAGAGACACACACCCACCCAAACACACACACAGACACATATACACACACACTTATACCCACCCACACACACACACACACACACTTACCCCCACACCCATACCCCCCCCACACCCACCCACCCAAACACACACCCACCCAAACACACACCACAGACACATATACACAAACACACACACAGACACCGACCCACCCAAACACACAGAGACACACACCCACCCAAACACATACACAGACACACATACATACACTTACACCCACCCAACCACACCCACACACACACACACACAAGAACACACATGTGGAAATAGCTAGATAGACAGACAGAGAGACAGAAAGACACGTAGTTATTCAGATAATCAGACAGATCTGTAGCCTAAGATAAGCGTGGATAGACAGACGGACAGAGAGACAGAAAGACACGTAGTTATTCAGATAATCAGACAGATCTGTAGCCTAAGATAAGCGTGGATAGACAGACGGACAGAGAGACAGAAAGACACGTAGTTATTCAGATAATCAGACAGATCTGTAGCCTAAGATAAGCGTGGATAGACAGACGGACAGAGAGACAGAAAGACACGTAGTTATTCAGATAATCAGACAGATCTGTAGCCTAAGATAAGCGTGGATAGACAGACGGACAGAGAGACAGAAAGACACGTAGTTATTCAGATAATCAGACAGATCTGTAGCCTAAGATAAGCGTGGATAGACAGACGGACAGAGAGACAGAAAGACACGTAGTTATTCAGATAATCAGACAGATCTGTAGCCTAAGATAGGCGTGGATAGATAGACGGACAGAGAGACAGTAAAGGAATGGGTAGATCAGGGCTGCCCACACTTTTTTGGCTTGCGAGCTACTTTTTACATGACCAAGTCAAAATGATCTACCTACAGTAAAAACGCATAACATTTTAGTGTCATGCGATCTACCCACACTGTCTATGCGATCTACCCACACTGTCTATGCGATCTACCCACACTGTCTATGCGATCTATCCACACTGTCTATGCGATCTACACACACTGTGTATGTGATCTATCCACACTGTCTATGCGATCTACACACACTGTGTATGTGATCTACACACACTGTCTATGTGATCTACCCACACTGTCTATGTGATCTACCCACACTGTGTATGTGATCTAACCACACTGTCTATGTGATCTACACACACTGTCTATGCGGTCTGCCCACACTGTGTATGTGATCTAACCACACTGTGTATGCGATCTACCCACACTGTCTATGTGATCTACACACACTGTCTATGTGATCTACCCACACTGTCTATGTGATCTACACACACTGTCTATGTGATCTGCCCACACTGTCTATGCGATCGACCGAGTGATCGCGACTGACGTTTTGGGCACCCCTAATTAAAGAGACGAGTGAGACAGACATACAAGAGACAGTCACACAGACAGATAAATAAAGAGACGAGTGAGACAGACATACAAGAGACAGTTAGACAGACAGATAAATAAAGAGACGAGTGAGACAGACATACAAGAGACAGTCACACAGACAGATAAATAAAGAGACGAGTGAGACAGACATACAAGAGACAGTCACACAGACAGATAAATAAAGAGACGAGTGAGACAGACATACAAGAGACAGTTAAACAAAGACAGATAAATAAAGAGACAGTGAGACAGACAGATAAATAAAGAAGTGAGACAGACATACAAGAGAAGTCACACAGACAGATAAATAAAGAGACGAGTGAGACAGACATACAAGAGACAGTCACACAGACAGATAAATAAAGAGACGAAGAAGACAGAAATACAACAGATGTGGTTTGTAGTCTGAGTCACTCTTGTAGTAAAGCACAATTCACCATACATGTAGGTAATAAAATTACTTGTTAGGAAATGAAAAATAGTGAATTATTCGTATACAGAGAAGCTATTGGAATTGTATGTATAGACGAACAAAATATGTTATAAACTGATGTGTGCAAAGGTTTATCACATATAGATTATGTTGGTAAATACATAAAATCTGCATACATATATATTAAAGTGACATCAGAGAGAATGTTGAGTAAAATATTTCACTCATTCGGTTAGTGACTCCTTGTTTATTTCCTGTCTACGTAATTATTTGAAATTAAGCTCTGTATATATAGACATATATATATTTATACACACACATAAATACATACAAAGAGACATACATACATGTGTACATGTTTGCGTACAGACAAACATACATATCCACTCATCAAACAACGAGAAAAATTACAAACCTTTTCGGACTTCAGAAAAAAAAAATTATTATTGATGAATTACAGTTAAGAAAACTATTGGGTAGATCGAAACTGGTGGAAATTAACTTTGATATTGGCTAGGAATTAATTGTGAATATTTCTACAAAGATATTGATCTGTGAAAAATAAAAGAAGTGTTTTGCTTGTTAATTCAGGCACATTTAAGCAATGAATACGTGCCTGCATGTTTAGTGCATGTCATTCAGTATAAGAATTGTAATAAATAATGTGCCTACTACTGGGGTTTTATTCCAGATTAGAGAAAATGCACACTACAAATATAGAATTTTTTGAGGAGAAAGAAATTGCCACTTCGAATACCACACTTTTCAGTTAACTGCAAAGCAGCTTATGCCGTAAGTCCTTTAGTTTAGAAGAAGAATTAAACGCAGTATCTGAAATGATGGTAAGTGGTAACTGAAATCAATTTGAACAATTCACCTTCTTTCGCTCACAAAGAAACAAAAATATCTAGATGATCAGAAGAACGGTAATTGTTCCTCACAATACATGAGTACAAAAGTTTAAAAATCAATCGTTTAACAGAAAACTTACTTTAGCAGAAAATATCGATGCAAAACGATAAAAAAAACTAGTTTGTTCGATATTTGTGTTTGAATTTGAGAAGGAGAAGCCCGCGCACTGGGACACGCATTGTGTGTGGGGAGATAAATGACGGATTGGAAACAATCAGGTTCATCCCGGATCATCTTACACAATAAACCTTTGATATACGTCAAACGATAAAACACATTTCCTTTTACAGCTATTGAGTCTTTCGTTTTTTCCACCGAGCTAGTGACCGCAGGTGACTTGTAAATATTTAATGATGACCGGAATCAGCTGTCTATGGATAGCGAGTTTTGAAGACGTTGATTGAAAAACATCATCAGGTTCTTCTGATCTTCGAACATGACTTTAGGGTACTGAAAAAACATGAATTTTTTGGAAGAAGTGGTATTTTGGAGAGATTCTTTGTTTCAGCTTCAGTGATTTCCGTTTTAGAACAGTGAACATTAATTATTCAAGTGTATTAATTAAAAAATTAATTTTTTAAGTTACGATGGCTTTACAAGTAATGTTAGATTTGCTTGTAGAGTTGACAAGATTTTAACTGATGTTAGATTTGCTAGGTAAGTTATAGACTTGTTGAGTTTACAAGAGTTTAACTGATGTTAGATTTGTTGGATAAGTTATAGACTTGTTGAGTTTACAAGAGTTTAACTGATGTTAGATTTGCTGGGTAAGTTATAGACTTGTTGAGTTTACAAGAGTTTAACTGATGTTAGATTTGCTGGGTAAGTTATAGACTTGTTGAGTTTACAAGAGTTTAACTGATGTTAGATTTGCTGGGTAAGTTATAGACTTGTTGAGTTTACAAGAGTTTAACTGATGTTAGATTTGCTGGGTAAGTTATAGACTTGTTGAGTTTACGAGAGTTTAACTGATGTTAGATTTGTTTATTGTTGAGACTTGTTGTTAGATTTGCTGGGTAAAGACTTGTTGAGTTTAACTGATGTTAGATTTGTTGGATAAGTTATAGACTTGTTGAATTTAACTACGATTTGAGTTTAACTGATGTTTAACTGATGTTAGATTTGCTGGGTAAGTTATAGACTTGTTGAGTTTACAAGAGTTTAACTGATGTTAGATTTGCTGGATAAGTTATAGACATGTTGAGTTTACAAGAGTTTAACTGATGTTAGATTTGCTGGTAAGTTATAGACATGTTGAGTTTACAAGAACTTGTTGAGTTTTACAGACTTGTTGAGTTTAAGTTTAACTGATGTTAGATTTGCTGGAGTTTACGAGTTATAGACTTGTTGAGTTTACAAGAGTTTAACTGATGTTAGATTTGCTAGGTAAGTTTTATAGACTTTGCTAGTTGAGTTTATGTTAGATTTGCTGGGTAAGTTATAGACTTGTTGAGTTTACGAGAGTTTAACTGATGTTAGATTTGCTGGGTAAGTTACAGACTTGTTGAGTTTACAAGAGTTTAACTGACAAGTTAGTTTGCTGGGTTGACAGAAAACGTTTGTTATAAAAAGTATTTTAATTATAAAATTTAATTAATACAACAGTATAAAACTGATCTGATTAAAACCGTCACATGGGATCTAAATCGTGTGGGTAAATATGACCCGATCCATCAAATTCAGCAGAAATAGGACAAATAAGTTTAGTCATTGCTATCACGTGCATATTCATTATTTCAGTGTTTCTTGTCAATTCTCCAGCGAGTTTTCTCCCTCAGATTTCTGTTTCTACATGAACACTTGCAACACGAATAACCAAAGATAATCCACAACAATAAAATAATTTAGGGCAATAGAAATAATATCGGGAAATTATTTGTACTTTTCGTTCTTTCTTTTTTCAGCAGATTCATTTAACTAAAAGTCTTCTTCATCACTAACAGAAGAAAGATAGAGAACAGAGAAACATGGGACAGAGCGAGACAGAAGGTAGAGACAGATAGAAAGAGAGAGACAGACAGAGGGGATTTGTAGTTTTTATAATGATAGTATGAGGAGTTTTATCGATACTGTTCTTGATCGCGCTGAAATCTGCGTTTATTTCATTTAAACCATTTCCATTGCAATATATGAAAAATAACCCCGCATTTGATAACTATCGCGTGTATCTCGACAGCCACACATCTATCTTTAGTCCGTGAAATATTCTTCTTGCTTCTCGATGTAGATTAAAAGTTAGTGGTTTAGAAAATTCGACACTAGACAGAAACTCTTCATCATTTTTATCATCTTTACTTGAGACATTGAGTCTAGACAAACAGAGACAGAATAGACAAACACATGTGTACTTTTGTGCGGAAGAGGGTCTGACTGATTTAAAAGGATTTGAATCTCGAGAACACTGTTTATTTCATTACAAGCACGTGGCTTTTAAAAAACAACAACAACCAAAAACCGAATCTCAGTGCTGTTTTACATACTGTGAATAGACCTAAAGAAATAGATACTGAAACTGTTCGGCCAATTCACTTTTTAAACATCTTCACAGAGTTTTCGATATTAAAACGACTAATATCATGTGAATGGAATAAATCGTTTAAAATTACGTTTATATTTAAATATACCAAATCGAGTTATTATTATTCTATTTTTTTATCAGAAACTTCAATATTTGAAGAAAAAAAAATTATTCATAAGATCTAAACACTGGAATAATTTTTGTTTTCAACACTGAAAGAACATTTACAAATAAAAATAAGCATTGCTGAATAAGATATTTTAAAATCCCTGACAGAAAAGTAAATAAACTTAATGATTAGCCTAAATACGTTGTTAGCCTACATTCGAATGACTTGAAATTCGTTTTTCCATCTAAATTGGTTTACGTGATACTTTCACTGTGACTATAGATTATCGACACTTCCAGTCTTTTACAACCTGACCCAAATCAAGCGAATTAAACGCGCACGTTATTTTTCTAATTCGATAGAAACTGAATTAAATATTATTCCGATGTAATTAAAATAATTAAATAGATGCTAACTAAAATAATTATAAACAGTCGCTAATCGAAATAAAATTAAACACGTGATGCTGATTAATACAATGCGATGAAAAGAATTAATCCATAAACACGACAGCGAAGTCACATTGTATTGAATTTAAACACGTTGATAAAACAGTGGCTATATATAAACAAAACATAAACAATCTTTGACATGTCGCTTTCGTGTTATCAGACTGGCACACAAGAAATCACAATTTTCATTTTCACATATACAAACACACACACACACACATATATAGATAGATAAATAGATAGATATGATATGAATATATTATTATCAAACACACTCACACACACACACATATACAATATATCCATATTTGTAGATAGATAGACATACTATATTATTATTAGACATACACCTATACACATACAAACATGCACACACATACTTACACATCACACACATACGCTACTCTATAAGCGCTGAGAACTGAGTTATTTCTTTCATATTAATCAGTCACATTTACAACAACATACAAACAACACTGTGTAAAACTGTTCAGTGTGACTAACATGGACCAGAGAGTGACTGGAGCGCAGCTAACAGTCTCACTAACAAACACGTAATTATTCAGTTCTGTGTTACGTGTCAGGAACCAAATCTTTATCTTCAGCACATGCTCGGAAAAATTCAACATGTTCTTGTCACGTATGGCTTGTTATTATCATGTTGAATAGGACGTAATTGGAAAATTTAAAATAGCGTTAATTACTGCACGAAATTATTAATATTAAAATAGAAGTTATCGATGTTTTACTGACATTATTAGCTGTTGTAGATTAGTGAATCTATGTCAATCAGTGATGTATGCTAATTAGTGAATTAATGTAAATTTATGTTAATATAGTGTATTCATTAGTTAATGCATGTCAATTAATGAATTTGTGTAAATTTTTGATGTTTTATGTTAATTAATGAATGTATGTTAATGAATGTGGATGGTGAATGCATGTCAGTTGATGAAATATATTTTAATTGGTGAAATTTATGTAAATTAGTGAAATATATTTTAATCGATGAATCTGTATAAATTAGTGAATCTACGTTAATTATTGAATGTAGGTTAATTAGTAAACATGTTAATTAAATTAAAATATGTTAAACTCTCAGGCTGTTTATATTTTTATTTCAGTAATGAATTATTATTAAATTTTATGGATATTTAAATGAATGAGGTATTAATTCTAACGCTAAAATTAATAGAAAAATCATATCTATTATTCAAAAACTAATTAAAATTCTGTTTTCAAATAACCTGTTTGTATCGATGTAGTGAGTTTCTGAGTGTCTGTATGTACGTGTATCGATGTGGTGAGTTTCTGAGTGTCTGTATGTACGTGTATCGATGTGGTGAGTTTCTGAGTGTCTGTATGTACGTGTATCGATGTGGTGAGTTTCTGAGTGTCTGTATGTACGTGTATCGATGTGGTGAGTTTCTGAGTGTCTGTATGTACGTGTATCGATGTAGTGAGTTTCTGAGTGTCTGTATGTACGTGTATCGATGTAGTGAGTTTCTGAGTGTCTGTATGTACGTGTATCGATGTGGTGAGTTTCTGAGTGTCTGTATGTACGTGTATCGATGTGGTGAGTTTCTGAGTGTCTGTATGTACGTGTATCGATGTAGTGAGTTTCTGAGTGTCTGTATGTACGTGTATCGATGTGGTGAGTTTCTGAGTGTCTGTATGTACGTGTATCGATGTGGTGAGTTTCTGAGTGTCTGTATGTACGTGTATCGATGTGGTGAGTTTCTGAGTGTCTGTATGTACGTGTATCGATGTAGTGAGTTTCTGAGTGTCTGTATGTACGTGTATCGATGTAGTGAGTTTCTGAGTGTCTGTATGTACGTGCATCGATGTAGTGAGTTTCTGAGTGTCTGTATGTACGTGTATCGATGTAGTGAGTTTCTGAGTGTCTGTATGTACGTGTATCGATGTAGTGAGTTTCTGAGTGTCTGTATGTACGTGTATCGATGTAGTGAGTATCTGTGTAGTTCTTCACCGTTCTTTGCTGTTGATTTCTTTCTGTGTCTAACATTTCTGTACGTCTGTGTGTTTGTGTGTGACAGGTCAGTGTTTCCAACTGGCACACGTCCTGCCCGCACTGACCTGTTGCTTTATCAGAGATCTTCCTTTGGGAAACGTGCATAATAAAATTAATCCTGAAACCAAATAACAGATATTGATGGATTCTGCTGAAGAGTATTTTACGAAAAAAAAAAAAAAAAATCAAACGACTGAAATCCAATTGTCGGTTATATAAATGTAATAACCGCGACTTTAGTTTCGCTGTGAATAGAACAAACAGCCTAAGTTTTTGTTTGTGTGGAAACTGCGGCAGCTCTGTGTTATTCTGCAAGGATCACTGTGACGCTGACCAAGGAAAACTACTAAGTCTTTTCAGTTAGACCGATGAGCTTTACTTAGTATGCTGTGCACGTTTCCATGGCTTTGAAGATGGTTGAGGCTGTTCACAGCATGATGAAAGGAGCTTTCCTCTTTTCTCACTTTCGAACGTTACAACAACACCAACAAAAAAGATCTTTAATAAACAGAATTAATTTCTCTTATATTATGATGTAAATGAAACAGCAAGTATTTTTTTTTTTTTTTTTTGAAAAAAAAAAGGAAAATATTTTAATTTAAAGAACGGTTATCTCGACAAAACAGAATTCTTTGAAGATGTTCAGCTTGGGTACTGAAATGAGTCGCTGACTTCACAAATTAGAATTTTAATGTATAAGAACTACTTGAAATGACAACGAGGTAAAAATTAACAGAACAAAACAAGCAAACTGAAAAAAAAGACAAATAATAATAATAATAATAATAAAAATAGGTAAATAAAACGAATTCCAACAAAATAAATTACAAGAAGAACCCTTTTAGCTAAATTCCTTTTATTAGTTTTTTTTTACAAAATAGCTTATAACACACACACACACACACACACACACACACACACACACACACACACACAAAACAGATTCACTTAATAATATACACCAACATTCCCAAGGAAAATAAAGCATTATAAACAATGGTAATAAAACATGAACTTCACGGTTACTCGTATTAAATAAAACATTAAAAAGTTCGGACGTGGCGTGCTCTGACTTCTGAAATAATTGATGGATATACTGCAAACCACGAATTCACAAACAAACAAAAAAAGCAGTTTAAAGAATTGATTCAGACACACGTGTGTTATTCATCACTCAACTGAACACATTAAATCAAGCGTAACGTTGATTTATGTTATGGAAGGAAGAACATTTGTTTTTATATATATATATATTTAATTATAATTTTTTTTTTTTAAATTTTTGTACTTTTAGCGTTGATTTAGATTGTAATTTTAAGTACGAAAGATAGATTTACACTTGAATGTATGCGTACGTGTGTGTGTGTGTGTGTGTGTGTGTGTGTGTGTGTGTGTAACAGTGCTCTAAAACCTTTTCCTTATCAGTGTAATCATGACAGATTTTGCAATATTCGAAAGAAAATCTTCAAAGGATTCTGTTTGTACGTGATAACAGAACTTTCGATTAACTTTTTATCTCTCGTTTTCTTTTCTTTCGTCATCTGTTTTTTTCTTTTCCTCTTTACATAACTGCATCATGCACAGACGTACATATTTATGATTCTGCGAGATGAAAGGTTCTGCTAACGTCCATTTACAACACAAATATGATGAATGTCGAATTTTGCGCATAATCTATTCAAACCGCGCATTTTCTATCAAATTACATTATTATAACAACTCAGCTTTGTAGTCAGTCCGTTTGTCCTGCGTTGTGTTTTATTAGTGAATACACACCAGTTTTATTTCAAGGTATAAAGCATAAAATGTGTAAATTATTTAGTAATTTATAAAGATTTTATGGGCCACAAAGAACCGAGGACTCTAGCTATGCCCAGGCGGTGTACCCAGTACACAATTCTGTACGAAGTCGATAAAAGCAGACTGAAGCTTGAGATATTTCAATAGATCATGTTAGTGTTCAGTCATGTGTTAATTATAAATAATAGTCGCCGGCAACACCTGCAATTAAGAAAAACAATGCTTGATAACAAAAACAAACAACAACAAAATAATATCAGTAACAGTAATAACAACAATAATAACAACAACAATAACAACAATCGTTAGTGTCATTGTAAATAGCCCTGTGATAACTTTTCTGTTAAAATTAATAATAATAGTATTGAGAAGAAAAAACAGAAAAAAAGGAAGAAGAAGAAATAAAAGAAGAACAAGCATGAAGGAGAAATAAAAGAAGAGGAAGAAATAGAAGAACAAGAAAACAGAAGAAAACAGAAGAAGAAATAGAAGAAAAAGAAAAAGAAAAAAGGAAGAAGAAGAAATAGAGAAGAAAAGAACGAAGAAGGAATAGAAAAGAAGAAAAATAAAGAAGAAGAAAGAAAATAGAAGTAGAAATAGAAAAAGAAAAAAGGAAGAAGAAAAGAATGAAGAAAGAATAGAAAAAGAAGAAAAATAAAGAAGAAGAAATAAAAGAAGAAAAAAAAGAAAGAAATAGAAGAAGAAAAAGAAAAAGAAGAAGAAGAAGAAAAGAAGAAGAAAAAGAAGAAGAAATAGAAGAAGAAAAGAAGAAGAAGAAAAGAAAAAAGAAGAAAAAAGAAGAAAAAAGAAGAAGAAAAAGAAGAAGAAAAGAAGAAGAAATAGAAGAAGAAAAGAAGTTGAAGAAGAAAAAGAAGAAGAAAAAGAAGAAGAAATAGAAAAAAAAAGAAGAAGTTGAAGAAGAAATAAAGAAAAATAGAAGAAGTTGAAGAAAAATAGAAGAAAAAATAGAAGAAGAAGAAGAAAAAAAGAAGAAAAAAAGAAGAATTAGAAGAAGAAAAAGAAGAAGAAAAAGAAGAATTAGAAGAAGAAAAAGAAGAAGAAAAGAAAAGAAGAAGAAGAAAAAAGGAAGAAGAAAAAAAGAAGAAAAAGAAGAAGAAAAAAAGAAGAAAAGAAGAATTAGAAGAAGAAAAAGAAGAATTAGAAGAAGAAAAAGGAAGAAGAAAAAGAAGAAGAAAAAGAAGAAAAAGAAGAAAAAGAAGAATTAGAAGAAGAAAAAGAAGAAGAAAAAGAAGAATTAGAAGAAGAAAAAGAAGAAGAAAAAGAAGAAGAAAAAGAAGAAAAAGAAGAATTAGAAGAAGAAAAAGAAGAATTAGAAGAAGAAAAAGGAAGAAGAAAAAGAAGAAGAAAAAGAAGAAAAAGAAGAATTAGAAGAAGAAAAAGAAGAAGAAAAAGAAGAATTAGAAGAAGAAAAAGAAGAAGAAAAAGAAGAAGAAAAAGAAGAAAAAGAAGAATTAGAAGAAGAAAAAGGAAAAAGAAGAGTGTTTGGCGATCTCCTCTAATGAGTGTTACGATTGTTTTGGTTTATTATATATTATATTTTATTTTGTAATTTCCAAAATTATTCTTTTCTTTTCTTTTAAAATTCACAGATTAATCTAAATACGAATTTCACCCATGAGAATAAATTTACAAGCA
Organism: Chrysomallon squamiferum; assembly: GCA_012295275.1. NCBI lineage: Eukaryota > Metazoa > Mollusca > Gastropoda > Neomphalida > Peltospiridae > Chrysomallon > Chrysomallon squamiferum. The sequence continues at coordinate 8,201,560 of CM022674.1, forward strand.
GAATCCAGAGCAATAAAACAAATAAATGATTTACTCACTTCTTTTTCATTTCGTTCTATAAATCGAGTCATTAATGAACACGGCAAGCAGAACACAAGCTATCCTTGGAGACCTGAACTGTCTTTATCACAAAAATTTATCTTCCTAGAAGTGATCCTTCGTGATTCTAATTATTAGCCTAAATAAACTTTATAATATTTACTGCTATTATTCATTATGATAGCCTAAATAAAAGTATACTTCCAAATTATTATTTTATAAAAATCGGCCAATCAAATAAGTAAATATGATCTCTATACTTATTAGAGTGTCTAACAAGGTTATGAGCAAATAGCCTTATTATTTTTATTAACAAGTGAAAATGTAGTCTATGTCTGGTGTGACGTAAGTCGTACTTTGTCTGTGGGATGATATATATTATACACACACACATATATATATATATATATATACACATACTTTTAGTCTGCTTAAACCTACAGTGATTAGTATACTTTAATAAAATATTGTAAGTATATATATATAAACTTACAAATGTTTAATTAAAGTGTACTAGTTATGATAGGTTTAAACAGAAAATATATTTAGTATTTTGCCAAATACTGGAACGTAAAATCCTTTTCTTATAACTCTTGAATGAGGTTGTAAACATCTAAACACATTTCACTATAGTAACTTAAATTAATTCATTAAAAATACAGTCGTTGATCAACCGACTACAATAAAATATGAATAAACGCCTAAATTACTGTTTTTATGAAGCCTGGTAAGTACTTTCTGCTAACAGACAAAGAATAAACTAGCGGATATCTTCTCTCGTTACTTACAAGGACCATAAACACTCCCTAAATCTGTTGTCTAAAACAGTTTAATGTGAGCAGTTAAAAATGAACGTTTCTTCCATATAGCATATTGGTGTACATTATAGTTTGTTTACAGCGTTTTCGTTTCAAAATATTTATTATTATTATTATTATTATTAATGTCGTATTTGTTCAAGAAGATATACTGACAATTTTGAGCTGTTCTACTGCTGTTCAGTTCTCCAGTGTTCACGGATCAGGGTAGGGGCTAACAACAGTAAATATTGTCTTGAGAATACGTAAAGTTTGAGACACCAAGAACAGCACTAAATAATCGCTTTTTCGATATTAATATTAATCTAGGAAGTAACTGAGTCATCTGAACACCTTGACAAACGAAAACAAAATTATAGTCGATAAAAACTCTTTGCTACTCAAATATCAGACGTTTGACGACTTAATGCTGGTGTCGTTCACGATTGCGTACTGCAGAACGTTGTCCGGTTTATGATAAGACAAAAGGAAGCTGGTTGTGATTAACATGTCACAGAGCGAATTCTAGACGCTTCGTTTTGACAGACTTACAGCATACAGATGTCAGTGAATAAAACATCAACTGAAATGAAAAGCATATCAGTTATCTGTGAATCAAAAATATCAAAGCGTATTTCAGACTACGTCGTTTCCTAATAGTCATCATCATCGTAATCGTCATTATTATTATTATTAATATAACATATAGATGTCACTGTAGAAAACTATAAAAGAGAAAACATGATATTTCTGTTGATGTGTAAATCAGTCCCTGTTATCAAATCGGAAATTAAGTGTCTATCCAGGATTATTAGCCCAGGTTTAGATCTGGAGTTGTGAATCCAGCTGTTCTTAAATTCACGTCATATCCTAAACTCACCTACTCAGGTTCAACCTATCAATAAAGAAATATTTCATAAACTGCAACCATTACAACCCTCAAAATAGGTTACAGTGACAGAAAAATAAAAAATAAACTTTGCGTGTATAAATAACAGAACTAGCATCGTCGTTTCTGGCACAATACACATTAACACGTAAATCAAAACATAAAATTATTTCTTCAACAACAACATCGCTTTACTAAACAAATCAAAACATTTTACACTATCTTTAATCACCAAAATGACGTTATTATGTAACTGAAATCAGACGAAATTATCGTAGTGTTAATGTGAAAAATAACTCATTCGACTGCTAACAGAAGACTGGCAATACAGCTTTATCAATAAAAAGTAATTAATAACTTACAGCTGTGACTTTTCAAAGTGCGTCTATGACGCATTTTGTAACCTAGGAAGTAAATAAATAAATGTGACAGGGAAAAAGAAAAGAGATTTAAGAGATATTAGTTGGTTTATTTTTTTATTATTTTTTTTATTGAGATTCTCTAAAGGACTAGGATTTCTCAACATTATTAACTTCACGTCACCAGTTCTATGCATAAATGTTTATTGAATCCTTTTGCAAGGCTTAAATCCAGCTTTCTTAAGACACACACGCATGCACGATAATTTTCAAAAAACGTTCTGAATACAGATTTTTCTATTCAGTAGACTGATGAAAATTGCCAGTTATTTGTTAATACCTCTATAAGTCGTGTGTACAGGATAACTGTATTGCATTTCTCAACTTTGAAACCTTGAAAATCACTACCATTTAGGCAACACTGGATTTGTAATAAGTATTTCTTTCTATACAGACAAGTATTGATAAAAATAATTATTCGTGTTTTCAGATATAAATGTTGCCTTTCGTGGAATAGACAGTTTCTAACTTATGCATCATAAAGTTTACGCAACACCAGTCAAAACCTAATTTACAGTCATTTATTCATTTAATGAGGCCCAGCTGAATGTATTCTCTTTATCGAGTAAAATATGTAACTGATGATTTTAAAAGTGTTTGCAGTCTTACTGTGTATATATATTCTTCGAAAAGCCAGACACTTTCGACCAGAGATCAGACTTGCAAATCTTCAAAAGTGTATAAACTTGCCTCCCAGACGAATTAGAAATAAAAATGTTGATGAAAAAGAGACCACAGTTGACTCACGAAGATCTAGAATATTTAGTGTATACTGACTGTGAGATGACGAATGTAGAACACTAGTCTCCCAGACAACAGCCCCTCCATAAATAAAAAGAAAAAATTACAACCACTTTATTAAACCATACATAAAAACTACATATCTTATCAAAATAAGCATGACAAAGGTTTAATTTTCAGTTTAATGTGTTTGTTTGATCGACATGTAATAACAGTCACAACTAAGATGACGAATGTAGTTTGAAGAGAGAACTTACATCAAAGAATACAAGGTGAGAAATGAGATAACGTACTTGTGTACATTCTGGGAATTTCGACGGTTTGAAAACTGAATGTAATTTTCGAAAATAATATCATGATTTTGATAATTAGGTGTCAGAGGAAGAATATATTTTCTAAGCTGGAGAGTGTATGCAATAGTTTGTTTTTATTGTTATATAATCTGGTGTTTTTTTCACTGGTGGGTTTTTGTCAGACTGTGCAGTTTTCGACTGGGAATTGAGTCAGTCTCCCGGTCATGAAGTCTTACTACCAGTGGTAGCAGTGCCGAAAGCTATGACAATTTAATGAAGTTGTAGTAGTTGTTGTTGTTCTTATTATGATGATAGTAGCAGTAGTAATATTAATAGTAATAGCAGAAGTAGTTGTTGTAGTGGGAGCAGTAATCAGTTAATAGAAGTAAAAATAATAGAAGTAGCAGTAGAAGTAGGAGTAGAAGTAGTAGCGGAAGTAGTAGTAGTAGTATTGATGGTAGTGTTGGTGGTTATCTGTATTAGTAATGATAGTCGCAGATAGCGTAGCAGTGAGAGAAGTAATCATAGTCGTATTAATAGTTTAGCAGTAAACGTAGCAGAACAGAAACAGTAGTAGTAGTTGTTACAGTTAAATTAGAGTAGCAACAATAGCAATCACTGTAATAGTTTTTGTTGTGATGTCGTAACAGTAATTATAGATGACATATTGCTGGACTTCAAATCTTCGTGACTAATTTCTTCTAGAAATATGTGTATCAACCAAAGCACTACTATTGCCCTAAAGGAATAAATAACTACTCGTGCTGCTGTCAGTTCTAATTTCAGTTGTAAAATATTTATCAACCGAAGAACTCTTTTGTCCTAAAGGTATAAACACTACTTTTATTATTGTCATTCCTTAATCTGACTCTGTGAAGAAGAAGAAAAAATAATAATCTGACTTTTCCACACTTAAAAGTAGCGAATTACAACAACTGAAGATGGGTTTTTTCGAGTGCTGTGCTGAATAAAATCTAATTATGGGATTTCTGATGTCACCCGTCGGATAAAAGTGTGGAGAGAGAAAATTGTCCCCAGCTTTACGTGGTGGAAATAAAGTGCTGCCGATGCAAGGATATCTCAGTAATAACTTGTCTTCAGATTATACCACAGGCGCTACACAATCCAGATGCATAGGAAAGGTGTAAAGATGAAACCATAAATTATTACAGTTTCTCATTTTTGCCAATGTTCCGTGAACAATTTCCCCTGACATTATCTCCTGTCAGACTCAAAATTGATTATCGGTTGTTATGATTATTACTGGAATATCTTTTCCTAATGAGACAGTTTTTAGCTGAACGAGGTGAACTTGAAATGCATACATGAATAGCGACAGTTAATGCTGTTGCTGCTGATTTATTTAGTTTTTCCTTCTTCCGCTTCTCATTATTACCAATCATCGTAGTTATTGTTGTTGTTGGTGCTGTTGTTATTGTTCTTATTATTATTCTGTGTTTATATTTTCGCTTATCGGAAGAATGTGTTTTTATAAAACGTTATTGTTGTTGATGTTGTTATTATCATCATCATCATCATCTTATTATTATTATTATTATTATTATTATTATTATTTTGTGTTTTTGTTTATTTTAGAATTCCCTGAAGCGAAGTTTCTCAGTTATTGAAACTATATCGTGAAGTGGACAAATTAAACTTTTATTTTTTTGACATTACAAATGTTTTATCTTTGAGGAATCCTGATCTTTTCCCAGATACTGGATCCGTCCCAGAAGTAAATTCTTACATTACTCTGTAATCTACCTTTATTTTACACACCTCAGCATATTCTTCATGCCTTAAATGGCTTTTTCCTTTGTTTGAAACTGCTCCTCCGAAAGCAGTTAACTTCCAGTACCACCCCTCTGAACACGTGTAAATGTCACTGATGTCTCTTTTTTCTGAAGCTTTTAAACGTTCCTGGATCGATCTCGCTGGTTTGCAGTTTGGTTTAAAGATATTTTATGTCAGTTTTACTAATGTGTGATGCTGGTCTACGCTTATAATCAACAACAAACAACAACAACAATACCAAAAACAACATCAGCAATAATAACAGTGATAATAATAATGATGTTGTTAGTAATAATGATAATGATGATGATGATGATGATGGTGATCATAGTAATAAAGTATTAAGTTCAATTTTTAATTATTATTATTATTATTATTATTATTATTATTATTATTATTGTTGTTGTTGTTGTTGTTGTTGTTGTTGTTATTTATAGTTATTGTTATTGTTATTGTTATTGTTATTATTATTATTATTATTATTATTATTTTTTTTGTATTTGTGCCAGTAGAAATTTTGCTAATTTTAAAAAAATTATTAAACAGTTCGTTATTTGTAATTTGATATTAAAAACAGAATCCAGTGTTTTACAATTTACATAATTCTGTTTTATTTTCCTTTTTATTATTATTATTTTTTTTTTTTTATGCATAATACATTACTACTAACATCATTTCTAATTTAGCAACAATTATTTATAACTTTTACAAATATCTGCCTCCCTTATTTACTATTTGTTGATTACTTTTTAATTTAATTCATTATTATTTATTTTTCATTTTACATACATATATTTTATTTTATGGTACGCCCAGTCGTCTAGTTAATCATTTTCATAGTGCTTTGGGAAAATCCACACTAACGAGTTTTATCTCATAACACAGAAAATGGAATTAATTGTACATTCAACAAGGTGAAACAGACAAGAAAAAAAAAAAAAAAAAAAAAAAAATCGAAGCCAAAAATAAATACACTTGTAAATGTGTGTAAAACTCTTCACCATCTTCCCACGGGCGACAGCAGAAAGCTGAGAATTCTGGGAAATCGTGCAAGTGCGGGTTTAACTTTGTAATCATCCTTCTAACACAAATCCTGGATAAGATGAAACACGCGGGAAAGTCACAAGCTCAAAACACTGGTTACTGAGGTTAAATACAAGGAAGAAATATTTATAACAAAAGTTTCTAAATCATATTTCACAGTTATAAAGAAACAAACAAAAAAAAGTTTTAATAATTAAAAAAATATAAATAACTAAATAAATAAGTAAATAAAAACCTCTACAACAATTAAAATAAAGCTATTATAAAAAGGAAAAAGAAAATACCTCATAATTAGACTATAAATAAATAAACAAACAAAGACATACACACACAGACACACAGACACACAACTGTACATCGACTGTGCACTCTTCAGACCCGACAGTTAATGCGAGAGATGAAAATTTAAGAAGCTCTGTCTTTTCTTTTTCACGCGAGGTGAGCGCGTTAAAATCTTGTAATCAAAAAAACAACAAAAAAAAACAACAAAACAGTGCTAATATATTCTCTTTTTTTTTTCCTTTCAGTTAAACTAATTTCGTAATGGTGGCGCTTATTCTGTGAGTGAAAACATGCATCTTTTTTTAAATATCGTGTTCTTCCTCCGTAGTTACGAAAAAACGAATATATTTACGATTAAGCGTAAGTCGACGCTATAACAACAGCTGTAATGTATCACAGACTTAAAGAGCGAATCTTGCGGAATAACGATAAATGTACAGTGTCATAAAGGACGAGACTTATCTAGCTAATTGATTTACTTCCTATTATCTTCTCCTTTTGTTTCTCCCTGGCGTGCGAGACGACAGTCACTTAGCTCAGTTTCAGTCTCAAATAACCACGTGTCGCACTAACACATATGTCTTTGATGTGCGCGGGGCAAAGTCCTATTGATTTGTTGTCACCGGGTCATCGCTCTCGATTTATGCAAACCAATATCTGACAGCCAACCGGTATTACAGATTTATGGATTAACGCATTTTTGACAGTTACTTTAACAAGAAATGATGTAAATTATTTTCACAATTTCTTCCACGTTTCCAGTTTGCAGTGAAACGACGGACTGACTTGTGTTGTTGTATTTCTGGAACGTGTAATGACTCCAGTTTAAAGCTGTCAGTGTACGTCACAGTAAAACATTCATGAAGACTACTTAGTGAAGTGGGGCTGCATTCCAGATTTATCGGTTTGAGCAGGCAAATTACCAATTTATGACTACAAAAATAAAGACAACGATCAAATGTAAGCGTTTTATTCAGAGTTTAGGATTCTAGGTAAATTAACGTAAATTATCTGTGTCAGTGTGATTAGGTAGTCGTTTAGAGATTGCAGAATGAGGAAAATGGACATGGATGACTCAAAACCTAATTCCGTCCAATATTACGTCACAAAATAGCTGAATGTGTCACTATATATGAATCCCTTCAGCATTGGCCTCTCTCTCTCTCTCTCTCTCTCTCTCTCTCTCTCTCTCTCTCTCTCTCTCTCTCTCTTCAGCATTGGCCTCTCTCTCTCTCTCTCTCTCTCTCTCTTATTATATATATGTAACAGTATAAAACATATAACAACAGCAACAACAAAAACATAGTTATTCTGGCATCTTCTTTTAAAACTTCGTAAATCTGGGCAAAGTTCGACACGACTCCTCATCAAAAAACCCTCAAGAAAAAAACACAAAAACAGTGTTGAAACCAGCATGCTTATGTTAAAACCAGTGTTAGCATTACCTTTATTTACAGCGAGATAAGCAGAATCCACTGGCGTATTTCAATCATCTTGTGTGGTGTGTAGCTTCTTCTTATGGGGTCTTTAGAGACGTAAATATATACATAACAGACGCAAAGGTGATTATTAACACAATTTGTGGAAGAGAAGAAATATCTGTCTGTTTGGGCAAACGATTTCGGCGGATGAAGTTAGACATGAATCACATCTGTTTGGAATCAATTGCTCATAACATAAACATGAGTTCATAAACTGCGACAGAATGCTGAAGACTGGCGGTCAGTGAGGTAATTAGTGTGAGACAAGTAATGCACGTGGCCTGAGCAACAAGGGGACGCCACTGAGCACTTTATATTTTTGAGCTGATTTTATGGTAAAATTATTTGAAAGATGGGTGTCAGTATTTTTGGACGGGGCCCAATCTGAGTGCTTGCCACAGACTCTATTTTCCGTAGATACGCCCCCGATCATGTGTGCCATCATCCAGTGTCATTTAGTTGCATCGAAACAGACCAGACGTATAAACTAATGCTTTCACATTACCGACCAAAATTCTCCAGACAAAAGCCTTTATTTCGTTTCAGCAACTTAAGTCGTCAATCAAAACGTGGAAAGAGTTTAACAGCATCACTTGCCTGGTGTCAGCTATCAAATCGCCTGGGTTTTCGCTTAACCGATAAAAACATCAACGTATATAAAAAATAAGAAGCAATTATTGAATTAGCGGCAATGCTAGTTGTCTGGTGTTAGTCTGTGATAATTGTAACAGCTTCCCCGCGATTCCCGAGTCGCCACAGCAGTTGTAAAGACTGAAACGCGAACCGTATCCCGACTTAGATTTATATCTGAGACGGACATAAACACATCTCAATAATAAATTATCTGGGGACTATCACATTACACAGTCAGTGATGCAACATATCTGGAGCATTATTAAAAGTTGTGTAGTCTATAAATTAGAACGGGTTTGATGCGGCACGGAATAAGTGAGCGATTTACAAAAGAATGTAATTATTGGGATTTTTTTTCTTTTACTTTGTTTTGTGTGAATCGTTCCATACATTAAAGATGATTCGTAATATATGTATGTATGTATATATGTATGTTTGTATAATTTCACACACTTTTCATGAACTGTATACGCTAAAGATACAGAAAAAGTTAATATATGTGCATAACACAGTTCAGATGAATCATTTGGGAGTTTTACTGACAATTTCAGTACATTATCACACATAAATTAACACATCATTTCACATCTGCATAACTGTGTCACGAGGATAAATAAATCAGTTACTCATCTTTGTTCAAATATTACAAACACAATTTTTATTTTTATTTTCCCCTCCCCGCTCCCGTATCAAAAACTGACTTTGTAACAAGCAGATCAGCAGTTTTAGCTATTTGGTTAGTGCAGGTTCTCAAAGGGCGTGCCCGGAGACATGCTTAGGTGTGCCCCACGATCTAGGTAGATATTTGTGATGATAAAAAACTGATTTAAAGTACATTACATCCACACTGCAGCATTAACATGTTCTTTACGGCAGATCGTATTTGGCTGAGATATTTCAGCACATCAATATTTTGAATACTTGCATGCAAGGAAATGAAGAAAATATTTTGACGTCTATTGATAAAATGAAAGCATTTCAGAAAAAAACTACTTATCTGGAATAGAAGAGCTTCTGAACGTAATTTCGAAATGTTTCATTTGACAATTAAAACTTGCATAAATGATATCTTTCCCTTAATACTTGAATATCTGACAAATTTGGAAGATATATTAAATTATTATTAATATTAAATTCGAAATCCATTCATAGAAATTTCAGATGATGCTAGTTTAACATTAACCGAAGAAGAAGAGCTAGCAGTTGTATCCACCGATGGTGTATTGAAGATTAAATATAAGGAATATAGTCTTGAAATGTTTTGGATTTCAATCAGAGAAGAAACCCAGTCAATATCCAAAAAAAAGCTTTAGCCATTTTACTTCAATTTTCAACAGATGAATATTTATGCGAATTAGGATGTTCCTCTCTCACCAACATCAAGTGCGAAAAAAGAACAAATCTTCAGTCTATTGACGAGGAAATGAGAGATTGCTTATCATACATACACCCCAACATTGAAGAAATTGCCAAGACACGTCAGGCTCATACTTCTCATCAGCACAAAATAGATAACGAATAAAGGTGTAAACCCTTCTTTCAGTTATTTTTGTATTTTTTTACATTTTGCATTTATATTTCTTAGCATTTTGTGTGTAGTGTGCCCGCAAATTTGTGTAAGGTTTCAAGTATGCCCTGACTTCAGAAAGTTTGAGAACCACTGGGTTATTGTCTTTGTGCTTCTTATACTTCTAATTTCGTGTTCTCCCATAAAGTTATTTGTTTATAATGAGCAACATTTGGCTACAGCGATCCAGCATTGTGTGGTCCTTTCTTCCAGTGAAGTGTTTTCTTTATAAAATTCAATTTATACAGATAAATAAAAACAAGCATGAATGAGTACAATAATAGCGGTAGAAGCAACAGCATCAATAGTAGTGGTGGTAGTAGTAGTAGTAGTAGTAGTAGTAGTAGTAGTAGTAGTAGTAGTAGTAGTAGTAGTAGTAGTAGTAGAGTAACAACAACAACAACAACAATAATGATAACAATTAGTAATAGTAGTAGTAGTTGAGGCGGTAATAATATAAGTAGTAGTAGTAGTAGTAGTAGTGGTAGTAGCAGTAGTAGTAGTAGTAGTGGTAGTGTGTGTGTCACTGTTAATGACATGCTGTGTTGCTTGTAATGTAATTATTTGCTTACAAGACAAAACATAAAAAGTACAAATTTAATGACTTCATTAGTTACTCTTCTGTCCCTAGAATGTACACTTTAGCTAATGGAAGACATGTCCTGGCTAATGAATGATGACATGAATGGTTGTAGAAAATCAAAACAAGTGATAAAAAGACTGAAATGTGCAGTCAGGATTTCTCTGTATGAAAGCCAATGTAACTCAAGTTCAACTTAATATCTTTAAAAAAATCAATCAGTGAAATGGTGTGACAAAATTTTAAATCTAAAATTTATAAAAGAAATGAAATTTGTTTGTGCTTTCTAGATGTCCTTATGAAAGTATAGAAAAAACAACGTGACACATATTTAGAGTTGTGTGCTGTTACGGCCTCGTTTCCTCACCTATCAGAGTGGTTTAGATGTACGAGTCATGGTTAATTAAACAAAGCCGTGAAACTGGCGACTCACTGCGATCGTAGAATTGAAAAGTGTGCATTTAAAGGTCACCTTTGGTCTCGATTAGAAGAGTTAGAGAATTGATTGGTGAAAAGGGGCTGAAATGAACACTTATTGCCAAACACAGCTGACTCCAGTAACAATAAATTTAAAAGGAAAAAGTGAACAGGTTGATTGCTAAATCTGCAAACTAAACGAAGGCGAAACCTTGTAAACTGATATATGAACTGTTCTGTGTTGTATATTTGTGTGTATGTTTATTTGTATGTGTATATGTGTGTGTGTGTGTGTGTGTTTGGGTGTGTATGTGTGTGCCATTGCTTCATAAAATAATTGTAAAAATAATATAAAAACAGTTTTTTATGTTGAATTTAGAAGATAATGGAACATTTCGTTTTCCAAGTTAAAAATCTGGAAAATTCTATGTATTTCAGGATGTACAATATAACGTTGAACAGTTTCAGATAATAAATATCAAATCTAGTTATCATAACATATCGAAATAAAAAAAAAAACCAATGTTTTTTTTCTTTTTCTGGTTTGTTTGCTGGCTTTTTGTTTTCTGCTTTTCTTTTTCAAAATGGCATCTGCATCAGAGTCGATAGAAATCTTTGACTATCAAATGATTTTAACCACTGGAACTGTAGTTGTGAATAAAGCAGAACATGGTTGTGAATAAAACAGAACATGGTTGTGAATAAAACAGAAAATGGTTGTATATCACTAAATATTCCGAAGTACCTCTATTTTTAATTCGCTAGTTAACCTATTTTTTTCTGACTTTTAAACGCTTGATTTAGTTCCTTGTTTCAAGTCCTATCAGAATAAAAACGGTTTGAATGGAAAATTAGAAGTCTTATTTTTGTGTTTATTGGACGAGTGTTACGTTGTATTGTGAGGAAAGAGGTTAATCTCAGCTAGAAGAGCATTGGGTTAATGGCTACCTCGTTATGTTTCTCCGAACGAGTTTCACGAGCGTCGTTCATTCTCTACTTTTTGCTGTCACGAGGTTAACTCTGCGATCTTTCTTCACACACAGCCTCGACCAAACAAAAGTTGGACAGTTTAGCTTTATTTGTCCATCCAACATGAACATTTCTGACACCCAAAAGTGGTAGAGAATCTTGATGCAAAAACATTGTAAGGTCTCTTGACAATTTCTGAACATCATCGAAAAGCGAAATATCCGTTCTTTAAATTAAAAAAAAAAACAAGGCTGTAGAACTGAAGTTTGAAGTACTCTACCCGAGAGAGACGTCACAGATCGTGTTTTCTACTCGGTAAGTCACTGAAACCAAGTTAGCGACTGACCAAGCCGAGTCTTAGCAAGCGCAACTTAAATTCTGTTGAATGTTTTTGTTTGTGAGGAAATTATCTTTTCATAAAATTACAATTTAAAGTGCTTAAAATATTGGTTGAAATGATATCAGAACCGATTTGTATAAATTATTTGTGCTTCCACCCAAATTACTGAGGCATAATATTAGTTACTGTTTTAGGGTTTTTTTGTTTTCTTTCGGCCTTCAGCACGAAATCTCAGAAGTTTTGACATTTGTTTGATAAAATCCACTCCCACGTTCAAACATCTCAACAAGTCATCTTTGTTATTATATTATACCTTTAGTAGCTTTACCAGCAGTAACACTGCACCTTGATGCAGAAGTAAATTGAACCATCTAAAATATAACATTTCAGATTTTCTAATTTATTACTTATAAATGCATTTCATCATCTAGATCTTTTCACTCTGATTACTTTGGAATAAAAAACATTTTTCTAGTACAAGTGAAGTTTTGAATTTTTAAGATTTTATTTTTATCGAGTGCAAATGAAAGATTTTACTAACATTGGCTTCACGTATCAATGTAAATAAACTTTACAGACGAATGAAAGAAATTAGACTGGAGTTTTGCAACACAAAGTTTCATGTGACATTTTATGACATGTTATGAAATAAGCTTTGACAATCTCGCTTCAGAATACGTTCTTAAAAACCATGATTTTATAAAAATGTCAATTGTGTGCAAACAACACCAAAAAATTAAATTTTAATAAATTCATGACTTTGGAACTATTTGACTTACAACTTTCAGCGTTTTTTTTATCACTGAAACCCGGATAAAAAGATCTACAATTATAGTTAGGAAAGAACCAAAAATCAGTTTTGAGTACATAATATCTATAATTAAAACACACTTTAATAATGTAATCAGATTTTGGTTTGACGAAGGAAAAACACAAAAACCTAGAGAATTATATATATTTTTTATTATAAATGTATATAATGTATATGAGATAAAAGATGGTAAAAGTGATCTATGATTTCCACAGCAGTTTTCCATCAGACCCGAGTGTGACTTTTTCCGCTGCTACTAACTCGAGAGCTCGTGGAAAAGCTTTGTGTTCAACTCGCCTGACTCGCTCTGCCAGACTTGTCTCTGTGTCACCCGGGTAAACCGGAACCGACTCCTGAACCAAAATAGCGCCAGAGTCAACATCCTCCTGAAACCAGAGAAAACATTTATCACAGAACATTTGTTAAGTCATCAAGAATAGCTATACGTAAACAGAAAATAAATTTTATAAATAATAACAAATAAAACGACTTCCCCCAAACAAATCTAAAAAGATTTTAAAAAAATTAAGAACACATATTTCAGAATATTTGATCATTTACAGTCAGGAAATCTGATGATAAAAAGAATAACTTTATATGAATTTGATAATACAGTTTACTAAAAAAGAGAAAACGGTTGTTATTTTGTAATTATGAATCTAGATTATAACAAATACTATTCTGTCTAAAGAGAAAACAAACTGTATTAAAAACAAAAAGAAACCACCATATCATCAGAAGACTTTATACAAAAATTGTACCCCCTAACCTCCCCCATCCTCCCCCAAAAAGGCGTAAAAATTAGAAAGTTTTGGGATCCTGAAATCAAAATGTAAGAATCCAGAGTTAAAAGAAATCCAGCCCCAAACCAGGAATAATATAAGTCATGTTTTTGATTTAGAAAACAGATTTATAAAAAGTAAAAGAAAGAAAGAACAAAATAAGAACAGCTCCATTATCACGATAAGAAGGGACGTGTAAAGAAAGTAAAAAATCTTTTTTATGTTTTAGACTCATAAATCAAAGTGAATAACTGCTTTTCCAAAATCAGAAAATGTTCTTTATTTTTTCTTTTAAAGTCTAATTTTGGTGGATTTGAAAAATATAAAACAAAATATTAATAAGAAAAATGTAGTAAACCTAAAATATTTTGACATCTTGAAGAGTCAACATCATTCTGAGGAATATTTAAACTAGTTTGGTTCATTGTAATTTAAAAAAAATATATAATGAAGTTTCAGATTTAACTAGAGCACATTAGAATGACTTGGAAAATAAATTTATTGGTTTAAAATATGTTTTACCAGATTTTGATGATTAATGTTCCTAATGAGACGAAACAGGAATAACTCATTAATCACAGAACATATTCATTGTTAATCAAACAAATCTGAAACAGATATTGTTTTTCCTGATTTATAAAATTTATTATCCCTTTCCAGAATACATTTCCTGCTTCTGCTGTTAATAATTCAAGATAAAATGAGGAAAAAAATAAAGTTTTGAAATTAACAGATCAAGATCATGAAGATAGATAATTTATGTTTTAAAGTTATTATATTTTTATATCTATAGAACAACCCCCCCAATCCCCCATGATTTACACTGTATTTGCTTCTGTAATATCTCTGAATTAAAATGTTTCTCATCTCTGCATCAAACATTTTAATACATTTTCAGTACAATAAACAGTTTTATAGTAATATTTGCAACTTTTATTAAGTTTTCATAAAAATAGTTTTACTCTTGATAAAAAAAGAATTTGTTGTAATTTGTTCTTCACTTTAAAGAAGAAATATTATCACAAGTTATATTATTAAAAATAAGCAGAAATGAAAAAATTACTGATTGAATAGATTGAAATAAACGCCGACCAGTGCAATAATGTATCAAGTTTATTTGAACTAAATTATGTTACCATCGCATACTTTATTATTATGAAAGTTTGGATACTTGTATAAAAATAAAACACTGAACTATTTAAGTATATAAAATATTTTTTAAAGTCTTTCTTATTACCTTCATGAACGAAAATATATTACTATTATATATATATATACTTCATTATTATTATGAAAGGTTATTTAGTTAAAAAAAATAAAGCAAATGAACTTTATGGTATATAAAGGTTTTTTTTTTTACTATCATAAATGTACCTCAAGCTTCTTATGTTTTTCACATAAATAATTTTTAAATATTAAAACTGTGTTAATATTAACATGATTTGAGATGACAGGAATGGTAACTTACAAACACAAAGAATATCACCACTGTGTTAATATTAACATGATTAAAGATGACAGGAATGGTAACTTACAAACACAAAGAATATTACCACTGTGTTAATATTAACATGATTAGAGATGACAGGAATGCTAACTTACAGACACAAAGAATATTACCACTGTGTTAATATTAACATGGTTTGAAATGACAGGAATAACTTATAGACACAAAGAATATTACCACTGTGTTAATATTAACATGATTAGAGATGACAGGAATGGTAACTTACAGACACAAAGAATATTACCCCTGAGTTAATATTAACATGATTTGAGATGACAGGAATAACTTACAGACACAAAGAATATTACCACTGTGTTAATATTAACATGATTTGAGATGACAGGAATGGTAACTTACAAACACAAAGAATATTACCACTGTGTTAATGTTAACATGATTTGAGATGACAGGCATGATAACTTACAGACACAAAGAATATTACCACTGTGTTAATATTAACATAGTTTGAGATGACAGACATGATAACTTACACACAAAGAATATTACCACTGTGTTAATATTAACATGATTTGAGATGACAGGAATAACTTACAGACACAAAGAATATTACCCCTGAGTTAATATTAACATGATTAGAGATGACAGGAATAACTTACAGACACAAAGAATATTACCACTGTGTTAATATTAACATGATTTGAGATGACAGGAATAACTTACAGACACAAAGAATATTACCACTGTGTTAATATTAACATGATTTGAGATGACAGGAATAACTTACAGACACAAAGTGTATAGTACATCCAGAGATAACAACTCCAGCCTGCAGGACCTGTGAGTGAGCGTTGATTCCCTTGAAAGACGGCAAAAGTGACGGATGAACATTGAGCATTCGACCTGTCCACTTCTTCACAAAGCCTCCTACAATAACATAATATATAAAACATTTCACGTGTGAGTGTGTGTGTGCGTGTGCGTGAGTGTGCACGTATGTGTGTTTAATTAACTGTAAGTATTCTCATGAAACAGCCAGATACAGTATCTGTATGTGATTGTTGTGTATGTTTGTGATGTACATATATCCTTGCATTTGTATGGCAATATAATATATGTGGTATATGTGTAGATGTATATGTATGTATATACATATGTTTGTGTAATGTGTTTATGAGTGTGTGTGTGTATGTGTATGTGTAGTGTGTGTGTATGTGTATGTGTAATGTGTGTGTATGTGTGTATGTGTGTGTGTATGTGTATGTATAATGTGTGTGTGTGCATGCGTGCGTGCATGTTACCTGTAAGAATTCTCATGAAGCCAGCCAGACAGACAATGTCAACATGGGCTGAAGTCAGAGCTGAATGTAGAGATGAGTCAAACTCTTCACGATTTTTGTATTCTCTGTGAGTTATTACCTATAATTAGGAATAACACCAGATAGAAACAGATAAAACACATTTTTTTTCTAGCTACCATAATAAACAGCAGGACTGAATCTTTTATATGTGTCTTTCAAACTGAAAATCAAATTATGTTTTCTCATACAGATATATCAGAAAAAAGAAAAAAAACAGTTTTTTACAAAATTGCTCAGGGATTGTATAAACTAGGTTGATCTTGCAACATTTAGTCCATAGTGAGTAATCTGTCACTCCCAAAACTCTCTCTCTCTCTCTCTCTCTCTCTCTCTCTCTCTCTCTCTCACACACACACACACACACACACATTAACATTCAAGCATTAACACAAACATACTAATGTTAATATTATAAATATAGACACTTAGGCACAACACACTCAAATACACAGTACTGGTTTAATAAATTTAAAATAGAGATAATTAATATTAAAAAATATAATTACATTTTAGAATCGAGGATGTTTCATATATATATATATATATAACTTCCAACAGATCTAACATATCTTTGCATTTATCTATATATATGTAAAATCAAAACAGAAAAAAGTAAACAATACAAACACTGGCTAAACAAAATAACATGATAAATGCTAAGATGTTAGATCTGTTGTAAGTTACAGAATGTTAATTGTACAGATAACTAATCATATTAAACACCAGTGAAAATTCTACCATTCTTTAGCTGCTAACTTCTAAGATAATAAAATAATAAAAAGAAAAAAATTATTGATAAAAAAATCTAACTCTTTTAGGTACTAAAATAAAATAATTAAAAAAGAAAGACTTAATATAAAACTGCACTCTAAAAGGTGGAATACTGGTTTCATGGGAAACAGATATAATTCCATCCTTTTTGGAGAATATCATTCACCACAGAAACATTGTACCATTCTTTATCTCTTTAGATACAAAGATGTTTAATAAAATTAAAAACAGATGATTAATATGAAAAGAGCTTGGTTATTGGATCTTGGGAAATACCACACCACATGAACTTTGTGGAGGACTGATCCAGCAGATTATAACTCCCCAGGATAACATTTGATCACATCCCCCCAGGAAAACACCATCATTCTGAAACTGTAATATTACATGATCAAAAATTAATTAAATACACTGTCCACTTTTATCATCAGTATTTTATCTGTCACAGTAAATCACTTAACTGTAGCTTTCTCACTCATCACTCCAAACAAGAAACAAACACAAAAAACAAGCCTAATTCTCTCCCACATTAACTCTGCCCTCTTATTAGATTGTTTTTTAACCTGAGACTTATTTTCTGTTCTGCAATTAACCAGCCAAGCTCATCAAAGAGAAAGTGACACAATAAGGAGAAAAACAGGAAGCGGAGTGACTTGCTGAGTAATTAAATCACAGCAGATGGGATTCAGTTCTGGCTTGTTTCTGCAGCTCGGTACAGAACAAACAGAGAAATAATTCCTTGTTATTGCTGTGGCATGTCTGATAATTTAACATGCCTATTAGCTCAGCATTGTTGTTTCTTTTCACATAATTTAAGATGTCACTGGAGGTGAAATATGGATATCAATTAACATCCACGGATACAGTCACTAAACTACTTCAGTATATGGTTACATTGTTAAAAAACTACTTCAGTACATCATGGTTACATTGTTAAAAAACTACTTCAGTATGTGGTCACACTGTTAATAAACTACTTCAGTATGTGGCTACACTGTTAATAAACTACTTCAGTATGTGGTTACACTGTTAATAAACTACTTCAGTACATCATGGTTACACTGTTAATAAACTGCTTCAGTATATGGTTATGCTTTTAATAAACTACTTCAATATTGGTTACACTGTTAATAAACTGCTTCAGTGCATGGTTACACTGTTAATAAACTACTTCAGTATGTGGTTACACTGTTAATAAATTGCTTCAGTGCATGGTTACACTGTTAATAAACTACTTCAGTACATGGTTACACTGTTAATAAACTGCTTCAGTGCATGGTTACACTGTTAATAAACTACTTCTGTACATGGTTAATAAACTAGTTCAGTACATGGTTACACTGTTGATAAACTAGTTCAGTACATGGTTACACTGTTGATAAACTACTTCAGTACATGGTTACACTGTTAATAAACTAGTTCAGTACATGGTTACACTGTTAATAAACTACTTCAGTACATGGTTACTGTTGATAAACTAGTTCAGTACATGGTTACACTGTTGATAAACTACTTCAGTACATGGTTACACTGTTAATAAACTAGTTCAGTACATGGTTACACTGTTAATAAACTAGTTCAGTACATGGTTACACTGTTGATAAACTACTTCAGTACATGGTTACACTGTTAATAAACTAGTTCAGTACATGGTTACACTGTTAATAAACTAGTTCAGTACATGGTTACACTGTTGATAAACTACTTCAGTATGTGGTTAGACTCTTAATAAAAAACTTCAATGTGTGATTGGAATGTTATTAAATTACTTTACTATATGGTTACACTTTTAATAAACTACTTAGGTGCAAGGTTACAAAGTGTTAATACATTATTTTGGTAGATTATAAACTAATGTATTACATGGTTACACTGATATGATACATTTTTTCAATACATGGTTGCACTGATAATAAATACCTAGTCTACATAGTTATACTGAAGTAATACATTTTTTTCAATAAAAGGCTAAACTGTTTTGCTAACATATATTAAAAAAAACCTGGCAAAATATCACTTCTAAGCTGAGCTTATTTTGCACTGTGTTAATTAACTGTTTTTGCCTAGACTAATGGACGGTTACAGTTTCCTAAAAATAAATCAAACTATGTGAACAGCTGACAAGGCAGATGGTTACAGAAAACTAATAGAGAAGCACAGTGTACCTTGGTTTGAACTCCAGCTGAGACTGCCCTCTGTAGACCACCCACTTCTGCCTTGTTAGAAATGACCAGAACTATCTCAGCTTTGCTGTGGTTAGCTGGGTTCCTTGTGTAGTCCAACAGTGACTGTAGATTTGTTCCTGAAGATATATTACATTTCTTAACTATCAAATAATATCAGTTAGAGCTAAGATTGCTTTATTTATTTATGTGTGTTTGTGTGTATATGTGTATATTTTATATTTACACACACACATATCTCTCTCTCTCTCTCTCTCTCTCTCTCTCTCTCTCTCTCTCTCTATATATATATATATATATATATATACATACACACATATAATACTGAGATAATAAATAGGTGAATAAAGCAATCTTAGTTCTAACTCATATTAGTGGAATAGGTTTTTCAATTAAAAAATGAATGAATTAAAATTTCATTAACAGTGTTTTTTAAACATTTTGTCAGAAAGTATTTATAATATAACTGAGTATGTGAGAAAATAAAATCAGATTAACATAAAATTAATTTGAATGCTTTTCAAAGATATGTAAAAAAAAGAAATATATATTTTAAAATAATGAATTATGTCAAACAACCACTGTTAGATAAGATAACTCCAAACTGAAACAACTGGAAAGAGTTTTCTCCCTTGTATAATAATATCTTTTTTTTTTTTTTTTTTTTTACCTGAACCGGAAATAAGAATGGCAACTCTTTTCTTTTTCATCTGAGGAGTCAAACACGGCTTGAAAGTCCAAGACTTTGTCAGTGATGACTGAAGATTTTTAATTTCCACCGTCTTTCCATCTGTGAATAAAAACCTCATTGTGTAAATGTGTGAAATATGTCAATTATGTCTTCTTCAAGTCTGAATTTCCAAACTACATATTAAATTTGCCTGTAGAAATTGCTCATGAATAAGAATAATGCATACTTAAAAATGTGAATATTGATAACCAACTGTTATCAGTTTTAACAATCCATTATGAGGAGTTAGTGTTTTTGACATCAGCTGGACACTGGGGCTATGATGAAAGACATTTCTAGCTGGTTCTGCTGACCAAGGTCAGTTTGTTTTGCACTCTTTGCTACTCAGATGACTACTGCAATTTAACAAACATTTGAAATATGGCAGAGCAGAAAGTATCCTGGGTGTGTGAAAACGTACAGTACAACTGACTATCTCTGATAATCAATGTCCTGTACCACTAAAGCTGTTAAAAAACAGCTGAAGTGAAAATGAAGACGAGAGAGCCAGTTACTAGAAGAGTTGGCTGTTTTTACCTGACTTTCTGTGAACAGCTCCAATGACTGATGCCTGCTCATTCTGCTGAAGAAGTTTCTCAATGACAAGTGGTGAGTCTGACTTGTTCACTATCAACACTGCACCAATTCCACAGTTAAACGTCCTCGACATTTCACTTTCACAGATAGGTCCCTGCAACATAGTTAAATATTGTTTTAACTTGCGAAAGATATTTTATTGATATAGGTACTAACTTGTGAAAGATATTTTATTGATATAGGTTTTTAACTTGTGAAAGATATTTTATTGATATAGGTTCTAACATGTAAAATATTTTATTGATATAGGTTTTTAACTTGTGAAAGATATTTTATTGATATAGGTTTTTAACTTGTGTAAGCTGATTAAATCTAAGATAAATTATTGATGTGTATTTCAGACTTGTCAGATGCAAGGATTCTTTTACATGCTTCTTAAAAGTTTGACAGAAAAATATTTATCACAGTCTTTGACATCCAGTCATAAACAAAGACTAAAATACAATTTATCACAAGATTTGACTTTTCCGATATTTTGAATATACTGTATTTTTAATCTTTTCAATTAAAAAAAAGTGTAAAAATATATACATATATATATATATATAAATTAATAATAATAATAATAAAAACTTTTATATGTATTTAATTGAAAGCTATTAATACAATCTCCACCTGTGAAAAAAACTGAATTCACATATAAAGACTTTTTATCAAAAACAAACCATTTGTGACAGCCAGCCAAAAATAGGAGGCATTTTCCAGGCAGAGGCATCAAGACAGACACTGGCGCCCTCTGGTAGGATTCTGGAGATGTTTTCTATCAGTCCTCCTCCAGTTATGTGTGCAAACCCTTTAACAAGATTTTCCTTCATCAAAGGCAAAGTTGACTGAACATAGATCTTTGTAGGTTTAAGCAGCTCTTCACCTGGTGTTAAATAACTTGTTATTATTTCAGTCATATGAAATCATTCTAGTCTGTGATGTAAATATCTCTTCCTTTGAAATATATTGTTATAATGACAAATGTATGTTTTTCATTGATTCTAAATAAAGAACTGTTGTCTATATGTTTTGGTTACAATACAATCATAAGGAAATATATAAAAAAAAATTATAGAAACTTTGTGTATAGAAACTACTTTTACAGACTGAGGATAATTTACTCAGTCTGTCAGGGTTTATACATGTTCAAATATTTCAAAACACTTTGACAAATTGGAGTGATTGTTTCCATTCTAAATTACATAATTAAATTTAGTCAAAAAAATTAATAATAATAATAATAATAATAAAATAAAATAAAAAACCCAAAAAAAATAAATAAATAAACACATTTTTTTAAATTAATAAAGTAACTAAAATAAGTATATAAAAAAAAAATAAAAATGAGATGATCTGGTTCTAATCTGTAGATATAAAAGTTACATGAAATATAGTTAATTACCGAGTGTGAGATTTGCGTTGAGTGGTGAGGGCATGTTGTAGTGTAAGTCTGTGTTTTCCACGACTTTCCTCACCAGACTGAACCCATTGCTGTGTAAACCACTGGACTGCAACCCAACGACAACATCGCCGGTCTTGATGTCACGTGAACGTGGAAGAAGTTGATGTCTCTCTACAACACCAACAGCAAAACCAGCGAGGTCATACTGCCCAGTGCTGTACATACCAGGCATTTCCGCAGTCTCACCACCTGGTTAAAAAACACACATAACTCACAAACATAACTCACTGGTAATGTGATCAAATCCAGTCAGCAGATATTAAGGTTTTATTGAAATCTGATTATAGAAGTGTAAAACTTCTACATACATTCTAGATAAATCTCTAACGTACAAACATTTTCAACAGTACTGTATCCTTGACAAGATCAATTTTAATCTACAGTGAACTGTTTCAAATAAATAACAATAATAAAAACCTAAAAGACTATACAATCCTGGAACAAAAGCATTAGATTTTAAACATTTCCATAACACAAAATGTTACTATTTATACCAACCAATGAGAGCACACTTTGCCTGTCTACAGCCTTCAAGAATTCCACCAATAACTTTCTTTGTCACATCTAAGTTGAGGTGTCCTGTGGAGAAGTAGTCGAGGAAAAACAGAGGTTCTGCGCCGTGTGCGAGGATGTCGTTGACACACATTGCTACAAGGTCTACACCGACAGTGTCATGTATGTCTACTTCCTGAGCTATCTGAAAACAACAACAAATAAATTATAATCTGTTTTCCTTATATGAACACACACACACACACACATATTCAGACTATGTTTACCTGACCCCTAAGTTAAATGAGCCTAATTTACATTTCTACTGCAAGATTCCCAGTTATGTTAATTAATTCGGTTATTTGAGATGATAAACTATATTTTAGAAACTGAAATTATGCACAAAAATCTGTAAAAATCCACATCCACACAGTTATGAAAGATGCATGAGCAAAAAAAAAAGAAAAAAAAAAGAAAAAGAAAGAAAAAACATTTCAATTATTTCTTTAAAAAATCCAGTTCTAAAAAATGTCAAGGACATTAACTAAATGTTTGCCTATCTCTAGCTTTTAAGCACTTGTTTTTTTTTTTTTTTAAATCATCTTCATAAAATCAATCTGACAACAACAAAGTTGAGGTTTTTACCTTCAGCTTGGTGCCAACTCCGTCCGTGCCAGACACAAGAAGAGGGTCAGTGTAGCCTGCAGCCTGCAGGTCAAACACAGCTCCAAACAGGCCCAGGGTGGACACACAGCCAGGTCTGTGAGTGTCCTCTGTCAGAGGCTTGATGTGGGCGATGAGGTCACTCCCCGCGTCGATGTTCACCCCAGAGTCAGAGTACGTCAGACCAGTGTCAGGTCTGGAAACAGAAACAAGAAAATAGTGTTGTTATCAATTAGTTTATTTATCTGTGTAGTTTTAATAAGATTGTTATTATATTTCTTCTTGTTTTATAAGAATAAGAATAAGAATAAGAATAAGAATAAGAATAAGAATAATAGTGACAGTAATGATGATGATGATGATGATAATTATCATTGTAATTATAGTTAGCTGTAGTAGTTATGTTATAAATACTAGTGTAATGTTTTAAAATTTTATTTGTAATTGTAAGATACAGTGTAGTAGTAATAGTAACAGTAGTAGCTTTAATGTAATACTAAAATATTTATACTGTCCTCCAAAACAGTAGAGAAAAAATTTCACCTTTTATGCATCATTTCAAACATTAAGAATTAAAGTAATTTCTTTCAGACTGAATATCTTTAAAGTTGCAGTAGTTTTCTTTTTAGTTTTTTCTTTTTTTTATATGAGAAGCACCATATTGCCATCAAGGCACCTTCTATAAGTTGTTACTGTTACACATGTATTATTTTAAATAACTGGCCACCAGCAATGAATAATAATGAGAACTGAATCTGTACAAACTGTGTTTAGACTATATGTATACATAAAAAATATTATAACACTAAAAGAAAAAACTTTACACTGGTAAAACTTTATCTGCTATGTCTTTGCGAAAAGTGACTCCATCAAACTCAACTAGACTGGCACCAGTCTGAGCTTTCTTTGCAGCTGTTTCCAGATCAGTCTCCATGGCAACAACTGCGAGGACCCGCCCGCCATTTGTGACCAGTCTGTTGTCTTTGACTGTTGTCCCAGCATGGAAGATGATGAGTCCTTGTCTTTGAACCTCCTCAAGTCCTGAAAGCAAACAGAAATGTTAACATTCAGAGACTTTGTGGCTAAGCCTGTGAGTTTAAGAATAGCTAGTTGAGGGATCAAATCACTGTACTGGGTTTTATCATATACAGAACTACAGGGAACGTACAACACTGAAAAATCCTTTGTTTTTCTAAGTCAGCTTCATATGTGATATTAGTGTAACAGTTCTTTAAGACTAATCCCATCTGTATTCAGTTGTCAGCTGTGAAAACTCACATGAGTTTTATGTAACAACAAAACAAACCTCCCAAATAAAAACCTCCCAAAGAATGACACATCCTATTTCAAATTTATTAACCTTTTGTAATTTAAATAATTAAATTTGACAGTGTCACCCCCTCACTCATACTTAGATACAAAGACACACACATACATATACTTACATACCTGCAATAATATACTTAAAAACACACATACATATACTTTCATGCCCACAATAACATACATATACTTACATACTTAAACACACACATATACTTACATACTTAAACACACACATACATCTATTTACATACTTAAACACACACATACATATACTTACATACTTAAACACACACATACATATACTTACATACTTAGACACATACATACATATACTTACATACTTAGACACATACATACATATACTTACATACCCACAATTACATACTTAAACACACACACACATATACTTACATACTTAAACACACACACACATATACTTACATACTTAAACACACACACACATATACTTACATACTTAAACACACACATACATATACTTACATACTTAAACACACACATACATATACTTACATACTTAAACACACACACACATATACTTACATACTTAAACACACACATACATATACTTACATACTTAAACACACACATAAACCTATCTACACAAAGTGAAGAAAAAGAGAAGTTTTACCTGTGATTGGGTAGCCCTTCCTGTATGTGAGTGGGTAACCCTTGCTCACAGTGACAACACTGACAACACAGTGATCTTTGTCAAACTCAGGCGTGTTTCTGTCCAGAGTTCCAGCTGTACAGCTCTTACACACTGTGTAGAGGTCAGAGGTCAACAGAGGCAGGATTGACTGTAAATTATATTAAACTGACATTTTTACTACATTTGAAAATTACATGTAGTTTAAAGTAACAAGTTTAATATTTAAAATAAATGAAGTAAACTTTCTCTGCATATATGTTATTCAGATAGAGAACGAGTGAATTCATGCTTTACATAATGGAAGACTTTAGTAAAGGGAAAACATAATTAGAACCACAAAGGTGGATATTAGTGATTTAAACCTAGATGTAAGAAAAACACCAAACATGTTGTAAGATTTCTAAAATAAAATTAATTTAGCTGAAAGAGATGAGTAGTTTAATACTATTAATTTATTTTAGAAATAAAAACCTTCAAATTTTCATTATTATTACTATTACTATTACTATTACTATTACTATTACTATTATTATTATTATTATTATTATTATTATTATTATTATTATTATTATTATTATTATTGAACTAAAAACAGAAGAGGATTTAAAACACACAGAACAAAAATATAGCCAAAGGATATATATAGTTTTTTTCATCTAGATAAAAGCACACCACAAGTAAATATTTTTAAGAAGACCACAGTGACACTCATAACAAAGCATATTATATTACTGAGGCAAAAATCTGTTAACATAGAAATGTGAAAATGCAATTTTGTAATATATAAAGTTATTCTATATTGTTATTTAGATTCATGGGTTTTGTCTTCTCTTTTTGGTGCATAAAAGCAAGGTGGTTTTATATAAAAAAAATTCATATATACATTTATATAGTAGATCAGAATCACTTAGCAAATTGACATGTCAGAAACGACTTTGAAGAAAAAAATAACAAATAAAAATACATAGTATATATATATACAAAAAATAAATGAAATCTACACTGTAATATAAGTTGTACAAAGAAAAGAAATAATTATTTTTAATCAGCTGGTTACACAAAGTCTAACTAGCCTGAGTCTCTGGGTCTCCAAATCTACAGTTGAATTCAAGAACTTTGATTCCATCTGCTGCAATCATCAGTCCAGCATACAACACACCTGTATGAAACAGTAACAAATCACCATGACAACATACAGGTAATCAAACAAAAGATGCACTTTGCACCTGTTTTAAATATACATCTTTTGTTTAGATAAACCTATGCACTTATTAATAGTTATACATATAAAATATTAATACATCCTTTGTTATTTTGTTAAACATAGCTTTAGAAAAAAACTTTGTACCTAGTAATACATCCTTTGTTACTTAGTTAAACATAGCTTTAAAAAAAACTATGTACTTAGTAATACACATACAAAATTAATATAGTCTTTGTTAATTTGTTAAATATAGCTTTAAAAAACTATATACTTAGTAATACACATACAATATTAATATAATCTTTGTTAATTTGTTAATAGTTCTTTTCTGTTGCAGATTATTATTTTCTTAACATATGAAATAATGTTGTATTACATGCATTTATTTTAATTAATAAATAATACCATCACTTCAACCACATGTCTCGCTAACAACAATTAATGATAAAGAAGATTATGATGTCTTCAATAACAGTAATCATACAATAAGCTAATACAAAGGTATATTTTAGTTTATATCAGTAAATTTATTACCAACATATTTTCTGTTTTCACTCCTTAGACCATCCACAGTCTTCTGTAAAATGTTCTTCTTTATGTAGTCAACCTGCTTCTCAGTCAGCTGAAATAAATAAATAAATAAATAAATAAATAAATAATGTTTAAATAATTAGCAAACACACACAAACACACACACACACACACACACACACAGTTGTGTCTGTGTATATCTGACAGAGTGAATGTAAACTGTATATTTATATACTATATA
The DNA here is from genome assembly GCA_012295275.1 of Chrysomallon squamiferum. Lineage (NCBI taxonomy): Eukaryota > Metazoa > Mollusca > Gastropoda > Neomphalida > Peltospiridae > Chrysomallon > Chrysomallon squamiferum. The sequence continues at coordinate 8,229,119 of CM022674.1, forward strand.
ATGTAAACTATATTTATATAATATATATAATGTAAACTGTATTTTTATATAATATATAATGTAAACTGTATATCTATATAATATAATGTAAACTGTATATTTATATAATATATAATGTAAACTGAATATTTATTTAATATTAATGTAAACTATATAAATAATATATAATGTAAACTGTATATTTATATACAATATAATGTAAACTAAATATTTATTTAGTATATAATGTAAACTGCACATTTATATAATATATAATGTAAACTGTATATTTATATACAATATAATGTAAACTACATATTTATATAATATATAATGTAAACTTCACATTTATATAATATATAATGTAAACTGTATATTTATATAATGTAAACTGTATAGTTATTTAATATATAATGTAAACTGTATATTTATATAATATATAATGAAAGCTGTATATTTATTTGATATATAATGTAAACTGTATATTTATATAATACATAATGTAAACTGTATATTTGTATACTATATAATGTAAACTGTATATAATGTAATTACATTAGGGTAGGGACACAGGGAGCCCATCCCACCTGTGTTGGGTCCACTGTCTCCTTCAAAGAGTCGCTTGTGGTCCTGGGCTGGGGGCATCATACACACCGTGTCTCCGTCAGTGAATGCCAGCACCTACAGCATTAATGTTACATACAGACTCAGTGAATGCTAGCACCTACAGCATTAATGTTACATACAGACTCAGTGAATGCTAGCACCTACAGCATTAATGTTACATACAGACTCAGTGAATGCTAGCACCTACAGCATTAATTTTACATACACTCAGTGAATGCCAGCACCTAAAGCATTAATGTTACATACAGACTCAGTGAATGCTAGCACCTACAGCATTAATGTTACATACAGACTCAGTGAATGCTAGCACCTAGAGCATTAATGTTACATAACAGACTCAGTGAATGCTAGCACCTACAGCAGTAATGTTACATACAGACTCAGTGAATGCTAGCACCTAGAGCATTAATTTTACATAACAGACTCAGTGAATGCTAGCACCTAGAGCATTAATTTTACATAACAGACTCAACAGATGTTTGTATTAAACTATACTGACATCAAAGTCTAAAATTAGAGATGAAATTAAATCTACCTAAATTACAAATGAATAGTAAAAACTAGATTTTGTTTAATCTTGTGTTTGTTTTGAGTATGAGTGTGTATGTATCTGTGTATCAGTGAATCTGGATATGAGTATGTGTGTCTGTGTGTATGTGAGTGTGTGTCTAAAATTGTGTATTTTAAAAATAAGAATTCAAGAAAAATGAAATGTTGTACAAATAAAATATATGAACACTCACTGAAACCTCTTTTCCTTTCAACAACTCTTCAATGACAACAACATCACCAGCGCTGCCAAACACTCTGTCCTGTGTAACAACAGTCGTAACATCAAATGCATTAAACAAGTATTTATACAGAGATATCACTGACATTTTCTCATTTTTTTATACTTTACACTTACATGAATCAAATACTTAGTTTGTAATCAGAATTATTCAAATGAATTCACTAAAGCCATGTGGGATAAAAATTAAAGATAAAATAGAAAAAATTAATAAATAAATAAAACTTAAATATTTAAATGTTTTCAAAATGCAAATGTATTTGGTTTCACAAACTGAGATAACCCCCCCACAGTCCCTGGCAGTAAGATAAAATAACATTTATCAACATTCTGACTTTACAAAATTAAAAACAGATTTGAAAATCAACATTTATTTGTACAGAGCATTAGTCTAAATACAAAATAAATCAATTTACATCAGTACTGTGTATTTTTCTAATACTAAAATAATTTACCATCAGCATTTTGTAAAATTATAAAACAAATATGAGATTTTAGCTAAATTAAATTTAATTATAATTTACCTGTAAAACTGTTCTGACAACGTCACACGCTTCTTCCTTTGTGTCAGCAACAACTACACCTTTACCTGCAGCCAGACCACTAACTTTGATAACTTGAGCCTTGTAACTGACACTAAGAATAACAAACAGATATCTAGTGTAACACTAGTTTCTTTCACTATAGTAACTAAAAATAACAAACAGATATCTAGTCAAACACTAGTTTCTTTCACTATAGTAACTAAAAATAACAAACAGATATCTAGTCAAACACTAGTTTCTTTCACTATAGTAACTAAAAATAACAGATATCTAGTCTAACATTAGTTTCTTTCACTATAGTAACTAAAAATAACAATCATTACTTTTATATAATGAAAGTAAATTTCAAATCAAAGGTATAAATTAAAATTATCACAAATGAGACTCATCTATGAGTGTTTACCTTTTATTTGTCTGTACCAAAACCATAAATTGGAGAATGAAAAAACCTTCAGTATTAAATTTTGAAAACTGATTAGATTGTAACATCAGATTTATAATTAGTAATATGCTCATATATACTTTTGCAACAACTGTTTAGCTAAATCAGAAGAAATAAAACCAGTATTAAAATATCAAACATGAAACATGATTTTTGTTCATAAAACAGTGGTTTTGAGGTTGTTGTATTTTCAATGCTATGATCAAACAGGGCAGAGTTAAAATTTTATTTCAATTTTCTGTGAAGTCTGCGCAGCAAATGCATAAATTATAAAACATTGAAATATTCTGTGATACAGTAACAACTGCCAGTCAAGAACACTTTCAACATTCCATGATTGGAATTTTTCTTTTTTTAATGGTGTGGATACACAGTTAACTGATGTGGTAAAAATAATGAAACACTTTGTGTTAAAACATAAAACTGTCAACTTCTCTAAATCATTAAATGGTATCCAAAAGAATGTATTATAAAACAAAGTGGGCACAGCTTAATAATAATAATAATAAAGGATTCAAAAATACATTCAATATATATATATACATATATAAAACATCAATCCCACATAAATAAAAACCAGAGAATGTGATATTACAAAATGTGATATTTAACACGTAAAATGTGTTTTTTGTAACAGGAATCCAACTACCATCATACTTTGCTGATAATAAAGTAATAAACTGATTAACAAAATTAATGTTAATAATTAAATAATCCAGAACTTTAAAAAAAATATTAACCTGATACATTTTGTTAAAAAGTACACAGGTAACATTTACTTAACCAAAAACTGATCTGATTAACATAATGACTATTTCTAAAACTGAGGTAAGTAGTGCATTGTTAAAAACATGACAAATTTCAAAACAGTGCACAATAAATGTTTACCATCCTTACGAATTAATGTGTTTGCACGCCTCATCGCATTCAGTGAAACATCGGAACTTGGCTGTGGGAATTCCATGACGAATCATAAACTTCTTGGCAAACTCCTTACTGGCTTCAATCTCTGCTGCTTTAGCACTGGGTCCAAAACATGAAATACCTGTCAAACCACACCACATAGATTAAACTACTGTTACATGGGTTAGTCAAAGCATGTAAAAGTTATAAATGAAAATTTTTCTATTCTGTCAGTAAAAATGATTATAATCTTTCTGTCTCTATCTCCATATATATGTTTATATCTTATACATACATATATATATATATATATATACACATAGATTTTCCTGAAAGGATGTTTTGATATATACACACACACACACACACACACATACAAAGAGATAGAGAATAAACAGAGAGAGAGAGAAGAAGAGAAAGAAAGATAGTATAAGTTTAATCACAAACTACTTGGTGTGCCCATATTTTATAATACTCTGTATCACAAAACACAATTACTCCATAAACAATTTCTTATCTCGTCTAGCTGGATGTATCACAATTAAGAGCAGACACATTCTGTGAAAAATTGCAGTTTTATGATGAAACAAGATTTATTGGCATCCTGCAGAACAAAGAGAGTTAGTGTCTACAGTATGAGAATCTGATGCATGCTGAGGAATTCATTTATTCATTCATCAAATAAATAAAATCCAATTAGCGACTCGCCGTGTTGCTTTAAGTGATCAGAAAGTCCAGCTGCCAAGGGATCCTCAGGTCCTATGATTACCAGGTCAATATTCTTGTCACTGCACCAGTCGCAAATGTCAGAAAAATCCTTTAAATTAATACCTGCAATAGAGCATCAAGTGAAGTGTTATCATATCAAAGTAAACTGTATACACTTACACAGACAAGTGTGAATTAGTCTGTCTAATCAGTTTAAACTTGTTGACACGATGTCACGGAAGACGTATTAGATCATTACTTGAGTTTTATGAATGGAAGTTAACATGGTTTATAATAAAAACCAGCTTCTATAATAATTTTAAATGTGATAACAAAATCAATGAAAGATTTTTTTTTACAAAATAAATTTTTGATTATATCAATGAGATTTAAAATGGTTTATAAAATATCAAGTTTAACAGTTTTTATAAAACAGCTCAGATATTGATTCTCTTGTACAGTTTTAACCAATGTCATGGAAGAATTTAATTAGTAGGTGGTTTCATGAATAAGATTAAAATATTTATAAAACTAATACAAATGTTCACTGTATGATGGTACATTTTTATTTAGCAGAAACTGAGATCATGTTCAAACAGGGGTGTTTTAATGGAAGATGTCAAGTAACTTTTGAGTAATTATTTGATGAATTTTGTTTTATAGTGAAGTTGAAATACATAAATTTCTTAAAAGCCTCATATATTTTATTAATATTTTTGATTCTTTTTTTTCACATGTTTATCAAAAGCATTATTTGCAACATACTGAATATGGAGTAAACTAAATCTAGTAACAAGTAAAAATCATCAACAGTTTTATTGCTCTTTACACAAACTATTTTACTAAATTGGTTATTTATTTTGAACACATAAAAAATAAATTTTGATTTCAGCTGGAAAAAAAGTCTGAGGAATTTCATATAATCTCTTTATTCCTGCATTAGTAATAAAATAAAAAATGTCTGAAAAATGGTGATGAAAAGTGAATTTGTGAAGATCTGAATTAGAAGTTGATCCTTTCAATGCAGATATTTTCTAGATCTCCTTGATTTCATCAAGTTAGAAATGAAAATAAAATTAAAACATCAGATGAAAAAAAGAGAGTCTCATATTCTGCGCTTTTAGTAAAGTATCTATCAGGATGTTTTATTATTATGACACTGCTTCTAGACAGTATCAATTTATACAACAGTTCACCAAGTACTCACAGATCAATAACGACAATCAATTTACAGTTTAATCTAAAAAACACAATCAAACAGGGTTTTAAAAAAAGTAAAGTAAAATATCCAGAATAAAACATTTCTGATATTGAAAAAGTAAAGTAAAATAAATAATTAATCAAAGGATAAACTAGAAATTTATTCATTTATAATTAAACTAACAGAGAGAATTCTCTAACACTGAGTTGTTACAGACCTTGGACATCAAACTGAGAAAACTGAATTAATAACACAATTTAGAAAGTATCATAAATAATATCTATCTATTCATCAGTGTCTTTCTTTCTGTCTGTAAGTATGTATATGTCTGTCTGTCTGTATGTCTCTATCCATCTACGCAAACACACACACAAGCATATACAAAATAACATACCTACTAAAATTATACATTTATGCAAACACATATATATGATATGAATATACCATATATGTACAGATGGACATGCACATATGGAAAGTATGTTTAAAAATACTTAAGCAGCAAGGAATCTTTTACATGTACTAAAATACTTACAGACATTGGTGATCTTGCTGCCATCACCACCTCTGGTGCCCGCATTTCCTGGTGACACAAAGACAGACTCAACCTGACTAGACTTTGCTAATGTCCAGGCTATTGCATGTTCTCTCCCACCTGAACCAATGAGCAGCACTCTACCAGACATATCTACCTGTGTAATAAAACAGCATATTATACAGCATCAGCTGTCACATGTCAACAGTGCTAACAATAAAATTTTAAAAATCCTAAATGAAAAGATGATTATAAAAAAGAATATTTAAATTTAAGTTTAAGGAGTAATTGTTGAGATATGTCAGTGTGCTTGCTAATCACTGGCAGGGCTGGTCATTGTAAAATGCTGCAAAAAGCATTAAAAGCATTAAAAACAATGTTTCTGACATGTCAGAATTTCTCATTTTTTAAACAATTTTATCTTTAAATGAAAAACTGTTGTTAATATGGTGTAAAAATACAAATAAGGTTTTTAATGAAATAACATATTTACATGTGGTTTTTAGATCAAAATATAAAATTGTTTAATAATTCATTATATAAGAGAAAACCTGCTACCACTATACTTTACTGATAATAAAGTTTTATCTTTTGAGAAAGATAATGGAATGTTTGAATACAGAACTTACTATGATGAAACAAGATATTGTTGATAAATGAACTTAATATTTCTAGTGAAATTAAAAGGAATCAAGAGTAGAAAAAAAAGTGTTTATTTTCTATGCAGTTGATGAGATTGTAAAAACAGCCAAACACAGAATACATTGTAAACAGGTGAATTATTAAATCTGTCTATCTATATCTATATCTATATCTATATATATATATATATATATATATATATATATATTATATATACACACACACACACACATATATATATATGATATTTCTGACCTATTGTCTTTAGACATATGCCAAATTGCTGAATCTAGTTTTAAAGATAACAATAAATTTCCTGTTTATTTATTTATCAATTTATAAATGCACCCCAAAGACCAGTGCATAGATTATATATGACTTTCTGAACTTGGCAAATAAATTCTTGTTGAAATATTACTTGTTTGAGTTGTGTGAGTAATGTTTAGACTCTAGGGAAGTGATTAAGTGTGTCTACTACTTGCTGTACTAGTTAGCTGAACTGTTAGTATTATCTGGGTCTCTGATAGAAATGATTTTTAAGAACTAAGGCTATATTAAAGTTTGTGAGTCTGGTGTTGGAAAGGAGTGGCACTGACAATCCAAGTTAGAAAATTAGGTTTTTTTCAGTTAAAAACAAATTCTTTTGAGTTTTTTCCAGTGAGAAATATTTCAGGTGTGGTTTTGTCTGATTAATGGATGACTTTTGTCCAATAAATGGAGTGGAATTTTGTCTGGATCAGTGCCAGTTAGTTTAGTTTCATTAAGTGATGTACCTGATCAATTTGATGATGTTATACCCATTTACATACACATAGAGTTGATGTCTGTAATCGTATTTATCATTATTTATAATGAGTAATTTCTTCTCTTTTAATTTTACACATGAAATTTACAAAAATGTATAGTTCGTCAACTTCGGTTATGTTGTTGTTGCTAAAACATAAAATAGAATCTGATTCTAAAGTTCAGTCACACGAACACCCACAGTGCATCATTGAATGTTCATCATATTCATGACTGTATGATCCAGTATAGTGAATATGAGGAACACGTATTTTAACTAATATTTGAATAAACTACTCAATCGAGTAGTTGTGTAAACGAACAGTCGCAGAGACGATACTTACGGCAGTAATAAAGGATCGGAGAGAAAATCGACTGTAAAATTGTCACGAAATGTTATCGATGAATAAATGAAGCCACTCTGTCTGTAAACAATGTATTACCACGCGTAGTAGGTTAATGCAAATTTCCCGCTGGGCCTTCATAGCGCATAACACATAAAGGGAGATAACTCCAAAGTGCTCATCATCGCTCAAAAAACGATTTCTCTTCGTTCGGTTTGATTAAAATAAAATCCACACTCAAATCATTGAAATGAAATTGTGTTATTTAACAGAGTCATTTAAATAAAAATAATAATTCTGCCATTTTCAAGTAATTCGTTAATTATTGTTCATCCAATCAGAGATAAGAACTTAATAAATTTGGTTGATTTATATTTAAAAGGAATAAAGTGTTTATTCTATGTATCTTGTGTGTTTACATATTCAAAATATTTTCCTTTCTCATAATATTTCTCAGTACTAAACTTTACACTTGAGTCTTTAGGGCATACAATCAAGGAGTTGGCCCCGGGCATCATCAGACCTCTGCACGACACTGATCTTACGTGTGTACCTGAGTGAGTTAGGCCATATTAAAATAACACGCTGGTATTTCTCAGTTTGGGACGGTACGCTCTATATCTGTCTTATCTAATCTTGTATTATTTACGTGTGTAGAGGAAACACCGTAGCTAACTAAGCATTCAGTTCTGCCAATGAATTATGTTTGTATTTCTTGCTATTTTTAAACGAATACAGTTACAAAAATGAAGGGATGTGAAAAGAAAAAGACTGAATTTTGTTTTCGTTTGACCAAATAAATTATATTATTTGTGTTGTATCAGGGTGTTATATGAATACAGCAATCTGTAACGAAGTAACGTTGTGATATCACGTAAATATGCAAATAAACGAAAGCACGCAATAATGCACGCACGCACGCACCGAAACGCACACGGCTAACATACATTATTAGACAAACGTAATTTTTTTTTTTTTTCACTCAATCTCAAAAACGAAAAATCTCAGTATTTTGAAGCTGACGTGGAAAGGAAAAAATATAATAGAAAAAAAGGAAAGAAAACTAAAATAAAGAAAAACAGAAAAATCAATACGGAACTGATTTTTTGTATAAATGGACTTTAAAGATACACAGTCCTGATTAAATTAATTTTTTAACTTTATCGACTTTTGTGATAATGGTGCTCGAAACACACTGAAGTGACTTGTTTTAATTCACGCTGAAGGCAGCTTTAATACGTATTTTAAACACTTATTTTAGTGCAATGTGAGAAATTCACTCTCACTCTTTAATAAACCATAATATGTCACTTCTTTACACACAAACGTAACCAGTGGCAACATATAACTTTGTTACTGAAAACAAAGATGTGTTTTTTATTAATGTAAAAACCGGAGGTGTTTACATAGTGGCTACGAAATGGTCCATAGCAAATCGTTTATAACAATCAGTGCACAGCAAAACTAACACGTCTGTGTAACAAAGTCTGTTTAACAAACAGAGCATGACAATGATTTTCTTTGCTTTTACAAAATATTAATATGGCCAAGTATGTATGTATGTGTGTATATACGTGTGTGTATGTGTGTATGTATGTATGTATGTATGTATGTATGTATGTGTGTATATACGTGTGTGTATGTGTGTATGTATGTATGTATGTATGTATGTATGTATGTATGTATGTATGTATGTATGTATGTATGTATGTATGTATGTATGTATGTATGTATGTATGTATGTATGTATGTGTGTATGTATGTATGTATGTATGTATGTATGTATGTATGTATGTGTGTATATACGTGTGTGTATGTGTGTATGTATGTATGTATGTATGTATGTATGTATGTATGTATGTATGTATGTATGTATGTATGTGTCTGTGTGTGTGTCTGTATGTATGTATGTATGTGTATGTATGTATGTATGTGTGTATGTGTGTGTGTGTGTGTGTGTGTATGTATGTGTATGTATGTATGTATGTATGTATGTATGTGTGTGTATGTATGTGTATGTACGTATGTATGTATGTGTGTGTATTTATGCATGTGTATGTGTATGTGTATGTGTCTGTGTCTGTGTCTGTGTCTGTGTCTGTGTCTGTGTCTGTGTCTGTGTCTGTGTCTGTGTCTGTGTGTGTATGTGTGTGTATGTGTATGTGTATGTGTATGTGTATGTGTATGTGTATGTGTATGTGTATGTGTATGTGTATGTGTGTGTGTATGTGTGTATATATGTACGTATGTGTGTATGTATGTATGTTTGTATATTAACTGCTGTCGGCTGTTTCTGTGATGTTCGTATCGGTCAGTGTTTCGGTTACGTAACTAGAATAACGTTACTTCATCTCGATACAATGACATTGACACGGATAATGACTATTAACATCAGTTTACTTTTGACAGTAATTACCCAACCTATAAATATCCCTGCTTGAGCTGCTTTGAGAACGATTATTTCGGATACAGGACAAAACTCGACTCAGTCAAAAAACAACAACAACAACAACAACAAAAAACAAATCCGCAGGACCAAATCGCACACGTTTAATCAGTTTTGTTGGCTCTGATAAAATGATCACTAAATGACACAATCACTGGAATACGACAGGTTTGTGCATATGGAGGTTACTGTTATATTTGTTTTATGAATAAAAAGAAAGAAAGAAATAAAATACAACAAAAAAAACTAAGATTTTCTTTTGTTTGGATTTTGTTTAGTATGACTGTGGCATATTTTGTTATTGTGGTATTTTTACTAATATTCCCCCCCCCCCTCCGTTACCGACTATTTCTTATTTGCTGAGTGAAAAGACCCCCGTCAAAAACTAAATAAATAAATAAAATTAAAAAAAAAAAAAAAAAAAAAAAAAAAAATCTAAGAAAAAATAGAACAACAAGAACGGCTATTTCAGTTACTGGACAGGTGGGAATGAACCGGTGAAATGTGTGGTAGAATAGATTGAAGTCTTTATAAATATATATGCAAATCAAAATAAGGTATGAATATCACTGGTATGATTGCAAATGCAGCTTATGAAATCTGGCATGCAGACTTTTCTTCTGAAATAATCAATCTCGCTTAAATCCCAGTTTGTGAATTATGCCAAGAAAGCGGTTCGCGGTTTAGTTAGCCAACAAAACCACGTCAAGAGATTCTTCAGACGATGTTCAGAGCTCTGCAAGATACTTGAGTAGTTTGCTTAAATTAACTAATGATTGTTCCTCTCTTATCAAATTCGTGTAAATAGACAGCTTACTGCCAAATCTATGATTATAATCTTTATATAAATATATTCATTATCCTTCTTGAATTATACACGAAAAACAGAGTGGAGATACCATTACAAAGGACTGTAGCCTGTGTCAGTATTCTGCAGCCGATTCCTTATACGAGAAATGCAGAATCAGTTTAAGAATGAAACATTTGTTATTTGATAGAAGCGTGCAAGTCTCAGTTACTTTTTAAACACTTAATTATTTTTGAGCTGCAGAAGACTGTTCTAAACAGGTTTGTCTAGTCGTTTGTTTATGTCTTTTAGAACACCCATAGTATCTTTTCTGTTCAAATTAAAGTTGCCCCGATTAGTCAATCACAAATACTTTCTACTACAACTGTCTGTATCAGTAGATATCAGAGTACATCTTACTGTGAATTTATCATATAATTCACTAATTCGAGACATCGCCTTTCCAATCAAAGAATTAATCAAATATTTACATTATATTCAAATTTAACAGTTCATAAAATAATTGCATTTAATTTCTTTCCAAACAAAATATATTATCTCGCAGATGTCTAGAATCCTTCAGAAATCATCAAATTAATCTAACTCTTAATTAAAGCCCCACATAAAATATGTTTTAATTATTTCATCCATTCATCCATTTATTCGTTTCTTTATTCGTTCTCTCATCTATCATTTATCCGTCAATCTATGCATCCATCTATCTATTCATTCATCAGTTCATTCATCCGTTTATTTATTCGTACGCTTTTGTTCGTCCGTTCAACACAACCATTCGTTCTTCATCTGCCATTCCTTTGTATTCAGTCAGTCAGTCAGTCAGTCAGTCAGCCTCTCATTCATGACATTCGACTGAGAATCGTGTCTGACTCTTATTAACTTTAATGATGACCGCGGAAACGACAGACAGGATTTCGGACACAGATTGACTTCGCGTGTTTGAAAACATTTGTTCGAGAGATATGTTAAATGTGCGGCTATCACCTACAAGTTTGAGATTACACGTGATAAATGTTAAATACACTCAGGGTTAATCTACACGTGTCCAGTTTGTGGTGTTACTGTGAGTGTGACAGAAACACGTGGGAGAATCTACAACGTCGACTAATACTGAGCCAAATTTATTTTCTCCCAAATATAAGTAAACCACTAATGTTAAGAGACAGTTTTATTAGATTCATTTCATATATGATTAATATATAATATAATTATGTTATGTTAGAAATCCACATTTCTATTCTAAAAACATAAAACAAAAACACACAAAAGAACAACAGAATTAATTATATTTGCATTGATTATTTTTAATCATTCAAACATCTGACAGAAAATAAGAAGAATAAAACAGACATCTGTGTTACAAAGACATTTCTTAGTCTTCAAAACATCTAATTGTAATTAGGCATTACTTTTATCTATTATATATTATATAGTCTCTTTTAATCTGTCTGTCTGTCTGTTTTTTCTGTCTTTCTATCTGTATGTCTATCTTAATATCTATCTATCTATCAGTCTGTTTTTCTGTCTGTTTGTCTCTCTCTCTCTCTCGCTATATATATATAAAACAATAACAGTAATAATAGTGTTTGTTTCTAAATCACGAATAACCTATTCATGTCATATTTGTGTGGTGATGTATTCAGACTTTGCTTCACAGCAGGAAGCGTATCAGTAGTTTGAAACAGAGCTGACTGTTTGCTTATTGTCTCACTCTGTTATTTTTAGTTTTTTAGCGTTGTTATCTCTCTCTCTCTCTCTCTCTCTCTCTCTCTCTCTCTCTCTCTCTCTCTCTCTCTCTCTCTCTCTCTCTCTCTCTCTCTCTCTCTCTCTCTCTCTCACACACACACACACACACACATATTTCTATACATTTATAATTAGACGTACACCCACTCAAATTTTCAGCTAAGCACATAACGAAAGAATAAGAACTTGGAACAAGAAGAATCGCCTCTTTAAGCATTCCTGAAAATGAAAACAGGCTACAAATACAGATTTAAATGTAACAGTGGGTTTTCTTATCATCTGTTGACACAAGGAAATAGGTGCATCTCTTAGGAATCTGATGAAGCCAGATAATGAGTTGTGGCAAATAAATACTGTCGTTTATAATCATTTATTAATTAGGTGAAGAGAATGCTGGTCAGATTCATTTTATATGACATTGTTAAGCCGTACTTAAATTAGAAAAACCAATATGTATTCATTGATAGGTTTAAGGCCCTTTTGTTTCCATTTAAGTCTGAGAGAGGGGCAAAGAGATAAAGAGATGAAAAGGCAGACAGAGAGAGAGAGAGAGAGAGAGAGAGAGAGAGAGAGAGAGAGAGAGAGAGAGAGAGAGAGAGAGAGAGAGAGAGAGAGAGAGAGAGAGAGAGAGAGAGAGATTTTTAGAATATCTGAAGAACACATAACAGAGACGTAAAACTTTAAGACTGAAAAACTGAGATTTCCATTGTAATCACAGACGTTCGGGTTACTGCTCAACCGTAAAGTTACCTTTGTGTTTGGGAAATGTGTAAACAATAGGTTTGTTTATTAGCAGTAAGTACACGCTAAACCTTGGCGATTTCTTTATTACAAAATGATGAGATTTGTTTTGATGTGGTATCATTTATGGGCTTTTCTCAAATCCTATTTACCCTAACAGTGAAATGGAACTGGAAGTGGACAAGCTATCTTGTGTTCCTCTTCATTAGACCGATCTGTTAAGTTTTGTGAACCAGTTTAAGATAAAGACATCTGTTTCAAGGTTAGAAAACAACATCTTTTATAAGAAGAAAAAAGGAAAGAATAAATATATATAATTTGAAAGATTTTATAAAAGATATATATCCATATGTAAAATAATAAATTATATAATATACCAAAATAATCATGATTATATATATATATACATTTTTTTTTTTTTTTTATTTTTTTTTTTTTTAGTTAAACCAAAATACCAAAATTATTAAAAAATTCTCCAAATAAAATGTCTATTTACAATGTCAGTAATTTCATGTAACGAGTTATGATAACAGAGTTTAAATACGGTAACTGAAAGTAAAACTTATGTGAGTCATCTCTAAATCCTATATAAGATCAGTTTTCTGTGACGTCAAAAATTTACTATGTCATAAGCAAATACTATGACAACAGAAAGCTCTGAATGGCACCAGTAAGATTAACATGACATCAATAAGTTCTGAATGACATCATAAGTTCATCTACTGCTGTGTATGAACTCAGTAAATTCAACTATGTGGTGTATGAACTCAGTAAATTCAACTGTATGGTGTATGAACTCGGTAACATTCAACTATGTGGTGTATGAACTCAGTAACATTCAACTATGTTGTGTATGACATTAGTAAATGAAATAAGAAAAGAAGACAAATTCAGGTCGAGTAACGTATTTAAAACAGCGGACTTGACTAAACGGAGCGGACTAAACGAATCTGTGAGTTGTACAGAAAGCTAAATGTCTCACATTGTACACTGACAATACACTGAGTTCCAGCGGCTCCGTTCGTGACTTTTACACTGCAGTTGTCAAAGTGTTGTTTTCAGAGATTGTAGCTGCCAGTTTGAAGTACACGCTAATTACCCCCATTCAGCTCCTGCTGCCTGCACGGACACGGACATTATGACGGACTGGTCAGTGTCCACTGGTCAGTGTCCACTGGTCAGTGTCCACTGGTCATTTAGGGACACATCGATTCCAAATGTTTGAGAAGACAAATAGCGTGCAGTTTGGAGGTTATTCTTCTGGCTTAAAGATTTTCAGTTGTTGACTTGTTTGCAATCTATATGTATATAATATGGATAAATGGATATGTGTGTCTGTGTGTGTGTGTGTGTGTGTATGTATGTATGTATGTATGTATGTATGTATGTATGTATGTATGTATGTATGTATGCATGTATGTATGTACCTACGTATGTTGTATTTATGTGTGTATGTTCGTACTTATGTTTAGCTATGTATGTATGTATGTATGTACGTATGCATGCATGTATATATGCGAGTGTATATATATTTATGTGTGTGTGTATTTATGTATGTAATAAAATATATATATATATATATATATATATATATATGGATGGATTTCTGTCAGGCATATATTTAGGATTTATCCGTGTATATTTAAAATTCAGTTAAATATCTTATTCTAAATCGTGAGACGTTACCTATACCGAGTGTATTTAACATTAATCCCGTGTAACAGGAAACAAATAAATGTAAGACTTGATTTAAAACTTCTCCTACAGCGATAACTTTAAACACGCGAGGTGAGTCTGTGACTGAACTTTCATAGTCACTGTAAACACTGAATCAACAGCATCACACACACACACACACACACACATACACACACACACACACATATAAATAAAACAACAATATTAACATAAACAACAACGACAGTAACAATAACGTCAACAAAAACAACAATAATAAAAAAGAAAGATAAAAGAACGCACATACAAACCAACTAATTATCTTCTTCCCGGATATAAAGATTTCAATTATCATTTAGAAAAAAATAATATTTTCGCTCGATTTAATATGAGTAAAAATAAATAACCTCCTGTGCTTTGAGAAATGTGTATAGTAATATTACCTATCAGCTAGAGCATATCGAATAAAATTCATTTATAGCATATTCTTGCTGTACATTTTAATTATATTGTTCTGTCAAGTAGAAGAAATATATTATTATCGGAAATATGTTATTTGTCAAACTTCGGCAAAGCTTTAAAAAAATAAATAAATAACAGCAGAAGCAGCAACAATAACAATAACAATAATAATAACAGTAATAATAGCTATAGCAACAGTAAGACCATTAGCATCATCATCATCACCACAATCACTCTTCCACGACCATCATCTCCTCAACAACAACAACTGAATAACAACGACAACAGCAACAGCTGTATTAATAGTGTGGGTAAGTTATTGCTGAGCCAAAAAAATAAATAAATAAAAATAAAAATAAAAATAAAAATAAAAATAAAAATAAAAATAAAAATAAAAATAAATAAATAAATAAAAATAAAAATATAAATAAATAAATAAATAAATTTAGATTAAAGAGAATAAAATTAAATAAAATTAAATTAAAGCAGCAATAACGTTTGCACCAAGCAGTAAATATGTGGTAGAAAAATATCAGTGTGCTTGTGTGTGTCGTAGACTTTGTATACGTCTGTGTGTGTAAGAGGTCGTTGATATGTTTCATTTGTATCACTCACAGCAATTAGCTTTTATTACTCGAATATAAAATCTCTAAACCTGAGAGAGAGAGAGAGAGAGAGAGAGAGAGAGAGAGAGAGAGAGAGAGAGAGAGAGAGAGAGAGAGAGAGAGAGAGAGAGAGAGAGAGAGAGAGAGAGAGAGAGAGAGAAACAGTACAAGAATATTACAAAAATCAATAGATAAATTACTCTGACAATGAATTCCTTATTCAATTTACGTATCGCTGCATGAAATAATTACATTATTGATATATTAATAAACATTTCTAAACAAGTCTTCCAGTAAAAAGGAAATTAATTATATAGTTCCATTTCTAAAATGAGAATTAAGTGTTGAGATAAAATAAATCATATAATCCAAATATATAGTGATAATAAAGCGAAGTTGTTAATCCTATCAGCATAGCGTTATCCATATGTAAAATAATAAACGATAATAATAACCAAAATAATCATGATAATTAACAAAATTATTTTGATTCACTACATATTTACAAAGCATATTCCGCCTTTCTGTCATTATGTAACAACACCAGTCTTTCTGTTTGTAGGCATGTGTATATACTGATGCGTTTGTGTGTGTGTGTGTGTGTGTGTATGTCTGTGTGTAAATAATTGTCATATGGAAACACTGATAACAGAAGCTAGTGTTAAGGTGATTTTATAATTAGATTCCAGTGTAAATCTCTTTTTTCTAACAACAGGTTCAACAAAACCATGTCCTGGTCTTGTATTAAACTGCAGTTTAAAATTAACTGATAAAAAAATTGTTTTGAAATTAAGCGTGTAATTTGAAAAAGTGCTGCAGGTGATCTTTGTCCTGTTTTTCTTGTAAACTGAAATCTGCAGGATGGAAAAAAGAAAACAAGAAAGAAAAAGATAACGGGAAAAAAAAGACAAATGAAAATGTCGATGTATGAATTAGCCAATCTTTGAGTATGAAAGAGTCAATCATTGCACAGGAAGACATCACATAGTGTGAAGTTTGAAGTTCCAGTGAAGTCCCAGCTGTGCAAATGAATGACCTGTCCCCTCCAAAGCCTCTATGGTGAAGTTGCAGTCAATAAATCTGCTATTGATGCCCGTAATTATTGATTGGCTGGAAGCAGCGCTGATAGCAGTAATTACTTGTCGTTAATTATCTTTCCTCTGTGAGATTTATGTTTGGGGTCAAGAAGAGATATTTGGTCTTCTGTGCTTCATGAATTCCATTGGATTCTCGGGACAGAGTATAAACTATGGCGATGTCAAGAGATCTCGAATTATCAAGTCGTTTGTACGGCGGGTAGGATCCTCATTATAACGCTTTGCTCTCGTGTACTAGTTGCAAAAGTTTACCTCATGATTCGATATTCCAATTTGAGAACGCTTTAACATTTCCAACATTTACATTAAATACAAGAACATCGACGGGAGAATGGAGAAATTGAATTACGTTCTGGCGTTAAAACCCGAGTGTATAATTAAGAAGCGATTATAAAACTCTCAGCCATAACCTAACTGGCATAATTACAGCGATTGATCTCTGTGGGCCTGTCTCTATCCCTCATGGCACCACACAGCACATTTGATTGATGGCTTAACTCGTTTTTTTCTCGTTCCAAGCACTATTTCATAATTAGAAAATATGCCATCTTAAGTGCCGCAACTCTGACGTCGGATGTATGTCACACAATTCTCACCCCTCAAAAAACTACAATCCAAAACAAACAAAAAAAAACAACAACAATCGTAAAACATTTTGTGAATCATATCGAGGTAATTTAAAAATAATAATAATAATAACAAAAAAATAAAAAATTTATAATTATATTTTTCTTGTGTTTCTAACAGTCTTTACGTTTAAATTAATCATCGATTTTATTTATTTACAGACAGGTAGGCCTAATGACGACTAATATATTTTTAATTTTTAGATTAATCTTTTTTCATTGGTCTTATAATTATTTCATTACAAATACATAGCTGGCGCGTGCCGTAATTTATGTCAACACAGATTTCTAAATTTACAGTACAAATGTCTTCATAATACAATGTCACATCTGTAAGGTGAGCTTCCAGTGAAACTTCTTTTTCCAATAAACGAAAAAAAAAAAAATAAAACGACGGGAAAAAAAAAAAAAAATAAATTAAGATAGGTAAGAATTAAAACGAATTTTGTAGAAAATCATTTACATTTGACAGTGAATTCCAGATTCAATTTACGTATCACAATATAAAATAATTACACTATTGATACATTCTTAAATCATCCATCCATATTATATTTTATCATTTATGTCTGTTTAAAAATGAATTCGACGTAAATAAATACATTGCTATAAATAAACACATTTAAATAAAAGAAGGTATGTATATAACACACACACACACAGACACACGTTTTTCTATTTATTTATAAATACAAAATAACAATACAAGTAAAAAATGTAAATTTATTACTTTTTCAAATCATTTCAAACCAAATTAAATCTTGACGTGAAGAAAATGATTTAGCTTAGGATACAAAATAATGAAATACTTATAACACAACTGTTATGTTACCTGTATCATGTGTGTGTGTGTGTGTGTGTGTGTGTGTGTGTGTGTGTGTGTGTGTGTGTGTGTGTGTGTGTGTGTGTATATATATATTTCCTTTTTTTATTCGGAATTTAATTTTCAGTAAACGTGAAAAGTTTAGCGTCAACAGTTTAGAAATCTCGCCTAGACGTGCGATGTGTTTGAAATGCGAATAGAAAATAAACTGTACAGCAGTAATTGGCTTGTCAGTAAGAGACAGGCTTTACTCGGTAGAGACGAAATATTGATGTGAAAAAGAAAAAAAAAACTTATTTTGTAATATCGTTAAAGCTTCGAGGTCAGACTCTCACATAAATCTGTAAAGAAAACAGAAACCTGCGTGCTTTAACTATATTACGACAAAAGCCGAGTCGAATCACATCCTACCTGCAGTTTTTAACGATGATATACTTGCACGTCAATAAACTTGAAGAAGTTGAAGAAGAATATCGAGTTATTTTAGGCTTAATACTGGAAAGTGCAGCAAAAATTGATTAATTTGCATTTTCACATTAAAAAAAAAAAATCTATTAATTTTTGTGGTATGGCTGTTTTTAGTCACATATTTCAAAACCCATTGCAGTCGTCTATGAAATAGCTCATCTGTTTGAGGCAGACCTTTCTAGAAGGTGAGTCTCTGTGACACGTCAGACTCATTTTCACGGTCCGTTTGTTGAATACGCTAAAACTCACCCATTCACCGGGTTTCGCCTGTTGTCAGTGCCTGACTTTTCCGAACAGTTTTGTGTTAAACAGATTTCTGTGTCTGGCTACACGATAAAGATTGTTTATCTAACCAGTGTATCAACTCAACTCAGTGGCTCACTTGTCTCAACAAGAAAACGAGACAAGAAGATGGGGAGACGAATACACTAAGTGTACACTAGTTCAGATGATAAGCAATGTTGAGTATTAACATTTTTCTTTCTGTTTCGAGATTCCAGAAACTGTTTTTATGTGTTTTATTTTAAAAAGAAATAAGAATAGTATACAAATAAAACAAGACACGTGTTCTAGATAATGTATAAAGTGCCACTAACCGATATCATTAACGAATACTAGTAATCAATACTAGTATTAATACTACTTTTAAAAACCACTAATCAGGATCAGTAATAATATCAGTAATCAATATGACTAACCAGTGCAACTAACACTAATAAATATTACTAATCAGTACTTCTAACCAGTGCCATTAAAAAATAACGTTAACTCAATATCACAAACCATTACCACTAACTCAGTATCACAAACCATTACCACTAACTCATATCACAAACCATTACCACTAACTCAACACCAAAACTAATTACCACTAACTCAGTGTCACAAATCATTACCACTAACTCAGTATCACAAACCATTACCATTAACTCAATATCACAAACCATTACCACTAACTCATATCACAAACCATTACCACTAACTCATATCACAAACCATTACCACTAACTCAGTATCACAAACCATTACCACTAACTCATATCACAAACCATTACCACTAACTCAATATCACAAATAATTACCACTAACTCAGTATCACAAACCATTACCACTAACTCATATCACAAACCATTACCACTAACTCATATCACAAACCATTACCACTAACTCAAAATCACAAATAACCACTAACTCAATCCACAAACCATTACCACTAAATCAGTATCACAAACCATTACCACTAACCACAAATAACTCATAACTCAATACAAACCATTACCACTAACTCAAAACCACAAATAATTACCACTAACTCAATACCACAAACCATTACCACTAACTCATATCACAAACCCATTACCACTAACTCAACTATCACAAATAATTACCACTAACTCAAAAACCATTACCAGAAACTCAGTACCACAAACCATTACCACTAACTCAAAACCACAAATAATTAACACTAACTCAATACCACAAACCATTACCACTAACTCAAAACCACAAATAATTACCACTAACTCAATACCACAAACCATTACCAGAAACTCAGTACCACAAACCATTACCACTAACTCAAAACCACAAATAATTAACACTAACTAATTAACACTAACAAACAAACCATTAGAAACTCAACCACAATCACTAACTCAACACCAAATACCACAAACCATTACTACTAATCAAACTTCTAAAACCATTACGACTATTTGGCACAAATTTGTAACTCAATACACAAACCATTGTTTTTGCCACTTCAAAACCAAAATAATTAACACTAACTCAATACCACAAACCATTTTAAAATTGATCAATTAACTCTTCTTAACCATAAACTCAGAAAACTCAACACCACAAAAATTACTGTAACTCAATTAAACTCAGTACCACAAACACCACTAACTCAAAACACAAATTTAATACTGTCAATCCACAAACCATTACCACTAACTCAAACCACTGGACAAACAGTGGCACCTCAAATAATTAAACAACTAAACTCAGTACCATAACCATTTTAAAACCACAAATAATTCCTAACTAAAACACGAACACAACTCAAACCACAAACCAACCAGAAACTCAGTAACATCTAACTCAACCCACAAATAATTACCACTAACTCAATACCACAAACCATTACCAGAAACTCAGTACCACAAACCATTACACTCAAAACAATTAACACTAACTCAATCTTTAAACCATTACCACTAACTCAAAACCACAAATAATTAACGTTTTCACAAACCATTACCAGAAACTCAGTTCAAAAACCATTACCACTAACTCAGTATCACAAATAATTACCACTAACTCAAAACCACAAATAATTACCACTAACTCAATATCACAAACCATTACCAGAAACTCAGTACTACAAACAATTAACACTAACTCAACAAATATTACTGGAAATGTCACTAACCAGTACCATATATCAGTACTACTAATCAAACTTCTAATATCACTAATCAACACTTCTAAAGTTATTTGGCAGTTTGTACTTTTGTTTTTCCTGTTTACAAATACGTATACCGATTTTAGAAAAGTTTGATCAATTACTCTTCTTACATAAACGAAATCAGCTAAATCTGTAAATTGTCAGAGAAACAGGTTTGTGTAATACAGTTTAATATTGTCTCACTTTTGTATTCATTACTAAACCACTGGACAAGCAGTGGCGCCTCTAAGTGAACAACTACATAGTTTTAGTCTGAGCATATTCCTATTAGAACACGAACACAAGTAAATACAAGCATTAACATCTCTCAACCACTGTCATTATATCTGAACGAGAACATGTATGCATCTTTCAGGGTCATCTTTAAAAAGCGATAGGCAGACATCTTCGTTTTCTGCGAATAGTTCAAAATCTGCACGTATTCAGTTCCTCACAGAACTCTCTGCTTAGTAAAACAAATAAATAATATAAAAAGTGTATATAGAAAAATCTGTATTACTATTACTGGAACCACAAATACTGCAAAAGCTGCCAATATCATACTACTACTAATGCCGATTCTGTTACTGCTATTGCTACTGTTACTGGTATAACTACAAGAACGGTAACAGATTTATTTGTAACGAATTTAGTCTGTTAGTTATCTGTAGAAGCTGGTAGTGGGATTCTGCAACTAAGCAAATCACCTTTATGTAAACTCTGCCAGCTGTTACACATTGTTACCAAGACAGAGTCAACCTTATATGTTTTGAACGATGCTTTTGGTACAGTCTTTACAGAAATAAATGTCTTGTCTTGAATCATGTATTACTTTCTCTTTCTCTCTTTTTTTTTTTTTTCTTCTTCTGTTTCATTGCCAGTGTATATGTGGTGTCTAGATGCTCATTTAGCTCTCGATTCAAGTTTATTAATTTTGGTCCCTGAGAAAACTTTGCCATTACAGCTGTTATTTCGGCGAATGCGGCTGTTTCATATCGACCTCAATCAAAACAGTTCGACCCGTATGACGCTGCCCTTAAATTATAGTGTAATAAAATGTAACCAAAGTGACCCCTTCCTCGAGCGCTCTTTGGCCACATAACAAGTTCTATTGCTTCATTGTGGGGAAATGATCGCATTTCGCTGATCAATATATATTGTGATTAATTCCTGATGCGAATCTCTATCGTGAATACCACACTTACAGAAATGTTGCCAATATCGTAAATGAAAGCGACAATATCGTCCACAGTGCGCACTCGAACCCAGTTTGCAGTCTTCTGCTTAAAATTTCTTTTTAATCCCCACATAAATTCTGTTAATAGCATTGTTTCATATCTCTGTTTTGACATAAAATTAATTGTAAAGCATCCAGAAGCACTAATATGCATGTATTTTTAAAAATACCCCTCACCAGCACGCAAACTGTGCAAAATAGGCACACATGCTAAACTCTTACGAAATCTTCACATTCTCGCAGACACATGTAAAATGACACACAAATGAATTTACGTTTGTACATAAAAACACTAAGACATACATAGACGTAAATATAAACAAACATTAATTAAATATTCATTGTTAAAACTGAACTCTCCTCTGAATGAAGTTATTAGAAAGCATACGAAGACGTCTATTTCGTGTTCACGTCTACTTTCTTAGTAAGTAATTCCTATACAAGTCTAGTAGTTGCCATGTTTTTAAGTAATTTTCAGATAGATTGCGTGACCTGACTATAATCCTATTTACGTCTGACGAACAACTCTTTTCATCGACTTACTTCTTGCTCGTCCTTTCAATTTGCTTTATCAGCTGTGAATTTTACTGAAAATGTACGCTCAAGACAGGGGTCCGTACCATTATTTAAAACACTACATGCATGTATAAGTATGTTCAACACAACCACATGTCTTGTCCACGTTGTTCGTGCTCAAGTCTAAAGTTAATTCTTAGACAAAAACCGCATCCTTGCCAGGAGCGAGAAGAATGCTTGAAAGCCATTATTCTTCTGTTATCCATCCTTTTAATATTTTTTTTCTTCGCCGTATCAAACTGAATTTCCTAATGGTATTACTTTTTTCCATCACATGTATGAAAAGACAAGGATTATCGATAAAGAATTTAAATCCCATGATGCCAATATTGCAACTTTTCATCAGCAAGAATACTTCTAATTTTATTTTATTAGAGTCATGCCAAGTTAGCTATAATATTGTGTGTAACGTTCTTCTATGTAAGCTTCATTCAGCTAATAATTGTGTATTATAAACACTGTATTAAGCTATTCATGCATGCCAAGTTAGCTGTATTCTGTATAAAGTAATTCTATAATTCTATGTAAGCTAATAGTTATATACTGTATTATGAATACTGCATTCATTATTCATATCAATTAGAGTATGCCAAATTAGCTATAGTCTGGGATCTTCATTCAGTTAATAATTATATATCATATTCTAAATTCTATATTAATTTATTAATGTGTGTTAAGTATTTAAAATGCAGCACATGTGTAAAGTGGTATTATAAAACTGTATACATTTATCTATTCTAAATTCGTGCTATGATTATACCTCTCTATATCTTTGCTTAAGCTAACAATTATATATTATTCAGGGAAATTTAGGAATAACACTTTAGATTTATTAATGATAAACAGATTCAATTTTCTATAAGAGCTTGAGTTAGCTAAAAATAAATATTATTTAAGGATTTATTCATGTAAATTGATAAAGCGAATTACAAACATTTAATTAGAATATGTCGAGTTGGATAGATTGCACACACTATAAGAAAATCTACTCACCTGTATAATTAGATAGGCTTATATTATTAGGAAATATACTTAATGGAATATTGTATACCATGGTTCGTGTAATATCTGAATTTCTATTTCTGATTGTGAGTGTGAAAAAAGTGTCTGTATGTTCAGAAATCATTACAGTGTAAGCTGTAAAAACATAACAAGAATCACTTCTGAAGATAATTAAATATATGATTCGGCGAAAAAAAATGGTAATTGATTGTATGCCTTTCCTTGTGTTTGTACATTTAAATCTCTCTTTCTGTCTGTCTATGTATGTATGTATGCATATATCTGTCTACTTGTATCTATCTGTCCTGTCTGTCTGTCTGTCTATCTGTCTATCTATCTGTAAATATAAAATAATGTACGTGATAATTACAGACTAACACTATTAAATATAAATTTATTTTTAAAATGTATAATCTTGTTTATTTCAGCTTGCTGTTTTTCATGTTTGTACAGCAGCTGCACACAAATTATGTGTGATTATCAAAATTTAATGTCTTTTCCTTTTTTTTTAAGAAAAAGAAGAAAAAAGGGTAATAGATTTGCTAATTGTAAGGAAATTATAACTGTCTTTTACGTGAATTTCAATGCAGCTGTTCACTCCATGACACTTCGCATGGACATGTTCCCATGAAGCTTTTCTGTAATTATAGAAACTTTATTTATTTTTTTCCCTTCTAATTAAGCTGAAAAAAGAAAAGAAATACGTTTACTAATTTTAAGGAAATGATCTGACTTTTACGTGCATTTTCATTCAGCACAGGGCTCGGAATATTCCCAAATACGATTAGTTGATAAAAAGACGAGAATCTTTGAGTCTTATTGATCAATGCCGACATGAACAGCGAACACATGTACAAAAGGATTACACAAAAATATAAAAAAAATTTAAAAAAATAAAATAAAATAAAATAAAAAAAAAAAAAAAGTAAACTTAGTAAATAATGCACAAGTTTAATAGAAGTAGCGATACTATGAGGTCGATATAAATAAGTTAAAATGAAATACTTTGGTATATTCTGTGCATAAAGCGTTTACTCTTGTGTGCCGTTGTATTTTATATGGGTGCTTAATTTATTACATAATTTTTTTTTATTATTATTATTAGTTAATGGAAGTCTGTCCATTTCACTCTTTCATCGTTCCATACTCTTCAGGGGATTTTTCTGAGACTAATAATTCAAATCTTATTCCTAAAAGAGACGAATTTCGACAACAAGCAGTTTAGCAGATTTAAAACTTTTAAGCTCTTCTCACCTAAGGCTCCTGACGCTGGAGCTGGGCTCGGCTTTGTTTGATATACAACGTTCTTCCGTCTTCAGGGATCCATCCACAGCAAATGTTAAATGCTGTGAAAAATGTATTTTCTACAGCAGCAAGTCATACAATATTTGTTACCTCAATACTGAACATAATTAAACGTAACTAGTTCTAACGAACTAAGTAAACTCTGTCTAATTGCTGAAATCTTTTGTGTCAGAAGTAAGCAGCGTGTTAGAAAAAGTGGCGAACTGTAAACTCGAGTATTAGCGAGGCGAGGCGCTAAATCAGACGTCTCACCCGCCATTTCGCCTTTTATGTTTAACGCAAATGGTTCTTTTGAAAATTAGTGGCCGTTTCAAAAACATCGAATGTGATGGATGTTGGCATCTTTAGAAGATTTTTTTTATAAGTCATATCTGTGGCTAAAAGCAGTTTTTAACTTGTTTACAGGCATGTGTCATCCTAAAATTATAGTTTTCTAATAATATCGACTTACGTGTGTTTTCATGCACTGCTTTACTTTGTCCTTTAAAAATTATATGTAGTCGTAAAAACTCTTTTTCTTTAGTTTTCATGTAAGCCATGTTCCTGGCTCCACTGTTTTTCAAATAACTCGTCTTGTTTGTACTGATATTCTAATAACAAATCAGACAGTCTATTGAATGCTTGTAATAATAATAGAGATTATATCACAGAATTCGTATACTGTAATCATCCTGGTGTATTTTCTATAAATAAGACTAGTAATGTCTTGTTTATAATTAACAAAAATATATTCTATTCTATATATAAGTTTGTACTTAGCAGATTTATATATTTAGACTTTAGGTCTACTTAAACCAGTTTCTTAGTAGAAAAAAAGTTTTTTCGCCCAGTATTTACACTTAATAGAAATATAATGCGTTTATATCAGCTTGAATTTTCTTTTTAGTATAACAAATAAAGGGCAGTCACAGTAGGAGTTTAAGTAGAACTAACAGAAAGTGGAATTATAGCCAGTTTATTTCTAAACGATACAATAATGTTTTAAAAACTCCGCTTTGCGAAGAATCAATATGAAATACCGGACCCTTGTCTTTATCACAAGTTGAAGCAATTCATAAAGTGACGTTATCTGCGCCACATTATCAGCGCTTGCACCCTGTGTAATTGTGTGCCAGACTTTTTCATTGTGCTCCGAATGGACCGGTTTGATGTTACGTTGAATCACTCGCTTCAGCATCACTGCTTTTATCATTTCATCTCGCGCGCTTTGATGTCTGTGTTTGATCAGCAGCTTCCACCTCATATGCTCCTTGTCAATAGAGAGTCAGAGGAAAAAACCAACAAACGTACGTTAATACATCACGTTGTGTGAGATGACGTATGTTTTAGCCGAGCAAGTGACAGAGATATATCAGCAATATTGCACGCGCTCATATTTTATGTCAACAGTTTATTGTAACTGAGAAATATTTCACTTGAAATATGACTTATCTTTGTGCATAGAGGAATCGATGTTGGAGTTCTATTGTTACAGTATTAAAAACATACAATCATTGAATGCAGAGTTGTATTAATTATTCTATTCGTGGTTGTGGCGTATGGATATTTGCGTGCACATGTATTCACGCGAGCGTATATATAACATAGACGTGCACTTGAAAAAATCATACTTCTTCTTTTCTGCCATCAAAAGCAAGATCTAACATCAGTAGAAGTTCAAAAAAAAAGAGAATATTATCTTTAACTTTGGTCTTTTGCGTTTTATAATGATTAAATAACGAGATAAAGTTTCATTAAAAATATTCCAAGGCAGAAGCGGAAAAATAAATAAAGGAAGAAAAAAGAAAAAAAAAGGTAGAAATAAAAAAGATTTTTTTCTAAAGAGCTCTGTGTAACAGAAACTAGCTATCACTGACATACATACAGATCAGATCAAACCGTCATGAACGACAACTACAGTATCGTGTTCATCAAACTGAAACAAACAACATCGTCATACTGTTGTCGTTATCAAGATGAATACAACAACAGCTTTATATAGTCACAATCAACATGAAACAAACGACAGCGTCATACTTTCGTCATCATATTTACACTAACAAAATGCAACATCTTTCTGTCGGCATACTGACCGACTTTCTGTAATTACAACGTTCGAATTGCTTTATTTTCAAACCGCTAATATGCTCTGTCCATATTTAGACGATATGCTGTAATCTTCAGATCCCACTGGTATGAGATAAACTGTGAAAATTTTTGATTACAGTAAATGTCAGACTTTATGAATAGCGACACCAGTGTTTTCTGATTAACTTGATTGATTTTAGATGACAAATACTAAAACTTTGCATGTCTTGGTTTCTTAACTAACCTAAGTAAACAGGCCGGAAGACGGAATAGCTTAAAGTCCCTTGATTATCGACGTTATTCCTTCTTATATGGCAGGCAGGTCATAAAAATATAAAGGAACCGATAATAAAATTCGATGTGTTTAGTCATGCAAAAAAATTTAGAATCGACTTCCAGTGGCGAATCGCCATTTTATTTCGAATTATTTGCTATTTTATAAGCTAATGTGATCGTGCACGAGGCAATGGCTTGCTGTTATGACACCTTGAGAAGATTTGCCGACCACGTCGAGAGATTGTAGGGGCTTTTCAGATCGTCTCCCTTTAAAAGCAGAATCCAGTATGCAAATAGCTCGGATTATTAGCACGGTTTTATTGTGTTCTTATTGTAGCAATTGCCTACAAAGTGCAACAAGGGGGAAGTAACTCCTTATTTATACACAATCACGTGAACGTAGTATTGGTAATCAGGCAGACACTTCCTACAAAATTGTTGTTTATTGCTGAATATTTTGACCAACATCCGTAAGCACAGAACAAAATGTTTCCTTTTTTACAAGTCGATAGCTTACCAGAACAATGGGGTGTTGTAGTTTGCGTGATATTCGCTGAACGGTGATTTAAAAACATCATTATCGAAAACCAGTAATAGCCGCGTGTTTCTTCTCTCATTGTCTGTGTTCGTCTTAATCGTTCTGAATATCGCCATATGTCTGATGATTAGAAACTACCGTTAGATCCTGTTTTCTAATCTGTTCGTATTATATGTAAATAAAGTATTCAGACACACACACCACAGCAGGTATTCATATATCATTTGTGTTAATATCTTACACCTGAACGATAAACAGACCGACAAACTGACAGAAAGCGAGCCAGAAAGGGACATAGAGACAGACAGATCAGATAATAGTTTTAGTCGTATAATCATTAAATAAAAGATCTCACGCCTTAACGTGGTAAATTAAACATTTTTATTTTGTGTTTAATTAAACGTTTATTTATCATCATGAAAGAGATAACCAACATTTGTTTGTGTGTGTGTTTGTGTGTGTGTGTGTGTGTTTGTGTTTGTGTGCTTGTGCGTGTGTGTGTTTATATATATATATATATATATATATAAAAATCAAATAAACCTAGAGAACTGTTTTGTACACTGTAAGTAAATCAATTTAGTCTAAATACTGATTAATTCTTGCACGAGAAGAGATCTATAAATCATTTATAAACTGTAGTAATACGAATACAAGTAGAGTTTTTTTCTTCATGCTAGCTAGATAAATATCAAAGAGATAAATATAAAGATAGACGACTGATGGGCAATGAATGGACGTTGGGTAGAGAGATTATTCACTGAATAGATGAATGGATACATACATACATACATACATACATACATATATGCTAGTACCTATACTAGTACCTAGGTGGATACATAGTTCACTGATACGGATATTACAAAATAGTGCTTTTATTATTTTCTTACTACAACTATTGCTACTATCACTATTACAACGACTACTACTACTAATTCTATTACTATTACTACTATTACTATTATTTCTACTACTATTCTTATTCTATTGTTCTGTTAATACTGCCAGTAAAAACCACAACATTAATAATAAGAAAACAATTATAACAACAACAATTAGAACAATAACAACGACAACAGCAACAACGACAACAACGACGACGACAACAAGAACAACAATAATAATCTTAATAATAATAACAACGGTAACAACAACAAAAAGAAAAAGATAATATAAAATACAATAATTTACATTGAAAGTAACGTTCGGCCTCTGAACAAAATTCAGCTGTGAAAAATATAAAATCAATTAAAATTCAATTATTTTTTTTTTTTTTTTTTTTTTATTTTCGATTTCTGATAGAAATCCTCACGTCTTGATTACAAATATGTGTAGGAGTCCAGAGTAAACAAGTCAAAGGTCATGCATTGTTTTACAAAACAAAAAACCTTTCTAATATGAGTTATCTTCTTATTTCATTTTGTGCGTGTGGGTGTTTGAAGGGTGATTCTGTTGATATTTTCCCACGTCGTTATTTAGTATTACAGCTTCCGAAGTTTCTGGTTTCACGCTCAGGAATATTAATTAAACTGTCAGCAGTTAGTGTGAAGACGTCGACGTATTTGATAATTACATGTTGGAGACGTATCGTGTTACAGCTGTGTCACAGTTCACAAACACCACTTCGGCAACACTCTCACTTCCGAAAATTTCCACACGACCAGTATTTTGTCCACTTCCATAGACAGATAGATTATATATATATATGTTGGGGGGGTGAGTCTGTCTGTCTGTCTGTCTGTATGCATATCTATCTATCTATCTATCTATCTATCTATCTATCTATATATATATATATATATATATATATATATATATATATATATTTGGTATATTTTACATTAATCCAACCATCCGTCCATCCATCACCCATCATCTATCTACCAATCCAAACTGCTATAATATAATATATTGTACTGTACTGTAGTATACTGTGCTATACTATACTTATCTATACTGTACTGTACTGTACTATCTATATTATACTATAGTATCTATGCAATACTATACTATATTATGCAATGCTATCCTGTGCTATCTACACTATACTATACTATCTATAATATACTGTACTATGCTATTTATACTAAAGTATACTATACTATGCTATGGTATACTATGGTATACTATAGTATATTATATTATGCTAATCTATGATACACTATACTATACTATATTATGCTATGCTATGCTACACTATACTATACTATATTATGCTATGCTATGCTACACTATACTGTATTATATTATACTATACTATATTACGCAATCCTTTGCTGTGCTATGCTAT
This sequence comes from Chrysomallon squamiferum, assembly GCA_012295275.1. NCBI lineage: Eukaryota > Metazoa > Mollusca > Gastropoda > Neomphalida > Peltospiridae > Chrysomallon > Chrysomallon squamiferum. The sequence goes on from CM022674.1 coordinate 8,259,857, forward strand.
ACTATACTATATTATGCTATTCTTTGCTATGCTGTGCTATACTATATTATACTATATTATGCTATTCTTTGCTATGCTGTGCTATGCTATGCTATACTATACTATACTATATTATGCTATTCTTTGCTATGCTGTGCTATGCTATGCTATACTATATTATACTATACTGTATTATATTATACTATACTATATTATGCTATCCTTTGCTGTGCTATGTTATGCTAAACTATATACTATACTATACTGCTTACCTATAATTCATACATTTATCCATCACTAATCCATTTTCTATGTTTATCAGATATCCATCTATCTACTTATCTTTGAAGAACAAAAGACAACTCATGTTCGTATTACTGCACTTTATAAGTGATTTATAGATTTAGTCTGGTCGAAGAATTAATCTCTACTGAGATAAAAACAGATTAACTTTCATGTAAACGACATCTGTGTTGTTTTACTGTACAAACAAGTAGGAATATTTACAGCGTTCTTATAAATAAATAAAGATGTAATTAAATACTGAAAACGTTATCAGCTGCAGTGTATAACGATAACGTCTGTTTTTAATGTTTGATTTAGCGCGTTAGGTCGAAAACCTTTAATCGAAAAAGGAATTTTGAATGTTTTTCGTAAAGCATCACTCATATGTACAAAATGATTCGTGTGTTTGAAATCTGCAGAGAAAATCTTTGATGTATCAAACAGTATAATTACTAGAGAGAAACCCAATGCAATATTTTACATTTATAATCTTTAGTTTGAAATAAAAAGAAGAAGCTTACATAAGAGTCGTTTATTTGCATTTACTCTCGTAGGGAAAACGAACAACAGTTTTTTTCAGTTTTCAAAAGGGTAAAATTACAACTTATATATTTCAGAAACAAAATACTGATGAAGAAGAAAACGAAAACAAAATGATAAATTGTAAATAATAAATATTGAAAAAAAACATACAAACAACAACAACATTAAAAATAAGTATGTATTGAAATACGGGATTAATAGGTGATCGTTGAAACAATTTTAACAACTGCTACAACAGCTGTAACAAATCCGCATTATCTAATAATATCTGATATGGTGTGTGTTATATGGTATTGTTTGATGTCATGTGATGTGGTGTGGATGTTATGGTATGGTGTAATATGGTGTTATGGTATGGTATGGATTGTGTTGTGTTGTGTGGTGTTATGGTATGGTATGGATTGTGTTGTGTTTATGGTGTTATGGTATGGTATGAATTGTGTTGTGTTTATGGTGTTATGGTATGGTATGGATTGTGTTGTGTTTATGGTGTTATGGTATAGTATGGACTGTGTTGTGTTATGGTGTAGTATGGTATGTGTAAGTTATGGTATGGTATGGACTGTTTATGGTGTTATGGTATGGTATGAATTGTGTTGTGTTTATGGTGTTATGGTATGGTATGAATTGTGTTGTGTTGTGTTGTGTGGTGTTATGGTATGGTATGGATTGTGTTGTGTGTGGTGTTATGGTATAGTATGGATTGTGTGGTGTTATGGTATAGTAAGGGTTGTGTGGTGTTATGGTATGGTATGGATTGTGTTGTGTTTATGGTGTTATGGTATGGTATGAATTGTGTTGTGTTGTGTGGTGTTATGGTATGGTATGGATTGTGTTGTGTTGTGTGGTGTTATGGTATGGTATGGATTGTGTTGTGTTTATGGTGTTATGGTATGGTATGGATTGTGTTGTGTTGTGTGGTGTATGGTATAGTAAGGATTGTGTTGTGTTTGTGGTGTTATGGTATGGTATGGATTGTGTTGTGTTTATGGTGTTATGGTATGGTATGGATTGTGTTGTGTTGTGTGGTGTATGGTATGGTAAGGGTTGTGTTGTGTGGTGTATGGTATAGTAAGGATTGTGTTGTGTTTATGGTGTTATGGTATGGATTGTGTTGTGTTTATGGTGTTATGGTATGGATTGTGTTGTGTTTATGGTGTTATGGTATGGTAAGTGTTGTGGTGTTGTGTGGTTTTGCTATATTTTGATGTGTTTGATATTTTCTGGTATAGTATGTAAATGTGTGTGCGTATGTTAGTAGATAGATACGTATATACGTCTATCCGTACTTGCATGAACTGATAACGTGACTAAATACTTGATTGTGTTCGCTAACGCATGCACGCATATTTTAACACTTATTTACATATTTACAAGGCACATTTTCTTATTTTTACCTTATCACATTGACGATAACACTGGCAATAACAACAACTTTTATTCAAAATGTGTTAGTTTAATTAACGTTCTCATTTTCTGAAATCACAGATAGAATAGACATCCTAGTCTGGTAGCAGTTCCCAGATATAGCTTTCAGAAATGAGTTTCTATGATAAATATATTTCTATCATTATCAAATTCTGAGTAATATTTTGAATTAAAGTGTTCACATTAAAAGGTTAAGTATATCATACGTTTTTCTGAAAACTGTGATATCAGTGAAGTGGTGTGTTTATCAACGAAGGAGATACTAGGAATAATTTAAAAAGAAAAATATGAGAATGGCACGATTGTCATATTTTGTAATAAATGTGAAGTACGACCATATGCTGTTAAAATAATGGATGCTGATGTGTTAAAGATTGCTATCCATAAAATAATAAATTGATTAACGATATCATTTCTTTAAACGACAAAGATACTGACGAACATAACATTTGTTATACTAATATGTGTGATCCTTTTAACATAATATTTATAATGGAATGTAATACTGTAGCATATAATGTTAAAAAACGAATAATTATTGTTTACTTTTGTTTAATATTTATATCAAACATATATTACTGAAACAAGCTATAAACTATTGAACTGTAATGGATATATATGTATATACATATTTACTTGTAATAAAACAGCTAAACTGTACAGGTGATATCAAAATTAACTTGATAATTTTCACGCAGTCACCACTTTAAGTTTTGAAATGTTGTGTCACATCTGGGCATTGTTTATACACTCCTCCATACTCTTTTGTATTTTTTTTTTACTTCTTTTTTTTTTTTTTCATACACTATTATTATTATTATTATTATTTATTCTTATTATTATTATTTTTATTATTTAAAGAATTTTCTTGTTCTCGTAATTCATTCTATTTTTAATTATTTTGTGACGTCACAAAACAACATTAAGAAAAGGTTTCAATAATACTTAGTTCTCGCCTAAAAGTTGTCTCTACCAGAAAATAAACGTCATTCTAGTATGACGTTTCTAATCCTAGTCTCTAGTGTGACGTCATTTTAAACACCAGTTCATATTAAAATTTCACTGACGTTATTTTAAAAAAAATCATTTCAAAAAATCCAATCTTTCAAAAAAAATGACGTTAGAAAAAAATGACTCGCCTAAAAAAATGTGACTGTCACAAACAAATGACACATTTCAAAAACAGTTCTCATTTCAAAAAAAAAAATCTGAACGTCATTTAAAAAAAATGACCATTTTAAAAATCGATTTAAAAAGTTCATTTCAAAAAATCACTGGTCTCATTTTAAAAAAATTAGTCTTTGGAAAAATCACTGGAACTTACATCAGTGTCATATTAAATACACCACTACAAAATACACCACTCTAGTTCATGTTACAAACATCACACTAGTGTCATTTTAAAAACATAACTCTAATCACTCTAGTCATGTTAAAAAATTTCACTAAAACTGTCATTTTAAAAAAATCAAACACCACTCAAGGATCATTTCAAAAAAATCACTGGAACTGTCATTTTAAAAAAATGACTCTAGTATCATTTCAAAAATCACTCTAGTATCATGTTAAATCACTGGAACTGTCATTTTAAAAAAAACACCACTCTAGGGTCATTTTAAAAATCACTTAGTACAGTCATTTTAAAAAAATCACTGGAACTGTCATTTTAAAAAAATGACTCTAGTGTCATGTTACTAGGGTCATTTTAAAAAAACTTAGTGTCATGTTACAAACACCACTCTAGTGTCATTTAAAAAAATGACTCTAGGGTCATTTACAAAAAACTCTAGTGTCATGTTACAAACACCACTCTAGTGTCATTTAAAAAAACTCTAGTGTCATGTTAAAACAGTCATTTTACAAAACCACTGTACTGGAACAGTCATTTTAAAAAAAACTGTAGTGTCACTCTAGTGTCATTTACAAAAATCACTGTGAAAACTGTATCATGTTAAAACATTTAGTATCATGTTACAAACATCACTCTAGTGTCATGTTAAATACACCACTCTAGTATCATGTTACAAACATCACTCTAGTGTCATGTTAAATACACCACTCTAGTATCATGTTACAAACATCACTCTAGTGTCATGTTACAAACACCACTCTAGTGTCATGTTACAAACATCACTCTAGTGTCATGTTACAAACACCACTCTAGTGTCATGTTACAAACACCACTCTAGTGTCATGTTACAAACATCACTCTAGTGTCATGTTACAAACATCAGTCTAGTGTCATGTTACAAACACCACTCTAGTGTCATGTTACAAACACCACTGTAGTGTCATGTTACAAACACCACTGTAGTGTCATGTTACAAACACCACTGTAGTGTCATGTTACAAACATCACTCTAGTGTCATGTTACAAACACCACTCTAGTGTCATGTTACAAACACCACTCTAGTGTCATGTTACAAACATCAGTCTAGTGTCATGTTACAAACACCACTGTCGTGTCATGTTACAAACACCACTCTAGTGTCATGTTACAAATACCACTCTAGTGTCATGTTACAAATACCACTCTAGTGTCATGTTACAAACACCACTCTAGTGTTATATTACAAACACAACTCTAGTTTTATGTTACAAACACCACTCTATAGCGTTGTCACTGACATTACTGCACTGTGATGTCAAAGCATCACTCTAGTGTAACGTTACAAGCAGGCACTTCATGTTAACCACGTTTTGAAGTAGGAATTACGAGCCCGCAGCCGATTTATTAGACATCTGTGTCTTTAGTGGCTAATGGTACAAGAGCAGTTCCCCTCTTTTCACCATTTCTTAGAGCGTCTTTGAGGAATATCCTGATAAATGTGTCTCTAAACTGTTTACTCATTGTACAGTACAGAGCGAAGTTTATACCGTTATTAATAAGCGCGACTATGTCCATCAAATCCCCCAGAGGTTGGTAAACGTCCTCAAAGAAGCCGTCGATGATTCCGCTAGGCAGCTGGAGTATTCCTTGTGGCGTTTCCGTGACTAGAAATAAAACAACAACAGTAAGCAGCATTCGTGTCGTCCGATTAGTTTTCCGTTGTCTCTTATTTTCGTCCTCGCCTTTTACTTTGTTTGTTTTGTTAAGAAGTTTCTTTCTCCTCTTCTCCGCGTCTTTCATTGTTTTCACTAAACAGATACTCAGAACTGACAGAAGGAAACATGGTAGAAGCTTCACCAGTAACGCTTGCGTCCAGAAATTGAGTTTTCTAACAAGTTTTTCCGTAGGTGTAGTATCCTTTACATCGATGAACCAAACTGTTTCATTTATATTTGGGTCGTAAGCATTTTTTACCGTGTATATGACACAGTTTGGTATACAAACTATAGCAGTTACTATGGAAACTATTATGATGGTAAGTTTGGCTCTCTGTATTGTGCATAGTTTAGTGCCACTTCTCGGATAGCGGATGAATATATACCGAAATAGTGCCAGAGCTACTGTTAGCCATATAGAAATTGAATGAACAATTACACTGAATAAAGCGTAAAACATGAGAAAGATTGCGTTATACTGAGGAGTTGGTTTGGAAACGAACACATGGTAATTTAAAATAGCGTAAGGAAAGTAAGCCGCCATCGTTAACCCGTCTGACACGGCTAAGCCAGACAGAATCACGTTAGTAGGGGACTGCATCGACTTGCTCGTCAGTACAACAAAGTTGAGAGTATTTGCTATCACACCAAAAATACAGACTACGGGAGCGGCATATCCGTGAATAGGTTCATACCACTTCTGCCACGCCACCAGCGGTGTCGATGCAGTTTGTTCCTGGGAGTCGTTAGCCCACAGTCCCAGAGTGGTGTCTGGGACGGATGTTGCGTTCATAAGCAAAGGCACTGAAGCGAATCCAGTGGTGCTCATGGTTTCTATGGAAACTAAACACCTATACAGAAGTCGGAAGTAGACAGTAAATCCTGATCGGCAAGAATTAAAGAATCTTCAGCTTGAAGCCAGTGACTGGACAGCGAAGAAAGTTACCTGTAAGCAGAAAAAAATATATATCTGTAACATCACTTTTACTATAGAAAATAGTCACTGGAAATAATACTTACATGAGAATATATACAAGTCATTTAAAATAAGAATACAGAAACGGAGAATAACTGAAGAATAACTAATTTATACAAGAACTGCAAAGAACAATGCGTACGAGTGACAGAAAAAGAGAATTATGTACTTGCAATTGAAAAAAAGTATATTTAAAAAAGGATAATATATACAAATGATCTTTAACTGAAAACAAGAATATAGAAAAGTAATTGAAAATGAGAATTATAAACAAGTAAGTAGAAATACAAATGCCCATAGTAACTGAAATAAGAATATCTACATGAAACCTAACACCAGAAGGCTAAGAATATCTACAAGTAAATGAAATCAGATGAAAAACTGAAACAACAATATCTATAAGTCATTGAAATCAGAATATTTACAAGTAACTTGAAACCAAACGAGAAACTGAAATAAGAATATGTACAAGTAATTTAAATCAAACGCAAAACTTGAACAAGTCACTGAAATAAATATATCTATTAGCAGTTTAAATCAGACAAAAATAAATAAATAAATAAAAATTAAATTAAATTAAAAACAAATAAATAAATAAATAAATAAATAAATAAATAAATAAATAATAATAATAAAGAAAAAGCCCTAAAAATAAAAAATTAAGAAAGAAGAAAAAATCCCCCCCCCGCCAAAAACCCACAAAAAAACCCCAGACAAGAACAACATGAAAATAAAAATATGAACAAGTAAGAGAAATCAAACTTCACTGATAAGTCATAAGCTGTTTACAAATATTCCATTTACTTGGAGCTTTTAACCAGCGTTTCATTATGGATCCGCTAATCCACTTTGTGATGCAAAACGTTCTCATTAATTTAAGTTTCCATACTTTCTCCAGGCTGCGCTCTGTAATTACTGCAGAGTTAACACAACAGAAACAACCTCGCTCATCTAGGATCTCACTCCGAGTTGGAGAAAAAGCTCAGTCGTGAAGCTCTGGGGGTGTGCGACAGTAAATATTGGTTCGATACTTGACGAGTCTTACTCGTTGACGCTATTGGTTTTGTTCTGTCTAATAAATACGTTGGTAATGAGCCAACAACAAGCGGAGAAATGATTGCCTGTTTTGACATTTACACTGCAAGAAAGTAATATCTGTTCTTCCCACCACAGACAGCCATAAAGCCGCGACAATTAATATGGTTCAATTCACATCCATTTCGAAACTGCGCACACTAATTTGCCATATTGAATCAAGTAATCTATTTAGAGTATTGCTGAATTTTTTTCGTATTACACTTTTTTTAATTTACAGATAGTTGAAGATATCATAATTCCAAAATGAAGAAGGAGAAGAAGAAGAGAGAGCAGACAGACAGACAGATAATTCAGGACGTTTTAATTTGACTGAATCATCGTTTCATTGTTTTCATTTTTGTTGTTGGTGGCGATGATGTTGATTGTGGTTGTTGTTGTTGTTGTTGGTGATGGTGAAGGCTGTATTTGTGGTGACTGTGTTAATGGTGATAGTTAATTAAATTATTAAGAAATTGTTAAATTTAATTAAGAATATATACTATTTCTATTCAACTAACAATATCTTTTATGTCATCTTAAAACAGAAGAAATTTTAAAAATGAAAATTATTTATTGTTTTATAATTGATATATAGATAAAGATAAAAAAAAAAAAAAATAAATAAATAAAAATAATAAAAACATGACAGATTATTTTATTTCTAATAAAAACATTTTGGTTTTTTCATTTTTAACTATTTTACATCATACATGAATAATTTATTAAGCTATTTATATATAGAGAGAGAGAGTTGGTGCATATATATATATATGACTAAAAGATGATTAAATTAAATAATTAAACTATTTAAAAACGAATTTGTTTTGAGAAATCTGTACAGCCTGCTTTCTTCTCTCTTTCCGTCTTTCTTTATCTGATTAACTCTCTCTCTCTCTCTCTCTCTCTCTCTCTCTCTCTCTCTCTCTCTCTCTCTCTCTCTCTCTCTCTCTCTCTCTCTCTCTCTCTACATTTATATATACGTACACTTTCCACCGATCTGTACACGCTTTTGTTATCGACAGTGAATGAGTATCTATCTAATCAGTAAAACTATGAAGACACGTGTTTGTGAAATGATGTTGAAATATAATCATTCTAAACTGTGTATCGCTCAGGGTCAGCTAATTAATCACAGTAATAATCTTATTATGCATCTGCATGCTTATCACTGTCCATATCAATTGCAATATAAAATAATTAAGCACGTCCATGCATATATGTATGAACAATCTGTTTTGTTCCCAAATGTAGCAATAATAGAGAGACACTGATCCGAACATGATTGAGATATTAAGATTAATGAGAGAGAAACAGCGAGCGTGAGAGAGAGAGAGAGAGAGAGAGAGAGAGAGAGAGAGAGAGAGAGAGAGAGAGAGAGAGAGAGAGAGAGAGAGAGAGAGAGAGAGAGAGAGTTACTTAATAAGATAAAGAAAGACGGAAAGAGAGAAGAAAGCAGGCCTGTACAGATTTCTCAAAACAATTTCCAGCGTTGCTTCAGCAGCTCGTTTTTAAATAGTTTAATTATTTAATTTAATCATCTTTTAGTCACCTACGTTTAGCAGGGAAACAGAATCATTCAGAGACATAATCTTAAAATAATAATTAAAAAGATAAAAATTAATAAAAAAATAAAAAAGTAAAAAGGTTTTAAAAAAATGAAACGGAAGAAAAAGAAAATGAAAAGATAAAGATTGGAATAAACCAATAAGACAGATGAAAGGATTAAATAAAAAAATTCAATTTCCACTCCTGCAGTGACTGTAAAAACCAAACAAAAGATAAATAAAAAAAAAAATTACAGATTATTTTATTTCTAATAAAAACGTTTTGGTTTCTTTATTTTTAACTATCTGACATCATACCTGAATAATTTATTAAGTTATTTATAAGTTATCCAAAAGCAAGCATACACCAGATTTCTTTTTATTAAAAAACATATATAGTTTAAAAAAGAAAAATAATAATAATAATAAGTAAATAAGTAAGAAAATATATAAATAAAAAAAATAATAATAATAATAAGTAAAAAAATAAATATATAAATAAAATAATAATATTAATAAAGAAATAAATAAATGAATAAATCACCTAATAAAAATTATTACAGTACAATTAACAGATATTGTTAATCACACCGTTATTCAATTTTTGGTTTCAGATATTAATAATATCTAAACACAGAAACACACACATTACATGCTCGCTCTCATACAAAGTCACACATACATATAGGTGTACATATTGTGTCTAAACGCACACACACAACGCACACAGCGTATAAAATATATTTCATATCAAAATATTAAAAAGTTTTTACTTTCCTTTTTCTTAGCAATTTTTTAGACTTACTGTTACAATAAGCCTGCAACATTTAGAAACTGTAAGTCTGCAACATTTAGAAACTGTAAGTCTGCAACATTTAGAAACTGTAAGTCTGTAACATTTAGAAACGGTAAGCTTGCAACATTTAGAAACTGTAAGCTTGCAACATTTAGAAACTGTAAGCTTGCAACATTTAGAAACTGTAAGTCTGCAACATTTAGAAACTGTAAGTCTGTAACATTTAGAAACGGTAAGCTTGCAACATTTAGAAACTGTAAGTCTGTAACATTTAGAAACGGTAAGCCTGCAACATTTAGAAACTGTAAGCTTGCAACATTTAGAAACTGTAAGTCTGCAACATTTAGAAACTGTAAGTCTGTAACATTTAGAAACGGTAAGCTTGCAACATTTAGAAACTGTAAGCTTGCAACATTTAGAAACTGTAAGCTTGCAACATTTAGAAACTGTAAGTCTGTAACATTTAGAAACTGTAAGCTTGTAACATTTAGAAACTGTAAGCCTGCAACATTTAGAAACTGTAAACTTGTAACATTTAGAAACTGTAAGTCTGTTACATTAGAAACTGTAAGTCTGTTACATTAGAAACTGTAAGTCTGTTACATTAGAAACTGTAAGCCTGCAACATTTAGGAACTGTAAGCTTGTAACATTCAGAAACAGTAAGCTACATGACACCTGTAATAAACGAGGTGATTTATTTCTATTTCGTGCCGGTGAAGTGGGCTTTTTTCACACGCAGTCTCGATTGAGCAGACACTTCGGATACTTCGAGACGAAAGAGCCTTATGACGTCACTTCCAAGTTTACCGCACAAGTCGAAATCCGTTATTACTTACACATCTACTTATCACGTCTGTCATCTTTACACTTAGAGGCAAAAAATACCGAGCAATGTAGTCGTATTCCAAACTACTCCAGCCATGGTATAATTAAGTAAAACCAATAACAACAACAATAACAATAACAAAAAACGTCATGATCAGTAAATCGTAATAATTCAACTATTTAATTATTTTAATTTGAAAAAAAAGTCAGCTATAAGTCAGCTATAGTTCTAGATCACTGTTAAAATAAAAAAAAATAAAAAATAAAATAAAATATTGATTTTCGGACTCTAGACGTTTCATTTTTAGTTATAAATCACTTGCAGAAACAGCAGTGATAAAACAGTGGGCGACGTCGGCTTCACAAATATTGAACCCACACACCGGCAAGCACGACGGCACAATTTTGCGAAACAGTATCGTGTTCTTTCTGATGGAAACTTCGGGTACTTGTGGCGATTGCAAACACTGCTATGGTTCCGGCGTGGTAAAATTGCCGATAGTCGTGCAGAACGAAACATGGGAGTCGTTACTGAAGTAACTAATCCAACGTGCAAGACAACCAATGTGAGTTTTGATTAAAACTTCAACAACTTTGTAAAAAAAACTACAGTTTGAATCACACACACACACACACACACACACACACACACAAACACACAACTGTATAACTATATATATATAAAACTATACATAACTATAACTGTATATATATATATATATATATATATATATATATATAGAGAGAGAGAGAGAGAGAGAGAGAGAGAGAGAGAGAAAGATTTAGATTTAGATACAGATATAGATATATACGCGTGTGTGTGTGTGTGTGTGTGTGTGTGTGTGTGTGTGTGTGTGTGTGTAAAAAGTAATAAATATTAAGTATATGGAATATTTAAACTGACATATTACGTGTTGTTCATTTTCCAACATGTCAGTTCTTTTAAGCAAACTACTTAAACCTGTCAGTGAACATTTTACAGATTCCTTGGTATTCTGTTAGAACAGTAACATAAAAATAGCAAAAATTCCATTATGAAGACCTCTTAACACAAGCTAACACTTAGCTGCTATTACTTTCAAACTCAATTAAGATTGTATGAGTGTATGAAAGAGAATTTTCCGGCGTTTTAATATCCATGGGATATTTTTGTATTTTTATGTTTCACATACATTTAGATAAAATGGCTGCTTGTCTATATGAATATCTCTCTCTCTCTCTCTCTCTCTCTCTCTCTCTCTCTCTCTCTCTCTCTCTCTCTCTCTCTCTCTCTCTCTCTCTCTCTCTCTCTCTCTCTCTCTCTCATATATGTTTATATAAAAAGTGTCAGAAAAGAGAAGCAGTATTTTAATATTATTTCATTTGATGCAAGAGAAAGATGAAAATAGTATATCTGTAATATCGAAGATACAGTCTGAAAACAATATCTGTAAATTACTTAGTGTATCTAAGGCATAGATAAGAGCGATATATTTTTAGTATTACTTAGTGTTTGCGAGATTAAAACATCATATATCTAGTCTACTTAGTGTTTCCACTCTAAAGATGAAAACAATATCTGTAAATTACTTAGTGTATCCATGATGGAAATTAAAACAATATATCTTCAGAATTACTCAGTTAATTAGATTGTATCTGCAATTTACGGCTTAAAGTGTACACTAGTCGACAGACACTAAGATTTCTCGTTTCTTTCTCTCGCACTGGCAACTAGTCGTCAGAAATCAATGGTTGGCTTTTAACGCAGTTAGAGTGATCAACGCGGAAAGTGGCGAAGAATGAAGAACTGCGTGTAGCATGCAAGTGGACGTCGTGTCTGACGTTATTGATGCCATTACTGAAATTTCCACCGCCATGTCAAGTACAAATGTCTGGGTGAGCATCACAATGTGAATAGTTGATGAAATTTTATTCATTTGGAAACGTGTTAGACATGGATGCTCAGATTAGTTTTAATATTGTCTTATATGTGTTACCAAAAATAGTAAGCCTAGACAAATGACTAAAACATTTCTGTCATATTTGGAAATAGTAAATGAGAAAAGAAAGAAAGAAGATGAGAGAGAGAGAGAGAGAGAGAGAGAGAGAGAGAGAGAGAGAGAGAGAGAGAGAGAGAGAGAGAGAGAGAGAGAGAGAGAGAGAGAGAGAGAGAGAGAGAGATTTAAATGTTGCTTTTTAGCTATACCTTTCATTGCATAACAATAGTTTACTTAACAAACAGACAACTGAAATAGTGGTAGTAATTGCAATAGCAGTATAATACGTAGCTGTAATAGCTGCAATAGTAGTAATAAAATGTAGTTGTAGTAGTTGCTGTAGTAATATTAGCGTTAGCATTCTGCGACCATAAGATCAGCATGGTGATGATAACAACAACGAGACAATAAATGCGACCAATAACATTATGAAGTAAGAAGATAAGTCACAGACTGCAGTCGTGTAACAACTCTACACATTTGTTTTACTTACTACAGAAAGACGACAAAGTGTATAAATATAGTAACTGAAACAGCAGAATGGCAAGTATAAAAATTATGAACCACATCATCGATGATTTAAAATGTATAGTGACGTCGATGGTGATGATGATGATGACTGTGTGATATGCTGAATCCAGTAATTATAGGCGTTAAAAACACGAAATGTACTTGACTTTCAAGAACGGAAAGCCGCTGTGAAAAAACCTGCTTCAGGCTACAATTTGTCACTTCAAGTACGTCCAGCATTCCACAGACACTGGCAGTGCCTCCACGACTTTCTGCTAATTTTGCCCAGGGAGCTATGTTGAATGTTTTCGGAAAAAGTATTTTTAAATCAAATATACCCTTAATATATGAATGTCACAGGTCGTCATATATCTTTTGATGCTTCCTCATTGCTATGGCTGCAAATGTAACATTTTCCACAGCCAAATAAAATAAATCAAAATTTTACATTAAAGCCATATACAAGATCTTGTTTTATGACCAAATGACTGTTTCGCAATATCTGACCTTTTAAAAATCGTCTAAGTGTTTGGGTTTATAAATGTTTTCTCAGATACGTTTACTAATATCTGCACATATATAATTCGATTTCTCGAATTCTTAATCATCAAGAGCTAAGAGTCGTAAGTTCAAATCTTCGGAGTACTTCCACTGCAGTATTTATCACTCCAACCAAAGCACCTGGTTTGGTATGCCAGAAACTATAACATAAGCTTTTCTATTTATGGAAAAGTATTTCCAAATAGCCCTCTTGCTCATATATATACCATCAGATATAAACTGATCAATGATTTAATGATGAAAACCTGCACTATATAACATAAAGATACGAACAAAGATAATACTTGCTAAGAAATAAAGTATTTCATATAAAATTAAAAATTAAAATATTTAATTTTTAGTTATTATATTGATATATAGTTATGTATGTATGTACGTATAAAAATCAGGATTAACACGTGAAAAATATATATCAATATAATGCATAAAAATAAAATATCATTTTAATTTTTTATTTTATATGAAATACTTTATTTTTTTTAGCAAGTATTTATCTTTGTTTATATCTTCATGTTGCAGGGTTTCATCATTAAATCATCGATTAATTCATATCGGTAATTACATCTTATTTTTATTAAAAAACTCGATCTCTGCGATTTTATCAACAGAGATACAGAGAAAAGACATGAGAGAGAAAGAGGAAGTAAGAAGAGAAAAAAGGAGATAAAGGAAGGAAGGAAGAAAGAATAAAAGAAAGAGGAAGTGAGAAGAGAAAAAGGAGATGAATATAAGAAAGGAAAAAAAGTGACAAAAGTGGAAGGAAGGAAGAAACAAATAATAAAAGAAGGAGTGAGACAAATACTAAGACAGCGATGTAGTGTTTGTGTGTGTGTCTGTGTGTTTGTGTGTGTGTGTTTGTGTGTATATGTGTGTGTGTGGTTGTGTGTATGTGTGTGTTTGTGTGTATGTGTGTATGTGTATGTGTGTCTGTGAGTGTGTGTCTGTGTGTGTGGTTATGTGTATGTATATGTGTGTGTGTTTGTGTGTGTGGTTGTGTGTATGTATATGTGTGTGTGTTTGTGTGTGTGGTTGTGTGTATATGTGTGTTTGTGGTTGTGTGTATGTGTGTATTTGTGTGTATGTGTGTTTGTGTGTATGTGTGTCTGTGTGTGTGTATGTGTGTCTGTGTGTGTGTATGCCACGTTTATGTATTTCTTACTCCTCGTTTGATGTGTATCGATTATTTATAAGAAAACAATATTCTGCAACATGTGATTATCAGTGAAACATAGGGAGTTGTTTATGGTCTAGCTGTTTGAGCACAATTAATCATGCTGTATAATTTACAGTTAAACATAGACAAGATTTGCTCGGCTACGATACAGGCCTGCAATGACTGACTGCGTTAAGGAGTAATTATGTTAAACGCATTACTGAGTATAAAGAAAGTATTCAAAACACAGTCACATGATAAATGTTCTCCGATATCTTTATTAATTAATAGATGAATGGCCCTATTACAGATGCCGTTGAAGATATTGTAATTAAATATACGTACATACACTAATATGTATAAGTTTTCTCTATGGGTGTATATATCTGTTTTTGTATGTACATGTATGTATATATATATATATATATATATATATATATATATATATATATATATATATATATATATATATACATACATACAAAAACAGATATACGTATATAACTATATGTGTGTATGTACGTGCGCGTGTTGTCTGACATCTGTATGATGTATGTGCGTACTGAGGTCGAGTGTTTGAGATGAGATTTGACAAGTCATTAGACGTCTGTGTGAACAGCGGAGAATCGCTACGAGGCTTTCCAAATACAACATCACGAACACCATTAATAGATCACGACAAGCAAGACAAAAAAATAAAATTTAATAAAATAACATTTGATGCATGAGAAATAGATTACAAATAGAACAGAATAAATAAAAAAAAGAAAATGGAACAGAACAAAATAGAACAGAAGAGAATAAAATAGAATGCAATAGAACAGAGCAGAACAGATCAAGCATAGAACTCAGAAGAATATAACAGAACACAATAGAACAACAGAATAGAAAAGAGAAGAAGAAAAGAGGAAGGAATACAAGATAACAGAGCATAATCGAATTTAATAGAACATAATAGAATAGAATAGAACGCCTATAGAACAGAATAGAATATGGAATAGAATTGATTAGAATAAATATGAAGTAAATCTGATATAGAATAAAATTAAATGATACTAAAATATAAATACAAAGCAAAATATGATAGGGAAAAAAAAAGGAAATAAACATTGCAATAATTGATCTATCTGTCTGTCTATCCGTCTGTTTGTCTGTCTGTCTGTCACTCTATCTATGCATCTGTTCAGTTGTATACTAGTGTATGTGCAGGTGTGTTTTTATACGTTAACAGAATAGTAATCAATTATCTAATACAAGACAAAAAATAATAATAATATAAGAAAATAATAGAAATATGATGAAATTTAAAAACAAATTATAATAATAAAATGAGTTAATAACAATTTTTGAAACTAAAAAGAACCCCAACGACAAACAAACAAAAAATAGCACGTATTAAAATGTGACTTTTAGCAGGAAATTAAAGAAGCAAGTAAAAAGCCAAAAAGTTTGGCAACCCTGAAAAATGCACTTTAAACGGTTGTCATAGAAGCAAAACAGGATGACACGTTCTTTGTAGAGTTGCAAGTGATGACAGTGAAATGTAACATTCGACACACAAATCAAGTTACAGAAACTGTATTAATAAATTTGAAACAGATAAAAAAAATATAATAATAAAAAAAATAAAATAAATAAGAGCACATCTCAAACTATAAAGTTTCGGCTTCAAAAATAAATGATTAAGTAAGCCGGTTAAAAAAAAAAAAAAAAAAAAAAAAAACAAAAAACGAAAAAAAAAAAAAAGGAAAAAAAAGGAACCGTGTAGAAACCTTTTAACTTGCTACCAGCATAATTTATGGTCAAGAAAGAGTTTGTAATATTTATGACGCAGGAGAAATATTGCGAAGTGATGTAGGCAATTTGTTGAAATTTGCATTTCATAAATAACATTTATATTCAAGTCAGTCAGTAAATACAAAAAACAGATGGAACAAATTATTGATTTTCTATTTATATAGTTTATTTTAAAAAGGAAGATACCTAATAATTTCTTTGTGAAATTAAAATCCCATTTAAACAATAAATAAGTAAATAAATAAATAAATAAATAAATAAATAAATAAATAAATAAATAAATAAAAACGGTCTTATATTTTCTACTTATATTACACATTTAACCTGATACAAATGTGAGGTTCTATTTGTGTACACTATAACTGCGTCACTGGAATATTTTCAATACGGAGACAGTGTGAAATGTAAGTCTAATGGAAAAGTGTCTCTTTCCAAATATGAAATGATTAAAAAGCATGAGGTTTTTATGAAACGTAAGTTCAGCTAACCAGAATAATTACGTACGTAATTAACAGGTTTTATTTTCTGTATGGATTATAACGGAAACGCTGTTTCACACTGGAGAAGACTGTGCAGCTATTTCACACTATCTCCGCAAAGATAGTGAATATCTCAGACGTTATTGGATTTCGTTTCCTTTACACATTTAATTTTTTTTATTTTTCGATTTGAAAAGAGTTCCTACAGGGGCCGGCTATCCTCATATAGCAGCTGATTAGAAGTGAAGACCCTGATAATGGCGATGTTAGCGGAGAGACGAGACTGGGCAAGCCGGTGAATGGTGCTGTCTCAATTCTTTTTCAGTTTCCAGCTCTTAGCGTTTCCGCCGTCATAGAACTCGTTTTAATGACTGTTTAAGATATTTATGCGAGCTTTCAAAACGAGTTCTGGAAGGTTGCTTAGCTGAAGGAGAAGAGAAGAGACGAAGGAGAAAAGAGAATGAAAGAAGGACGAGAAGTAGAAAAGATTAAAAGAAAGAATGAAACAGATTAAAAAGAAAACAAATATATAAAGAGTAAAGCGTGTATGTATGCACATACAAGGTTACATGTATGTGCCTTTTTGTGTGTTTTGCGCGTGTTTGTGGGTATGATTTTATCTTTGCGCGTGCGTTGCTCGGTTTGCATGTTTCTTAGCTTTAAAATTAAGAACTTTCAAAATTTCTTTTAAGAAAAATATCGGCGAAGCTCTTAATATTTAATAGCTGACTTCTCAAAAATTAATTAGTAATAGAAGTCGAAAATCACAAAGACAAAAGAATGATTTTTTTTCTCCTAAAATTTTTAATAAGAAATCCTACGCTTGTAATGTTATCTAATATTATTTGGGTTAAAACTCTGATAGTATTAGTCATATGTAATTCTAAACTTGCAATTTCGTTCCATAAACCTAGCAAATGTGATTTGATTAAGACTATAAAAATGTCGGTGATACGAAACTTGTAATTTCGATCGGCAAACCTGTGACTTATTATTACTGTTGAAATTCTAAACGACGCAGCAGTAAATCCTAAGTTTTAAAGTATATGGGAAGTTTTATGGGGACGTGTATAGGATTTATTCTGTCGAAACCTAATGACGTGAAACCCTAAATATGTAACCTGACCGAAGAACCTATCAGATAATATTTGTGTTTTATGTGAGAGAGAGAAAAAATATGGTTGATTAGAAATTCAAAATTTGTAATTTGTGGGTTATCTGTCAGTGATAATCTTGTTAAAGAAAAAAAAATATATATATATATATATTGTGAAGGAATTTTATTCGAAGGAACCACCAAACGGTAAATGTTATTAATTCGGTCTTCATTATTTTTTTGTTATAAATCGATCTGTTTTTATTTTTCATAACCAAACTTATCTAAACCTAAAGAACTCGTAGTACAACCATGGAATCGCCTCTTTATTTCTGAAATTTTTGTAAAATCGAAAAATCATGAAACGGAATACGAAAGCTATGAACAGTTAGAATTTTAACTGTTTTAAAATACAGACGTACTCACAGACAAACCAACAAAAGAAATCGATGTATGCGATTCCAAAAGTCCCATCAACCAAACAAACAAACAAAAAAACAAATAAATAAATAAATAAATATCTATATTGAGAAATTTTAAAATAATAATTTTATTAGGTGAACCTATGAGATGCAGATTTGGTAAGAAAAAATATATATATATATTAATTTAATCGACAAAAAAATGTATTTTTTTGTCATTTCATTCAGAAAAGTGTATTAAATATTCTTTTAAATTGTCTGGTAATATAAAATTATAAATTTAACTAGATAAAGCTTTCAAATTTTAATTTTGTCATTCGATGAAGCAGACGTTAAGCGGTAGAAGTGAAGATGCGAAATAACAAATACAATTCTAATTAAGAAAATACACCACAGCGATATGCTGGTATCAGAGACTGCAACAGAAGAAACATTTAGAAATGTTTGATAAACTGAACTTTTCAGATGGTAATTTTATTCTGCTTTATTCGAGCTTATGTCAAATATTAATTTCTTAAGCAAAAACCGTGTTCCGGAGTAATTGTATTGTGATAGCTTATCAGTGTTAACATTGTTGAAAAATAAAAACTGTTTTTGTAAGTTGATTAGTCTACCAAAGATTAGCTGTGTAAGACATAAGAAAAGAAAGCTAATATAATTTTATTCCGCTTAGTGAAATGCTAAAAGATAATAAATCTGTACTGATGTACGTTTCAAATGTTAGTTTTGTAACAAAATATTTATTTTATTATTTTTTGTTATATGAAATATTAAGCTGTACAATATAATTTTATTCCATTTACAAAATAGTAATTAGTTTATAAATTATAAAAATATTTGAGGATAAGAAATACAAATAATTTTTTGCTGAATGTTAATTAAATTAAAACTTTTTTTTTTTTTTTTTCATAATCAGAAAAGAATGTGCGTTATAATTACTTAAGAAAAACGTTCTGAAGAAAACTTTAATAAAACAAGCTTTTAATAAAATGTGTAAAATTGCATAGAGTAAATAAACGTTTATTGTCAGTATAATGAAAGTGTTTGTGTATGTTTTTATTGAGAGGACAAATTGTGTTAAGTGTTGACACAAGACTTCTGTTACAACATTACTTAGTGAAAGAAAGTAAGTTGTGATAAAATATAAAACCAGTTTTATTCAGTGAAGACAATGTGTTGAAATATAATTAAAATATTCTCGAATAATCAATTGTATTCAGTGAAGACAATGTGTTGAAATATAATTAAAATATTCTCGAATAATCAATTGTATTCAGTGAAGACAATGTGTTGAAATATAATTAAAATATTCTCGAATAATTAATAATATTCAGTGAAGACAGTGTGTTGAAATATAATTAAAATATTCTCGTATAATTAATAATATTCAGTGAAGATAATGTGTTGAAATATAATTAAAATATTCTCGTATAATTAATAATATTCAGTGAAACAATGTGCTGAAATATAATTAAAATATTCTCGAATAATCAATTATATTCAGTGAAGACAATGTGTTGAAATATAATTAAAATATTCTCGTATAATTAATAATATTCAGTGAAGACAGTGTGTTGAAATATAATTAAAATATTCTCGAATAATTAATAATATTCAGTGAAGACAATGTGTTGAAATATAATTAAAATATTCTCGTATAATTAATAATATTCAGTGAAACAATGTGCTGAAATATAATTAAAATATTCTCGAATAATCAATTATATTCAGTGAAGACAATGTGTTGAAATATAATTAAAATATTCTCGAATAATTAATTACATTCAGTGCAGGAAGCGTGCTGATAAACAAATTTAACACCAACTCTGACAAAGAGCAGACCTACCACGACAGCACCCGCGGTAACAACGACAAACAACGTCGTCTTTGATGAATTCACGTGTGTTGATGGCTAATCGGCGCCTATTCCTGGTGGCATTGACAAGAAAGTGGTCATTGATCAGCGCTCTCTGTTCTTTAATCAATAGTGCTCGACTTTTCTGCATATAATTAGTTAATATGTCTAATTACTGGGGCGTGATTTCAATGTAAATAAAATCACTGAGTGTAACGATATAAATTTTATTTATCATGGTTTTATTTAATCAGGATCCTCAGAGGGTCACTCAGAGTTTATTGTAGAAGTGAAGACAGAAACAACTGATAAGCACTAATCACACGTTTCTGTGTGAAATCTATATGTGAAATTACAGTTGAGATTTAAATATGAAACTATGTTTGAAATGTATTACTGGTATGTTAAGCTACATGTATTTTATATGTTTCATAATAAATCATTCCTCATACATATTGTAGAGAATAGTTTACATGAGAAATAAATTTATAATTAAATTCTATCTACATTCTATCTTAATAAGAATAAAATAATTATTTTAAGTAAAACTTTAATAAGAAATTATTTATAAAACTGTGCACTGTGAGAAAAAAATTGAATATGAAACTATTTATTTATTACATGTAAAATGTGTACTGAAAATATATTAAAAATATATATAAAAATGAAATTCCTTATTTTATTTGAAATTCGTTACAGTGATGTATTACTGATTTGTTAAAATGTATATGGATACGATATGATAGCTATGGGGTACATAATTTCGTACATACCTATTTCGGGATAAATGAAAATGCAAATGCAATTTGTGAACGAAGCTAACACCTCCACTCAGAACGTGATATATACGTGAGCGTGTTGTACAGCGCTGTAAACAAGCCAGTGACGAGACAGCCAGGACATTGTACTCGCCGGCAAGAGAAATTCAAAATTGGCAAGTCGCAATAAACTCAAAGGTTTGTGTTAGAATGTGTTCTACTGCAGTATGAAAACACTTGATCTCCTTCAGCCACTGCAATCATTCAAAAATTTCATTTTCCCTTTCTACGATCTATAGAGTTTGGATTGCATTCCTGTTTGACGTAATTTTAGATCTGTGAAAAAAAGAAAACTGCGTAGTTTTCTAGGGAAGACTAAGAAGTTGTGTAAATGGTTTATTGAACAACTCAGAATAATTTTATTTCTGTGTTATTCCTTTATTATTATTATTTTTAAATTATTTATTTATTTATTATTATTTTTATTGCTGTTGTTTTTTCAGTTGTTATTATTTATTATTATTGTTATTTTAAAACGGATACTGAAGTTTTGTTATATAATGTAAAGTTTCTAAAAGTATGATGAAAGACCTTGATCACCATCATCATCGTCATCATCATCATCATCATCATTATTATTATTATTATTATTATTATTATTATTATTATAAATGGAATTATGAACTGTTTGGGCTAGCTAAATGTTGTTGTTTTTTCTCTCTTTTTTTATCGAAAATAATAAATAAACATTTGCTGAACCATTATTTTATTTAATACCAAAGAAATTGCAATTACTTAATTACTCTCTTCTTTACCTGTACACATACATCCAAAAGTTTATCTGTACAAAAATATTTCTCAGGTATTGTATGGACAGACAAAAACTGATAACAGTTCAAGAGTGACAGTTGAAGCAGATATTTCATTACTTGAAATGATTAGTAAGCCTAAACACACGAATAAAAGACGAGACTACGATGCACTGAGAAAACAATTGCGATGTTGTGTTTATGTGCGCCGTAGCACGGCAGATTCCAGTATAAAACATGCTGTAGAAGCTGCAGTTTGAATGTCAAAGTTAAAATTAAACCATTCCCTGCCATCCCACTGGGGTCGCCTGTAATAACAATCTCAAAGAGTTCAGATGAGGTTGCCAAGCCAGAATAAATGTGAAATATTTTCCTGTCATGGTTACGTCACTTTCTACAACACTAAAATAAAGGTGATCTATTAATATAAGCCCTGAAAACGTAAAACAGTGACACTAATGCACAAAAAAGTGAAATATTTATTTCGGTAGAAGTGATGTCAGTTTCTGTAACACTAAAACGAGGGTGAAGTGTCAGGCACTGATGCATAAAAATGTGAAATATTTTTTTCTGTAGTGGTGACGTCACTTTCTGAAACAGTAACAGGGGAAAAAAGTTGATGCAGGCAGTGAAAACGTGAGATACACAAAACAGTGAAATACTTTTCTTTCACGGTAATGTCAGTTTTTGTAACACTAAAAAGAAGGTGATCTATTGGTAGAGGCTCTGGAAAGATGAAATAAATGTGAATAGTGATATTGACAATAATAAGGTAAAATATTTCTTGTTCGCACTTAAAAGATAAAATAAAATGTTGGCATTAAGAACCCAAATATAAAAAAGTGTGAAATTTTTAGGGAAAAATATGAAATGTTAAATAACGTTGAAAAAGCGTCAAAATTTCCGATGCGTGTGTTTAAAAGGATACATTTTTAACTATGTTTGATAAAGGTGAAATAGCTGTACCAACACTTAGAATATAAAATATTTATACTGGCAGTAAACTGATGTAGAAAAATTAATTAGATGCCGACCAAAAAAAATGTGAAACTTGAACCTGACACCGAACATTTATATATAAATGGAAAAGTATATATATATGTATGTATGTATAGTGATGTAAGTGAAATGTAAATTTTACTTTTTCTTATTTTTGGTGCCACCATTATATATTTTCATCAGTTAAGATCGTGGAATATTGATACTCATATTGAAAATGCAAAATATTAATGTTGACAAATAAAAAAAAGTTACTTGATGGCACACTGAAGTACTGCTAGAAGAAGGAAAAGTTTGAAATGTTTAAACTGGCTTGCGAAACTTACGTCAGTAACTGAGACGAATTCTGAAATGTTTTACTGTAATTCTAAATAAGGTAGCGACTCGGAAATATCTTTTTAAGAATAAAGATTTTTTTAATTCAAAAACAACAGCACTGTAAAATCGTTATTTTAATCAAACGCTGACAAGAAAAAGACTAAATAATAAAAAGGAAAGAATAAAATTACTATTATTACTGTTTTTGTTATTATTATTGCTATTACTGTCGTTCTTGCTGCTGTTATTATTATTATTGTTGTTGTTGTTGTTATTTCTGTGATAGTCAAAGAAAAGAAATCAATATTTTTTTCTGAACCAGACCAGTTATAATTGGAAAACTTGAAAAAACAAAACATCTCTGCTTATTATGTAATTTTAAAAAATAAATTAAAATGTCTGTGCTTAATCTAAAATGTTTTGTCCGTGATAAACAATTGTCATGATTGGCTTTCCAACACCTTCACACAAACATAAAGTAGAAAAAATACAAATCAATGATAATAATAATAATGTCATAATAATACAAGATAATGATGATAATGGTGATGATAACAGTAGTAGTTGTGGAATAATAATAATAATTCTAAAGTATTTGTTTCTAGAATAACATATTTTTAAATAAACGTAGTTCGTGTGAATTTTGTTTTTGAGATGAGTGAATGAGAGAGTGTTTAAATCTGAGTCCCAGGTGACACTGAGGGAACGAGCTGAATCAAAAGACGACAGTTAACAACACAACGAAGGATCAAATGAACACCTTTTTGATACAGCGAGCTTTGACACAGAATACGATTAACTGTCTTTGAACGTTTTTCTCTCAGCTGCTATTCTCAACTGGTATGATCAGAGTAATTTTCATTTAAAAAAATCTTCTCTTAGATTTTGCCTCAAGACAATCCAGTTCTATCGCCAACTAATATTACATAATTTTTAAAAACCTGGTATTTCTTTGGGATAAAAATAGCGCAATACTATGCCCTTTGGAAGTAACTGGCCTTAAAAATCTGCTAAAAAAAAATATAAAAAATATATCAGACTCTATTAAGATTATTTCTACATCTCGTGCACATTTTTCTACATACAACAGAGTGTAGCATTTTCAAACTGTATTCTTGATGGTTTAGATTTGTGGCGCGGAAAAGAAAACAAAGGAAACTATCGGATTCTCGCTGTTCATCATAGTTCAATTAGTTATTACCCGCCTTTACTGTCTCTCGCTCGTCCTTCAAACACTGGCACACAGGCGATAGTCCAAATATAACACAGAGATGAAAAGACTCTTCTTGTTACTGCGTGTTTTATACGGCTCACTCTGCAGGCGCCTTCTGGCTACGTCCTTCTGAAGCGCTCTTGGGCCCGGAAAGCGCATAACAGCTCTGCGATGTCTTGTCATTATATGCATGAATCTCGAGTGAAACGCCCGTATGTAAGTGATTCAATTATCTAAGAATTGCCTCTTGGCACCATTTAAACGTGAATTATATAAGGGAAAATACAACACTTGATTAACAATAGCTATTTCATAGTTATTTAGAAACTCTAACTTCAGTGATCTCTCCTGTAAGACTTGGCAATCGACTAGTATTTTTTTTTTTTTTCCCCGTTTTCTGAAACCAAGGGAGGTAAGTGAACGTACACAGTTATTAAGAGATTTAATCTTGCAATAATGATTCCACGTGAATGATTTTTGTAAAGATAATAAACTGATCCAACACACACGATATCTGAGCAAAATCTGATGCACAAAAAGTCTTAAATTTAAAATGACTACATCAGGAAACTGAACCATCTATAATTATAATTAGTTCTGAAGCAGAACACAATATTTCTTTCAATTTCAGTTACATGTGAACTGGTAATTTTGTTGTTTAGGTCAACTCCATGTCATTAGTTTTTACTGAATTATATATATATATATATATATGATTTGTTATTTTGTTACTAGTGCAAATATAAAACTATCTAAGCTGAGTCTGATCTTTTCAAATTTTGAAATATTTATAAATATACTGAACCATCGACAAGCTCCATTATCCATCTATCCCAAACCTCATCCCACAAGTAAATGCTTCCAATATGCTTACATACTGCACTGTTTGCCACCTCGTAGATGTCTTGTCTTAGAGAGAAAAACATTGATCTTTTGAACAATGTTATTTAATTCATAGTTTGTGAAAGATAATTAGGCACGTTGATTATGTGTGATATTTCAGTTTTCT
Source organism: Chrysomallon squamiferum (assembly GCA_012295275.1). Taxonomy (NCBI): domain Eukaryota; kingdom Metazoa; phylum Mollusca; class Gastropoda; order Neomphalida; family Peltospiridae; genus Chrysomallon; species Chrysomallon squamiferum. The sequence continues at coordinate 8,285,313 of CM022674.1, forward strand.
CAGTCGAGGGACTCTGTTTGGATCGGGTGATGGAAATCTACTGATTAGAGATGGAATTTTAATATAACTGATTAAACAAAATATATAAAATATCAACAGTAAATATCCATTAACTCTGGGTCCTTAGTGCAAGCTTATCAGTTAATTAGAATACGTTTGTTTGATGAATTTTTTCCCTGAAAGAAGGTTTTAACATTTTAGAGTCACTATCAATATCTGGATAATGTCTGCAGATACTTCGGGGTGATTTGATCCTCAGGCTAATGACACCTCAAGGAATCACTCACGCACGTGATTACCTAATGTTTCCGATTCTCCACTGAAAATCTCTTGTTTTATCCACTTTTAATATTTGAGACAGTCTGTGTCTCCTGTTTTCTATTGTTCTGTTTGGAGATGAGAAAATCTGAATTACATCCTAATGAATACGTTGGCAGCAAGAACAGTGAGCAGTTGTCAGGTGTCAGGCGGAGGTTCAGCGCTGTTAGAGATTCTGATGTGAAAACGAACGAGTTTAGCAATCAATACATTCTTTAAAATTCACACTAGCAATCGTCCATCACGTAATTTCTTAATGCTAAACGTGAAGATAAGCAGCTTTCATAAATACTTATCTTTTAATCATTACTATATATACAGTAAATTAATCTGACGCCAGCTATGAATGTGTCCATTAATGTTTTCTTCAAGAAAAATGTACTGAACTGTTAATAAATTATTTGAAATCGATTATTTTCTCAGAAAGAAGATTTATGAAGAAAACAAATGATCCTGGATGCTGTTTTGTGGTAGTTATGAAAATATTAGTGAGTGAATGAAGAAGTGTTTGTTATTAATCGCATTAGTGACCGTTGTGTCTATGTCAGTATCAAAACCTTTTTTGTGAACATTATATAAAATATTTGATAAAAAGGAAAGCAAATACCACGGACTTTGTTAGAGAGGATATTGTAAATATCTCTGAGAGGAGACAGAACACAAGTCAGTTACATATATCATCAAACACTTACTTATATATTGTAAATATCTCTGAGAGGAGACAGAACACAAGTCAGTTACATATATCATCAAACACTTACTTATATATTGTAAATATCTGTGAGAGGAGACAGAACACAAGTCAGTTACATATATCATCAAACACTTACTTATATATTGTAAATATCTGTGATATATATCATCAAACACTTACTTATATATTGTAAATATCTCTGAGAGGAGACAGAACACGTCAGTCACATATATCATCAAACACTTACTTATATATTGTAAATATAGAGGAGACAGAACACGTCAGTCACATATATCATCAAACACTTATTTATATATTGTAAATATCTGTGAGAGGAGACAGAACACAAGTCAGTTACATATATCATCATGACTGGAACGGGTATTCAAACAGAAAGGCGCCTTCTAGATTTGATCCGACTGACGATTGTCTTCTACTTTTTACACAGTCTGTACATGTTTATATCTATATTTATCCATCCATCTGTCTGTCTGTCTGTCTATCTATCTATCTGTCTATATATTTATTAATAGGTGAGATCATTGACCTCTGAATATTTATAAATATATACATACATGTTCAAAGGAGGATGAACTCGCCTACTAATAAATTCACTGAAGTCAGATCTGAGAACAAAAACAAAATCATCCTGCACGTTAGCCATTTGATATTTATAAAAATCTTTTGATGCGATATTTTATAAATGACATGGCGTTCTCAACATCGCCGCTATTTCTCTGCAGCACTCTGTCATCTTTGGAGCAAAACAGGAAGCGACTGGTCAGAACTACTAAAGATGTAAGTATCAGAATTCCATGTTCGTCTGCACGATTATCAATCAAGCTGCTGGTTAAAAGAGCTTGCCCTTCCGTATTCTTTATTCATATGAAGGGCAAACGTTTTAAGCATCGATCTTTATCTAAATTAGTAGTTATCTGTTAAAACCTACTTCCATTTGTATTCACAGCAGATACATCACTGAAAACAGTTCGATGTGAGACAGGAATAAACCACTGGGTTACGTTTTTGATTAATCTGCTATTCTTTATCGTAGAAACTTTGTTATTTTCTCTCTACATTTTTCTGATTGACGAACCTGAAATGATTTTTTTTTTTTTCTCGTTAAAATGTCGCTTCTAGCTATCTTTGTTAATTAGAACGGTAATGAGAGTGAAAATAAAGATTAAATTTCTCTCAGTTCATATTTTATAACACTTGTGGATCGTTTAGATCATATCTCACTCCTCGCTGTTACTCGCTGTTTGCTTATCACATTTTCTCTATGTTCACGTTTGACAATGTTTTATTTTATTTTGTTTTATTATTACTTTTTTTCTTCAATTAATCAAAATTTCTTCGTTTGATTCCGGCTATGACTTCAGACGAACTATTTTCGATCCTTTTTTCTTTCTTTTTTCTTATTTCCTTTAAATCTACTGATCTATATGATAAATGCTTCATAAATGAAGTTAAGAAAATTATTTTTACTTTTTTTACTTATTTTATCACTAATAATCGCAGGCAAAATATATTACAAAATATGTGACAAATCTTATTTCTACGCATGTGCACTAACTTTATCTCAGTTGTGTTAAACAATAACTTGTCATATATATATATATATATATATATATATATATCTTTCTATCTATCTATCTATCTATCATTTTATCCACACACACACACACACACACACACACACACACATACATATATAAACGTCTGTGTGTTTATGGTCGGTTAATATAGAAATTTAAATAATTAAATTTATTATCGGTTCAAAAACATAATTACACTAATGAACATATTTAATAATAGTTTTCGTTTTTAAATTATGTTTTGGTAAAGTGTACTTTATGTTTTATTGTAACTCACTTCCTGTACGTTGCCATGGTTTCGTTTGTTATAAATACAGATACTTTTTGTCAGATTTTTTAATTAACTTCTAGAGCAGGATGAGGGTTCCAGCAAGTCAGGGCTTCTATTTTTAAATATTCATTACAGCCATAATTTAATATCATTATTATTATATATCAAGAATGTTCTCAGATAAAGTTCATAAAGATCGTTTAGTCAGTTAATATATCATCAAACACTTACTTATATATTATATTGTAAATATCTCTGAGAGGAGACAGCACGTGATGTCAGGTATAGATATCATCGAGAGAGAGAGAGAGAGAGAGAGAGAGAGAGAGAGAGAGAGAGAGAGAGAGAGAGAGAGAGAGAGAGAGAGAGAGAGAGAGAGAGAGAGAGAGAGAATGATAGCGAAAAGGATGATAACTGTGACGATTAGAAAACTGACTGACGGTGATATTAATAATGATAATAATAATAATAACAGACAACGATAGATGATGATGTTAATACTAATAACACAGAAATATTGAGAACGGTGATGAATATATGCTTTTCTTTTTGTAATCATTTCTTAAACTAGATCTAAAATATACTAATTAATAGTGTTATATTAAGTATATTATTAGCAATATCGTGAGAAAAGAAACTTATAGAAAGAGTTGTTAATATGTTATATGAAAAGTCATCGAAAGTCGTTAGTATGCTGTATAAAATATTTTTGTAAATTAATCCATATTTGCATAATCATGATCAGACTTTACTTAGTGTGTGTCTTGTAAGAATAATGTTAGTTTAAACGTTGCTTGTATATGACATGCAGGGAACAGTTATTTCTTACTAAATAATTCGTACTAAATATGTTTCTAACAGCTCCAAATACAGACAGAATTCAGCAGATTAAACAGCTGCGTTAAACTGAACTTGTAAGACATTCTAAAACTGTCTCAGTCTCTCCTATTTCTCTCGCTGCTTGTCCATATGATTTATTATTATCTGTCTGCTATTTTCTAACGGTTATATTCTAACCATACCTACAGATATAATGCATCTAGATAGACACACACACATACAAACACATATACATCTTTATATAGCTGCATGTCCCTTAATATAAACTGTTAATTATGTAATAATTCATTCTGGGTTTTTTTCTAAATATCCATGTACATTGACTGCAGTTGTGTTAATAATAGAATCATAAATAAATAAATAAATAATCATGTAAGACAGAGATATATGTATTGTAAACTTAACATTGTAGCATTTCTTTACGTTTCAATATTTATACAATAAATCAATTTTTGAAGCATCTGGTACGTTGAAAAGTACACTTTTATTATTATGTTTTTATTTATTTTAATACCAGATTTCTTTCTCCTTGCTTTTTGTTGCTTCTTAAAAGCTACAATTTGTGTTGCTCTGAACAAGGAAACACACAACAAATTAGGAAACAAATTACTGTTATTAGTTACTTGTTCTTAGAGCGAGATCTTCTAACTGTCATTTATTTAAAGCCTTTCGTCACTTTTTACACTTCCAAAGGAAGATTATGTTTGCTGAGGTGTTAAAACTAAGTTTTTAGGTTATCCAAAAATAATAACAATACTTTAAATAAAATAATTAGAATTTAAAGGCTCTTTGAAATTAAATGTAAAAAATATATTTTAAGAAAAACAAAATTCCTATTATTATGAGCGCTATAGAAAAAAAAAAAAAAAAAAAGAATGAATAAAAAAGAAAGGAAAAAGAAACAGGCAAGAAATAATAAAATAAAATGAGGAACAAAAGAGAACAAGTTAAATAACCATCGGCAAAAAGTCGAAAAAAAAGTAAAACGAAACCAAAAGTAAACACTTACCTTTTATAAGTTTAAACTAAAATAATCCATGTGTTACAGAAGCTGGTGTGTGAGACAGTGTGTTAACAAACATGACAAGCAGTTACTATGTTCTCAGTATAATAGGAACGCAGTATTTCTCTGCCATATCCTTTAGACTGTAATAGCTTTCTGCGATAAAACACCAATCCAAACCGTGCTTGCTTCTAGACGAATCACGTGACTGCGTTCCATCCATTTAATCAATAAAGCGCCACCATGTGGACCTAATAGCAATCTCTCTTTCTCTACTTTTTTACGTGTTTGTGCTATTATTATTATAATTTTCCCTTTTCTTTTTCTTTCTGATAGCCAGTTTAACTATCGTTTTTATGTAAAGAGAGTCGCTGTAGAACACAACTTACTGGACACTTCAGAAGCACTTAACTGACCACACCTGTAACAGTCCGTGTCTAGACCCACTGCGTGATCAGACACTGTTCTGTAGACCCGTGGTAACCTACATTCATATGTGGAATTAGAATTTAAAAAGTAATTGTTATATACGTTTACTTTTCTTCATTGTTACAAAATATAAAGCCAACAGGTAATTTGGGATATTAATTTAGATATTAATGTATTATGTTTAACATGGCTGAGTAATGGCCGGCGAAATGACGAAGACGTAATTAAGAGTTAGAAGTTAAATTCGATGTCCTGATCGATAGGTTCGTTAAAAGAAGCAACTGAGTGAATGAAACAAGTTTCAAACAACGACACACGCAAGCATGTACAGGTATGCATCCGATTTACGCTTATACACATACACAGAAACACACACACAGAACTACATACACATACAGAAATACATACACACACAGAAATACATACACACACAGAAACACACACACAGAACTACATACACACACAGAAATACATACACACACAGAAATACATACACACACAGAAACACACACACAGAACTACATACATACACAGAAACACACACACAGAACTACATACACACACAGAAATACATACACACACAGAAACACACACACAGAACTACATACACACACAGAAATACATACACACACAGAAATACATACACACACAAATAGATAGGATGTGATTCTTTCTTTGAACTTATACATACAAAAATACCAGTGCATACACACAAGAACATATAGCTGCATACAGAAATACATTTATCTGTTTAAAATGAAGTTTATAATTAAGAACTAGTGGACGTAATATGCTTGATGTTTCCGTTTAACTGACAAGAAATTAAATTAGATCATACACACTCCTCTTATTTAAGAATTGGCTGTTTACGACACAAGATGTTTTCATCGGTTATCAAAATAGTTCGGCGAAAGCAGCAGGTGACGGGAATGTAATAACATAATGGAAGAGAGCAAGGTTTTCAAAGACTACCAACTGAGAGAGGACAGAGTAGGAAGTTTAAAGGTGCGATGTTGGTAAAGAATTCCTAACATGCCTGGGAGACTAGGAGGACAGTGTAGTGTGTGAGTTAAGTTTTGTTGTAAGAATTCGTAACATGCCTGGGATGACTGGAGAATAAAATGAATTCGTAACATGCCTGGGAGAAAACATGACTAGGAGAATCTGTGTGTAGTGTGTGAGTTAATGTGACTTTGTTGTAAGAATTCGTAACATGCCTGGGAGAAAACATGACTAGGAGAATCTGAGTGTAGTGTGTGAGTTAATGTGACTTTGTTGTAAGAATTCGTAACATGCATGGGAGAAAACATGACTAGGAGAATCTGTGTGTAAACAAGACTAACATGCCTGGGAGAAAACATGAATAGGAGAATATGTGTGTAGTGTGTGAGTTAATGTGACTTTGTTGTAAGAATTCGTAACATGCATGGGAGAAAACATGACTAGGAGAATCTGTGTGTAGTGTGTGAGTTAATGTGACTTTGTTGTAAGAATTCGTAACATGACTAGGAGAATCTGTGTGTAGTGTGTGAGTTAATGTGACTTTGGATGGATAGAATCTTTGTAGTAATTTTTGTTGTAGTATTCAGGTAGACAGGTGACTTTGTTGTAAGAGAATGACAGCTGGATGGTAACTTTGAGTAATTTAGTATTCAGGTAGACAGGTACACGGATATGTAGGAAGTAGGTACATAGGTAACAGAATGGACGAATGGGTGCATGGATTTAATTATTTACAAGAAAAAGCTGAATATGTGTTTTTACTGTCGTTGTCAAACTCTTTTATTAATTGTCTAGTTTGGCAAGAGAAATAATGTTTGGAAAATCTTTTAAGACGATTACGACCACACATTTCAAATATGTAGACAGCTGTTATAATTCTAAAAACTTCATATTCAAGAAGAAAAAAGAGGAAAAAGATTTAATCTTCGGCGGTTGCTATATTTAACACAGAACTATTTTAATTTATTGCTGTCTCTGTTTCGGTGCAACCTCTGTCTGGACCACCTAGAACATCCGAAAAAATTAAACAGATTTCTGTGTGAGTTTAAATCTGTCTGAGATTCAGATGTGATAAATAAATATATCTGAGTTTTGAGACCAACATGTAATAAACTGTACACTAACAAAGGAAACTCGGTGATGGTAAGCTTTCTGAATATTTAGAAAAGTGTAGTTTCTTTCTTAGTGTTCATTTCTGTACCATATAATAATTTATCATTCGTTTTTCTTTTTCGTAAAAGTGTGAATTTTTCTTTATTTCAACCCCAGCCACTTGGATGTTACTGAGCGGGTAATATTAGGTTACAAATAATCATTTTCCTTCCATTCCGAATCACAGTTACTGTCAAATTAAAAAGCTTAGTAACGAGTAAAACCACATGCCTGTCGTTCTAACGAATTTTGCATTTGTAACTACCCTTATTACTGAGTACATTATCAAAGTTAATGAGACTGAAAATAATAGAAAACCATTGTTTAATTGGCATTTTAGCTCTCCCATCATGAAAAAAAGAACTACAGGTCATTTTAGACAATTAGGAAATATGGATTCAGTATATAATATTTGCCTAACTATGTATTTGTATCTGTCTTTGGTGATTTCAGAGATTTATGTGCACTTGCTTGAGCGGTTCTGTTACAAAAGTGAACCGCTCTCACAGTCTCGGGCTGCTATCTGCTGCTACTGGTCACACACACATTGCACATCTCAGCGTCTGGCACATACTTTAACCTGCTGTCAGTAGTATGAATATCTTGTTATGGCATCTAAGTATTTCCATTGTCCAGAGTCTTGTGTTTAATTTAATTCTGTTAGCTTTTCACAGGACAGATCAATAAGGTGAAGAGTACACAGGTTAGATTTAAACCTTAAATCAACAAGTCTCTGATCTGTAGTGGCGCAAATGCAGCATTTTAAACCGTTCTGTTATATCGGTAATGCACTTCTGTAAACTAATCTAACCTTACATATCCAGCCAACCCGAATCAGTGAAATTTACAAATGGTCCACACGACAGGCATTTGTTTCATTTGATTTAAGGGGAGTAAGAAGAAGGAGAGATTTATTCGTGATTTGTCGCTGCAGGTTTGAAGCAACTGGTTTACTTCGCTAATGAAGTGTAGAACACACACGACATGTCGTACGTAGAGAGGCAGGCAAAATCTTTAGAACTGTGTTCACAGCTTGGCAGATGCATCATGAAATATTTACAGCATTTTACGATCAACATCGAGTCTATATTTACTCAACGTGAGTTCGGTTTCCGATATCACTCAGTGATTATTTACATTTGTAACCATGTCTGAAGTGTATAGTGTCTACAAAAACTGCCAAAAGTCATCACGATAATGAAAATAACAAATACACGAAAGAAAGAAGAGTGGTTATAAAACATTTAAGTAAAACTAGAAAATAAATGGTGTAAATTATTAATAAGAAATAAAATATTCAGAAAAGAAGTTTAACTTCTATTACGTACTTCAAAATGCTGGTTGAAAAATACTCGCGAATCTTCTTTCTGAATACCTAATGCTTGTAATTAGATTTTAATGCTTGAGTGAGGATATTTTAATGCAGGATGAAAATAAAGTACAAAAGAGAGATTATGATGGAATTTCAGAGATGAGACAATAAAAAAAAACAGAAGTCTGTGATTGTGTCTATGTGTCTGTGTTTATATGTGTATGTGAGAGAGAGAGAGAGAGAGAGAGAGAGAGAGAGAGAGAGAGAGAGAGAGAGAGAGAGAGAGAGAGAGAGAGAGAGAGAGAGAGAGAGAGAGAGAGAGAGAGAGAGAGAGAGAGAGCAAGCAAATATTGAAACATTTATTTACATTAGTAGCAAAACTAGTCTGAGGAATTTCACAGACCACTAAGATTTTAACGACAACTAAATTTGTTGTCATTAATCGATATTGTCGAATCATACCCTGAGATTGTGAAAGATTTTATTGTCAGATTCATTCGGATGAATAAAGGAACTTTCTAAGATCAGTGTTAAACAAATATCGTCTTTCGTTTGAAGTGTTTTATTTCAAGCAGCAGCACATTTTCTTCAAGCAGGTTTTCATCCCCTCGTCTTCCTAAGATACACTGAATCAATGTATTAGCTTTGCCTAACTCATCAAGTAAGTTTGCACGCCACATTCTTCAAACTGCTGTAGCTGTAATTAATTTTAGTTACATTCAAGTCGATTTTACAATGGGCACATCTTTGATTTTCTAAAAACAGTTATTTTTTTTTTAATCATTCAAGTCTCAGGTTAATCGTCGCCTAACAGTATTAAAATGAACC
>CM022674.1:8299759-8327259 GCA_012295275.1 Chrysomallon squamiferum
GAATCATTCACTCCTTTCTTAGGTATGTTCCCAAAACTGGCAGTCTCCAGATTAGGTAAGCGGTGAGGTGTTCTAATCCGCTTCCAGAAATGGGAAAACTGGCATGAGCAATTAAGGCCAATTTAGACGCATGGGGATAACGAGATGTGTGAAGAACAGATGGGACGATTAACGAGGTTAACCTTAATGAGCAGTGAAGAGCAGAGGTAAGCCGGAATAGAGATTGCAAGAAAATTGATGTTTGGAGACATGAAATTAATGTTATATCTCAGTAAAATTTGGAGACAGGAAATACTAGAAGAAGACAAGCACAAGTTCTTCCAGCTGGGATTGGAGTACGTCACGTGTACCCGGGACACGGCTTCCTAGTTGTCAGCTTGGGGTGGAGTGCTTCTGGGACATTTCATGTGTAAAGTGTGACTGAATGTGCTTTCAAATTGTGGTCAAAATATTGTTTAACAAAAGTTCATCAATTAAGATGAAGGAACACCAATTAATAAGGGCGACCAATAAACTGCCAGAAATGGAACAACTGGCGTATCCAGTTAACATGTGTTATAATCTCACTGTCAGATTCGGGAATAAACCCTTTCTTAGCCTTTAATTGAAATTACAAAAAGAAGGTCATGTAACTTTTGAAAATAACCTTTTACTCTTATCTGTTTTCAAATAATTTCATTTTCATTAATATTTTTTGTCTTTTCTGAATAACATATTTTTGTGTATTAATATCATTTGTTTTGTTTTTTGTTTGAAAGAAGGAAACAATAATTACACTGGCTAATAAATATTAACAGAGTAAAAATTCTTGAAAAATATGTATGAACATGTCATTTTTTTCAGATGATTTCAATACGCATCTTAATCAAGATGAATTCCATCTTCATTATGTTTTCATCATATTTCAGTTATGTAACAAAAAATATATTTATTATTTTTACCTTAATGCGTTTAATTTCCTTTCTGTTAAATACCAAAATATTTTCTTATTTTCAGTTGAAAAGTATTTTCTGTAACATATTGGAAATGTAATTAATATTTTCTTTATGACAGATTTTAAACATTTTCAGTAGAAGTAATATTATGATATTTTCTCTATGTGAGATTAGAAATATAGTATGTAATTATGACGTTAGAAATATATTATTTTCTCTATAAAACATTAGAAACATAATATGTTTTTCTGCGACACATTAGAAACATCTGTATTTTCTATACAATACAGTAAAAATATAAATTATATGTATTTAGAAACATAGTAATTTCAATACAACACAGTAGAAATATAAATGAAATGTTTTACGCATATAGAAACATGGTATTTTCTGACATACTAAAAGCAGTATTTTATATACGGACAGACAGACAGTACAGTTAATAACACAGACTCACACATTAACTTTATTTCTATTAATTGGGTATCTTATGTTTTGGTTATTTAGTTTGTGTGTGTTTTTCTGTGGATATGTATATACGTATGTGTGTGTGTTATTAACTGTACTGTCTGTTTGTCCGTTTCTTTACACAAACATACGCACGAACACACACCTTTTAAATAAGCCTCATAATTAGATACCTAATTAATATAAATAAAGTAACCGCTACGATATTACATAAACATATACACTAATTAACATCACGTGCTGAAATTTAACAAAAGAGGAAAGTATAGATTCTTGCAGCTGTTAATCTCCAAGAAGTAAAGAGAAATTTAAACACAGAGAGTGAGAGAAAAGGGTTCATTACTTTATCGATAATTGCCTTGACGTTTGGCAGGCAGGTTTCCCTGCTGAATTCATCCAAATTATTGCACTAATTAATGTGATTTACAACTCCGGATATACCCGCACGTGTCTGTTGTCGCGATTCCTTCAGAGTTAGTGAGACGAGCTTTTTTGTCAGATGTTTGCCAAATAGAAAATTGTATGTTTCTAATGTGTCGAATAGAAAATACTATGTTTCTAATCTATCATAAAGAAATTGCTGTGTTTTTAAACTGTCTTATATTCTGTTATAGAGAAGACACGATGCTTCACACAGAAAATACTGTATTTCTAATCAGACATAATTATAGCAAATACTATATTTTAAATAATGCTATTTAGAAAATACCATTTCTTAATATCTCGTATAAATGTATATGTTTCATACAGAAAATATACATTATTTGTCTGTGAAAAACATGAACGAATGTATTCTATCTGTAGTTCCATCATGCTGCGGAAAGAAAAACATTCAAAAAGTTAAAGAAAAAAACGTAGAAACTTCCTTTTAGGTAACTCTCCAAGTGATTACAAAATAAATGTAAAAAGATATAGAGACAGATAGACAGACAGACAGACGACAGATATATAGATAGATGGATGGATGGGTAGATAGATAGATAGATAGATAGATAGATAGATAGATAGATAGATAGATAGATAGATAGATAGATAGATAGATAGATAGATAGATAGATAGATAGATAGATAGCCTTTTTAGTTTATTCCCCGAAGAAAATAATTCAGAGGAGTTCATACTTTTCATTTTAAAGAATTACAAATAAGAAACTAAATATACGTACACATTTCTAAAGTGAAATAATACATTTCTAGAGTCAGTTCGAGAGGCTTATTAAACAAACATTAGGTGGACGGAGCCTGTTACAAAACACTTCAAACTAGAAGTCACTTGTCACCGTACACCGATGTGAAGAGGTTCAAACCATAAAAACGCATTTTATTGTTTCTTTCGAATTTTGCTTTCGTTTTTATGTTAGAATTTTATTGCCTATAATTTGCTGGTCCTCGTACAGGAAATAACATTTCAGCAGCTAAATGCTGGATTTCCTCGGCGTCTGTTACTTTCTATATAAAGCTTAGAAATTACATTGTCGAGTCAACAGCACAGAAAGGTTGCATTACATATCCAATTTGATCCATCCAAATAATTTACACAGACAAAAACATAAAAGCGTGGGATGACGGTCACTTTAAAAACAGAATCAAGATCACCGACAGCCAGACAGACAGACTAGCACAGTGATTTACTCACATACACTGCTGACACAGAGACATACAAGCTGAATCACCTGTAGAACTACGTGTAGAACTACATATAGACAGACATACTAACACTGATACTAATACTTAGGTATACTAAAGCAGAAAGTGAATGACTAACACTTAGTAAATCAGAGACATACTATCAGATACGTAAACACATACGAAGATTACTGACAGACACGAGTACAGATATGTTAACTTAACGACAGACATACAAACGTAGAAATACAATCACGGAGACAGCAAGATTAAAAAAAAAAAAAAAAAAACAAAAAACAGACAAAAAAGAAACAGACAAACTAATCAAAAACAAACAAAAACATATCACACATTGCATATAGACAGACAATACAAAGACTTTGAAAGACATTAAAACATATCACACATAGCACATAGACAGACAATACAAAGATATTGAAATACATTAAAACATACCGCACATAGCACCTAGATAATACAAAGACTTTGAAAGACATTAAAACATATCACACATAACACATAGACAGACAATACAAAAACTTTGGAATACATTAAAACATATCACACATTGCACATAGACAGACAGTACAAAAACTTTGAAAGACATTAAAATATATCCACATAGCACATAGACAGACAATACAAAAACTTTGGAATACATTAAAACATATCACATATTGCACATAGACAGACAATACAAAAACTTTGAAAGACATTAAAATATATCCACATAGCACATAGACAGACAATACAAAAACTTTGGAATACATTAAAACATATCACATATTGCACATAGCCAGACAATACAAAGACTTTGAAAGACATTAAAACATATCCCACATTGCACATAGACAGACAATACAAAAACTTTGGAATACATTAAAACATATCCCACATTGCACATAGACAGACAATACAAAGACTTTGGAATACATTAAAACATATCACATATTGCACATAGCCAGACAATACAAAGACTTTGAAAGACATTAAAACATATCCCACATTGCACATAGACAGACAATACAAAAACTTTGGAATACATTAAAACATATCCCACATTGCACATAGACAGACAATACAAAGACTTTGAAAGACATTAAAACATATCCCACATTGCACATAGACAGACAATACAAAGACTTTGAAAGACATTAAAACATATCCACACAGCACATAGACAGACAATACAAAAGCTTTGGAATACATTAAAACATATCACATATTGCACATAGACAGACAATACAAAAACTTTGAAAGACATTAAAATATATCCACATAGCACATAGACAGACAATACAAAAACTTTGGAATACATTAAAACATATCACATATTGCACATAGACAATACAAAGACTTTGAAAGACATTAAAACATATCACATATAGCACCTAGACAATACAAAGCATTTGAAAGACATTAAAACATACCACACATAGCACATAGGCAGACAATACTAAAACTTTGAAATACACTAAAACATATCACACATAGCACCTAGACAATACAAAGACTTTGAAAGACATTAAAACATATCACACATAGCACATAGACAGACAATACAAAAACTTTGAAATACATTAAAACATACACAGGTATACTAACACTTTAAACACAAACACACACACAGTTGTTGTTGTAGTAATACTAGAATAATAGTGATCATATAGCAGCAATATTATAGTAGTTGTACTGTAGTAGCAATAGCAGAAGTAGGCATGTTGTTGTATTAGTGGTAGTTGTTGTAGAAAAAAGCCTGTATTGTAATAGTAATAATAGTAGTAATAGCAGAAGTTGTAATAGTATTACAACAGCCACGACTCATAAACTAATAAACTAGAGTAGTAGCTTATTCTAAACTCTCCTACAAGCCACAAATACAAATTTATGACTAAAAGAAGAAGAAGAGAAAACAATGAAAATCGATTACACTACCAATTAATATGTTTCCAGCGTGGAACCAGTTAAATGAGGGCATGTAGCGGAAACAGGAAGCGGAAATGCCTATGGTTAGGATTTCGATCAGCTGTGACTACCACCCGCCGTCATTAGCTGCTGTCTCACAATTAGTTTGCTATTCCAGAGAGCAGAAGACAAAAACGACGAGTCATAATTAAAGATGACCTTTTATAATTGATTTTAATTTTTTCTTTTTTGGTCTTTTTTTCTCAAACAGGCCAGTTAAAATAAACTGATAAAAAAGTTTGTAATTCAACAATCAACCACTATATTTAAATAGTTTAACATTTGATTTCAGTTTTTCTCTTCAAACAGTTCAGATCGTATTAAAACTGTGTATTTCAGTATTAGTGTGCAAAATGAGTATACTGTTTGATAAAAGTTTTCCTTCGAAGAAGACGTACTGTACTAATAGGGAGGAGAGAGAGAGAGAGAGAGAGAGAGAGAGAGAGAGAGAGAGAGAGAGAGAGAGAGAGAGAGAGAGAGAGAGAGAGAGAGAGAGAGAGAGAGAGAGAGAGAGAGAGAGAGAGAGAGAGAGAGAGAGAGAGAGAGAGAGAGAGAGAGAGAGAGAGAGAGAGAGAGAGAGAGAGAGTCGAATAGATAAATACAGACGGGTGGCTGGGTGGTTGGTGATTGGGTGACTTTGTGGCTGAGTTGGTGCATGGATGAACGGACGAACTGACAAGAATTCAGGCAGAAAGCCAGATATACAAGACAGAGAGACTTTTCAAAATATTCCTCTTCAGTATAAAGATAATATTCATCGCAATTTGTCTGAAATAAATAAGCAGTTTATGAGCTGGCAGTATAAGAATTGTTTCTGTATGAAATTTGCGAAGAAATTAAATATAAAAAGATCGCGATGAAGTTGGTTGGTGGTAAAGGTGCAAGATGTAATCGATTCACAAAATGTAAACTGGTCAAATTATTGAATTAAACACAGGAAAAGGTTTTTAGGAGTTGAGTCTATCCATCTATTATGGATAGGCTGTTTAATTAAAGATGGCTAGGCGGTGGCGATCAATTTCAACTGAGACTGGAAATTGAATCGTAGAAGCGATACAAACAAGAGCTTCATTACAGACTCCAGTATAAATCACGACAGAAAGACAGTTTGTTCCTGCGGATATCAGCACCCAACCTGACATCTCTCCAACATCAGCTTCAATTATGTCTATCAGCAGTTTTGAAATCACATTATAATCCATGTTTAACACTTCTTCTTGGAAACTGTTATCGTCATGATACTGTAGTGTGCTCAGTTACTCAAAGAAAGACTGACAGTTTTGTGAGATCAGGTAATATGAGCTATTCATGTAGTGTGAGGCAACGATGCATTGTATGCTGAATGTACGAGGTATCTGATTTGATTTGGAATGAAATAGAAAGTTGTCAGTGCTTTTTACATGGATTAAACATTATGTATAAGAAAGGAAAAAGTCCGCTCTAGGATCGCCATATTGGTAGATGCGAATTGTCAGGGCGTCCATAAAAGCTACTGCCAAACATTATCACCACATCCATCCATTAAACTAGAAACATTATTACATATAATAATTAGAATATAAAATGTAAATTGTAGCACGATTTTATAAAAATATGATCTGAGTAGTCACCGTGTTCACAAATTCATGTTAACATTATTAAAAAGGAATAATTAAAATTAAAATAGGTATAAATAAATAAAAAAAATTAAATAAATAAAAAGTCTGAAGTTAGAAAAGTGTGTTTTCAGTAATGGTAATCTGAAACAAGACTCGACTGTTGTCGAGTTGTAAGAAATGTTTTCTTTCCTGACAAGTTTTTATCATCAAACGTGGCTGAGCTTTCCTCATTTACTCACTTGTCACGCGAAAATCAAAGTTACTAGTTTATAAATAACATGAAGATGTTGTCGTAGACGGCAATGAGAATTAGCAGACATCGTTAAACACGTAGTATAGCTTTAATTTGCTTATCAAAACGACTGCCGTTTACATAACGACAATGAGCTGATGACTGGGATGCGCTGTCTGAACTGGTCTCGTTGTAACAGTGGACAGTGTAACAGCCCAGACACCGTCTGCAGATCATTCAAGTCTCACTGCTTTTCGATTTTCGCGAAGATTTCTCTAACAACAAGAAGATAAATAAATACAGCAAAAGTCGAAAGCAATCATCATAAAAACTGAATTCTCGGTGGTGTGTCATATTACAACATAGTTTCAAATACTTGTGTTTCTCGCTGGCAGTAAAACACAGATTAAGACTCATTTAGTTTTATGTTCAACAACAATAAACACAGACATACTCACCCACTTTAGTCTTGTGTTTATTTCTTACTGCACAATTACTGTGAGAGAAATCTAGACAGTGCTAATGCAGTGGCAAGCGGAGAGAACGAACAGTGGCAGCTTTCTGTAAAGCTGATTTCGCATGATTAAAAGTAACTAGGTTTAAATTCATTCCAGTAAATTTCGTTCATAAATCATGGTTTTTAAATAAGATTAATTAAATATTTATAACTAAAATAATGATATATGTATGTATGTATTTGCCTTACACCGAGAGAGAGAGAGAGAAGAGGCAGAGACATACACGGATAATCCAAACTCTTTCCTTCGCTCTCTTTCTTTCTATCGTCTTTTGTTCAGTCATTCTCTCTCTCTCTTCTTCTTCTTCTGCCATAAAATGTCATGAAGATTACGTAGAAATGGTATCCTATATAAAATTAATTATAAGAACTAATAAAATTTCATTCCATTTGATATTTGGCCAGAATGCACTGCAACAAAACTTTAGCAATAAAGTAAATGATATCAATATATTCCTAAAACATTTCGGATAAATAAACCCTATATTAATTTGTTTTCATTATTTTCATAAACACTCAAATTTTTTTTTTTTTTTTTTTTTTAACGCTGTCAGAGACAGTAAATCTAAATTAAATCAAACTCTGTAAATTTCAAAGAGACGAAAAAATATTAATATTTGTGAATTTCTTATTACTTAATTTTCCTTTAAAGACACTTTACAAAAAATAAGAAACCTATCAATCAATAAGAATAACATAATAAATAACATTAATAAAGAATAAAAGAAGAAGGAGAAAACATCGGACGTCAGGTAATGGTTATATGATGAGAACAAATATCCATCAACAAACTGTCTAATGGTGGTTCTCTTGAATCAGTAATTACCATTAGTACCCACTTTTATTTATTTTTTATTCTGTTCTTCACAGCATAAAAAGGGACAGTTAGACAGATAGCTAAAACATTTTCATTAATAATACTGATATGATTCGAAACAGTTAAAACATATTATGTATTAATTAGAGAGAGAGAGAGAGAGAGAGAGAGAGAGAGAGAGAGAGAGAGAGAGAGAGAGAGAGAGAGAGAGAGAGAGAGAGAGAGAGAGAGAGAGAGAGAGAGAGAGATTAACGTTAGATATGGAGACAGACATACAAACAAATGCAGGCACATACAGAAAGAGATAGAGAGCTATAGAGAAAAAGTGAGAGAAGAACATATTTGAAATTATTGAAAAACTAGTTCATTCTCATGGGTTTGCTTCAATATTACATGAACAAAAAGTAATAACAGAAATTACCCACATACATTGCGTTACATGACAAATGGGTATAAAGAATATCACTTCATAAGTATAACAGCTTTACAAAAAGGTATATTACACATTATAACTGTTGTAACGTGACATTGTCTAGTGAAGATTTTCAAGTATAACTGTTGTAACGTGACATTGTCTAGTGAAGATTTTCAAGTATAACTGTTGTAACGTGACATTGTCTAGTGAAGATTTTCAAGTATAACTGTTGTAACGTGATATTGTCTAGTGAAGATTTTCAAGTACAGTTGTACCTTGACTTACGAGTTTAATTCATTCCCTGACCGAGCTCTTATATCAATATGCTCGTATATCAAATCAGTTTTCCTATCTGAAATTAATAAATACCATTAATCAGTTCCAGCCCACCAAAACCACCACATTTTTTTCTAACGTGATTTGAAATAACAAAAATGTAATGATAAATGACAAATATTGTATAAAATATTGTATAAAAAACAGTGCACTCACTTTCTTAGCATCCATGGTCAAAAAAGAAATTTGGCAAAATACTGCACAAAACGCGAGCACAACACAACAGAAATGCTTCCGCGGCGAGTTAACCACGTGAAATAAACGAGTGACACACGGGATGCTGGCAGGATGTTATGTTGTTCGTTGCGCCAACTAGCGGCGGCGTATCTGAAGCTCGTTCGTAACTCGGAATTAGGTTCACAACTCAAAGCAAAAACTCAACCGGGCGGCTGCTCGTAACTAGAAAAACTCGTAAGTTGAGGCACTCGTAAGTCGAGGTACTACTGTATTGTAAAACGACATGGTCTAGTGAAGATTTTCGAGTATATTACACATTATATCTGTTGTAACATGACACACACTGTCAACTCTGGCTGCAAGTTGGAGTGCACTTTTTTCTGTATATTACACATTATATCTGTTGTAACATGACACACACTGTCAACTCTGGCTGCAAGTTGGAGTGCACTTTTTTCTGTATATTACACATTATATCTGTTGTAACATGACACACACTGTCAACTCTGGCTGCAAGTTGGGGTGCACTTTTTTCTGGAACTCATAACATCATCTCAAATTAATTTTCGTAATAAACGAACAAACATTAAATTGAAACGATAAAAAGAAAAAAAAAAAACAAGAAGATATTTCATGCGATGACTATGATTTTGTACGGATGACATCTATTAGTTGCACGTATGGGTGTCTGTTATTAAATGAATGGCTAGCTATGGTCTGTTCGTTGTATGGTGACTGTTTTTATTAGTTGTATGGGTGATTATAATTTGTTAGTTGTGGGTGATTGCAGAGTATTAACTGTTATAGGGGGATTGTCATTTATTCGGGTGACTCTGTTTATCAATAATAGTTTAATACATTGTCTCGCTGTAACCTAGGTTCATACCAATATGATGCTGTACATTGGATATATAATTATAACAGACATAGATTTAAAAGCTGCGAAAGCATTTCCAAATCTGAAGATTAGTGATAATCCAAGGAGAGTGACACGTTAAGAACTTACACTGTATTATAAAACTGTAATTTTTCACAAAACGATCACAAAGTAACAAGATCTTCGGTATATGACGATCTAAAATGAGTATGATGACATCCACAAATTCAGAATATTTTTATTTATTTTATTTTTTATCTGCAAAAGCAGAAATCTGTTCAGTCAAGAGTTGTCTGCATAACAACAATTCTTTAGTTTGATTTATATCCCTGGCGACAAATACATGTGATAGCGAACTCGACTGTCCAAACGATTCACTATTGATTATTGTCAATAAAGACGATTAACTAGATTTTACTACAGCTTTTTATTACGCTTAGCCACGTAATTGCTTCGTGATCTAAAATAAAGAAACAATAAAAAGTAAATAAGCAACAAAAATGCTGTGTACTTGTTAAATGTACAGTAAATTGGTTACTGAATGTCGAGTGTAATGCAGAATTTAAGTTTTAATTAGTTAGTCTTTAGGAAATTCATTTTGTTTGTCGTTTGTATTCATTATATCTGTGGAGTTTTTTATACTAAAATTTTTAAACAAAGTAAAATGAATAGATGTTTATTTAATGAGGCACTCGACACATTTTTAAATCTTTGATGATAGAGCATATTGTTAAGGATGACAAAATTAACATGTAGAGGAAGTTGCATTCACTGAGAAACGCATACATTACAAAGCAGAAACCTTTTGGTCACACAGATTGGATCTCAGACGCCTACAAACAACAATGTAACGAAATGTTTTTATTAAAATCGACCAGTTCTCTGTTATGATTTCTTCAAGCGACCAGCAGTTTTAGGTTGTTTTGTTCTTTTTTTTTTAGCTGTAAACCTTTCAAACTTTTCATGTTCGTTTGTTTTGACTGTGAATTAGACTGAATATGAAACCGAAAATTAATTAAAAAATCATTAAAATCTTTAAGTACAACTGTGTCTGAAACATCTATAATACTTGAAGTATAACAGTATCTGAAATACAGTGCAGAATTAGGTTACAGCAGTGCTGAAGTGTAAGAGTATCTGAAATACAGTGCAGTATTAATAAAAAATCTGAAATCATTAAAAGTAGTGCTTTAACAGTATCTGAAATACAGTGCAGTATTAGTTTACAGCAGTGCTGAAAACATATCTAAATACAGTGCAGTATTAGGTTACAGCCGTGCTGAAGTATAACAGTATCTGAAATACAGTGCAGTATTAGGTTACAGTAGGTGAAGTGTAACAGTGCTGAAATACAGTGAAATATTAGGTTACAGCCGTATCTGAAATACAGTGCAGTATTAGGTTACAGTAGTGCAGAAGTGTAAGAGTATCTGAAATACAGTGCAGTATTAGGTTACAGTAGTGCTGAAGTGTAACAGTATCTGAAATACAGTGCAGTATTAGGTTACAGTAGTGCTGAAGTGTAACTATCTGAAATACAGTGAATTATTAGGTTACAGCAGTGCTGAAATGTAACAGTATCTGAAATACAGTGCAGTATTAGGTTACAGCAGTGCTGAAGTGTAAGAGTATCTGAAATACAGTGCAGTATTAGGTTACAGCAGTGCTGAAGTGTAACAGTAATTGAAATACAGTGCAGTATTAGGTTACAGTAGTGCAGAAGTGTAAGAGCATCTGAAATACAGTGCAGTATCAGGTTACAGCAGTGCTGAAGTGTAACAGTATCTGAAATACAGTGCAGTATTAGGTTACAGCAGTGCTGAAGTGTAATAGTATCTGAAATACAGTGCAGTATTAGGTTACAGTAGTGCTGAAGTGTAAGAGTATCTGAAATACAGTGAAGTATTAGTCTACAGCAGTGCTGAAGTGTAACAGTATCTGAAATACAGTGCAGTATTAGGTTACAGCAGTGCTGAAGTGTAACAGTATCTGAAATACAGTGCAGTATTAGGTTACAGTAGTGCTGAAGTGTAAGAGCATCTGAAATACAGTGCAGTATCAGGTTACAGCAGTGCTGAAGTGTAACAGTATCTGAAATACAGTGCAGTATTAGGTTACAGTAGTGCAGAAGTGTAATAGTATCTGAAATACAGTGCAGTATTAGGTTACAGTAGTGCTGAAGTGTAAGAGTATCTGAAATACAGTGAAGTATTAGGTTACAGCACTGCTGAAGTGTAACAGTTCTCCAAATTAGGTTAAGTAGTGCAGAAGTGTAATAGTATCTGAAATACGGTGCAGTATCAGGTTACAGCAGTGCTGAAGTGTAACAGTATCTGAAATACAGTGCAGTATTAGTCTACAGCAGTGCTGAAGTATAACAGTTTCCAAAGAACAGTAATACCTGCCATACAACAGCATCTGTAGTACAGCAGTATTTGAGGTAAAGTATAATCGTATCTGAAGTAGAATAGTATCTGAAGTATTACATTATCAAAAATAGAGTAGTGTTATTATTTACATTAGTGTCTATATAATATCTGTCTGTAACAAAATAATTTCAGAAGTACAATAGTTTCTGAAGTACAATTGTTTCAGAAGTACAATAGTTTCTATAGTTCAGTAGTTTCAGAAGTACAAAAGTTTCAGAAGTATAATAGTTTTTGAAGTATAACTGGTTCAGTCCTGAATTTAGCGGTTTTTTTGTTATTTTCTTCTTGTTTTTTATGTTCTTATACAATTACAGTTAACTACTACTGCATGCTCGATTACTTTCTCTTTGTATTCGTGAAATGTTACGTAATCAGCTTCAGTCTGTAGATTAAGATTTAGTTTTATCTTGATAGGTTTGCGAACAACAAAATATAATCAGAACCATCAACAAAAGAAAAAAAAACAAAGAAAACGGTCTAGAGATTACACGAAACTTCAAAAAAAAAGTTAATATCTTTGTTTAAAAATATATCTGATGGGTTCTTTCTTCTCGATGATAACTATTCTTCACTTGTCAAATTTATCAGTTATTCTTATCAACAAAACTAAAGAAAAAATAAATATTAGCTGTATATTTTCCACTGAATACCGATTTCCCCCTTTGACCTTTGGGAGCAGCTAACATAGAAGTAGATCTAACTGTCTTAAAAATCAAATTTGCTGTATTTAATTACATCCGCAGAAAAAATACATAAACTGTTTAATTTTTACCATCGGTTACCGAATGTAAATAATCTGAATTTGAACCTGCTGATAGACAGTCGTAACAGAACACGGAGATTTTACACTTTATCAACGCATCATTTTTTTTTTTTTTTTTTTTTTTTTCCATTCTACAAAATATATATATATATGTATATCAAAATTAAAGATTGTGTGGTATTATTTATCCAGAAACAAAACTCATTGTAAGTCAGAAAATATTGTGAAAGAACATGATGAATTGTCCTTGATATTGATTAAAATGTGGTCGTTCTTACTGGCAATAAAACATTTGAGAAAGTATGTTGTTTACATCATTCAGTGCAATCCATCGTACACATGTAATACATCAAATATTTTTAGATAAAGGAAAACATAAGTTAAGTCTAAAATATGAAAAAATACAATACGTATACAATACACACAAAACACACACACACACATACACACACACACATATATACACACACACACACTCACACATATATATATATATATACACACACACACACACACATACACACATATATAAATAAATTAAACAGCCTGTAATACTAAGATTCTAGGCTTAAATCTTCTCTATGTTTTCCCATTTAGCAGGAAGCAGTTCTGTGGCAACAGTTAGTTTTGTGGGAAG
The DNA here is from genome assembly GCA_012295275.1 of Chrysomallon squamiferum. NCBI lineage: Eukaryota > Metazoa > Mollusca > Gastropoda > Neomphalida > Peltospiridae > Chrysomallon > Chrysomallon squamiferum. The sequence goes on from CM022674.1 coordinate 8,313,549, forward strand.
ATTCTAAATGGGTGATCTGTACAGAACTATTTGGGGGGGGTCAGTGAGGAGGCGAGAAGCTGAGGGATGAGCAGAGATTGACGTATAATTTTTAAAAGCTTCAGTAACTGCATCTGCAGCCCACATCAATATTATCTTCCATCCTCGTCATCCTCTCGTTTCACTTCTTTTTTCTCTTTGTTCTCCTCTCTTATATAATCTTATCTTCTTTTGTTTTGTTAGCTTTTTTTAGTTTGTTTTTGTTTTTTATTGTTCTGTCGGTTTTGGGGTTTCTTGGGGGCTTTTGTGGGGTTGTTTTTGAAGGGGGATTGTTTTTTTGTTTTCGTTTCGTTTTTTTTAGGGTCTTGGAAGGTTTTATAATATTTTATTTTATTTAATTTCATTACTAAAACTGTAGGTTAACTTTTTACGTCTTTTTGACTTTTATTCTTTCTTATCTACTTCTTTTCTTTTCTTGTTTTTCGCGAATACTTTGTTATATTTTATGTACTTTTCTATTTTAATATTATTTTGTTCGTATTTAAATTTGATCTTGTTATTCCAAAACTCTGATAGATCTTATAATTATGATGCTATTTTAACATGGATAATTTGTCTTTTTTGAAGATTTTGTCTTTTTTAAAATTTATATTTAATTGTTTGTTGTTGTTTTTATATTTATTTTATTATTATTATTATTATTATTATTATTATTATTATTATTATTATTTTTTTTTTTTAGTGGTTTATTTTTTCTTCTTTTACTCTCTTTTTTTATTTATTTATTAATTTTTATGCAAACTTATAAAATTTGTGTCTTGCTAAATAGCATTTATAGCTAAGTGATATGACAGGATTCTTTCAATAGGTTATGAAAAAAATTATGACAACGCGGAAACACTGTCTTTTAAAACAAGTCAGATATATTAATTGTTTCATGTCTAGAATTTAGGAGATACTATCATTTTGATGAATAATTGAAATAAGAATTATGTGACAGCGAGAACAAAATATTCGTCTGCTCATAATGACGTATCTGGTTTTTTGTCATTTTTTAAAATTATTTTTATTTTATTATATTTTATTATTTTTTGTTGTTGTTTTTATTTCGTTTCTCTCGGTTTTTTCTCTTTTCATTCTTTCCTTTGTATTTTCATCTTTCTTTTGTATCTTCTTTTTCATTCTATAGTGACATATTATTTAATTTGCATCCGCATCTTTTTGCAAAGTTAAACGTGTTTTTATGATAATACAATACTATTCGGGTTTAAGAAATAACTTATTTTAAAAAAGCCTGTATTAAAGTGTATTACAATCCGTTTCTGGTTTCTAGCTAAACAGACTGTTGTCTTTATGAAGAACGACTAACTTGACAGTTACAACTTCTTGTTTCCATCTTGATCGATAACCGCGGAATCTAAGCAATTATATCGCATTGATAATATTACTCACTTAAATGTTTCATCAGATCCACGCAAACGAAAACAATAAATCAGTGAACATATTGACCAGTGACCTATCAAGCCGCACATACGTACATTTACTTGTTCTTCTAACTCATACTGTGATCCCACGCAGTAGGACACATTTCTTTCAGTCAGGATTGGTTTTATATTGAAAACGATTTGTTGCACTCGGCTGACACTCACGTGTTTATACAGAGACACTTTTCACTTGTTTTGTCGAAGGCCAGTGAAGGGTGTGGCTGAAAGACAGAGGTGACAGGGAAAACTCGCCTGTCTAGAAAGCAGCGTAATAAACAGATCACCATGATACGCTTTTTGTTTTGTTTCGGGTTTTTTGGCGAAAAGCGAAATGAACCTAGCGACTGACAAATGCCCGAAAGGCGAAGAGAAAGAATAAAGTTTAAAAAAAGAAAAGGTAACTGACATAAAAAACAAAAGAGAAAACAAACAAGAAAACAAAACAAAACAACCAAAAAAAAAAAAAGAAAAAAAGAAGCTACAGAAAAATGTTAAAACGTTATAAAAAAAAATGACTGAAATAGATTTTAAACTATATTAAAAAAAAAAATGAGGACAACTTGTGACAAAATCAGTATTTGAAAAATAGTAATAATGTATATAAAACAAATGTAAAAAAATAAAAAAATAAATATATATAAAAAAAATAAGGAAGTAGGAAAACATTATATTTTTTATTGGGAGATGTTTACAGAAAATAATGTGTCTTCAAGCGTGCTTTCGACAACATTTCACTTTCGCTGTTAGTAATATAACTGATTTCACAATAGTAACAATTATTTATCTGTTTTTTCGTTTTCCGGGAAAATAATAATGTTTAATAATCTGTTTACCATGCACTCTCTTTCTTAATTTGAGGTAATACAACTAATTTTATGCCAGTAATAATTATTAATCCGTATTACTTTAACGTGAAAGCAAGAATTAGAATTGTTATCAGGAAAATAATAAAAGTATTAGAATAAAAAATAGAAAAAAAACCAGATGTGGATCATTTTATTTTTTTTATTTTAGGTGGGGTTTTTTTTGGGGGGGGGTTGTTGTTGTTGTTCGGGGATGGGTTGTTTCATTTATTATTGCCTTTTTTATATAATTTTTTTATTATTAGTATTTTTTTTTTTTTGTGTGGTCTACTCTGTTTTATTTTATTTTGTTTTTAGTTGTTCTTTCTTGGAATGTAAAAAAAGAAAAAGTAAAGGAAGAATATAAAATAGAACGAAAGAAAGAAATGTCTAAAAATATATTTAGATTTGTTTGATTAACTTTAAAATATTTTTTTGGTGTGGTGATAGATAAGAAAGAAAAAAACGAAAATGTTTTGTATTTTTATCTTCGAAGACTATACTGGAAACAGAAAAGTGTGTGGTTTGGACTCTCCAACATATTAACATTGGCCCATTGTGTACCCACCTTCGACCGTCTTGTTTATTCTGTACATTATTGGCGACTGCGTCAAACAACAAAAGAAAAGAAAGATGTTCGAAATCTCAGAACTGTTCTAGTTCTAAACTCGGTGAAAAAGACCCTATCATTACGTCTGGGTGATAAATAGGTTTGTTTCATGCACACAGAAAACACTTCACACTTTTCTTAATGTTACGTTTACACGATATGATTAATTAAACTGTGAAAAACATCTTTCTGCGGAAATAAAATCAACCTGGTCAATAATAACAAATAATATAGTCATTAATACGTCATGACAGGTGCTGACAGTACGTTTATCACGTTAGACAGATGGTTAATTAAAGCTGTATACGTTTATCTCGTAAAGACCTATGCATTTATCGTTTAAATACGTATACATTTATCGATTAAAGATGTATACATTTATCGTTTAAATACGTATACATTTATCGATTAAAGATGTATACATTTATCGTTTAAATACGTATACATTTATCGATTAAAGCCGTATACGTTTATCGATTAAAGACGTATGTTTTTATCATTTAAATATGTATACGTTTATCGATTAATGCCGTATACGTTTATCGATTAAATACGTACGCATTTATCGATTAAAGATGTATACATTTATCGTTTAAATACGTATACATTTATCGATTAAAGTTATATACATTTAGCGATTAAAGACATATATGTTTATCGAATAAAGAGACGTATAATTTATGGATTATATAAAACAAATATCTTTCTTATTCAATCATGTTTATCGATTAAAGAATGTATATGTTTATCGATTAAAGACGCATGCATTTATCGATTAAAGACATATAGTTTATCGATTAAAAACGTATAAGCTTATCTTAAAGATGTATACGTTTATCGATTAAAGATGTATGCATTTATCGATTAAATACGCTTATCGTTTAAAGACGTATACGTTTATCGATTATATAAAACAAATATCGTTGTTACTCATTTTTATCGATTAATGAATGTATAAGTTTATCGATTAAAGAGGTATGCATTTATCGATTAAAGACGTTTTTATCGATTAAAGACGTATACGTTTATCGATTAAAGACGTATATGTTTATCGATTATATAAAACAAATATCGTTGTTACTCATTTTTATCGATTAATGAATGTATAAGTTTATCGATTAAAGAGGTATGCATTTATCGATTAAAGACGTATACATTTATCGATTAAAGACGTATACGTTTATCGATTGTATAAAACAAATATATTAGTCAATCATTTTTATTTGAAATATTTGCTTCTATTTTTACCAATAGAATAGAATTAAAGCCATAAAAGGCAAGGCACATATTTCTGATAAAATCCGATATTAAATTAAAATATATTTTATAAACTTTTCCATTAAATACGGCTGTGTCATGTGTATGTGGTGAATTGCAGACGTTTCGGCGATAGTTTTAATTTTCCTGCTGCGCATGCGCCCTGTTTATTTTGACGGATGACTGCTCTGGTTATCTCCACGTTTACGATTTACAGATGTCGTATTTCTTTCAGTTTCGTTAATTTTATTTATTACCAACTCTTAAGAATATCAAGACTGGCACGTTTTCAAGATTTGGTAAATTTCCATGTTGCAGCGATTATAATATATTAGCATTTTTAAAAATAATTTTTATGATTTAATGTCATTTGCTATAGCATATGTAACTGCATAATGATATATCGAAAAGACATTGTTTTACTATTACGGAGAGAAATTCTCCATGGTATACCAAAACATATTTCTGAGAAAGCTGAATAAGAAAGTCACTGAAAGGAAAATAATTTAAACGCTAAAAAACAATGGACATAATTGCTCGTTTGAAATGAATCGTTTCAGACTATGGAAACTAATGATCGAAAGGAATATCTTTATCTGAATTCTGTACAAAACTACGTCGAGGGATTTGTATGAATTAAAAGAAAATCTTTCTCTTCGTGGTGAAAGATCTTACAAGGGAAAACGGTCTCTCTAATATCGATACGTCACTATTGCCTTTCACCTGTAACATTGTCCTGGATCTGATTTAGTGATCTTTGCCAATTATAGAACCGCCAGGCAATCTCTCGCCCAGACTTCGTTCAGTCTGATATTAGTTGCGACTAATACAAAAAATAGCAACAAAAGTAGAGATCGAACTGTTAACCGAAAGCAACTAAAGGCAATCTTAAGGAGGGGAAGAATGAAAGAAAAGAAACAAATAAACATATTAACAAGTAAACAAAGAAAAGTAATTTTATGCAAGCAAAAGAAACAAGCAAACAAATAAAAAAAAAAAAAAAACACATGGAAGAAAGAAGTAAGACAAAAACGAAAAAGGAAACAAAATATGTGAAAAGCAAGCAGAAATGAATGAACAAAGAAAAAAGAAGGAAATAAGAAATATAGAAACAAGTAGAAAAATAAAGGAAAATAGATCAGAATATTAGTATTGTTCCAGCTATCGAATAGTCTGGATTAAAAAGCTAAAGTGATATTTGAAATGTTGCCACTAACATTAAATAAATGGGAAGATGTCTGTGTAATTCGTTTTAGATTCCTTGCCGCTTATCAGTGTCTTTGAGAACAAAATCAACTTTTATAATGGATTTGGAAGCAGGACTGACGTTATTATCTTCATCTTTTTATTTAATGTTGGTTGTACTGTCTTGTAATTAATAGAAGGGGCTTACACTAGAAAATAAAATGAAAAGATATAAAGATATACTGAAAATGTTACAGAAAATTATCTACGAAAATGTGGATGTAAATATATATACATGTGTGTAAATGTATATGTGCAAATGAATATGCAATATACAGGTAATAGATATATAAATACTTCTATACTAGATGATAGATATATAGACAGATAAACAGAGAGAGTAGATATATAGATAGACAGATAGGTGGATAGACAGGTTGGGACAGAGAGACAGTAAGTAGGTAAACGGATATAAACACATAGACAGGCAGACGGACAACAACGGATTAGGTAGATAAAGAGAGAGCTAAAACGACAGGCAGCGACACAGCAAACAGAGAGCGAAAGACGATTACTTCCCTTCAAATCCTCGCCTTCTCCCTGTGCGGGACGACTGGTTGTATTGATAAGCTGGGATGTATGCCGCCAGTAATCCTACTGATCGATGGAGATTGTATTATGTGAAATCTGTAGGGCGCCCAGAAACCTGTGTTAACTCAACCTGAACCTCTTAACTGAACCTCCTGTCCATTAGTGCACGTGTTACTCAGTCTTCTTCTTTTTTCTTATAAATACAACAACCAACTCGTTATTGTATAGTCTCGTTTAATTAATTTTATTCTACGAATAAAACATCAGTGTAGAGAGAAAAAAGAGATCTGGATTATATACAGCCATAAACTGACTGATCAGTTCCTGGAAGACAGATACATAGACACGCTGATACACACATCTACATTATTATAGGCAAAGGTAGATTTAGTATATAAACAGTTAGATAGACAAACAGATAGGAAAACTATAGATATAATTATAGTTACAACGTAACGTGGATAGTTAAAAAGGAAGACAGACTGACAGATAGAAGTAGCTAGCTTGATAGGTGTGTAAGTATAGGTATACGTATGCAGATATATAGATAGCTATATAGATAGATAAATAGATATACAGATAGACAGATAGGTAGATATATAGATAGATTAAACAGATAGATTGATAGAGCTAGCTATATAGATAGATAGATAGATAGATAGATAGATAGATAGATAGATAGATAGATAGATAGATAGATAGATAGATAGATAGATAGATAGATAGGGAGAGAGATAGGTATGTCTTTGTATTTAAATTCATTCAATGAAATGTAGACGTAACTTTTTGTCAAATGCATTGGTTTAATATTAAAAGTTTATTATGTTAGAAATGCATTTTAACTAGTCAAAGCTTTCAACAGTGAACGCTGTAGTACAAGGTAGAATACGGCTGGTTAAAGGGTTTTATTTATAATATATATTTTAATCAGTTTCATCCTATTCTCTTGTAGCGGTATACCGCAGCGAATTTTAATCAAATTATAAGGAAAAACAATCTCAACAAACAGTTTATTTATTTATTAAATATTCTTGTATCTGATAAACAAGAAAACAGATGGCAGTAAAGAAGGAAGGAACATACACTCCCATTAGAAATGAAGAACGATATTGAATTCTTGGCAGGCACGTAATAAGGCAATAATACAAAACTGAAGATAAAAATCAGAGTACTGCACTAACTCTAATAACTTCCAGCAGTCGCTGGTTCTTACAGTTACACATTTTATACGATAAACAAAAAGACAAGTAATATTACAAACTGTGCAAAGTACTACACCTCTACGGATGTATTATAGAACGTGAGAAATAGGGAGTAAATCTGTCTCTAATACTGTACGTCTGTTTCGATTAACATTTTACGTAATACTGTAAGACTATTTCTGTTTGTATGTAATGCTGTACATACGTCTCGAATGTGAAACAGTACGAACGTTCCGAATGTCTGTACGTGAAACAGTATGTACGCCTCGAATGTGTGTCCGTGAAACAGTATGTACGCCTCGAATGTGTGTGCGTGAAACAGTATGTACGCCTCGAATGTGTGTGCGTGAAACAGTATGTACGCCTCGAATGTGTGTACGTGAAACAGTACGTACGCCTCGAATGTGTGTACGTGAAACAGTACGTACGCCTCGAATGTGTGTACGTGAAACAGTACGTAAATCTCGAATATTTGTATGTAACACAGTACCTACGTCTCGAATGTTTGTACGTAATACAGAACGTCAGTCTCGAATGTCTGTACGTAATACAGAACGTCAGTCTCGAATGTGTGTACGTGAAACAGTACGTAAATCTCGAATATTTGTATGTAACACAGTACCTACGTCTCGAATGTTTGTACGTAATACAGAACGTCAGTCTCGAATGTGTGTACGTGAAACAGTACGTAAATCTCGAATATTTGTATGTAACACAGTACCTACGTCTCGAATGTTTGTACGTAATACAGAACGTCAGTCTCGAATGTCTGTACGTAATACAGAACGTCAGTCTCGAATGTGTGTACGTGAAACAGTACGTAAATCTCGAATATTTGTATGTAACACAGTACCTACGTCTCGAATGTTTGTACGTAATACAGAACGTCAGTCTCGAATGTCTGTACGTAATACAGAACGTCAGTCTCGAATGTGTGTACGTGAAACAGTACGTAAATCTCGAATATTTGTATGTAACACAGTACCTACGTCTCGAATGTTTGTACGTAATACAGAACGTCAGTCTCGAATGTCTGTACGTAATACAGAACGTCAGTCTCGAATGTGTGTACGTGAAACAGTACGTAAATCTCGAATATTTGTATGTAACACAGTACCTACGTCTCGAATGTTTGTACATAATACAGAACGTATGTCACGAATGGCTGTACGTAATACAGAATGTATTTCTCGAATATTTGTATTTAATACAGCATCTTGATTACGTAAAATTTATAGGTAAGAAAAAGATGAAGAAGATAATGAAAAAGATGAAGAAAATGAAAAAAAAAGAAAGTAAAATAAAAATAATCCACGAAAATTCGTCATTTAAATGTTTGTAATAAGTAAACTTATATGTTTTTTCTAATGAAGTCACGTAAGCAAGTAAAATACACACATAATCTATCTCTGTTCCTGTCTATATCTGGAGGGTATAGTACAGTATAGTATATATATATATATATATGTGTGTGTGTGTGTATTATGATGTCTAAACAACGATGTGATTACTCTATTATGTTATTAATTTGTTAGTGCGTTTCGCAATAACTTTAAATATGTTCTGTCATTAGAGTTTCGGAACAGTGAAACACAATAAAGAAAAAAGAGGAAATGAGATAAAAGAGAAAAGAAAACAATGAAAAGAGAAAAAAAAATAATGACATTTTCAAACTGCTAAAGAAAACTTTTGTCATCTGTCATAGTGTTCAGATAATCATTAGAACCACACTGAACACGTTAAATAACAGTCAGTTTTTTTCATAGACGTGAATGGCTTGCATTACTGCGAGGCATGGATTAAATTCCACACGTAAAATTCAACACGTTTTGTCATTTCGCTTCCGTTCTCTTGAAATCCCAAGGCCATATAAAAAAGAGTTCGTAGTCTTGCCTACACATGCATTTCTTAGTCTAGAGGAATGTTAATAATTTTGCCTCGAGAATTTCGTTGTACCAATAGAGAGAAAGATAAAAAGAAAGATAGAGTGAAAGAGGGAAGGAGAGAGGATAAAAATAGAGAAAAAACTAGCTAGGAATAACAGAAAGGGACGAGAGAGAGAGAGAGAGAGAGAGAGAGAGAGAGAGAGAGAGAGAGAGAGAGAGAGAGAGAGAGAGAGAGAGAGAGAGAGAGAGAGAATTTCTGTTTCAAAATCAAAATAGGTATGTGTCAGAAATGCTCTAATGAAAAGGTAATGATATTTGTGTTTAACTTCTGTAGATGGATAATGGTTTTTCATATGAAATGATTATTTTAAAATAAGTGAAAAAAGATCACCAAGAAAAATAGAAAACGGAAATAGAAAAGGTTTGTAAAAAATTAAAAGAGAATATTAATATTATCAGATAAGAAATAATCGACTCTTTGACCTTTTCATTTTTGAAAGGATTCTCTGGAAATAGTCACAGAATGTGTATGTTGTATATATCCTTCTTAATGATTAACCAATTTGTGAAAAGGGAAACTGTTTATATATTTAAACATAAAAACAATGTGCTGTCATCTGTACCACTATTATTAACCATTGTTTGGTATATCGAAGGATGCAAAGGTCACACAATGTATTTCAGATATTTATAGAATCTGTTTCACTGTAACTGTTCATTAGCTCAAAATTGAAGAGTGGTTACAGACATAATTAATAGCGACCTCACTGCAAGAAAAAAGAAACCTTTAATTTCGATATCCGCGCTTCTTCTGCATGATAAAATTATTTCAATTTCAGAGATTTCTCTCAGAGTGCATATTAATTACATTATCATCTTTTTTTTTCAGCAGTATAATGACGTTATGTAGTCCTTTTTATGTCTGCTTTTCTATATAATTATAAAAATCACGATTATTTCTTTATGTTACGTTTTATCTGTAATTATAGAAAACACAGAAGTACGTGTAACATTTCACCCCACATCATCGACAGCATTCGAAACAGGATCCTCGACTTGGCAGCACATTTTGTAGCAACAGAGATTTAAAAAAGAAAAGAAAAACTGAACTGCCACTGTGTGTGTACATGGCGTTTGCGTTTGTGTTTTGTGAATTTGCATTTATATTTGAGTATATCTCCAAGACAGTGTTTATAATTTCAGTCTTTTTATATTTACATATTTACATATTTATGTGTTTGTTATTGTGTGTGTATGTATGTACATGTGTGTAGATGGTAGTATATATGTATGTGTTTGTTATTGTGTATGTATGTATGTACATGTATGTAGATGGTAGTATATATGTATGTGTTTGTTATTGTGTGTGTATGTATGTACATGTGTGTAGATGGTAGTATATATGTATGTGTATGTATGTATGTGTGTAGATGGTAGTATTTATGTGTTTGTTATTGTGTGTATGTATGTATGTACATGTGTTATAGATGGTGGTAGTATATATGTATGTGTTTGTTGTGTATGTATGTATGTACATTGTATATGTATGTGTTTGTTATTGTGTATGTACATGTGTGTAGATGGTGTATGTGTTTGTTATTGTATATGTATGTATGTAGATTTATATATGTATGTGTTTGTTATTGTGTGTGTATGTATGTACATGTATGTAGATGGTAGTATATATAGTGTTTGTTATAGTGTATGTATGTACATGTATGTAGATGGTAGTATATATGTATGTGTTTGTTATTGTGTGTGTATGTATGTACATGTATGTAGATGGTAGTATATATGTATGTGTTTGTTATTGTGTATGTATGTATGTACATGTATGTAGATGGTGTATTTATGTGTTTGTTATTGTGTGTGTATGTATGTACATGTATGTATATGGTTGTATATATGTATGTGTTTGTTACTGTGTATGTATGTATGTATGTACATGTATGTATATGGTTGTATATATGTATGTGTGTATGTATGTATATATGTGGATGTGAGCACTGTGTGTTGTCACTGTGTTAAGTTAACCTAGATTATGTCTGTAAAAAGAAAATTACGATATTGATTTTTATTAAATAAATTCAGTTTTCCTTTGAATTTCACGCTTCAGTTTATTTTACCCCTTATTCCTGTTGTACCCAGCGAACCTTTTAATAAATGAAATACAAATATCGTGCCCAGAGGTGATATTTTTTAATATTTTAAAATAAATACATCAAGTTAATTTTGTTTCAAAACGTTTTAATGAACAAAATAAAACATAGTTTTCTGATAAGTTTGTCACATGATCCACAAAAGTCTAATTATAATGTTAAATGTTAAAACTGTGTGTATATTCATGAGATATTAACGCGTATTTTTGATGTAAAATGTTTAAAATCTAAACAGATAAAAACACTGGCAAGTTTAGCCTGATCAAACGACTGTTTTTGTCTGTTTGTAATGAGTAATAATGATTTTTATATTAAATGTTTCATAAATAATAACAATATAGGTTTTGTTTAGTCAGAATTAGAAACTCGTTAAGTAAATTCGGCAAATATTTCTGATTAATTACAAATTATGCAGTGGTTGTTTTATGTTTGTTTTTTGTTGTTGTTTTTTTGTTGTTTTTTGTCGTTGCTTTATTGCTGTTGTTTTTGTTGTTGTTGGGTTTTATGCAATATTTTTCGTTATTATTATTATTATTATTACTATTCTATTTCAGAGATATTTAGGTTTAGCTTTCTCAGTAGTTGAAGATTTCAGCAGACACGACAGAAATCGTTTACAGGTCAGAATCACTCAGCATTTGTTTAAATGTTCAAACTCAATGTAGACTGTGTTTTTAACGTGAGCCACGTCAGATAAAACTGACAAACTGAAAGTTCACCAGCGTAATTTGACTTCACGAAGATTTGACTGTTTTTTATTTCAGAGATTCCGGAACTCAGTATCATTTGATGAACAAGAGTTTTTGTCTCTTTCTTAATTAACCGCATGACCAATATTTTGTTGGTTTCTTATTTCGTATAATGTTTTTAAAAGAACAAATGAGCGAGAAAACAACAGGACTGCTGAAAAAATAGGTTTGTCCCGAGAGGCTGTTGAGGCGCTGAATATGGAGACTATGATTTTATAACACGCACAGACACTCATACACGAATATGCACATTCATCAATAACTGATATACTACATAACACACACTCAGATGCAGACAAAGACGCACACACATACATATATAACATTCATATACAACAACGATTTACCATTATCATACACATGCAAACACACACACGTACACATGCAAACACACACACGTACACACACAAATCCACAAGTACGACGATATATCTGGGTTTTTTTTTTTTTTTTTTTTTGTCATTGCTCTACAATTTTCTGCTAGCTCTTTTCTGCGGTTACTTATGCGTTTTGAAATTAAGATTCATAGTAGGTGCTCTGTAAGTACACATGAAACAGATATGTTAAGAAAGCGATAAAGCAGTTCCGCGGTAAAACGTTTTTAAAACAGAAATGATTGATGCCACAGCTTTATCGAGATTATACTGCTACCAAATACATAATATTAACTACTGAAGTGAAATTCATACTTCATTTATAACCAATGTCAGATATAAAAACAACATCAGATTATTGAACCCGCAGTTTTAATATCTTTTCCTATCGATATCAGATGCACTGCATTAAATTACTGAAAATGAACTTTTCAGAATCATTACATTGATGTGAACTTTAAGAAAATATTGAATTTTCTCTCGTCTGAAACTTTATCTTGATGATGAAGATGACAAAGATGATGATGATGATAAGTACCTAATCCTTATTAATTAATGTGTAACTTAAAAGGTATAATAGTTTAAAAGTATTCTGATACGTACCTTTGTAAACAAAATAAAATTGTGAACGGGACTTTTCTCCAGTTGCCACTTCTTCACAAAGCAGATGTCTAATCGTCGCAGTCGCAGTGTAAAGCTTTCTGTAGAATCGAGAGAAAACAACAAATATTGAAATTAAAGACTCAGAGATATTGATATATCAGGTGTATGGTATTAGCCCATAGGAAAACATTTTTTATATTAATTATCAAATCACATTTCACCGCAGTGTAGCTTTCTTGTATCGATGATAAACTGAGATGTATGTATGAACAAGACAATAATTGTTTTATATACCTTATATACTTGTGTATAAGTCGAATTTTTGGGAGACTATATTAAGGTAATATTTTGGGGGTCGACTTATACATAGGTAATGCTTTTGTAGCTGTTGCTGAAGAGTCGCCATTTTGACTATTTTTTGCTACGGGATGCATCTAAAATAATCGTGGTCTTTCAGCTTATCAAAAATATAATTTTATCGTATAAAAAATTTTGAAAAATTAAATAACAAAACCAAATATGAATGTAAAACATGATATTCTTCCGTTTAATGACTTAAAAATACATTTTAAAGCGAGAAAACCGTCAGTACGGCGTTATGCCTTACGGCGTCTTGCAATGATCTAGGAATGCAGACTTCTCTGCCAAATTGCACTAAATATCGGTCCCAATTTCATAAACAAAACTCACTTGTGTAATTGTAAAGAATTTGGTGAAATAATATTGCAGTCGTCATTAATATCCACTACCGACAAATCGAAAACAAACTAAATTTCTATAAACGTTCTGC
>CM022674.1:8932259-9439591 GCA_012295275.1 Chrysomallon squamiferum
TTATTAAAATGTTATTGTCTTCTCTTTGTATTTTCACACTGGACAAAACCTAAGTTATTCATGAATCTCGTTACTTTCTTTATAACTTTGTTAATTCTGAATCTCTTAGTGTATGAACTGTCATACAGAGTAGCTCATGAAAAGATGCTAGTCAATAGTGTGAGCCAAATTTCATGTTTTCTGTGCCAAAAGCTGGATGTGAATGCTATTTGTGTTTGATAATTACTGATTCAGTATTACAACATAGCTAACCAGGATGAAGTCATATGTGATAGACATCCAAATTTTGTGTAAAATTTACATTAAGTACAGGTCAAATACAATCTTATTATTTAAAATATGTTAAATGTGTAATTTGATATTATTTTCATAAATGCTCACCATTTATTTCAGTTTACCTCATTGCAAGAAATCATCCCAAAGAACTGAGAAAGAGTTATTTTTATTGTTTACATTTATATAAATGTTACTTATTTTAATACTTGTGGTTACAGATTTGTTTTGTTGTCACTTAGCATGGTTAAGTTTCATGAGATCAGCATTCCTTAACTGAAATTATGAGACCAAAATAACTGACATACAGATTGATTTCTCCATATCTTCCAAATAAATACATGGATATATGATTAAAAATAATTAGAAATTTAGAGATCATGGCAGAATTCAAAATTTGAAAATAATTATTACAGAACTGGGCAGCAATGATAAAAAAAGGATAATCAGTTTTGTATGTGTGTGTGTATGTGTATGTGAATATGTTAGAACACTTGTGTTTTTAGGTATCTGCTCATATGTATGTCTAATTATACATTGGCATGATATACATATAATTATGTATCAGTTATCAGTAATTTTTGAATATGTTAACTGAATTTAAACATATTCTAAAATATAAAAAGCTTAACATGTTGTTTTTGCTTTTAAAATGTAAATTAACAATTTCTATATCAACAAACATTTTCTGTAACATAAACATGTTGAAATATTTGTCTAAACCAGTAAAGGTTCATTCATTGTCTTTACTGTTGCCTCTCTGTCCAAATAAAATCAGTATTTAACATTAAATGCAAGTCTGGAATACATGATTTTGTTGTAGGTATTTATGTTCAGAATATAATTTGACATGAGTGTTATTGTTACATTAGTAAAACTATTTATTTTGAAAAAAAAATTGTTTTTTTTATGTTGTATTATATATAATCAGGGGACATTTAGTACTAGTCATTCTCATAAAATTCAGGGGACTAATTTTTTAGCAGTGCACAGCTGGTAAATAAATGTAATTGAATATATTCAATTTTTTGCTTTTATTTTCAAGAGAATAATTTCTTTTCAACTGATTTTTAAAAAAATGTATTATTATTATTATTATTTTACACAATTTAAAAAATATTTACAAGAAATATAGTGCTGAAGATACTTAATTTTATCATAGCTAGTCAAATATTTAGTTTAAAAAAAACCCTGTCAAATATAATGTTAATTTGATTTTAATTTTGTTCTGTATTAAAATTGATGCAATATTAAAATTACTTAACAAACTTGTACCTATTTTGTATCACACAAGCCATTAAAAGTTATTTTATCAATCTGATAATACAGAAAATTTCAATTTGTTGAAAAAGTTTTCATTGCACATAATTTTATATAAAAGCCAAATTATTAACCGTTGAATATAAAAATTTGAATAAATTAATATAAAATGAAGATACCACTGTATTAAGGGCTTGGTGCAATGTTAAACATTTTCTGTGTATTAATAGTTCTAACAGTTAATTTCACACATGTAATCAACCATACTGTATATAGTGTATGTATAAATAATGGTGCTTATGTGGTGCATACCTGTATGTTGACCTGCTCAGCACAGGTAACTGAAAGTGCAATAGAATGAAGTATGTTGTATATTGTGTAGTGTCCAGTGTTCTGTGAGCTGTTATATGCAGACATTTTATGTGAACTGTTTTTGTTTTTCTGCTGCTGTCAGATCAACTTGGTTGTATTTGTAATAAAATTTTCTCTGAACTTTCTTTTTTAAAATGAAGTGAAACAGAAAAATAAATAGTTTCATTATTATTATTATACTTGGTATAATTGTTTCTAACAAAGACAATGGAAATATCCAAACATTAATTTGTAGATACCTTTTTTCTGTAAAAAAAACAAAATTTTGAATTTCTTATCTATCTTTCAGTGTACTATAAGAATATTACAAAACTTTACAATCAATCTGTTTACCATGTTAAAACAAATGTAGATTATTCCCTACCATCTGCAGTTCAGAATTAATAATATGTGCTGACATAAGTTAAAAAGAAATAATAATAATAAAAACATAAAATAAAGCATGATTTCCATTGTTTCTAAATAAATGTTAACTGTTTACTGGTCAGTTTATATTAACATTTATGTTAAATAAGACCCGTAACTGATTTCCTTGATGATGGCTTCATCTGAATAGTGGCAATTTCAAATTATTTAGCAAAACTATTCAGCATAAGTTGAAGGAAGCCAATTAATGAAATTAATTACCAACAAATTCAAAAACTCTTTCACAAATTAATTTTTTTGTCTCCTTTAATACAGAACAAGAAATCCTAAATTCTACAGACATTTGAAAGATGAATTAATAAAAACTCTTTTTTTATAGTTTGTTTGTACACTGTATATATATATTTAACTGTACATACTGAAAGCAGCCTCTCCACAAAATGGCATGTCTTATGCTCATCCGAATACAGTAAAATGGAAAATAAAAACTATTTGAAAAGTATTATCTTTGTTGTTTTTATAATCACTTGATGAAAACTGATAAGCCTGTAGTTAATTTGGAATAAGAAATTGCTTGGTGTATGTTTTATTGTAAGGCATTTGTGACATGATTATTTCACCATTTTGTTTATCAAAGAAATATACCTTTTTAAAATAACACATTTATACTTCATTGAGAAAGAATGCCCTCATACTACTTGGTACATACACAGTCAAATTATTTTATTTTGTTCAAATGTTCATACTGATGTCAGGAAATGAAAATACTGCCTTTAATTTGGCTTCTTAGAAATTATTTATTGTAGCTGTTGGCTTTAAAAATTAACTGTTGAATATATTAATAAGAAATGAAATAATTATTACTCCTCAACTTTCAAATAATGACGAACAAAAACTACATTTTAAAAATATTAAGATTACTAGTATACTTAAGTAATGTTAATAGTTATTCAGAACAGGAGGTAACAAAATTAACAAAATTAATTCAAAAACTGAATGTTGTATTTGTTCATCCTTAACCATAATCGGTATAGAAAACAATGAACAAACAGTTGTATTTCCTACAGCTGTTTCAAGATGATAATAGTGGTTATAATATATTTTACGATATATTTTCTGCAGGTTATCATTCTAGTCACTTTTATTGCAATATCTGATACTACTTTGAATTTCCACAATCAGATATAATACATTTAACAAATCTTAACTAAATACTATGATAATTTCCTAAAATAGATAACATTATTGTTTTATGCTGTGAAAGTTTTCTGGTCAAATGAGGTGAACTAGAAAAAAATGCAATAATGCAGTGAAGGAAAAAAAAAAAAAATTAAATCTAAAAATAATAAAATGTTTCAGTGATGAAATAAAGAATTAAAATCTACAACTTTGAAGAAAAAACACGATAAACTCAAGAAAAGGCTGTTATTAGTTTTATTCAGCAGAATTCAGATAATTTGCTGATAATCTGTCTTATATTCTGCAGTGAAATTCTAGAGATCCCATAACTAAATATTTATTTATTTTGATGAAAAAATACTAATCTGGAACCCTCCTTTTCTTGCAATCTCAAGTTCTTTCTGAATAAATTCCACAGCATCAAAATCCTCTCCTGTTTTTTTAATTGTGTCCAGCTTTGCTTGGAATATGGCTTCCTTCTTTTTCTTCATCAGAAGCCTCTGCTTTCTCAATGTGAATGCCATTCGTTTGCGGAATTTCAGCAGAAGATGTCTGTTCATCTTTCGTCTCCGAATTTTTAGGATCTTTCTTGCTTCTTTGGCTGGTGGACTTTTTTGAGTACTGCCACTGCTGTCAGGCAAAGGATCAATAATTTTGTTTATTTTTAATTCTGGGAGAGATATATCATAAAACTGATGTGGCAAAGTTGGACAATCTAGTATCTGGTTTTGAGAAATTGATTTATCAAGAATAATAATGTCAGAAATGTTTAGATGGGATGGACAAATGTATTCATGTGCTGTGCCTTGCTGGCTCTGAACAAACAGTTTGTTGTCAGGATGGTGTAATGGAGATACCACTACACTTTCAACTTCAGCTGGTGTAGGATTTGAGTTATCAAGTTGCCATGTTTTCTGAAGTTCTCGTTGAAGAAGGTTTGGTAATGTCAGAGTTTTCTGTTTTTGTAGTGAACTGGCTGACTCTTGCACAGTTTGAGAGAAAACACTGACTGGTAAATAATTCAGGTTTGTGCTCCCCACAGCAGCATTGTGAGTTAAATATCTTCCTGTAAAATAATTTAAATGTTAAATCAGTGATTACTAATAAGAATGAAATTCGATTACACATTTAACAGAAAGCTTTTTATGTTATGAACTATTACAGTATAGTGCAGTCATAATGAAATTATAAATTCTACTGTGTAAAATTAACTTTAAATAAACATATCCTTTGATGCTGATACAATTTCATAATACATGAAAACACTCTTTAATTTACATGCTAGATCATTAAAAAACAAATTCTTTGAATTAACATAAAAAATAATAATATAAAAAGAAAAGAGCTGCTAACCTCTTAGTCCAAGTTTGGACAGGACTTTGCAGAGTCTACCAACTGAGGTAGGCAGACAGAGATTAGTCATTATCTGTACCTGAAACAACAATGTAATATAACAATATAAGTATTTATATACAACTAATAATATAAGTATTCTTTCAGAAGCTGTAATATTTATATTTATAATAATAATAATAATAATAATAATAATAATAATAGTAACAGAGATATAAAAAAAAGTTTTGTTTTTGGTTTTAAATAAATGTTTTATTGCCACTAAAAAAAAAAAAAAAAAAAAAAAAAAATGTTTCTAAAATGCCACATATGATGTACAATAATTCTTCATGGCCATTTAGATGCAACAATGTAAATTTATCCAGGTGCATAAAATTGCTAATTTACAACTCTAACTAAGGAATCACAACTTGAAATTAATAAAAAATAGATGTACTAAGTCTGCTTATTACCTTGACTAATGTATGAAAAATACATCATTAATCTAATATTAAGGAAACTTTGATAGCAATACAGTGTTGCCTAATAAATCTAAGAATGAAAATAAGAATATATGAAAATAAATAGCTTCTTAAACTCGTATGAATACAATTATTTTTATATTTTGAATTATAAAAGTTACAATGACAACAAAATCGTGTTCCTGACTTTAGGCAGATTTAGAATACTTTATTTATTTTTGTTTCAATTTTTAGATTCTCTTGAACATCATAAATCAATGAGAAGTCTAAACATCTTAACGTAGTGTTACAGTTAGTAGAGTTACTAGTTTAGTAGTTACTAAGTTAGTAAAATGACATTGAATGATCGATCACGTTTTATCACAAAATGTGTGCGTTTCAGTCATATTATTAACAGGCATGGAAGCATTTTATATTTTGAATTATAAAAGTTACAAACAACTGCGGCAAAACCGTATTTCTTACTTTAGGCTGATTAACACACGAAAACCAAAATTCCTAACTGAACGTTTTTTTTTTTTTACAAGGACGCAGACATAACAGTTTGCTATTTAGTAAATTCCTCCTTTTCAGTAGCCCGTAATTATTGTTTAAGTGATGCTAAAAAGGGAAAAACACTAAAATTAGTCACGCACTGGCCAAAATAAAAAATACGTTTGTAGTATTACCATGGTTATTATTATTGCATGATTTCTATCATTATTTTGTGGAATCCTAAATGTTGGAAGCAGTTCTGCTTAAATAAAGGTATTGCAGGAATTGTGTTTAAGTCAGTTTGAGATAAATTTTTATTTATTTTTAAATGATTAATATTAGCTTTCTTTTCTTTCATTAGGTATATTCGTTTAAATATTATGTTTCTTGCTCCTGCTATTCTTCAGATACTTTTCATTTTTTTTTTTTTTTTTTTTCACCTTTATACAATGTAACAGTTCTTCTTGATATTCATTTCTTTTCTTTTTTCTTTCTGTGAATATTCATATTTTTGGATTTGTTTCTTATTACAAGTACTGAAGCATTTATCTGGCAAGCTTAGGACCGTGTGTGGCCTGATTTCTGGATATAAAGCTAAATATTTACTTACAAAGTATAAAATAAACAAAGAAAAATAAAGTCCGAAAATGTATTTAATAGGTATACTTCTAAAGTAGGGTCTTTATTAATTTTATATTAAATTTATTTTATATATTCTTACTTTAAATTCCCATTTTTATTGTTTCTTCTTGTTTGTTATTTCTTTTTTTTTTTTTTTTTTTCATGTGGCTTCGTTTTGTTTCTAACATATTGTTTATGGGGTTGTTTTTATTTTTTGAAATTTAAGTTTCTTCTATTTATTCTTTCTTCTTTTTATTATTCTTCGTCATTTTTTTTTCATGTGGATAATTTTTATATTTATTGTTTTAACTTATACATCTCTCTTCTTGCTTTTTCTTATTCTCAAGCTTTCTTTTTTCTACTCGTTCTTCTCTAATTAATTTTTTTTCTGTTTCTAGTTTCTACTTGTTCTTCGTGTTTGCTTTTTTTTTTTTTTTAATTTTCTTACCATTTTCTGATATTCTTATTTCTTCTTCTGCAAGTTTTTTTTTAAATATTTATTTATCATTTTAAATTTTGTTGCTATATATTATTATAACATAATTCATTCAGTTTCTTATTATTCAATCGTCTTGTTTCTTCTTATTCTTCTACATGCATATGTGTGTGTGTGTGTGTGTATGTATGTATGTATGTATGTATGTATGTATGTATGTATGTATAGCTAGCCATACAGTGATAACTTGACTTACGTGACCGAGCTCGTGGAAAGAGGTCTGCAACTTAGAAATTATTTTAATGCCTTTGGCTGGAGTTATAGCCTTCTGCTTCTGTATGGTACATATTGTAAAAACACTACGCTCGTATTGCCTACCTATGTTGACTACATGCTACTTCTTGTCAGCAAAGTCCTTCGCATTCACTTTCTTAGGATCCATGGAAATTTGGCAAAATACTGCAAAAAACGCGAGCACAACACAACAGAGATGCTTCCACGGCGGGATAACCGAGTAAAACACGGGATGGTAAAGAACCATTATTTATTTATTTATTTACTACTACTACTGCTACTATTACTACTACTACTATCTGCTTTCTTCTGCAATTAGAAGAATTCTGTTGTACACATTCTAAATTTATATATATAAAATTTGGTGGTTTTTCTGTTCCTAATTTCATAAATATATATTGTTTCATATCGCATAAAAGTACGGTATTTGACTGATTGATTGATTTATTTATTTATAAATGTAGGTTGAATACCGTGATTTTAGATATCGGATAATTTACAGTTTGGCTTTGTTGCTTTAAATGTACATTTGCCACCCATACATTCATTATATACAACGATAAATGGTTCGTCCAGAAGAGATCTTGGATGTTAATGCGGACATAACTTCAAACATACAGATCAGTTAGACAAAGTAATATACAAACGTTACTGGGTAAAAATTCTAAGATTTAATAATGCACAAATATTAAAGATCATTCACATGCAGCTTGTATTTATTTCTTTAAAAATCTTTATTTTCTTCTTTTTCTCTTTTAAATGCTTTATATATGTGTGCAGCATACTTTTCTAAATATTTTAGGTTTTAGGCAACTGCCATTTTTTAAATGTCCCTGGTTCACATACACCCTAACCACCGCAAACATGTTAAAGATACCAGCGTCGCCAGTCTTGGTTTTTAATAATCTTTAATAATTACTAGCCTCGTTGAACATAGCCTATTCCGAAAGATATTTTACGCCAAATTGTCGGTGTTTCGCGGTTTCACGAGTGTTGTATTAAACATCATACGATCATATCCGAGTTTTTACGAATGAGCTATATACTCGTGATTCTGCGTTTACAACGACGCAACAAGGAACATCATTGCCAAAATGAACGCTTCTTATCTTATTTTAAAGGTAACATGTGTACATGATTGTAGCATTAATTGCTCGAAAAATAAATGTGTTAATGCCATAGGTTTATGGCATGCTAGAACAATTGCAGATATTTTTTTCATTACTCCTTCAGTCTGTGTGTGTTATTCTGTGGAAAACAAAAACAAAACAAGAAAAAGAAATAAATTAAATATAACAACAAAAACGCATTTACCAGTATGCAGTTATTTATATATATTTATGTAAAATATGTTGCTGTTTGTGTTTTTTTTAATTTTAAGGAAAATAACTTATCATCGGTTTAATTTTCATCAATATATTCATGATATTGATTCTTTATTTATTTGGATACAGACATTTTGAATAATTAAGATCGATATACAATCTTCAGAAGTTGTTACTAAAAAGTGAAATATGAAATAAAAAGGTTGAAACCTAGCATTATTTGTAAATAAATATATCGTTTGAAAGTGATGTTTAAATAAATACTTTTTTCTTCTTTCAGATCATTGTTGTTACCCATTTTATTCTAACACTGTGGTTAGTAGAGCATATTTTTATTTCATTTACATAATTCTTTTAAACTTTAGACAGAAAAGAATCCTTAAATTTGGCAATTTATGTTTTTGTCTATGTAGTATATATGACCAGTTATGAAAGTAAACATTAAGTAAGTAAAGTCTTGTATGTTTAACTTGCCATTCTAAACTGCCTGAAGGTTTTTTTTTTATTATTATTATTTTTTTTTTTTTTAAATCAAGATAATAATTATATGTTTTTAGAAACTTTTGCTTAGCTTTCACCTCAGGTTTCCAAAATGATGAACATCACATATTTTCTGTAGAAATGGTTAATTTCTTAAACTATCATTATCTGAACTTCTATTTCAGTATTTTTTGTTTTAAATATTGTTTTGTATGATTAAACATTTTTTGTTCAAACTAAGGTGACATTTTTTTCTTTTTCTGATTTAAAAATATCAAAACTCTGATTTAATTTAAGGATTCAGATATGTTCAAGAAGACAACAATAAGTTGAGGCTTATGTTGAATATACATAATAATTAAAATAGAAATAAAACTTTTTTTTTTTAGTCTTGTGTATTTTATGAATGATTTAGAGAATTACATAAACACACAATAATCTATATTATTTGTATGCAGATAAACAAGTTTGTCTGGACTGCTTTGGAAATTTGCAAATTTTTACCTTATAAATGTGACTGAGTTAAAATGCTCTAATTTCAAAATGCACCCAACACAGTTGTACTTTTTTTATACACTGCATTTCTAGATTTTCATTTACAGGGGAAGTATGTCACCATTTTACCTGCCACCATCTTACACATATATGAATGCTTTCATGCTAGCATTTGGTTTCTGGGGTATAGTGAATCAACAGTCTTCGCAGCCTATTTTAATGGTAAGTACCAATAAGGATAAAATTGAAAATGTGTTAAAAGAGTAGCTGTCCTTGATTTCCCTGTTACTGCTCATCTATAAATTAGTGGATTTTAAAAATAAATATTTAGTTTTTAATAGAAGATTATCAACTATTATGAATATTTGTAATTATTTATTTTTTTTAACATAAATGACAACTGTAATAAAAATAATTTATGAAAATAAAGTTGCCCTTAACTACAATAAAAAGAAAGTAAATATTTTGAAATAAAATTAGTTAATAATATTTGTATTGCTTTCATCTGTTAAAATGTGATTATTATGATTTGTTTAATATTGTTTTGATTGTGTGTGTGTGTGTATGTTACTAATGGTTTATGGTTATAGTATTATTCAGTGTATGAAAACCATATTACTGTATATAAAATATATATTTCTTTTTCAGTTTTTGGTTTTACTGCTTTTTAGTTTCTTTCAAGATTGTATCTTTATTGGTATTTATCAACCTAGAAGTCATCAGAGTGTAGAACAGCCAAGTATTCCAAGTACTTTTTCAAACAATATAATAATGTTTTTTAATGAAATCTATTTACTGTTTTTTTCCTGATTTAGTTCTTACCATTTTATCATTGTTCATTTTTAGTTTTAACATATCAAAGGCTACAGAAAAAGAAAACTTAATAAATATCACACACATTAGGAATAAAGGTAGTGAAAAACCACAATAATGTTGAAATTATAGAAATATAAAAATATCTGTGTTTTGTAGATTTTATTTTAACTCCAGAAACTAGTTATTTTCAGTCCAACATCTGTTGACATTGACAGGTATTGATTGTCACTAAATCATACAGTCACCTTAAATCACATGACAGGTTCACTGAGTGTAATAAAAGCAAAATGTCTTTGATCTACAATTGTAATATACCACTCTTTCTAATTATTTTAACAACTTCATTAATATTTAATATCCTTGGTAATAGAAAGCGTGATGTTCAGATACTTTAATTATTTGGAAATAGAGGTTAAAAATTATAATAATCATTTTGTTATTAAAACAATTTGCATTATATTGTTAATTAATCTGTAAATGGTCTTTGCTATAAATTATAAATAATACTGTAAAAAATCTTTCAGTATTTTATTATTTTAATTTTTTGTGAAACTAATATTTCAACTGATTATACATGACCTAATTCATATTTCATTGCATTTTGACTGTGTCCAAAACTTACTCATTTGTTATATGTTTCTGTATAGGAAAAATTTGAAAGTGTTTTTTTTATTAACCTCACTGTTCTTCCTTGCACATTAATTTCTTTTAAAAAACAAAAACATTTCAAGATACCTAGATTTTTTCACTTTTTAATATTAAAATTTTTATTAATATTTATTTATATATCCTTGATAGTTACAAGACTTAATTAAAATAACTTTTGCTTTTCAGCTGGTGTCAAAAATGAATACAGATTCAGTTTGGGGTATCCTTTTGATTGCAAACACAACATTATATTGTGATTTTCTTCAAAACTAACATATGTACAGATAGATCTTGAATCCCTGGAAATCTAGTAAAATTTAGACTAATTTAACTTGTGTGCCATGGGTACAGTATTAACAAAAATATGTAAACAGCATAATGTTTTTATTTTAAAAAGAAATAATATTTTATTTATTAATGATACACTCTTATTGAAGAAATTTTATTTTTAAAATGATTTTAACAGTAAACAATATTTAATATTAGTGGATTAGTTTAAGAGAAATAAAACAGCATGTGATCAGAAATAATCCTAAAAAACATTATGGCAAATGTAAGAAATAGAGTTACCTTAACAGCTGTGCAAGAATGTCTATTGTTAATCTGTTAATTAAGCCATTGTCTGGATTTCTGCTGTACAGAATTATGAAGTCTCGTGATGATACAAGTGATATCAATATTCCTGGCATCAGTAACCTACCAGGCTTTAGTAAGTTTTGTGAAAAAAGTAATCTGTTTTTCTACTGTACATTTCTGTTTTGTACTTTAAAGAATTTGATTTATGATTAAATTTTATTCATATTTTGGTTCAGGTAGAATTTATCTCAGATTCATATATATTCACCAACAGAATTTGTTTTTAATCCAGAATTTATTTATATAATTTTAAATTTTTTTATTAGGGCTAAAAACATTCAGCTATTTTGAGTTTAAATTTTGAGAATCAACCGTCTCAAATATTAGAGTTTAAAATCATGTTTCCTATAAACCCATACACATGTTAAGCTCCACCTATATCGTAGCTAACAAAAAAGACTAAACTAAGCAGGCAGCCATACTTCTGTGCAATATTATTGGCAGACATGACACTGACACTGATGTCAGTCATTTGATTCCAAAAGATGACCAAACAAATCATTCAAGGATAGGCACAGATCAGAATGATAGAAGACAGATGCCTGTGAAGACAGCAGTGCATCGTGTCCACTATGGAGAGTCAGCTGTGTGCTGTAGGATAAGCGCTTGAAGATCAGTCAGAGCACACTGGCACATAAAGACTTGGAGAGGAGTAAATGGTCAATTCCTGCAGCACACAGTGGATGACTGAATTTAAGTTTAGAAACACAGCTGAAAAAAACATAACTCTCTGAATTGTCAGATTGTTTTGTCAGCAGTTATTTGACAGATGTTAATTTTCATGTTACTTGTTAGAGTATACCAAATTCTTTGATAGCTCAATATAATCGCAAGTGGTCTTTTTTTTCATTTTTTTAAATATTATCTATTGCATTGTACAAAATGGCAAGACTGTCAGTGAAAATATTGGGTGGTGCTTAACTTTTGTGCTGTGTAAATTTAATCTGTTAGTATCAGTATGCATCTTTTAATATTTTATATTAATTTTTTATTTTTTTATTTTTATACATTAGGTGGTAATGGTAATCCATATGAAAACATAGATAATCCAGGTCCATATCACAGTAATGTGGAAACAGCTGGTGAATCAGTTGTTCAGCCATAAATAAGCAACATTACCATTCATAACACATGAAGACTAGACATTTATTTCTTACACATTTTTAATCATTGTAAATTTTTAATATACTCGCATTTGCTGGATTTCAAAATTTTAAACATTGATTTATCTACAGTATGAGCAATATGTAACCTCTGAATGCACTGTTAATTATAAATTAGTAGTTCTTAAGTTGCTTTTTGTTTTAATCTTTGTACAGACTTCTAAAATTACATTTCATAATTTGTTTTCATTTTACCTACGTCATATTATTCAATTTATTACATTTATGTTTACAGTTGTATGAAAATATTTTTTCAGTCTATTCACAAACGTGTTCCTGCATTACACAATTTTTGTTATAGCTTGCATAGCAATATTTATTTCATCTGAAAATGTGTACTGAAATAGGCATTATATCATACATTCCATAATGTTGTTCTGTGTCACCATTAGTTTGTAATGACATCTTACTCTGTTCTTTAAACTTTGGAGTCAGTTTAACATACACACATATACAGAAATCTAAGTTTCAATTTAAAACATTTCTCTCCCATTGATTTTTTAATGTTATGATTTTCACTGTCTATGCAGTTCTGAATAAAGGTGCTGTGACTGTGTTGATATTGTGCCTCCACAAACTCTCACTGGTTTTCATAAAGGGTGACAGATCTTTTTATGGGTTTGTTACATAGGATTTGGTTTCATTGGCTGTTGTTTTTGTTTTTCTGTTAATTTGTTTTATCTGTTTATTGATTGTTTGTTTTACAATTATTCCTTTTCCCATACTTAGACTAGATAACTTTTTAAATGCTTTTATTTTTTTTATTTTGATATAAAAATTATCAAAATTTCTGGTAAAAAAAATAATTTCAGAAGCAAATTAAATAAAACTTACTTTCCTGATATTTGTAAAAACAATAGTTTGATTATAATAAGGTAAAAATATAATTTATATTTTTTTCCTGTATAAGAATTTTACTAGGTTTGTCAAAATTACAATTACTACCTGTATAAATATTAGCTGTAGTGATGCATTACATATCATCTAATAGTTGTTTAAAAATGTTAAAAATTTGTGCAATAAATATATACATACAAACACTGTGATAGTATTTTTACTGATTATGTACCATTAATAATAACAACATTTATGTGATCAACTTGGAAATCAGGAGTCAAATTTGTAATAACGCTTAAGAAAAGTGATTATAAAAACTACAAGTTGTTGTGATGATAAAAGCTCCCTTTTATACTCACAGGTTTAACAGATGGACACAAGTTTTTAAAACTACTGAATTTAAATAAATTCTTTTAAATATATATTACACTTAATGGACAGCGTTTAAAGATAAAAAAGTGAATTTAATTCATTTAAAATAATAATACAAATGAACAGAAGTCTGAAATTGAATTTTTCATTTCATGCAAGTAATTAAACAACAGGTTTTTATTTCATTGTGAAAAGTCATGATTATCATCAGTTACATGAAGAAGAAAAGACACTGACAAGTAATATTTTGTTTAAAACAGAAGTTTATATTTTTGATTGTTCAGCAACATCATATTTGAAAAAAAGTTATTTCAGTAATTGCCAAAATTTAAAATAAAAAAACAAAGCAGTCAGTCATTTTAATTTATATATTCTTTTATGTAAGATTATTACTAAAATAATTGGTTTATTATCTCCAGATTATGAGTGTTCTATTAGAAAATTCCAGCTAGGGCTTCTTTGTAATATATTAGTGTATATAATCTTGCTGCTAACTATATAATTTAAAATCACAGGTAACTGCTTTTTCTTATCCTAATATTTTTATTACATTAAACAACAGTTTTAATCACTTTTGTATATTCTGAATCTTCTTTATCTATTTTGCAAAACAAACTTAACATAACAATATTTCAACATGGAGATATATTTAAAATTAACACTTAACATACTTCATCACTTAATAACATCACAATAATCTGCATTATAAAATAAATAACTTGTATAATGAAAATGTTTCTAGATTTTAATAATAATAAAAAAAGCTTTGCCAACTTATTTTTGTTTTTATCTTAATAATATCAGAAACAATTGTCAGTTACTGTAAGTCTAAATAAAGGTCTCAGCTACTGTTTTTCAAAACAGATTTAACAGTGTGTGGTGTTTTGTACGTACACACCCACACCCACACCCATTCATAATGTAAAAGAAACTAAGCCAAAGTGTATTTCAAACATGTACAACCACCATCTAGAATCAAAAACATTTTTAAAATTATATTTTTTTAGATAACTTTGGTGCAAAGTAGTTTCATTACACTTAGAGTACTTTTTTCTTTGAAGAACTTTGCTAATCATTGTAGTACACATTTCCTCATTAAAATGGTTTTTTTTTACTTTAGTCCCAGATTTGTTGTATTCAGTGGGTTAATTCTATTCTTATTCATCTTTGCTGAAAGAACCAACCATTCATTTCTGCAACACTATGATCTCTACCAATCTGTTTTTAAAAATTATTAAACCTAGCTTCTTGATTCATAAGGAACAGATGAAATTGTTTGTTTTTTTGGTTGGGGGCATGTGTTTTGGATGGAATTCAGGTTTGTTTTACTATAGTTTTTAATTCTTTTATCTGTTCGGAATGTAAGACATATGGAAAGACTGTTATTAAAAAGCATGTCAAGAATGCATTCCAAACTCCTTATTGAGTATTTCAAGGTCACTTTTATCACAAGCCTCATACAGGTCTGGTCGACCCATTAGAGACAAAGTCATTCTGAGAGTGGACCAGATGTTGTTAGACATCACAGATTTTGTTCCTGAAGGACCTCGACTTTGTTCTTGCATATTTAAAGCTGTTAGAAAATGTTCCACTGCTTCTCTGTAGAGTAAAAATTAAAAAATTACTTATTACATCCTTCTCTTTCATTTACTAATCAGTAGTTAACAAAAAAGAAAAGAAAGACCCTGACTTGTTTTGTATCAAGAACAAAGAAAAAACCCAAATAAATGAAGAGTACAGTTACTGGTAGGAAATATAAAATAAAATAAATTTAGATTAGTCTTCTGTAAACAAAAAAGAGAGACAAACAAATCACATTAGGAACTGATGTTTGACAACAGTAAGAAACCACAAAAAAAAGTACTAATGATATTTCTTTACATTATTTCAAGTGAAGATGTACTACTTACCTATGTGCTCCAAGATTGATACAAGCAATGCCTAGATTATATCGTGACCGAATGAAGCCAGGTGAAATTTGCAGTGCATTGTGATATGCATCTACTGCTTCTTCACTGCGGTTACCATTTGCAAGAGTAGCACCAAGTCTGTTCCATAGCAGAGCATCCTGGTAATAGAGTGTCATGTATCTTGTAGTTATATTCATTCTTAAAAACTAGAAAGGGGTTTTGTTACTGTTAATTACACAAATGTTAAAATAACTTTTAAGTGCTTCTTTTAAGCATGGATTGGTAATAAATAGTTTGTGTAATTATATTAAAATTTTAATATACTGTAAATTAATTAAAATCATTTCACTATGTTAAATTAACAAAAAAACAAAATTTACTGTAAAAAGAAATCAAACCACTAGTGTTTTTGACATTGGTAAAAAAAAATAAAAAATAAAAGTATTTCTTTCCACCAAATATGCATTGATAAATTTACATTACCTTTGGTTTAACTTGAAGTGCTGCAGTAAAACAATCCACTGCTTTGTTGTATTCTCCACTTAGGTTAAAGAGAATGCCAAGACAGCTCTGTTAAATGTAAAAAAACAAAAGAAGATATATCTGCAGCCAGCAAGGATTACCCTAAATGCCAATAAACCCTTAATAACAAATAATATATTTAGGATCAATAAAAACATTTAAAGTCAGTCACTGACTAAAGATAAAATTATAGATTAAAAAAAAAAAAGAATTATATATATCTCAATGGTTTTTAGTATCAAAGGCAATGTCTCAATGAACATTTGGAACCTGTTACTAAGTCCAGTATTTTATATTTTCATTCATATTGCTTTTATCTGTTTACCTGCACATCTGCATCTATCTGGCCTGGAGGAGACAATCTAACAGCTTGGAGGTAGAGGTCACTTATAGCACTATATTCATCACTGCAATAAGAAAAATAGCTCATTCATTCAGCTGTAAATTATAAAAAGATACATACAAAATAGCAATGACTAGACAAATTTCTACTGTAAACATTTAGTTATGTTAAAAAAAAGACAGACTTACTGGCTCATAAAGGATGATATGATTGGAGTTTTCTGTAGGTTTTCTCTGACTAGATGAGAATATTTGGGGTTGTGTTTGAGCCAGGACTTTAAGGCATGGCAGGCATGTGAGCCAAGAGACTCATTTGTGTAACTGACAGAAAGAGACAACCATGCTGTCAGATTTTCTGGTGACAAGTCAAGGCACCTAAAACAAAGATAAATAAACAGAAAATAATTACCACTAATTCTGAAGATAAGTTTAGGAGGTTAAATTAAAAAAAAAAAAAAAAAAAAAAAAAAACCTTTTTTAATTCAGATTTTTGAAAACAAGTAATAAGAAAGAAAACTACAAAACAAGATAAAACTAATATTCATTCATTGAAATCAAACAACTCTTACTGTCAGGAAAATCTCTGATTGTACAATAACAGTAAATAGAAGAGAAGACACTTACTTCTTAAGAGCAGCAATTGCAGCAGGCTCATTTTCATTTTCTGCCTGTGTAGTGCCAAGGTACTGCCAGGCCTGAAATCACCAAACATTTCTTTAAAAAAAATTAAGTTTGCTGACATTATATTTTTAACTAATGCCTCCTCATTCCTTTATTCCACAAATATTACTAATGTTATTGACAAAAAAAACAAGACACTGTAATAATTTTAATTTTTTTTTTTAATACTTAAATAACATGAACATCTGCATTAAAAGATATTTTTACTATTGTTAACATGTTTTTCTTAATATATTTTTCCTACTGTCAGTGTTACTATTAATTCAGTTTTATATTTCTGCAATAATCATCAGCTT
Source organism: Chrysomallon squamiferum (assembly GCA_012295275.1). Taxonomy (NCBI): domain Eukaryota; kingdom Metazoa; phylum Mollusca; class Gastropoda; order Neomphalida; family Peltospiridae; genus Chrysomallon; species Chrysomallon squamiferum. The sequence goes on from CM022674.1 coordinate 8,949,872, forward strand.
TTTAAAAAAAATATAGGTAACACACCATCCTTGAATTATTATAAAAAGCAGTTTCAATACTACACATGGTTTTTAAAAGGTTTATAATTAACAACATTACATTATAGCTGCTATATATTACCTGAATAGAAATGTAATCCATATTTTACATACCTCCATATGCATTTCATCTTTCTGAGCAGCAGCCTCAAACAACAACACAGCATTAGGTATGTCTCCTTGTTCTAGTTTCTTCAAACCTTCCTCAAATGGGTTAGGGTGATCAAGAAGCGGATTGTTCTCTTCAAATTTATATTCCTTTAAAAAATATAAAAGATAAAATGGGAAAGTAGCAAATTACATTTTTTTAAATATTAGATAATCAATGAATATATTATGTGTGTAACAGACAAAGGAAACAAAAGAAAACATATCTAAATAATACAAATTTAAATAATAAAAATATAAGTATTAAATGGAAACTTAGTTATTTATATTTAAACTAATATATTATTCTCTTTCACTGAAAAAAAGTCTACTAAAATTCAAATAAAATTAAAAACGGATTAGTTTCAATTTACAATTTTCAAATGCTCTTAACAGTACTGCTGAAATGACAAAACAGAATTCTACAATCTAAAGCACAGAGGAATAATAATTCTTAAAAACACAACATACATTATCACAAAAAAAGAAGAAATAATAATGAATGTCTCAAACCTTAAATGGGTCAGACTGATCAAATTCTGTAAGCCACGGGTGTCTATCTCCCATAGAATTTGCACTGAAAAGAATAAGACTGATTACTTGTTTATAACATGCTCTGTACTTACTACCATGATCAGTCACATTCTGAATGGATCATACTGACAATAGCTATAATCTTTTTTTCTACTCAAGAAGCCACAAAATAATTAAAAGAAAATGAAAAAAAAATGAAAAATTCAAAATATTCTATGAGAAAAGTTTGTAATGTTATAAATATAAAGGTTTGACACAATTAGAGCACAGATTCAAGAGATGCCACTACTGAAAAATATAAACTGCAAGACATCTTTATATAAACTGCAATAAATATTAAATAACAATTATAAACAAGTTGCCTGGTTTAGACAATATTGCAGGCCATCATATAACAGTGGTCATTTAAAAACTAATTTATCATATAAAAAAACAATTAGTCATACCTATCTACATCTTCCCAGTTTTTCTGAAGATTTGCCCAGAATTCATCACTTTCTTGATTGGAAGAGAATTCTGAAAACTCCTCAGCCCAGCGGTCTGTTAAACTCTTGTCAGCCTGCAACACACAGGATCATATTAACATTTAATTTAAATACAATCAGAAATAAACAAACAAAACATAAGAACTGTATAAAGACAAAAGACTGAAACATTAAAAAAAAAAAAAAAAAAAAAAAAGAAATAATTTGATTAACAAAATTTGAAACAGCTTTTTTATCGATCCCTAAGTATGCAGATCATGGCAAAACACATCAAAATATTCATGCAGCCTAACATGACAGAAAATATCAGGTGTAACAGTTCTGTCAAAACACTGTCACAAATATGTAAGTGGCTACACCAATCATTATAGCTCACCTCCTCACTAACAAACTGATGTGCCCAATCTTCTGACCTTTGCTGTGGTGATTTTTCTACCACTTTGTTATCTTTTATTGTTATTTCACCATCACCTATCCGCTTTACAAACTTCATAAACTGTGGACAAAGTGTTTGTAATTAACTTTCACTTTTACTCTTCAAAAAAAAAGAAATCAAATGATTTTCATAATTACCTATTTTAGTTTAATAAAAGTTAAATATTTTCTAATTATTTAAGACATATGGATACTCATTCAAATAATAAACTGAGGACATACATTCTATATTTAATCATTATGAAGTCATATTTTGTTTCTTCAAAATGGATGTACTGAGAATTGTTGTCAATACCATGAAACAAAAGTCAGGATGTTAGCAAGCAGATTATACAATAATAATAACTAGCTGAAAATTTAAATAATCAAGTGAACTACATTAAAATTGACTGTTATTTTAAAAGAATGATATCATGCAACATTTATTTCCCTTGACATGTCAGTGCAATTCCCCAATGGCAACTTGTGTAACAGAAAAAAGGAACAAAAGACAAATTTAAATAATGAAAATATTAAATAAAAACTTAGTATTTATATTTAAATTAATACATAACTCCTCTTACTAAAAAAATATTGCAGTTAACCTCTCTTTGTCAGTCTAACATTATTCAAGTGAAATTTAAAACTCATCTGTTTTTATTTTTTTAAGAAAATTTTAATAATTAAAATAAAGATAAAACTGATGTTTATATAGTGCAGTTTCTATTAACAATGTTCAAATGCAATTAACAACACTGCTGAACTGACACAATAAAAATTCAAAAATTTTAGACACACAGGAATAATAACACTAAATTGCAAACTTTAGACTGATTGTACATACTGTTCAAATGTAATATTAGTGTATTGATTTAAAACACCTGACATTTTGAAATTCTCTAACTGATTCTAGGGCACATAATGGGAAAGCATGATCACAACAACAGATATGATGGTAGACCACATAACAGAATACTGCAGTAATGTAGGTGTGAAATTATCAGTGACTGAACGAACTGTGTGATAAAATGCCAATATTCAATTTTTGTGGACTTGGGCTGTCATCAAATATAATGCATCAAATATGACTTCAAGATTGTGTAGGGCCATCAGCTATGTGGATTTGCATACAGGAACAGATAAAAGTGTACTGTTATATACTTAGAAAGCTATTTTAATTACTTTAATTTAAATTATGTATTAACATTATTTAAATTATTTCACAAAATTAATTTATATGCTTTATATAATCTTATAAATCTTTAATCATTTATATTAATTATAAAAACAAATTGTTTTTTACTATATATTTTAAAAAATAAAATAATAAAGATATAGCTTTCTAAGTTGCTAGATACTTATATTCTCACCTCAGAATTACTAAATTTGGGATCATCTATAGAACCTAAGAGACTGTTTGCTGTTTTCTCAAGATCCCCATCATTTGAATGGAACTCATCTATCCACTTAGAGTCATCCAAAATTTCTTTGTTGTACTCATCCACCCTACAGGATTGCACAAATATACAATAATTATCATTTAAGCATAATTTTGATAATGTAACTTTTTTATTTATTTAGAAATTATTAACCTTCCTGGATGTATTTATTTAAAAATCATTACAATGGAATATTTACCAAGGTTTGTGTTCTTCTGACTGTTCAAGATATTCTTTGGCCCATTTCATATCAGATGGTGCTGTGTGATGTTCTGCTGTAAACTCTCTGACCCAGTTATCTTGATCAGAATTATTGTCTGTCATGAACTCAGCTGTCCAGTCACCGGCAACAGCTAGATCTGCAATAGCAGGTGCTACAAAATTTAAAAAAAAAATTAAACTGTTAAAAAGAATACATATAATAAATACAAAGAAAAAAATGTATCAAAGACTGTAGGATATGCTTTGCTGTTCAAGACATTACAGTTAACCAATGAAAAACAGTGAGAGTAGGTTTCCTTACATAGATCAGTATATACAAAACACGACACATAACAACAACAGTTTTAATTAAACTAACATTCATACTAATAACTGAAAATAGTAATTAGAAAATAGCTATAATTTTAGTAAGATTAAAAGGAAAAGAAAATTTTCTTCAATCTGATGATTTACAAATTTAAAAATAACATTCATAATTGACTGTATTGACTTACCTCTGTTTGGAGGATGTCTGTATTCTGCCTCCTCTATTTCTCGCATTTCTTGAAGGAGGCTACCCATGTGAAATGTCTGTGGTGCAATAGCTGTTTGGTGGCCAGACAGAAATTCATTTACTAACTGGAATTAGAAAAAAGATACTCACATAATTTGTGTCAGTCAAAGAATTACAATCACCTGCATATTTACATATCTGTATATGTATGTACATGTGGGTGTGTTTTATAAAAATCATCACTTTCATTTCATATTTACTTATATGAAATCTTCAGAAACAGTCCTTTCTTTTATTATAAACATGTTTAAAAAAATCAATCAGGTAAAAAAGCTCTGCAATTCTAACTATAAAACTTAACTGATTAATTATCTCTTTCATTTACTTCTTTACATACCTCATCTGAAGTTTCAGTTGTTATAGGAATAGAGCTCTGAAAGAAACATGATAAATATTATACATTTTTAAAATTAACTATTTGACAAGGTACATTATTTTTAAAAAAACTTACCAAGAAATCTGAGAATAAGAAAGAACATTGCAACAAGAACAAAATCCTCTTTTTCAGCTATGTTTGTTTTATTTGATATGTTTTATTTCTGCTTAGCAAAGATTCCCAAAATTTCAAATTAACCTACTGAGCACTGGTGTGCAGATGGGGGGTGAGTAGCTGTGGCCTCAGGAATCCAAAGGGTGGGGCATCCAATCAGAGAAAAGAACTTAATAAATTTGGTTGATTTATATTTAAATTGAATAAAGTTTTTATTTTATGTTTCATCTGTGGTTACATATTCAAAATATCTTTCTTTCTCATAATATTTCTCAATACTAGGCTTTATACTCAAGTCTTTGGGGTACACAATCAAGAAGTGGGCCCACGCTTCACCAGACCTCTGCATGCCACTGCCAGTGAGTAACAATATACTGACATCTCTTTTCAAACTTTTCTAATATAATGTTTTATTTATATTTATTATTATTACTATTTTGTTTTTAGCTTGATCTGACATACTGATGAATATAGGCAGAAATGTATATACCTGCAGTGGATGATCTCCAGGTGGACGAAAACCCTCCTGTAAAATAAATTAATGCTGATTATTAAAGAAATTAAGACTCACATTATGAGTAAGCATTATCACATAAAAATAAATCTATCAAAAAAAAATATAATAATAATAATAATAATAATAATAATTGTATTAATATCTTACAATTTAAAACACTGGTGATGCATCTAACAGATTCTATAAACAATTTACACAAAACAAACCTGTTTGAATGCTCTGTCTTGAGTGTAATGTGATGTAAACTTCATTAAAGAATTGCTGGCACCACATTCTCCATCAACCAAATTTCTTGCTGCCATTTCTTTTCCAAGTCTTTCTTTCAATCTGATATAAATTATTAAAACGAATTATACAAACGACCATAAATGTAAGAAAAGAAAGGTACCCTAAACGTTTTTATCCAACTGTTATAATTTATACTTTACTTCTAGACTATTATAGTCTATAATTTACTCTACAGTAACAGTATTAAAAATCAAGTTAATTTTTTTTTTTTACTTTCCTGTTTATATATTATGTTTACTATAAAGTATTTTTATTAATGTGCTTATGAATTATCTAAGAATTTGTTTGTTAGTCGAACCTCGACGTCAAAGTAAATATTTACAACCTGCAACTAATCCAACTTGAACTTTGATGAATTTTGTGAAATGATTAACATTTGTGACTTTGTCTTCAAATAAATTAATACATATTATTTACATTAAATGTCATGATACAAACATGATTACATATTACGAATGATATCCTCTGTTATTAAATATATTTTTATATCAGTCACTGCAGGTAAGGTCAATAAAAAAATAATAACACTATGATTACTTTATTTAATGTAGTTTAGTTAGCTTTACAACGAACTTCCACCAAAATCTGCTCCATCCGGTGACCTTTACCTTCATCATAAAACATAGTTCCTAACTCTGTCTTGTGAAGGAACAAGTAGGAACTATCTCAGTTCGATTAAAGAAATGACTGTAATCATATACATGTTTTAAATAGACTTAAAAATTACTGTTTTGAGAGAGGCGTGCAGACAGAACGAGAGAGAGAGAGAGAGAGAGAGAGAGAGAGATTCAGTTAAACATGACCAAACCATTGATTATTATTATTATTATTATTATTATTTAATGGATATTATAAAATATTACTGTATTAATTTTTTTTTTTTTTTTTTAAATAATAACATAAATTGAAAAGAATGCAAATAATTAAGTATTGCTAAATGTTAATGTTATAGAGTATATAAAGGAAAAGAAGATTTAAAATAATAATAATAATAATAATAATTTAAACAAAATCACAGCACAAAGTACATGTTAGTTGAATAAATATATCATTTCTGTATTTGGAACATCATATTTGTAATAATTATTTTTTAAAAAAACTGGCTGATCGAAAAATAAACTGAGTTTGATTGTGGAAGATTTGAAATTTAGTGGCACGTCCACACTATCCTGAAATATCTCAGCAATTTGCAGATTGGGGTTGACATTTTATCACCACACAAAATAAATAAATAAATAAATAAATAATAATAATAATAATAATAATAATAATAATAATAATAATAATAATAATAATAATAATAATAATGATTTAATAAAATAAAATAATTTAAAAATTAATAAATAAAATAAATAAAATAATATTTTATAATTAAATGAATGAAATAATTTTAAAACCACCTCAAAAACAAAACAAACAACATTTTTGACAATTTGTCTTTGAAATTTTTTTTATAAATTGAAACTAACATTTACATATAAATAATTTAACTGCCATATATGTTTCAATGCATAAAATGGGAAATACTTATGGTTATCGATAAATTAAAAAACAGGGGGTAGGCCAATGTGATAAAACAAATATTGTTCTGTGTTAGGCGGAATAATACATTTGTTTACTACGCCATCTATAGTTGTCTGTTTCCTCTTTTCTCCATATTGGATTCTTGACAGGTTTGCTTCGGTGGAAACGAATAGTGTTGTCACTTCCTCAGTTATTTTATACTTATTTCTATTATGCCATCTAAGGCCGAAGATATTATGAAGGGTTTCAAACTGTATCCTTTACGTTTTCACTCATGGAGACCGAAATTTTGTTATTGTTTATTTGTCGGTTCTTAACTTCCGCTGTTAGCGAATAATACAATTACTGACTTAATGAAAATGGTTTACAACAAACATTGATTATTTAATGATAAATTTTTATTCAAATACAAACAATTAAGGAAATGTTTTTAATTTAAGATGAACAATCCTCAACAGCAAACTAATCCAAAATCACATCTACTTATAGTGACTTAAGCTTCAAGTTCAAGTACCAACTGGAGTTATTGACGGAAAATTATTTCTGCTTTGAAGAATTATTATTTATTTAATTTTGTTACTTTAGTGTGTCAGACATCTCAGATTCAGTTTAGATGAATTGTACTTGTACTGGTATGTGAGAAATTGAAAAAACATTGTAAGAATAAGATGTATTCAAGAATGTCACAAGTGTTAAATATAATTGCAGAAACAGAACAAGGATGGATATTCAGTATTTAAAACAAAATTCTTATTTTAATTTAATTTCACATTAATACATGGATGCTAAAATTAGTAACAGTAGTACTTACCTATGTAAGTCATCACTCTTAAGAAGAGTTTGAAGACCCTATTCAAATAATTCATTTATTAATGAGAAATCAGTCAAATAGATTTGGCCAGTGGTCAGTTATTTTATGCTCTCCTCTTCAGATTTGTTATAGGTTATCTAATGTTAAGGTTGAGCTCTCCCCACAATACATTATGACTGAAAAATTATGAAACAGAAATTACTGTTGATATATTGTCCTTAACGACACAGAAACTGGATGAATTTACGAGATGCTGATAGTGGGAAAATATTGTGGCAGTCTAATGATGATCTGTAAGTACAATATTTTTAACATAATAGAAGTAATTAAGTATTGTTTGAATCTTTATATCTGAAAAACAGTTATTCATTTCTGGTTTTGCTTATTTTGGATTGAGAAAACTAACAAATGAGATTTGAGTTTTAATTTTAATTTCGTTTTGTTGAAAGTTATTTTGCATACAGACAGAATATTGTATTAATGCCTCTTATTTTAAAATCTGTCTACATGCTAAATGATTGCACTTTATTTTCTAAACCAGTTTTGTGGAATTCCTTCAAACAAATACTAATCAATTTGGTAATTGCTTGTAAGCAGCTTTCACCAGATGTTGCATAAAGTAAGTCTAAAAGCCATGCTCCACTGCTGAGGCAGAAAAAGTTGGTTTAAATAAAAGCAAAAAATGTAAAAATTATTTGTATGTTCTAATGAAATATTCTTTTTTGTAGATCATCGCCTGATACAGAACATGAAGGTAAACTAAACTGAATTTTATAATTAAGATAAGAAAATAATTGTTTTAAATGACATACTTACAAATTTGTGTTGCCATTATTTTGTTATCTGCTTAACAATGTCATTATTTAATGATAACAAAAAGAACAAAAATAATAATTTAAATTTGTTACCGATGGAAACTGAATGTTTTGTTAATTTTAGTTTTCTGATAATTTTATTCAAACATATTAGCAAGGGTACCGAAAAAGATTCTCAAATGCAGAGCAGTATCAAGAGAGGTAAATTTCTCATCACTAGAACCAATGGAAAAATTCAGATTGGAACAGAAAGTCATGTTTAAAGGAAGGATATTGGAAGGTACAGTTATGATTAATTCTTTACATTACAAAATGTAAATAGCAGTATTCTTTTTTTAAATTGTAAGTGCAGTTAAATATTTATATATCCTACAGGTTATTGATAATGTATACTTGTCACATTAATTTAGATTGCAGCATCAGTATTATTGTATGTGATGTGTGTACACACACGTTTATACAATATATATATATATAATTATTTTGTTGTAGTGTTTATAATGATAGTAATTCTAGTAAGGGTAATGTTTCGGATGTTTATTTTGAAAACCATTTCTTCTGAATTGTTATGATTATTTTTAGAATGGTATTTTGAGTTTGGTTTTGTAATTCCTGGTTCCACAAACACATGGCAATCAGTCATAGAAGCAGCTCCTGAAAATCAGATGATGCCAGCCAATGTTCTCAAGTAAATATTAATTTTTATAAAACTTACACTTGGAAATGTGTTAACTCGCCTACAAAAGTTAATTATCAGTTACTTGTTTGCAAATTTACATTACTATTTCAAATTGCACATTTAATTTTTAGAGATAAAAAAAACTATAAACCGATGATAACATTTTAAGCAATGTATCTGATATATTTTCACAAAATTTTACTGAGAAAAGTTTAAACTTAAAAACTAGTTTTGAGTGAAAGCAGTTTATAAGTACACTGTGTCTTAAAATTGATTAATTTCTATACAATTGCATTCTTTTACCTTAAAATGTTATTTTTTTTACTTTCAGTGGCAATGTTTTAATAGAAACTAGATTTTATGATGGTGATCTCCTTGTGAGTACATCCAAAGTGCGGATATTCTATGTGTGATGTTCTAGTCATTCCATAAAAAAACTCCACCATACAGATTTTACAGTTTAGCAAAAGTCATCTCAGTAATGTTCCTGAGTAGACTAATGTGTCATTACAGGTTATAAAAACTGCAGTATCCCAGGATGACCACCTGTTACAAACAGAAGCACAACAGCACAAATTAAATTGTAATAGAATATTCTTTTGGATTAGTTTATTAAACTCTGTGCTTATATGTAGACATTAAGAGACTGGGTTCTAAACTTAAGTATTTTTATACTCAAAGATTATTAAATTACTGAAGGCTTCTTTGTTATTTCAAGGTAGGACATTCTGAACACTGCTGTCAAGTTTATGTTGTTACTGTTTATAGAAGATAGTGGGTTTTTTGTACTTTTTTTTTAATGAATGAAAAATGTTGTACAGATAATTTTAATAAAGTAATTTCATAAATTATTAAGAATGCATATTGATAGTATTAAAGAAAACAAAAACAATATCAATTAGGTTAAATTCTTTTTTTTAATTTAAAAAAAACAAACTAATATTGCTCAGTAAAAATACATTGTTTTATTTTTCTAAACAGTTTTAAAAGAATGTTTAAATCACTGAAGCTTTTACACATTTTTGTTTCTATCTTTCTGTTGTACTAAAAATATAAACCAGCATAAAAGTGTAGTAAATACCAAAACCCTATCGAGTTCTTTGTGCACCTTACTTTTATTTTCATTTTTCTCTGATGGATGACAAAATAATATTTTATTTAAATAAAAACAAAGATTTTCATTATTTTATTAATTAATAGAGAGTATTTTTAATGAATTTCCTTTTTCTTCTGTTTTTTTAAGTTGCAATTATTTGGAAATATATGAGACTAGTTTAAAATTATTTTTATTAATAGAGTTTATTATGGAATTTGGCAGATAGTGAAGGCAGTAGTTTTTTAAGTAAGATAGTTGATAATTAATCTTTTTGTTTTAAATTTAAAGTTTGGTAAAAGTACAAAAATTAATTTTGAATCCTGTTCACATCTACCATAAAATTTTGGTATTTTTGCCAAAGTGGGATGCATTTATATAAAATCAGTGAATTTTTATCATTTAATTTTTTCATTTGAGAATGTTATTTATAATTTATTCATTTTGTATTTTAATTTTCATTTTGAGTGTATGTGTGTGCGCTATTTTTTAAAATTATTTTCACATGAGTATGTTTTTCAGTTTTTATTTTGTTCACAAATTAATCTTTATCTCAGATATACATTTATAAACAAGTAAAACTGTATATTGTTTATAAAAATAATTTTTGTTTATTTGTTATTTATTATTTTTAGAAAATTGTGCCATTATAAATGTGCCTAAAACTTGTTTAACAGGCTGAATAACTGCAACAGTAAATGAATGACTAAATAAGAACTGTCTTAGCTTTGATATGGTCACCAAAATGTTTTGTTCAGCTACATTGCTTGTTGTGTAGTGATGTTATCTGATTGTGAAGATTTTGCTTTAGAAAAAGAATGTGCAATTATTTGCTTTTGACTTTCATTAGTTCTTTTTATATTTTTTACTTATTATAATATATTATAGAAATTCCTTCTGTTGCAACATTAGGATTAAAGATGTTTCAGTTTTATTTTCATTGTAGTAAAAGACATACTATTTTTTTATTGCCAAGGTTTTAAAAAACAAATATTTTTGTTTAAATGTATTTACTAAATGTTTGAATGTGATTCTTATCTTTCTCTTGAATTTTTTCAGGTAAAATCTTGATTGCTAACTTTTATTATAAGTTTGATGCCTGTTGCTTATAAATGATCAGCATCTTTTTTCGTAATTTAACAACTGAAATATCAGTCTATATTTCTTGTATATAAATGTTTATTTAATAAGATTAAAAAACCTCCAATTTGGTAATAGGAACTTCTTTATTTGTATTTTCATTGTATACAAATATTTTCAGAAAAAACAGCATCCTTTTTTCTTAGCAAATCAAACATTTGTATTATATTTTGATGCACCATATCAGTATAGATATGTTCTAATGTAATTATTGAAATTAATGCACAGAGATACCATATTTATTTCTTAATGTGGACAGACTTAACAGAATTTACTTGATACCTGAATGTGGATGTCCACAACAGAATTATTTTTTATCTGATCTTGTATGCATAGTTGAGAACTATAATAGCTTAAATGTGTCCCGTGTTCATGCACCCAGTTTTTTTATTTATTAATGTTGGGTACCAAGAAACTTTTCTCTCATCTTATAGTTAGCAACAAAAGTGACATTTATAAAATAAGAAACTGTTCAAGAACTTTATGAAAAATATGGATCCAGCAGTCAAAAGTGTCCTTATTAAATATCCAATAGGTTTATTTAACTTCACTGGTTGAGGTTATTATTAAAGTGCACTGATATCACATTAAGATATTTCACTAAATCTTTATAATTATTTAAACAAAAATATTACAGTCGCAGTTTAAGGAAAAGTTTATTGAGTTGGTTGTTGTATATAGTGAGTCTGTTTATAGATTTATCATTAGCACTTGCACATTTTGTTCCAAGGCTAATATTCTTAAATATTTATTTTTAAATTTATGTATTTTTTATGACAAATGCAACTAATAAATCCTACCTTTTATTAGACAAGAAATTACAGACAATTCTGTTTCCTAGGGCATGTTTCTAATTATATAGAAATTAAAATCACTTCATTTGGATAATGGAATTTTTTCAATGGATACAGATGTGAAATTCATATTTTATTATTAAAATATCAGTTTTATGTAGTCTTAATGAAAACAAAATGTCAAATCTAATTATTTAAAATATATATATATATATATTTCTTTGAATGAAAATATTAAAAATAAAGGCTTGTAAGCGAAAGTAAAATTCACAATAAATAATCAGATATTTTATAAAGTGGTTTAAACTGCAGAAAGTTTAAATTAAAATGTTATGAGATTGAATAAAAATAAATATATAAAATGTATTAAAAAAAAAAGATTTCCATTATTTATTTGAGATTTTTAAATACTTAGAAAAAAGTATATAAAAATAACAGCAACAATAATAACAGCTGTATTTAATGTTGCTTGAATAACTTCTAATGATGCCATATGTATAAACATTCCATTATATAATTTATTATTTTGTACATATTTATGTAGTGATTTGATTTTTTTTGTATTAGGTATTGTAAGTAAAAACAACAACAGATGATTAGTCCGTCCAGAACATTTAACTACTGTTTTGCAAAGGCTTGAATTAAATGTAATGAATTATTATTTCTTTTTTTTGTTTTGTTTTTAATTCATGATTAATCAAATTAGTTTGAAAAATTCACCAATTTCCTTTACTCCAAAACCTTCAGTGCTGTTTATTATTAAATATACTTTTGGCACTTTTTTCTTCTACTTTTTGTTTGTTTTGGAATGGGTCTGTTGTATGGGTAGTATGAATGCAGCTAGTTGTAAGTTCACATCAAACTGTAATTGTGCACGTGCCTAAGCAGGTCATTGTTTTGAAACATCATAGCACACAAGCATGCAGAGATAACATGCCCCCTTCTCACAAGGCAGCTAACCCTTGTTTAGAAATATAATAGAATCAGGCCTCAACTGGCTATATTCACCAAAGCTTATCCAAACCATCAGAGTTTTTCAATGCCATCTTAGCCATCACAGATAGAAACCCAAGATTACAGTCTTCAGGAATTGGAGGCAACTTGGTTTGTATATGGCATCAGATACCTCCAGCCTCCATTGGAAGGATCATCTGATCCGTGAAACATCAAATTTTCATGATATAGAGACTGAACAGAATTTGAACAATATGATTTGGGTTTGTGCTGCATTTTCTGTGGCTGTCACTGTATTTAAATGTTTCTTTTATAGTTTATTCACTTTCACATTTTTTAAAGTTTGAAATTAAAACTAGAAATATATTAAAATTAATATAACATGCACATATGCTTGAATATGAGAATCATTTTTAATTTGAAATATAAAATCATTTTTAATTGACAAAATATGATTATGGTTGAGTTTTCCATTGATAAAAGCTTTATATTCTTCTAATGTGAAAGTTTAGATATGTCGCTTTTTTTGTTTTACAAACTAGTAGTTTACTTAAATTCAAAATTAAAATAATAAAAACCCTATAAAATAGCTTCTCTCAGTGGCAATACTAATATATGAATTTTATATATGTATAATATTCTTTTTGTTGAAATGGTAAATTACTTTTATGCTTAAGATGTGTTCTCCTATTTATTCTGAATCAAAGTTTCATTCTGAGCCAATATTGTTCTTTATTGTTTATAAAAATGCACCCAAAACCAAAAAACAACAATAGATACAGATACATAAAATAGTTAGATTGTCTTAATAGCCTTTGAAATCAGAAGACTGATAAAAGCTCAAGAACAAAAATTCAGATGATGACTAAAAATTTATAATATTGAACTTCTTATTTCATATTAAAAAATAGATTACAATAAAACAAATTAGACCTTTATTGTTGAAAGTCATAAAAAATGTATCGTACTTACTTTTAATCACCTATATAAATACATCTAGTCCAGTATGTGTACTGTAAATAGGTAGGTTTTCACAATGGACTTTTACTGCAGTTTGTGCAATGACCTGTAACTGATGGCTTCTCAGGTTTTGTATAACTTGTGGCTTGTATTATAAGAGGTGGTGTGTGTATGTCTAATAATAATTTTGTCTCCCACAACATCTTACAAAGTTATTAACAAGCTATAAGAACAGCTCAGCTGCTTTCATTTAGAATGCATTTTGTACAAGAAAAGGTTTTGGTATTTATTATTTTATTTTTTGTTAATGGAATTTTAATTGGTGGTGTGGCTGCAGCTGTTTATTGCATTGATTGTTTTATACAGATACTGAGATAGGTAAATTTCTTATTACATTCACAAGTCAGAACTGTTTAGTTTACATGACTTATATATTGTACATATTTTAATTACAAGGTACATAATTGTTTTAATACCGAAAAAACAAAAACAAGAATCTATACAAACACAGTGGACTACTACATTAATAACACATGCACTCATGAAACCTGTTTAGAATGCTAACTTGTCAGTTATGGTACATCCACCCATTTGGCTAAACAGAATGGTTGTCTACTGAAGCATTGATGTGTCACTGGATGAACAAGAATAAGAACGACAGGCAGCAGGTAAAACACTGGTTTACATTTAAGCTTAATGGTTAGAAATGTACAACATGACATACACAGTTAAGGGCAATGTGATAATGCTTACACACATATAAAATGAGCATTATAATTTTAAATATATTTCTTGTTACCTGTATGATATAGGTAACAAGAAATATATTTGAAATTATAATGCTCATTTTATATGTAAATGTCTGAGCATTATCACATCGCCCTTATCTGTGTATGTCATGTTGTACATTTCTAACCATTAAGCTTAAATGTTTGGTATGTTATTAAATCTTTAAAAGGTAAAGTAAAAGAAAAACAAAAATGTGATGTAGCCAGATAGTTTACTTTGTAATTATATTAATACTCAAATATATAATCTCACATAGCAGACCTCAGTTTTATGGATAAGAAGTTCTTTTAAGTAACAAGATCTAAAACTAAATTCTTATTATTTGTATTATTTGTACTATTTTACAAATTTTGTATTTATTTATAAAATATTTCTAAACAGTATTTGAGATAAAATATATGAGGTTGTTTTGTGTTTTCATAATAAACAGCCTAACAATGTGTATATTTATGATTGTATTATTTGTTGCTAATCCAAGGGATTATGCTTTTATTCTTAAAACTGTGAGTTGTATTTATTTATTTGGCAAAAGAAGTAAGTATTTTATTCTTAAAACTACATACAGCTGCATATATTTATTATTTTGTACAAGAGAGTATGATAATGTTTATATATACCAAACAAAAACATATAAATTTGTGTTTAATTTACAGTATTGACATTTATTCTTTGTTGTTCTTGTAGATTTAATAGAATATTTAATTATGTTTCAGCTTTCAGAACTTGGATATTACAGACAAAGCCAAAAAATGAAGATTATCAAATATTTTGTTACTCGAAATGTTTCTCGAACTGCTTGTTACCGACTCAGACTTCTAACTCTTATTGCAGTGATTGTATTATTTATTATGTATCTGCATTTAATACTGTTACCTAGCAGCATGGGTTACTATAATGACCAGTGTCAACTCAGCAATCAAGAAAAAGAAAATATGCGTTACCTGCTCCATCATGTTGCACGTGCTTTTGGAGAACTTAATGTCACTTACTGGATAGACTACGGCACCTTACTGGGAGCTGTGCGTGTTAAAGACATCTTACCACATGATGGAGATGTGGACATAGGCAGACTTATGTACACATTAAAACAAGATGAAGAAATGGAAAGCAACTTTACAGCCAAAATGTCTGATGTTGGTATCCTAGCAAATGCCATGACAGCAAAGTATCGTACAGCACAAGCTGATTTATTTAGGTGGAAAATATTTAAAAATATTTCTTATGAACAAAAGGTTTTAGTAAAATGGTATCCTTTTGTACCATATGAAAGTTTATTTGAGAAAAGTTATAATTATTTTTTTCACCACACTGATACCTATTGAAGTTATTGTTCCACCAAGGCAGATATCTGTAGGTGGAATCTTTGTGAATGGTCCTAACAAGCCTCGAGATTTGCTGAAAATAAGATACCCATTCACATGGTATTTAAACTTTCCTTATAAATGGAAATGCTGGGTATAAAAAATTAGGCTAATTCAGTGGTACTGTAATTAAGCTTTTGTCTTTATAATAGTTGGGAATATGAATTTAAAAAGAATTTTGCCATAACAACATGTAAACTAAACAATTTAATAATGATTAACTTACATATCTCATGGACAATATCAGCATCAGAGAAAAAATCCCCCCCCAAAAACCCAAAACAAACCCATCAAACAAAAAGCATTGACATTCTGGGCATATATCGATTGACCATCTGATGACCACCTGTATATCAGCAGGTGGGCAGTGATTGGATTTCTGTTAAAATACTTTATAAAGAGATTTTCTCTGATGTCCTCTGATGCATTTCAAGCACCACTGGTTTGTATAGTGATTCCCACTGTCGGCTACAGACATTCATTTCTTAATTATGATGATTAATTCTAAACATGACATTTTATTTGCATGTGTATGTTTGTGTTGTATTTATTGAGTACATGTGTTTGTAAAGCCTATATCTTGTGAATGTAAAACACAAGCCTACTATGAGTTTTACCAAGCTTGTCTATTAAAATTTACAAGTTGTTATTTTGTTGTTTCTTTTTAATTTCTTTTAATTTTTGCATAATTTTCCAGTCACTAATTTCAATTTGTATTCATTATTATTATTGTTATTGTTATTATTTCTATTATTATTGGTGTTGTTGTTGAATATATAATACATTTTAAATTTATTGTATAATGTGTAGTATGCATGCTTTTTTTATCAGTGACTGTAACATCATGAATTCCTATTAAGAGGAGACAACTGTTGATTTTTATTTATGTATTCAATAAAAATAATTTATTTACAAATTATGAAAATTAAAACAACAAAAAAAAAAACCCACTGAAAATATTCTAACATTAACCTCTTACACACACACAATACACAAACACCACCCACTTTAATGCTGTAAAAAAAAAAAAAAATTATTTATTCATACACTAAATAAAACAGAAATATTTTGTTATTTATTTATATTGTTTAAATAGAAATATAAAATATAAAGTATTTCATTAACTGGTATTTACAAGCCTGCTATAATTACATTTTGTGCAGATAACAAGCAATATTTGACTATAAACAGGATCCAAATTTAAGTGGTGTTACAAAAGTAAATGTGATTTGATTACATATTGTTATAAACTTTATAATGTGAGCCAAAAACAGCAGCTGCTATGCTTTGGGCTGGTTTTTGTCAGCATGTTTTAGGTATTTCTTCCTAGAATGTTCCATTGCTTTGAAAAATGCATCACTGAACAATACTGGCTATTGGTCACAATTACCTCATTATGTATTTTGTGGCATATAATGCATGTTTGTATATGTATATATAGTGGATATGATTAAGTATGTTTATATTTCATGTATTTGTATGTATGTGTATATAGGTTATAAAGGTGCTTACATAGGAATGTATTTATGCAACATTACCATACTAGATTATTTTAGCTGTGTAGTACATATACACAAACACACATATAAGATATACACAATACTTAGACATGTATGTATGTATGTATTTTAGGATTTGAACATTCTCTGTCTTATGTACGTCTGATTAGACTCTGCACATAGACAATACTTGGGAACGCACTGGTGCAGGAGGACAAAGTCCAATCATGACTTCACAAACCCCCATCTGATGCCGCTGATGAGGCTCAGTGTATGACAACCATTCAACCACACTCTGAAGGCAGACAATGTTACTGTTCTGCTATTGAGACAACCTTAAAAGAAGATGCTCAGTAACTGAGGGTAATCATCACTTCCCTGAAGCAAGCCATTCTTTTTTGTCCTTCCTCATTTTTGCATGCATCTATTTTTGTATAAATATATGAATATATGCATGTATGTATGTATGTATGTATGTGTGTATATAGGTATGCATATATTTATGTTACATATATATATCACTGTATGTGTGTGTGTGTGTCGTATATATATATATATACACATAATACCATTTTTATATTACTGTCTGTATTAGTAAGGCATTTGAATATGTGCATATGTATTGATGTTTATAAATATTTAAAGGCATATGTATATTGTACCATAACCTAATAGCTAATGTTGCACATTCATTTATATTTGATTAATTTTAGTATAAGCAAAAGAGTATGAATCTGTCTGTGTGTGTGTGTGTGTGTGTGTGTGTGTGTCTACAAGTGTGTGTTAACATGTAAGTGTTCTATGATTTAAGTGAATGAATGAGTTGGAAGATGTCGATACTTTTCAGTTATCAAAATACACACAAAGATATTATAATTCATAGAATTGTACTCTCTCTCTTTTTCTCTCTGTCTCTCTCTCTCTCACACACATGCACACACACTCACGAACATATATATATATATTTTTGTATAAATTATTATTTACCAAAATAATCAATATCCATATCTGTAATGACCCTTTCCTTGAATTCATTGACATCCAAGGGCAGTACAGATCATGTTTTGAAATAATGACTGTAGTTCATACCAAATTTCACTGACAGAGATTAATGTTTTTTTATGTTTTCACAAAAGGTTGGAATACCATTATGTAGAATTGCTTCAGAGATATTCTACTTGTAACAATATTATTAACTCAAATATTTGTGTTTAAGTTTTATTTATTATAATTCGCTATACACTGTTTTTACCATTGTCAGACATAATTTTATCTCTGATTGCACATAACTTAATAATTTACACGTAGATGGAAATTAATTATCATTAAAACTCTGTCACTGTTAAATATTATTGAAGTAAAGATATTTAAATGAAAACCACATTGATTATACAGACAATTATGAAGTAAGAGATAACAATTTTGTGAAAATGTTAATTATTTCTATACAAAAAAGTTTACTCAAGAACAAGAACTCATTTTCATTAATCATTGTTTGTTAAACATTTGCTCAAAACACTTCAACTTATTTTGCAGATTAATTTACTTCTATATTTTCAGTTTCCTAAAATATATAAAAGTAACCTATACAATAAAGAAATATCATTTGCGAAACAGTTTTCAGATTATATTACTTTTTCAGTAGTAATACAATTCATTTGTAAACATGGTCATTTTAAACTTGTCATTATTACTGTTTAGGTGATATTGGAGGTTTATTTTTCTAAAGTTATTTTTAAGTGATGTAAAATTAAAGACTTGGTCTGTTAAAACATTTTGATGTTCTACAGATTTTATCATCTCAGTTATGAATATATCATTATTTTTTCTTTACATATAACTGGAAAAAACAACAGCAACAAAACAAAACAAAACAAATAAAAACTAAAAGAACTAAAAAAAATAAAATAAAAAAATGAAAAAAAAATTAAATAACTAATAAATAAATAAATAAAAAGTAAAAAAATACAAAAATAAATACAAAAATAACCAAATCAAATGCGTAACCTGAAGTAACCTGTTTCTTTATTTTTCATTGTTTTGCTCTTTTCTTTTCTTCTTGTTTAGCTTTGCATTTACTTTTGCATTTACTTCTTTATGCATTTGTTATGAATAAAAAAAAAACTTTTTGTGTTTTAAATTTGATTAGAAAAGAGAAACGTTTATTTTATTAAAACAGTTCTCTTGCCATATATAAAATATTGAAATTATTTGCACTGGTAATCTTTTGAGCCCTAGCATATAGTTTCTTCTTGTTTTCAGCTAATGGTATATGTTAATTTGCTGTCATTTGATAAAGAATACAACTGCAAATAAAAGAGATTTAAAGAATATGAATGATCTATGTTTTTGGTCCATAAAATAAGACTTACAAATTCAAATATTTTCTAATTGTGTTGATATTTTGGTTACAAACTGAACGCATAAATTGTACATTTATATATTTATGTTTATGTGAAGATGTATTTGAAGATGGAAAGATTTACTTTGGTTACAGGTTAATGCAATAACACAAATCTTATTGTTTTCTTATATAATCAGTCAAAACAGTTGACGTCAGTGCTTCGTTCTATTTGTGTTAACCCACCTGAACACTGGCCTTTGTCACTTGTCACTGTCAGATAAAGTTTTAGATAACAGGACAAACTACACGAGGATGAAGAAACTAACGAGGAATATATTTACTTCAACAGTTCATCTATTAATAATATCCGTTTGTATTTGCTCTTGTTTATAATAAAGGAGTATTATCTAAGACCTACAATTTTTATTTGTTATTTGATAATTTTATTAAAATCATTGTTTATATGGATTATTAACTCTATGATTAATTTTATCTTACTAATTTTTATAGACATGCTGATTTCAGATAGATTACTGAAGTTATAAACTACTGCAGGCTCTTTTGTTTGATGTTGTTCATCTTTGTTTTAATACGTCCAAAATTTATCTATTTATTTAATATTTAGAAATGCAGATGTCTTTCATTTTGGGGAAGAATCCTTTGTCTGAAAAATTATTGTGTTGTTTGTCACTGGCTAACAAACTTTCCTACATATAAATATGACTACAGCAGACTGCATCCATTAACCAAAATGCTTGAAAAATAAAAGAAAGTGAGCATTATTTTTGTATGTGTGTGTGTGTACCCATAACATCACACTGAAGACAGAAGTGATAATACTGGAGCGGTAATTATTTGTTATCAAAACTTCGTCTTAACAGACTACTGTCTGTGTTTAACCAAAATGTACTATAAAATAGTTTTATTTAGTCTCTCGATAAAACTTTAAAAATCATAATGTGTTAGCGAACTGCTAACTATTTTTTGAGTACCTGATTGTTTATTTAGACCTGATAATAATATTAATTCACCATAATATTGTTTAAATATACTAAAATATTTATACATATATATTTATTTTTCAAATATAATGTCAAATATGTAAATCAGATAAAAATACAATTTTTCTAATGATTTTTCTCAAAATTGCTGTATCTCTCTCTCTCTCTCTCTCTCTCTCTCTCTCTCTCTCTCTCTCTCTCTCTATATATATATATCTGTGCACGTGTGTGCATGCGCTTTAATATATTTATGTGGCTGCACTGTCATCCCATCTGTTATCACTATAGTATATAAATAAACAAAATAAACTGAATATGGCTGCTCAATGTTAATACAGTATAATTTGAAAGATTATATCCATTTTAGTGAATAATTACTTTATTATTAGCAAAGTATGGTTAAATTGAATTCTTTTGTGTTGTTTTGACTTTGTTGTTGAATTTGTACCCTACCGCTACCACTTGGACTTTCATTATTCAATACATGCACTAAACTTAGTTCTGGATAATTATCATTTTTCTCTTCCACACTGAATGAACTGGTTATTCCTTCTCTCTACAGAAAAATCCTCATCAAACAAAAGTTTTGCATTGTAACAACTTCACCTAAGTTTAATATTTTATTAAACCGCTTACAGATATTTTATATCTTTCATATGAAATGACATTAATAAAGCCCGCAGCCTTTTCTGGCTGATAGCGTTCAGCCTCCATAAAATATCTGCAGTAATACGATATTCTACAGCTTGTTGCGTCGTCCGCGTTTCAGACCAGCCGAACTGTCATCCGCTGTTTACGTGGAGCCGTGTCCTCGGAAAGCAGGCACAAGCAATCTGTTGATTTATCTCGGACTTGCTCTATCATGTTAAGTTTAAATAATTGTCAGTGAAAGCTCAAATACAGTGTGTGGATTATATATTTTTACTTCAGTATGTGGATACTTTTGTTGAACAGTAGTAAAAAATTGCAGAGAAAAGATGGAAACTCTGAACGGTAAGCTGTTTTTCACTTGTCACTTAGTCGAAATCCTTTCTAAAATTTATGTTACAGTCATAACGAGTTACCTGACTCAATGTGCAGATATTTATGAATAAATAAACTGATACAGGAGGGCTTGTTATATACATCTTAATAGATAAATGACTTTCTGGCCTACGTTCAGTAAAATTAAAACTATAATTATTATTATTTTTTTTTATTCAAACATATATCGCAATATTAAGTTAAAAACTAAATGAAATATATATATAATAATAATAATAATAAAAGAAAATTACGTTCATATCATTGAAATTATTAAGGAACGTAACCCAATTAAAAAAAAGAAAGAAAAAAAAGAGTAATTGAGAATTGAGCATAAGCAGTGGTATCACCTACCTCATTTCAACAACAGCCTGCAACTTCAAGAACTTTTTTGTAGAATAAAGTAAAAAACTTTATCCACTTAGCATTTTAAGTTTCAGACAAGTTTTTGACAATTATTTCTTCTTAATAACAATATGTGTACCAAATAATTTATTGTTTTTATTTTCTTAAAAAAAAAAAAAATGTTTCTCAAATTTCATTATAAACCTTTAGAAGTTTAGTCATATCTTTAGCCATTAGCATATTTAAAGTTGTGCCTATACAGGATACAGATATTTGATTTTTAAACTTTCTGTTCAGTTTTACAGTAATACCTGAAAGAAAGGCAAAAAATTGATTAAACGGTATAGTCAGTCTGCTCACTCACTCTGTTAAGTGTAAAATAATTGTTAAAATGAAACTGTCTTGCTTGTTCTTGGCATAATATTAATTATTAAAACTGCTCCATATAATTAACTGTACCATAGGTGTTTTCTAACTTCTAATCAGTATAATATAAATTACAATGTGATATTTCTGAGTGATCATAAATAATGTAATTAGTTTATATTAACAAATGTATTCTTATATAGTTGTAATAGTGGAATGGTTTACACTGAATTTCAACAATACTCTGGTTCTGTTAATATTACTTATATTCTCTTTTGTCCAAACTCAGCCAATAACTATTTCCTTAAGAAAACATAATAATAACAATAACAATAACAATAACAATAACAATAATAATAATGATGATAATAATAACAACAATAACAACTGCAATAATTATTATCATTGTTATTAATTAAACTATTAATTAACTAACTTTTTTAATGTAAGATCTTGAAATAAATATATAAGAATGAACAAAAAATAAATAAAAAAAATGAAAAAAATGAAAAAGTAAACTAAAAAGTAAATTTATCAATGTAAATAATATTTATTGAAAGCAGATTTACTAATTTTGTTTATTGGTAATAAGGAAATAACTATTTTATTTACTAGTAGTTGTCTGTTGAGAGTTTCAGGAAGTGAACACTTATTTAGCAGTCTGTCACAGCTGCTAATGAGTAAAATCTACTCAGAGTGTCTTACTAAAAAATAAATAAATAGATACATTTACAAACACACACACATTTTTATTTTTGAAATGCATGATTCTTCTATGAAACAGTGATGACTTTGTGAAATCTACAGCTGAAAGCAGTAATAAATTAAATAAAAAATGTTTATGTCATATATATCTGTGTTTATTATGAGTGAAAATGAAAAATTAAAGTGAGAAAATATAATAATTTAAATAATAATATTAATAATAATAATAATAATAAACCTGAGTAATCCATGTACTTTTATTCCAAATGTATTAGCCAATACAATTACAATCAGTAATACTGATGACAGGGATGTGGAATATACACTTAAAAAACCGACTTAATTATGGTCATCAGATGGGATGTTATTGAAGTAGGAAATTACCCTGTCTTGCTGATAGACTGTTTCAATTTGTCAGGCTGAATCCTCTACATATTCACACCCAAAATCCAGTCCATTGTATTACCTAAACCCCAAAGCTGTAAAATCAAGCCAGGCGTTTCTCCAGTGTTAGTCATTCAGAATAGCCATGGGCACAGTTCTGGGGTCACTATGTTCTGCAGTCTAAAAGTAATATTTATACTGCTGGTCACTTTGTAATTTAATATTTACTGACATAGTCTTCTTGCAGACATTCCTATGTATGCCACCAGATTAGTGTAGGTAGTAATGGATTATTAAAAAGATAAACAGAGAGAAAAAACTGCTTGAGTTCATATTCATTTAGAAAGTACAATGGGTACAAACTGATTTTTTGATATAATTTTGTTATTATTAGCTACAAAATCATATAAGCTTTGATTGTTAAAATGTTAGCAAATTTTGATTAAAGGGTGTCTTTTCTGGAAACAGCAGTTAAAAAACAAATATATGTATAGAAATATAATCAGTCTGATCTATATTTTGTGGAAAGGTAACAATTTCTATTTTTTTGTAAAACCTTATTACACTGGGTAATATTTTAATGCATTAGTGACTCATTCTGTAATGTGAAGAAGTGCATTTAAGTTGAATAATGAACTAGAATTGTATTGATTTGTCCTTACAGATAATTTAGTTGTATACAGAAGTAAAGTAGTGCCACTGAGTGCAGTCACTGCCTACAGGTTTATTTCTCTTTATCATCATCAGGTTATTATTTCATAATGCCTGCACTCATCTGTCTTTCAATTTGTGCTAGAAATAAATTACAGGTGTATGTGTTGTATATTCATAATATTGCTGCTTACTGAAAAATGTTGTGTGTGTTTGTTTATGGTTTCAGTGTTATAATCTCTTATGTGTACATGATTATTCCTCTGTCTTAAAACAACAACAACAAAAACAACAAAAAGCCCCAACTCCAACAGGCACACAAACTGTATAATATAACCATTTAACAAAGCAAAGCAAAACGAATAATTTATTTTTATTTTTTAAATACTCAACAAAAGCCCAGAATCCTTCCACATTATTTAATCATGTTGTTTGTACAGTTTAAACTAAGCTATAAAGAAAAATGGATCTTCATAACCTAACTGCAATGTGATCAAAACAATCTATTCTTTATTTTATATACTGCTCCAAATTCATTAATTAGGTTAAACTGTTAAACTGGAAATAATTTTATAATGACAGCAGAAATAGAAATTAAGTCAAAATAGTATTGTTTTATGGTTGTTTAAAGGTGGCTGTTGAAAATGAGCATAAATGAACTGGAGAATAATGAACTGTAGTATTAGAATTACACTGACTACAGCTGTAATTTTCTTAGTAATAAAAATACATGTTGACATAATGGTACTTATAGAACAGTGCAGAAGTTTACAGGAACTGAAAATGTATTTGTTGTCAGAACAACAGGCTTTAATAAACTTCGGCTAATTAGAAATTGTACGAGCATTCCAGGAATTAGTTCTAAAAAAGTTCCCATTATTCTGATTCTAATCATTAGTATTATTGTTGTTTCTTATAATATTCATAACAGACTGCAGTATGTTCTGAAGTTTGAAAGATAAACAATACTTTCAATTTTTTCTTTATCCTAATAACCATTTTGAAATCTCATAAACCAGTTACTTTTACTTCATATTTTGAAATATAATCCTCCTGAAATTTGCTGAGATCTATGTACAACATGGTATGTTGAATGAAGTAAAATATAAGATATTTTATGGATTTTTCTTCATACTAGACATTTTTTTTTATCAAGAATCATTTTTAGTTTATTGTTAAGATAGTTTTCATTGAAGTAACTGTAATCCACATGGATATCACCTAGAACTTCCATTAACCTGTGCACAGTAGAACTTGCCAGTGTTCATACATGCTAATAAAATAATAACTAAATTTTGACATAGTGCTCTTGCATAAATCTATTACAAAGTTAGGTTGAGCAAATTACCTATATATTCAAATAGCAGTTTGAGAAGTCACTACAAAATAACCAAATGTTTAAATCTATTACTGCACTTTTTACACTTGTCTCATACACAAGTACTCACACAGATACCCACACTCACACAGATACACACACACACACACACACACACACACACACACACAAAACACACACATTCACACATTTTTTGTGTTATAATTTCTTGATCTGAAATTAAAGTTAAAGTTATATAACAATAATTGATATATACTGATTACTTTATAAAACTTTGAGAATATGTCAGCAATTAAAATGTATTTTGTTTTTACATTATTTTTTCCTGATTTATAAATTTTAATCTAGATTTTATTTTCTGATACTTAATAAGCTAGGTTACATATCAGATTGGCATCCTGTTGTGTTCTTAAATCCATGATAGTTATTAGCTGAATGCCTAAAAATAAAATACTATCATTAAACACCAATGTTATCAAGGTGTATGTTATATCAATCAGTAGGATACCTTCTGCCATTCAAAATTTTAACATTTGTCAACCTCTTCTTTTATATATATATATATAAAAATGCTTTTGCAGAATGTTTTGGACGAACAAAACAAAGAAAAAACAAACAGGAAAGGCTGACAGTGGTATATATATATATCTAATATTAACAAGATAATTTATTTAATTCCAGTAATTAGTAAAAAAATAATATGCCATATTCTGATTAATTTTTTCTTTGAATTGGTTTACAGTTATTGTAATTTAAATTTATGTATTTTAATCAGCCATGTATTTAGTCAGAGGTTTTTGGTCTGTAATCATCTATTTATTTTATAATCAGAAGTTTATGTAGTTTAACTCCTAGACACAGTAATTAGAGGTTTTGTTTATTCTGTAATCAGAGTTTTGTGTGTTTGTTACTGAAGATTGTTAGAAATGTGTTAGCCTGTATGAAAGATATCAGTAATTTAACCTTTGTGCATGAATGAATTAAGACTGTGGTTTGACAGTTGTAATTTGTGGGTTGAATGAACTGAGCCTATCTTTTCAATTTATTTCACCTTCCAGTGCTTCAGGATCATGCCTATCTAACTTTGTTTATGTCTGTGTTACTAGGAACTGTCTACTTCCTGCAGTGTAAACAAGCAACAGCTAACAATGATTTGTTAGTTTTGAAACAGCTGAGTATTCATTACTTAGTATCAACAGATGCTGTTTAGTTAGATTAATCACCATTTTGTCTGTATCATTTACAGGTAAAGTGGAGTAAGAATGAAACACACAGATGATACTGATGTGAACACAAATTAAAATATTAAAGACACAAACATCACTGTAATATTATTTAAGCTGTTTATAATTTTTTAAAAAGGAAGTAAGTTCCTATGTAAAAAAAAAAAAAAACTCAGACAAAGTTAATCTGTTAACTCATATATTTTCTTCATCATTTTAATTTTAATTTATCCCAGATCATTCTTATTGTATAATAACATACTGGAACAGGATGACATTTTAATAATGTCCCAAATTGTCATGATATTTATATACAGATTTTAAAGGCAATTGTTGCAAAAATGATTTAAAATAATAAACTGATGTTGTACCTGTGGAACTGAAACTGTATGTTTGGATATATGGCATTATAAATGAACATGTACATTAAACAAAAATATTAACTTTTTTTTAAATTTATTTTATTTAGATATACAAAATATGCATTATCAGTCTAGACATTTTCTTCTTAACACATTCAGGAAACCTGTATTGATAGAAACCCATGAAGCTATAGTTCTATTACAATTAATTGGATAAAAAGAGCAGGTTAACAAGTCTTTTAACTAAGTAATCATGGATATATTTGCCATTTTGTCTGAATACATAATCTACTTTTCATCAACTAAATTGTGTTTTATTCTTATCTTTTTTTTTTTTATTCAATTCCACTTATTAACTGTTTACTTTTACTGGACATCTTCACCTAACAGGTGTTTTGTGACATTTAATTCAAACAGTTGTTTTCTTTTATCACACTGCTTGTCACTTTTGATCAGATAGTCAGCTCTTAAAGGAAGGAAATAGTGAAATATACCAGATATAAATAATTTTATTCTTTAATTAGAACTCTTTAAGCTGAATTGTTGAAAATAACTGTAAAATTCTAAATCTATTTACAAATATATATCCATTCATCTGCTGTTATATATATATATACAGACACACACATTACACATACAATTAGTTTATTGTAACTAACATTAGGTATAATTTTTATTAACAGTTTCCATACTGTCTCATATAGCTGCTAAGTTAAACATTTTTTTTAATTTTAAATACATTTTATAATCATTACAAGTCGAGTAGTATATGAATTTATATATTTCAACTGAAATAACAAACAGTTGTATGGTTGCTGATATCACAATTTTATATTATGTGTGTGAGTGGCATAACATTTTGTAATTATTTAAAAATGTAAATGACAAAAATAAATAAAACATCAGGATACTAGCCATCATGAAACATAAGCCTAGCTTTGTTACCATGGTGACCAGGTTCATTGATTATTACTTGTTCGTAACATAAGTGACATTTTTTTTTATGGGTTGTGCTAAATTAAAAATCATCTTTGATGTTAGTTATATCAGTAACAAAATATATATATACTAATAAATTTATTTATTTAATTTCATATGGAATTCTTAAGAAGCTTCCTGAAGAGATGGGGCCTAAATAGCAAAATAAATTTCATTTCAGAATTCTGTAAATCTGGTAAAATGTTTGCAAATACAACAAGCATCAAAATTAAAAAATATATTCTTGTTTTTATACATTGTTCTACCTATTACAAAAAAACACTGGCTAGAATCTATCATATAACATATAAAAAATATATCTGTAGCTGGATAAACTGATATTTTAAGACAGTAAACAACTGTTTCTTTATCCTGCAGTACTAAATAATACGAAAACTATTATTTGTAATTTATGTACATGTATACATGTAAAACAAAAAATTCATTGAAATTTTGTTCATAGTGATTGTAGGATAATTTTGTATAATTATCAGAAAACAAGAATAAATATTAAAACAAATGTTATCATTTGTTCTTTTACTTTTTTTACTTTTTTTTTATCACTGTTAAAGAAGACATGATAATACAGTTGCACTGATTCCACAGTATTCAGTTTTACAAACAACTATTCTGTTGTTTGTTTTATCACCAGAGGTCAGATATGGTTTTCCCCAGGGTTAATAATTTATCTGTGTGCTAGGCAGTTTTTATGTAAACAACACAGTTGATAAATTGCTGTTATTCATACTTCACTCTCTTTCACTTAGTTTTCTGTACTGAAAAATTATTTTACAGAATAAACTTTGAAACTAGCCACTATAAAATATATCAAGCATATATGCTAAATATTCATGTTAAGCATGATCTTAAAAGTGTTAAAAGTTGTTACCTTAAACACTGAAGCAGTTTAAGAACACATAAAAACAATGTTATAAAACACACCATATTTAAGATAACACTGGACTTTTTTAGAAACTGTTTTCAGCACATTAAAACAGTTCAATAAAACACACTAAATGTTAAGAAAACCCTGAACCAAACTATTTTACAAACACATTAAAAGAAATGTTATAAAACACATTAAACATTAAGAAAACATTAAAGCAACTTGATTTAAAAACACACAAAAAGAATAATTATAAATCATGCAAAATACATGTTTAAAATGGATCAGGTGTTTTTATTTAAAACAGATTTGTGAAAGTACACACATCAGACATGTTGTTAGTAATAAACAGTGTGCTACTTTTTACAAACACATTTTAAAACAATATAATAATAAACTGCATAAATATTTTTATTTAATTTTTTGAATTATCAAATGTTGTATTTGATCTTACACTGTAAAAGGAAATTAATGACCACCAAGATTCTGTGTAAATCTCATTATGTTAATAATTTTAATCGCCAGGTATTCCAGGTATACATTTGAAAGCAGTTTTTTCTCTACATTGTATAATTACCAACATTTAATATAACTAATCATATATAACAAAAGGAGGTCATAATGACTGTTATGATCTTTATAAAATAATTATTATATATATTGATATAATCACATATTTAAAGGATTTGAGAGAAATTATATAGAACATAAAAGCTTTCCCCCTTTTTTTATGCTGTAAAATATAAATGAAAATATTTTTTTATATTTTTTAAAGCAAATGAAAATTAATCACTTTTGGTAACCAGGTTTTAAATGAAACATGTAAAACTGAATATTTTATGATTAAATGCTGCCACCTGTATGTTACTATATTTTCAGAGGTTTTGTTAACAATGTCACAACTAATTACAAGGAGAATAATATATTTAATCTCATCATCTTTTATTTACTTATCTAATTATATTCTGTAATTTTCATGATTGAGAATTTTTTTTATATTAATTAGGGCATTGCTTTAACAGCAAATATTATTCAAATTTCCAGTTTCATATATATATATTTTAAAGCTTGTTGATATATATATATGATAATAATTTTAAACATTGTTCACATAATTATATAGTTCAAAACTTGTTTCTTCTTTTCTTTGTTATTCAGTATGTGTTGTAGGTTTTAAATAGGTCAGTAGCAGTTTGAACTACAAAAGCAGTTTCTTACTTGTCAGTCATTGCACAGTTTTTTTTTTTTTTTTATTTATTTCTTTTTTGCATGAGTCATCCTATGTGATATCAACAACAAAGCAGGTCACTAAGTTGTTTTTCATCATGTATGCTGTCTGTATAATTCACAGATCAGATTTTTATTATGTGAAGAATAATAATCAGTGAAAAGATTTCCCAACATAAAGCAGACTGAAACCATCAAATTTGATGTCTGCAAGCTTGAACTCCCTCTTTTGATGATAAGTGCAAGGTAATTCAAACAGAACACAAAGAAACACAGAAAGGTATTGGGAATGTGGAATGTTTTCTGAGATGAATGTCATGTAGGTTTCTCTGTGTAAAAGGGTGCACTTTACTAAATTATTACACATTTAACACTCATCATATTATTAGTCACAAAAAATAAATAAAAAAACAACTTAATAATAATAATAAATTAAAAATGTCATAAATAAAAAGTAAATATTACAAAATAAAAATTATTTATCTTACATATTTTGATAAGCCAGACACTGGAAGGAAATATAAATAGGCCTATTCATATGAGTTGATATAAGATATTTTTATTGAATATCTGTCAATAAAAATTATTTTTAATTAACTGTCCTAAAAGTGTTTTCAATCAAATAACAGTTTAATTAACTATTAATTTACTCAAACCCATAAACTGGAAATTTTACTCTCTTGATTAATTTTGAAGTTACTTATAAATAATAAATCACAAAGAAAATGATATTTTTGAGAACCTCGAATAAGATTAATTGTAAATAAGGTTATAATTTATGCAGTGGTGTATATAAATAAAATATAATAAAATAATAATGATAATAACAAATAAATGAATAATATTTTTTCATTTTATTTTACTTGGCACTATATATATATATATAATCTCTTGATTTTCTTGAATATGAAATGGAACCAGGCCACCATACTGTAAAACATATATATGGCTGATTGGTCATCCTTGTAGTAGTTTGTATGTAAACACATTTGTACCCAGGAAAACAAACTGACCCCAGAAACTGGAAATACAATCCACCTTGTTCCTTGTTAAAATATTTTTGTTAAGATTTTACCTTCTGTTGAAACACATTATTATATAAAACTATAACAAATATTTTCAGTGTGTAAGTTCATCTGAAAGCTTTTGTTCTTTGGCCTGTAGGCCTACAATGGTTTCAGATGTGTTGTATCCATCTATACAAGTGCATGTATATTTATTTTATTCTCTTTTGCTTTTTTCTTCCTTTTTGTTTCATTCATTTTTTTCATCTTTAACTTTTTAATTTTTTTTTTCAAGTGTGGTTTTCTTGATGTTAGCCAAGAAAATAATTCCAGTCATGGTTAAAAGATGTTTTACAAACAAAAGCTCTCACTATAATAAATGGTTTTTAGAAATTTTCAACTTTATATGTGCCTGTTCATTGCGTGCTGCTGTCTCAGCTTCAATTAGAGAACAAAGAGAATGCAAACATTGTTCTTTAGTTTTGTATTAGTCATATACAGTGAGATTAAAAGAGAGGAATTTCTGTAAGTATGTAATATAATTGAAAAAAGGGAAATTTTATGTGTTGATATAGGTAGAGTGTTTTTAATACCACATGTTAAAGAATGAGGGTTTTTATGTTTGATTGACCATTCAGGGATATTTTCAGTTCCAGTTATTTATCAAAATAATATAAAAGGTTCTTTGTTTTTATGAAATATCAAAAACATACTTATTTTGTGAAATAGGTATACTATCTATTATTAAAAAATAAAATAAAAAAACAAATAGCTTAAATTGCCTTTTTATTTAACACTGACAAACTCAATATGGAAATTATTGTTACTAATAATAATAAGTATAACAAACAATAATACAAAATTCAAGGTGTTGACATTTTTTTAACCCTGTATTTTATCAATGGCTGATATATTTTTTCTTAAATGAAATAATCTTTGCTTGGAGTTCAAAATAATACTTTAATGATTATTAAAATGTTTTATTAACACCATTATTTTTTTGATGAGGCAAATGAAATAATCTTTGCTTGGAGTTCAGAATAGTACTTTAATGATTATTAAAATGTTTTATTAACACCATTAACTCACAGTAATCTAACAAATACATCAGGTAATAGGTGTTAATTAATGTAAGTGTTGTGGTTAAACAAACATTTTCTTTGCCTGTTACTATAGTTCAAGCTGGACTATTACTGTCATGTTCCAGCCTCACCTGCTAAATATGTTTATTTGAAGTGCATAGTTTATGAGATGTTCCCGCAGCAAATCAGTGAACCCTGAAACAACATGCTGACCATCAGCAATTAGAGTCATTGTGGACAGCTCTAACTCCATCTTAATAGGCCCTTCTAAGTGTCAGAGTGACTTGCACTATAATTAGGATGTTCTCAATAACCTTTTGTGTTTTTAACAATATCACAGATCCATATAGTACTTTAAATTATAGTGAAATCTAACCCACTTTTATTTCACTTGATGGAGATAGTTTACAGAAAAGGTAATAATATACTAGAGGAAATATATATATTGTTTAAGTTATAAGTAGGTATTATTGTTATGTTGATGATATTTGTTCATTGTTGATGTTCAATAAAGGGGAAAAAATTCCCAAAGAACCTTTTAAGTCTGATAAAAGTTACTAAAATAAAAAACACATTACAATAGCTTTTCTTTCTTTAAAAAAAGAAAAAAAAGAAGAAGAAAAGATAGGTATTCAGTGCTTTATTTAATTTTCATTACAAGTCTCTTTACTATGGATTGAGATAATATTTGTTTTTACAGATACTTGTAATTACTTTATAAACTTGTAAAATCAGTTAATATTACATATAGTAATTAAGAACATCATCATCCACATCTGTACTTGTACTTACCAGTTTAACATGAAACCTGACTCTCTCTAATCTTTTTTAAACTTTTGTCTCAGTATTTTTTGTGTTAAACTTTGTCTCAGTATATGATGTATTTTGTTTGTTATTAAAATAATACATGTGTTTTTTATTTGTCTTCTTTTGAAAACATATTTGTTGTACTCAAAAAATTTCAAACAATTATTTTTTAGACAATATTTGTTGACTCAAAAAGCAAGTTATTTTGTAGATAAAAATTTACTGTCAGCATGATTTCTCTGTTTCTAACAAAACACAGAGAGAGCAAAGAATTCTACTAGTCATCAAGAGTAGTGT
The DNA here is from genome assembly GCA_012295275.1 of Chrysomallon squamiferum. Taxonomy (NCBI): domain Eukaryota; kingdom Metazoa; phylum Mollusca; class Gastropoda; order Neomphalida; family Peltospiridae; genus Chrysomallon; species Chrysomallon squamiferum. The sequence continues at coordinate 8,983,443 of CM022674.1, forward strand.
GAACCTCATTTATTTTCTAATATTTTTGGTTTAGTATACATAAAACTATAGAGCCATTGCAAAATGGTATAAGGTTACACTGACATGCAATATACATATTATTTGAATAAGGTGTTTCTGGACCTAGATGTGTTTGTGTGTGTGCATTTGTTGTTTTGAAATATTAGACATAATCCAGTAAGATAAAAATATAAATTATTTAAATCTTAAAGGCTTAACAATGGTAACATAAAGCAGAAAATCTGCAGTTTTTTCAATTACATACAGCATGGAATATAGTGTAGTGATTTTTGGTTTATAAACAAACAGGTTACAGTTTTGTTGGATATGGTGAAAACAAGAAAGACTGAAGAGGAAACATTGATACTTCTGTTGAGAAACAGAGACAAATATGGACAAAACAAAGGTTATTTAAGGTATAATAAATTATGGGATTTTGGAAAAAAGAAGCCAACTAGATGAATATCACAAACTAATACCTGAAATCAACATCTGTAATTAAGCATTCCACTGACAAGAGTAGTTACGACATAAAACAGCAAAAACCAGTCCTGACTGTATCATGCTAAATTACTGAAAAATGTGTGTCTATTGACAGTTAGGCTGTTCCTAGTTCATTGTGGTTCTTTCTTTGAAAAAGCATTAGTTTTTAATTTTGCTTCAACAGAAATTTTCTGTAATTAACAATGCCTTAAATAAAGATTATTTCATAAGAAGGCATACAAAACAGCAAACACTTATGATTTATGTATAATACAAATCTATAAACTTGAGAAGTATTTTCTTTTACCAGCCTTTGTTTTTTTTATATAGTGTTAGTAAATTAGTAGGGTAATTACATCATGTTCCCAGCTTTAATTAGATCATTGTCAATAAACTAATTACAAAACAAAAATTCCTCACCAGAATGTCTATTATGTTTTAATAATATCCAGGACATAAACAATTTCTGGAAGGTTTATACATAGTTCAGAAGTACTCAGTTTTCTTGTGCTGGAGGTCACTGAGTACACCTCTGGCACCTGGTCATAGACTTATCCTAAGGAATCAAGACTACAGATTTGGTGAATTTGTTTACAGATAGGCTAAGCTGAATCATTACCTGTTGAAATTTCACTTCACTGTTGATCTTAACAGAAGCTTTAACATGTGAAAGATGAATACATTTTTAACAGTTTGAGTTACAAAACATTTCATATCCATATCACTATTTATTATTATTTTTATTATTATTATTATTTGTTTACTTAATTAAACAGATTGTTTCTTGGTATTGCCACATTTGTTAATTTTATTACAATATTTTGTAATGCATGCTGTCATGTTAAAAATCAAACTGGCCTTTATTTACAAGCTATATAAATAAAATGTACAAATAATTAATGTAATTTTAAAACTAAGTTTCAAAGCTTTGGTATGTTTATAAATATGTTGTAGGTTGGTATAAATAGTAAATTACATCTTAAAACTTATTTTATATAAATAGAGCAACTAAAATATATATATTTATTTAATTTTTTTTTTTTTTCAGCATTAAAGTAATTACTTATTAGTTTTTATTATCAGCAAAGCTTGGACACTTTTTCATTAGCAGTTATTTAACACACACAGATTTTGTGTACTAACAGATTTCTAAATCTGTTTGTCTATTAGCCTAGCAAGCATTCACTTATTTCTGATAATCTTATCATGTCATTTTTATTTTCGCATGTGTTTTCTACTTTTTTCTTTTCATAATTTAAAAATAAAAAATTTATGCTTTATAAATGGAAGATGTAGGTAAAAAGCGATAAAATGTAGACAGGTGATATAAATTGGTATGTACATATCTTGAAGGGGAATGATTTTACCAGGTGATTTCAGTGGAAAACATATGCTGGTTCTGATACCACAAGCTCAAAATAGCTCAAGAGGGGAATTGTTTTGTGTTAGAATCATAAAAATTGCTGTTCTGCCTTCTTGTGGAAGCTTACATGCAAGGTCGTGTTGGCAGGGAGTATTCATTTTCAAAGTTCTTGGTGTTGCAAAAACAACAGTTGTGCTTGTTAGGCTGGCAGGCAGCTAATGGCTTCACTGGATCCAGCTAATACTTTATGTCAACTGAGGGCAAAAGTTATGTGGTTTGGTGAGTAGTATATATTTGAATATAAAACAATATTTAGGACAAACAGTTAAATATTTACTTTATATTCTACAAAAGAAATGTATTTGGAATCTCGGTGGCATGATAATAAGAAATTATTTGTGAAATACTGTTGCTTATGTGATAGGTATTATATCTTTTTACTGATTAAAATGGAATTTACAAAAGTTTCTATCTGTTTTATAATAATAATACTAATAATAATTATCTGTAGATATATTTGTAAGATTAAAATATCTTGTTTGAAATGAAATATTTTGTTTATTATACATTTTCTAGACATTCAAGTTCTTCACAAATGTTGTTAAAGTTTCATTTATATATGTATTTTATATTATTTTTAATGTAAGATCTATTTTAAAAAGAAAAAATATTCAGTGTATTATTTCACATACTGGATTAATTAAAATTAAAATTAACTGATATTAATTTAATTCAAATAGAGTCAAATGTTTTGGCAAAATATTTCTGTGGTCATTATTAACATTGATATCTTTGTAGAATTACAGGGTTTCAAGTTATTATTAATTATTTTTCAATTAAATTTATATTTTCAAACTGTTAAAATAAACATTGAACAAGATGGGTTTTTAAAAGAGTTTTAATGTTTTATATAAATTAACTACAAATGCAAGGTTTGTACTGCATTATTTGTTTTCATAAGATATGGGTTCTTGGGTTTTAGGCTAATAAAAAGAAATGTGTATATATATATATATATAATAAGCCAAATAAATTTATTTTTGACAAACTTCTGTTCTGTAATCTTCAGAACTCAAACAGTAAACTATTTCTGTTTTTATGAGAATGAAAACTATTGGATCAAATCATGGTACTGACTGTTTCTTTAGGCAGGTCAGCAGGTCACCCAGACATTTCTCAACATATGACTGAGTTCTGAGACATTCTTGATTCTCCTGTCAGAAGAATTCATCTTGATCACAATTGTCTTTCTGACAAACCAGTGTGTTTGTTCTTTCCATCAACATAGCTAAACTGAACCCATTTTCAGTTTATATATAGCTACCTATCAGATATAGTTAATCTTAGTGTTTTGTTTCCAGTATGTTACCTTTTATTTCTAAAGGGGTATCACTACTGATTAAAAACAAAACACTGTCTTTAATATAAACATATAATTTACAATTTCTGGCCATATTCCTTATAGACACCTAAATTATTTTCAAAATATATAATTCTGTTACAAAAGATATTTTAATCAATTTATCATAAATTTGAAAGATTTATTTTGATCATTAGTAATCTCCTGATTTGAAATTGGATGAAAATTTATAAATTTATCAATCTAAAACCATGTGACATCACCATGAAAACAGAGAGCAGGAACTTGCTCTTTGAAATATGCAGGATTGTTAGTGAAAGGTCTCGTAGTGATCAAGTTACACACAAATTGGGTTTGAACTACTCCCAGACTCTTAAATGTTCATTCCTCGATTAGGTTCAAGAAACACAAGTGCTTTCTAGACTAGCACCAGTTTTTAATCTAAATGTATGATAGTTTATAGTCAAAGATTCTGCTGTATCAAACTCTGGCACACAATTCTTACTCTCCTCATTAACTGGTACTAAAAGATAAGCATTTATTTTTTGTTTTTTGTTCCAGTAACCTTTATTTCTTGGTTTTAAAGCCTGTTAGATAAATCTGTGTGTGTGTGTGCGTGTCTATTTTTTTTTAAAGATCTTTATATGTAAGAAATGATTAGCATATTAATTACCAGATTCCATACACTTATTCACTTGAAATATTATAAAGACAACCATGATTGTCATAAATATTTTGTTTCTATAGTATTTTCAGTTGTATGTGAATATTATTTTGTGTGTGTTTTGTATATACCAGTAAATATAATATTAACTTCAGTGACTGTCAACAAAATTTATTGTAACAAGTTCATACTTCATGTGCTTATTCTGCTGCATGTGTTCAATTTTTCCTTAAGTGTTGCCAGAAATATTGCCCACTTTACAGTAAGCTATGTTTGGAAATTAAACAAACACTCAGGGTTTGGCTCTTTCATGAACAACATCATGCCTTGTGAAGCTATGAATTTTTATCCTTATTTTTAAATGAACTAGTGTATCACTCTGTTGGTTAAGATGCTGATATATTCTGACAATGGTTGAAGCCAAATACCAAGTTATGTAGTAGAAATACCTGAAGAGACTAGCAAGTCACAGTCTGTAGTTTGAATGAAGAAGAACTGACTTCTGGCATTTAACAACACAAAGCTATTGGTGAAATGAAATGTCAATTACATGACTGCACCAAATATGTCTTCATCATGTTTTGAAACCATGTTGGATAAGACATATCACCTACAGATATATTTATACTCTATATATAAAACAAAGATATCATTTTCAAAATTCATTTTACTATTTTAAAGACTCTATTTTATTTTGTATGTTATTGAAAATAAATGAACATATTATTAATATTATTTTAATTTTTTTTGTTTGGTATATGATTATATAATCTATAGGGGTCATTCCGTGTCAAATCACCCAATGGATTAAACCCAACAGTTCAGATATTTATGAAACTTGGTATACTTATTGATCGGGATCCCATATCACCAAATCCAACATTTTATGACCAGTGGCTTGGGAGATATGGCCCCAAATTTTGAGATTTTTGGACCAAAATGGGCATGACCACCAGCCTTTGAACCCTCATATCTCGGGAACGACTGGGCCAGTCTTCACAAAATTGGTACTGTTGAAAAGGCAATATGACAAGGATTAACATATGGAAGATTTCAAGAAAGGTCATCTCAAGGTCACATGATCCACAAGGTCAATTTCAAGGTCATAACAAAGGTCAAAAGGTCAGTTTACCCCAACCTTCTTCAAACTGAACAATAATGGCAGATTTTATGAAGATTGGCCCAGTAGTTCCTGAGATATGAGGGTTCTGATTGGCCTAAAATCACAATCAACAAGTTTACCAAATTTCATAAAAATCGGACTATAAGCTTCCCTGTCCAAAAAAGCACAGATAGACAAAAACTCTCCATTGGATTTGCAAGGCAGGACAAAAACCCCTCCTCAGAAAAAAAGCAGCTTAGCAAACAACCACTTTATTACAATCAAAATATATCTTTATCAAAATTAGCATAATAAAGGCATGATTTTCAATTTAATCTGCTTGTTTAATCAACATAATTAATAAAAAGTGACTGTGATAATAATCACAATTTGAAGAAAGAATTTATTTTGAAACATACAGTTACATTGTATGAAATGAGATAACGTACTGTAGTAATCGTTTTGGGAATTTTGCCATTTTGAAAATTGAATATAATTCCAGAAATAATATCAAATCCTAACATAAGCTGAAGGGGGTGCTATGTCCATATTCCTAATAACAGTAATAGAAAAAACAATAATAAAAGAATATAAAAATAAAATATTACATTGTGACTGCATGTATTTACTATAAAGAGAAATTAAAATACAAGTATTTTGATAAATGAAAACATTAATAAGGAGTAATTATAAATAATCATGAAATATTATGTTATAATTAATGAATGGTTCTTAAAAATTTTATATTTAATTTATTTTTTTAATTGCAGATAAAATAGCACAAAAACAATATGTAATTAAGTTTGGATGTGACAGCATTAAAATAATTGTATTTATTTTTAGATTTGTTGCCAGGCATTGAAGAATTTCTCATAACTACATTAGCTAATGAAAATCTTTCAATAACAGCAGAGGAAAAGCGACAGTATTTCGTTGAAAGATTAGATATTTTGAAACTTCCACCATCAATTCCACCAAGACCAGGTTAGTATTTTTTTCTTCTTATCAAGTAATGATAAACATTTCCAAGTTACATAACTCAGAACATAAATGTATACTTAAAGTAAAATTTATTTGAGTTACCAGTGTCAGTTATCTTCAAACATTATTCTAAGCTTTTGTATTCAGGTAATTTCTTTGACCATTCTTTAGATATATAGATTGTTAAAAAGCAGCTAATTTCTTTTTTAAGATATTATAAATTGTCATAAATATTTTGTTTATAATATTTTAGGGCGCCGTTCAGTTCACAGTAGTCAGAATGAACTAGATGTTGTAGATGATAGTGTAAAAGCAGTCCCAGACGACTTCGCAGCCTATCAAAGAGAACTTGCTCGAACGTTTGCTCAAGTTCCCCCTGCAGCCAAAAAAGAAACTAAGACAGAGGCAATTTTATATTTAATTATTTATTCAATTTTATATTTATGTAGGCTACATGTGTGTGTAGAACTATATCTAGATTATTATCTATATATATATATATATATAAATAAAGTATAGTGAAGTTGTATTTAAAACATAAAAAGATTATGAAACTTATATTACGATAGCGTATGAATGGACTCATCCTCATTAATGCTTTCTTGCATTTTTTAAAAATTTGTTTGAAACCAAGTGATAATTTTGCATATTTTGCTAATAGCATGTTACTTCATATATTAATGTTTCTAATTTCATCCAGCAAAGATATGTGCCTTATTATTAACAGGTGATAGTAATGGCAATAAATTACAAATTTAAATCTTTATCAGCAGCTATTAAGAAATTTAAGCAGACTCTAATAGTGATATTTCAGAACAGACTGGGAGTGTTTGGCAGAGCATCAATTGATTCTGTTTGTTTATTTCCAAATTAAATTGAGTTCATGTAGTAATAATAGAACACTATAAATACATGCTGTTGTTCCCCTCCATATAAGTTAGACATTTATAACTCCTTTTTTTTTTTAATAATTTGGTTCAAAATGGAAATTTATTAATATGCCTTGTTTTAATGTAAATATGAAAACATCATGTATGGTTTTTTTGTTGGGAATATTATTCATACAGTGATTATTTTACTGTTAAAGAATATTATTAACGAGTGTGTGCTCGCATGAAGTACAAATAATGAAAATTGAAAGACAAATATAGAACTGAATGGGGAAATTGAAGCCAGTGATGTATTATTTTTGACTGGATTTCAAAAACATTTAGTTGTGAGATGTGTGCATTGCTGTGCATTGCTGAAGTGATTGTGTTACAATGAAAACATCTGTTTTATGCAGCTAATTTGGTTTACTAGAGGTGGATGGTTTAGTAATCTGCAGTAGCTTGTTTTTTCATAACAAGACTGTTCTCTGAATGAACAACTGACATTTATCATGTTGGCAGCAGTCCAGGATGTTTTAGGTTAAACACCAACTTATTTAATAAATAATTGTCGGGTGAAAATATTTACGTCAGACTTAGATGCTATGTTATATATATTTTTTTTTTCTGTTATCCTGGATGTAAGCAAGGTGTATTCATTATTTATTGTATATATTTAGCTGTATAATGTGTGGCACAAACCAAAACAATATAATGTTCATGTACTAGCTAAACTTTACTTATTAATTTTTAAAGTTAACATTTTAACATTTCATTGATGTAATAGTTCTGTGACTTTTGTTGTCATGATAACAAAACAGGGATACAGTTAATAATCATTAAAGAAAAGAAAGTTTGTACTTAAAATTATAAAAATCAAAAACAGAAATATAGCCTTTAGGTTACTTTCCATCAGTTAGAACCAGTTACCATATTTTAGATATTTCACACAAATGGTCAAGTGTTGCTTTTCATGTAATTGGTGGGTGAGCATTTCACTTGAGCATTGTAGGTCTTTGCTAACAGTGGTGGATCATAAACAGATATTTTAATACTCACAGCTGTATCAGTGGATTAAACTGAGAAAATATATTTATACAGAAGTATTAATAATTTAAAATCTACGGTAATCTAAGGTAATTTAAAAATCTAAGTCATGCTGAATATAAAAGTATGCAGTTGGCATGTTAATTTTTCAGTTTCCACATGGGTGTATCAAGCATTGTTAAATTATAGTTTATATTATACTGAACAATAATTACATGAATTACCTGAAATTCGAAGGATCTAATGTAAAAGAGAGGATAAAAGTACAGTTGGAAAATTTTGTCTGACTTCTTGTACCTTCATTATTACTGATACTCATAGAATGGGTTTTTTTTGTTGTTTTTTTTTTTTACAAATTTTAATAAACATTTTATATTTGCTTTAAAGTTGTTTTCTGGCTGACTACACTTGGTTTGACTGATCATACATTTACAAATGTAATAAAACTAATGATTCTTATTTTTTTCAGCATGTGAAAATCTATGATGATATAGATTCTTCAGAAAGGTAAGTTAATTTCTTTCAAATATTTAAATTGTTATCTGTTTTCATTGTTTTTATGATAAAACTTTTTTTTTTTTTTAAATGGTTTCAGTTATTATTTTTATTGTAATAATTATTAATTTTAGTACTGAAGAAGACAAGGAACATGATCTGTATGAGATTCCAGTTGTACGACAGACAGAAGAAAGTCAGCCAAATGACAGTTCCAGTGTTGCCACTGCTGCCAGTGTTGATGACATCACAGAGGAAGTTGCTGACAACTGTCCACCTCCACCATTGCCGCCTCGCCGTGACAGAACAACTTCAGAAGTGACCAATCGCAGCACAGAAAGTATCTGTTCAGACAAACCTCCAGACTTGCCAGCCCGTCCACCACTTCAGAGTCGCAAAAGTGATAACAACAACATTACAGATAAATGTATAAAAACAGACAAAACAGAAAAATCTGACAATATAATCACAGGTCTGTCACAAATCATTTTACAAAACTTTTAATCACCTAACTGATATAAATGATTTTGCATTTTCTATCCAACTGACTTAATGATTTTTATACACTAAATTATTTTCAAACCAATTTTTAAAGAGAAAATTGTTGTTTTTTCCCCCCAGTATTAAACATCTCACATCTGTTTTAGAAAAGATCAGTATGATATCAGCAGAGAGATAATTCTGTTATAGTTATCAAAGGTGTTTGTAATGGCCCTTTTTATCTGTTTTACAGAAAACTGGTTTAAAAATTACTGAATGTTATAAATAAAGTTGTCTACATTTATCCTAACTTAGTTAAGCATAACTGTACATACATCACTAATGACAGGTAATAAGCATTAATATATATATATATATATGTAACATTTTTTTTGTTTTTGTTTATTTATAATAATCAGTTTTTACATCTAAGTGGCACACCTGTTACAATTGTATGTTCTCTTTTCATCTGTCACAGATGGAGACAGCACAAGCTATGAATCTTATGATGAGGAGGAAAAGGTGAATGATTTAGCCTTGCTCAACAAGCTCAACATAAAACTTCCCAAGTAAGTTGTTTAAACTTTGTGTTTTCTGTAATCCAACATTCACACCAATGTCCTCAGTTCATAATAGTTCAACTTAATAATAATAACATTAAAAATTGTTTTTTTTACAAAGCTTTAATTTAGGGATAGGCTTAGTTGCATGGTTAATTATCAATTGCAAAAAAACAAAAAATATGGCCATTTTGTAAGCTGACAGTGAATTTCCTTTCTCATTTCATACTTTATAAACTAGAATATATTAAAAATGGAATTAACTGCATTATTAAAAGCAACAAAAATATAGCTTAAATTTGTGAATTTCCTTTCTCATTTCATACTTTATAAACTAGAATATATTAAAAATGGAATTATCTGCATTATTAAAAGCAACAAAAACGTATATCTTAAATTTGTGAATTTCCTTTCTCATTTCATACTTTATAAACTAGAATATATTAAAAATGGAATTATCTGCATTATTAAAAGCAACAAAAATGTAGCTTAAATTTGTGAATGTTTTCTTTTTCTTTTTTTCAGACGTGCCAAGAAGGAATCAAATAAACTAAAGAAGAAAATCAGTAACTCTCGATCATCAAATCAATTGGAGCTGAATGTACCATTTAAAAATCTCTCTGATGTTGTTGTGTCTGGTGAATTATATTACAGAGGGAAACTTTCATGGAACCGCAGGCTGGTAGCTCTGGTCAATGGTAACTTGGTTTGTTATAAGCCAGACAAAGAAACACGACCTAATTTGGCCATCAGTTTGCCTGGTTATGAGGCAACATATTCAGAAAGAGAAGGCAAGAAGGGTTTTGAGATCAAACTGTATCACCCCAACTGTGATGCTCATTATTTTTCTGTTGACTTTAAAGAGTGGGCTCAAACCTGGTGTGAGGTCAGTACATGCTATAGAAAACAAAATTATATATAAATTTTCAACTAACTTTTTTAATAATTCTGAAACACTCTTTCCTCAGAAAATGTGATAGTTATATTGTTCAAAATTATTAATTAATTCCCTGATTTTAAAATTAAAAAAATGATATTGATGATTGATTTTAATTTAGTTATATAACTATTTTTATAATTAATCATTATTTTCTTATATGCTAACCATTGTAGCAACTCATACACCTTTGTTGTTTCATTTTATTTGTTGTGTGTTAAATAATATTCATCCAGACATTCATATTTATTTATTTGCTCAGAACATCAACAAAATAGCTCAAGGATTACCTGCTCCTGGCAGTCATCAGCACCTTGCAAGGTCTTTCATTGGTAACAGTGATCAAGCATATCCCAGCTTTGGAGGAAGCAAAGTAAGATTGTTATCAAAACACTTTTAAATGATTTCTTATTTTTAAAATTTGTTTTTAATGTTATTAAAAATTGCTTTGAATTATTTATAAATATTTCAAGATATTTTTTTTATTATAAAATTTATGACATTATCACAAGTAATAATAATGCTGAAGTATATACAATTTATAAAAAGAATAATAATGATAATAATTATATACAAATTTTATAATTTAAATGTGTTTTGCTAAAATAACTTTTAACTGACTCATTACATTTCCTATTGAATTTATGATAATTATGATACCAAATTTCTTGCATTATTAAAATAACCAAGATATATCAAAAATTAAAAGAACCATAATAGTAATAATTAAAAAATAATAAAGCAATAATAATAATATGGAAATATAATATGTAAATAAAAATAAACAGATTGTCAGATAACTATTCACAGTTGTTTGGTGTAAGAAAATATATAATGTTATGAAGCACACTTAAGTTTGTTTAGGTCAAGGACCAAACACTTCATTTCAAGAAATTACAACCTGTGTGATTGGCTTTATAATAGGTTCACATGAACTATGTATGATACATTTCATCACATATTCTATATCTGAATGTTGAGGTCTTTTCAATCCCAGCTTTTAAAGTATGTAATTATACTATATGACCTTTGTTGTTGGTTTTTTTATAAATGAGTAATTGATGTACAGATACATTTTCCTCCATAAATACTGTTACAATTTTGTAAATTATTTTCAGCTATTTTACTCTTTCATTTAATTAATATTTTTAGATGGCAAATAATTAATTTTTAAAATAGTTTCTGATAACTGATTTTTATTATAAAGTTGAGTTTGACATCAGAGTTGATGTGGGATGGTACTAATACTGTGGAAAGCACTTCCAAATTGGATAGTAAACTAGGAAGCCATCTTTCCAGCACTTTTGGCAGATTAACTGAGGGTAGACGCAGCTACACACTGAACCATAAATTGAGAAACTCACCAATCAGTTGGTTGTTTGACAAACGTCATTCATTGGCTTCCACCTGTACCCTCCTCAACAAGAGAGACAGGTTGTCATCGAGTTCTACTCTAGATTATAAACATGAAAAATCATCTTCAAACTCTAACTTGCTAAAGGCCTGGGATAGTACAGTTCCTTCAACCAATGACAATTTTCACAAAAAGATGACATCTAGTTGTACTTTAAACAGGAAAAAACATAATTTGACATCACATTTTAGTGATGCAAGGTTAGATCACTCATCTTCAGCTTGTATCCTTGACCTAAAGTGGAAACATTCAGAATCTGCTGTGGAAAGTCCAGACAAAATATCTCTAGTAAGTTCTTCTAAACAAGAAGATATTTCTTCAGGCACATCTTCAAATTCCGACTCAGTTTTTGAATCTAAATTAGAAACAGACAGTGAGAAAACCCATGAAAACTGGTTTTCACCAAATACAAACAAAAAATTTATTATTCTGTAGATTGTGAATATGAACCAACAAGAGTTTCAGGTAATCAAAATGAGAAGGAAAACTTACTTCCAGTAGTTATAAATGAATCTGTCAACAGAAATTCTCCTGACCATTTTTATGATTTAGATGAGGAAGGAGCAGCAGCTGACTTGGGTCCTGGTAGCATTTGTCATATGAGATCTGTCAGTGAACTTGGTCAAAATCTTACAAACTGCACTGAAATCTCTCTGACAGATTCTTTAACTGAAACTAATAAAACATTTACAGGAGAACAAATTAGACAGGATGGAAATGAGCCTTTCTGTGTTTCTGGTCACAATTCAACACCAAATATTGATCAGAAAGATCAAAGATTTTCACAAGATTTAATATCAGAGGAAAAATATCATTCTTTTACCACCACTAGCAGCACTATGTTGAACACTGATTTTGAAAGCCAGTCTAATTTTGCAGTGGTAGCTCCAAGTCAGTTTGGTTTGACCAGTAGTACATGTACTGAAGAAATGAATTGGATATCTGCAGAAGGTGTGAATATTTCAAATGAAAACAGTACAGACAGAGATTGTTCTTCTAGCCTAGCTTGCAATCCCAGACCTTTGTTGGATGTAAAGTTTCAGCAAAGTCCTCTAACAAACCTGACCGGTTCTTTAGCCAGATGGGATTGGAAGACATTGTTTTATAACTGGACATTTCCACTAGATCACATTATCAAGAGTTTGCGACGTGTAAGTGGAAATGCATGGAATGTAGAACTGTTGTCAGCACTTTTTGAGAATTGCTGACCTGTTTCTTGAAATGTTTAACAAGTTTTATGCTTGTTGAAAACCCTGGCTTTTGCATCATGTCTTTTTATAGCCTAAAAAATTATTGTTCTGTTTTAATTAACTTTTCTAAAGTTTAACTTAGAAAGTTCCTACATGATATATTGATAATATTTCTTAGAAAGTGTATTTGCTTTAAGTCCATGATTTGATTTTATTTAAACATTATTGTTAGACATATGCAGCATTTAAAACGTTAACAGTTTTCAAATGTTATTTGAATCTTCAATTACTTTACATAAATCACACTATACTTGATAACAAACTGCTCTTTTCTGATAACTTCCAGAACATTTCTCAAACAGTTATTAAACAGTTATTAAAGAACACTGATGTTCGATGGTCTTTTAATTTTGTTCTTTTAGTTAACATTATATTAGTTAAAAGTACTAATTTCTTGTAACCTTCATTGACTGTTTTATTGACTTTATGTTAGAAATCTTTCTTTTTTCCATCTAATAGTAAATACATTTTAGCATCTTTGATGCTGAATAAATTTATAATAATGATTTACTTGAACATTTTAAGTAATTACCTTATATAAAGATTGTTATAATTGCATTAGCTTCCTGTGAGTCACTGTGGCAGTTTGCAGTTATCGTTGTTTGTAGTCACATTTCCAATTATGAAAGGTCACACGACAAGATAAACATAACTGGATGTCTTTTTTTTAAAATGTCAAAATGTAGAATACTGATAATTTATTAATCAACTGCCATAATGCATTGCAAGCAGCCCATGATATACCACATCAGACCTGACATGAAATATTAATGGATATTTTATTGACTAAATGTATATGTAAACAAAAGAAAAAAACAATTTAATTTTTCTTTTTCTAAAAATATACTTCAATTCATTTTATTATTAATACTTACTAATTAGCTCAACAACTGGTAATTTTATGGGTTCTTAAAAAAAATAAAAAATAAAATGCAGTGAAAGCTGTGCTACTATTGTTAGGTTGCAGTTTTGTTTTGTTTTTATTTGTATCTTTCCATAGACAGTAAAAATACAAACCACATATTTGATCAAACAATAGAACTGGCTGAACAAGACTAACTCAGTTTATAGATTAGCTGTTATTCTTCTTACACCCATTTGAAACAGTCACAAACATTATTTAAAAAAAACAATTTATTAATATAGTAATAAAAAGAAATCTGAATTTACAATATTTGATAATTTGAGCAATCTCAGTTGTGAGAGAGTATCAAAACACAAATCTGAGATTGAACTTGTTTTCCCTTCATAAACTTTCATGTATGCTAAACAAATATTCCTTTACCCTCATCTGTATTTATAAATTTTTGTTTTGTGCAGATCTGCATGTAACACAAACCCTTGTTAAACACAAATGAAATAGTTTAGGTGTTGGATATAATTGTTTTTATGATTATGCAACATAATAGCAGTAGCTTTGCAACCATTCAGTACATGTTGCATGTATTATATTTAAGGAAGGATGTCTTTAATCCCTGACTGTGTATAATAGTCAAATTACATCTTTAGTAGTTTTAATTAGTGGAGATTTCTCCCTTCTCATAAATTTGGAAAAATCGGTTTTTAATAAGAAGATAATTTGCTAATAATGCTCTGTATCATACATTTGTTTATTTGACAGTTATTTTGTATGAGGTAGTAAATGGGAACTGCAAATATAATGATAACGTGAGCACTGAATAACTTACTTAGATCAATCAATCTTCATTTGTATGAATTAATACAATGATCAATCAACCAGTGACATTGCTAATTAATAAAGCTGTTTGTGGTTCATAATAATTTAATTTGTTATTTCATAGCAGATGCTTAATGATAACATATTTTGTCAGTAATTTCTTCCAATCTGCTGATGATAACAAGTGACATTACTTGTTGCACATAATAATTTTACTTCTCACTGCATTAGTGTAAAATCTGTAAATAGCATGTCTCGCTTCATTGTGCAAGTGTTTTTGCTGTCTTCACTTGGTAACATGAGTCTCTGTGCACTGAATGATGAATTAACACAATGTCTACTTATTTCTCAGTTAACTCCAAAAATAACATTTTCCTCCTGATTTTAGCAAGGATATAGCTTATTACATGTCTTAGTAATAGACCATCATGACTGGTTGTTTTAAAAAAAGGATCATGAATGGAGCTATCAAGAAAAACAAAAACATTCCTTTCCACTTTATCAAAATACATCTTTTTTGTTCTGAGTACATTTTCAACCTACTCAGCCATCTGTTTTCTTCAGTATAGATGCAGAACTTAAAAAGCATTATATAGTAAGATAATAAGACCTTTCCAAACAGCATCACTGAATCCAGATTGAAAATAAATCTACAAGATCTCAATATTCGTTTAAAACTACAAATAAAATTAAACATGTTGCCAAAGTCATTTATTATTTATGGAAATCTTTGATAAATAATTTTGTATGCATGTCTGTGAGCAGTTCTGTTTTGTGAAATAAAAAATTTAAATACAGATCTGTGTGCATTGTGTATTCTCTTTAATTATTACATTATGGAAAATTACTTCTTTTTGGTATTTTCTGTTCTTAATATGTATTGTAACACATATCTCTAAGATTTTTTTTTATTATTCTGTTATTATTGTGAACTTAACGCTTTTTTATTTATTTATTTATTATTATTATAATTTTTTTAATAATTGTATTTCATAAATGTAACTATTATCTTTTGAATAATGTTATTGTATACAGTTGCTGGTATATACTTTTTTAACTGCATTTTAAAATATTTATTATTTGTTACTTTGTATCTTAGTATTTGGAATGTCAGATCTGTATGATTTATTTTAATCATTTTGTTATATTTGTTTATTATTCATTTCACTTATTTTTAAATTGACAAAGAATTTTTTTTTTTCAATAATTAAGAATAGATATATTTAGATAATTTAATATATATTTCATTTTTATAAATTTATTTTCAGATTTGTTTGAAATAAATCACATTTTCTATTACCTTTCTTATTAATGTTTGAATTTTTAATTTTCAGTGTCAGATTTATGTACTTACAAGAAGTCTGTATTAACTTTTTATACAATAATAAAATAATTTGATTTCATATTTCAGCCTGAACTAAATTCATCTAATTCTAATATTTCAAATGCAAGCAGTGATGGTTTAAATGAAGAAGCCAAAAGATTGAAATTACGAGGTAAATGTTGATGTTTTTGGTTTCCAGGCAAATACAGATAATGAATTTTTGTCAAAGTCATTTAATAAATTATATTTTAATTTCACTGAAGTAGTATGAAATTTTTATTTCTTTATTATTATTTTTGTAAATCCAATATGTGTGACTTTTGTATTGGCAGAAGATTGAAGTGAAATCACTGAAATAAAAATCTTAACTAATTCAAAACAGAATTTCTGAATTACTTGTACCTGTTTTAATACAGCTTTCATGATACTGTTGTTAGAGGATTTAGAGTTATTAATTATTTATAATCTGAATTTTTCAAATTTTTTGTTTCTTGTTTTTAAACCAGGTAATAGAGTGATGAGAATGGGTTCATTTGCCTATCGTGCTACTCAGTTTTTTGAAAACCTTGGGAAGAAGCCCTCTGGAAAGCGGAAAGTTGACTGTTTAAACAAAGACATGAAAACTGGTATAGAAGAGGAGTGCTCATCTTCTAGTTCTGGTCTTCCTCTACTCACCCCGTCCTCTGACTCACACGAGCCTGTATTTGATGACCTCTCACCTCTTTCTGATCTTAAGCATGCAGGTTGGTTCATATTAACCGCATGTCAGACCTTAGTTTTATCAGATATTTTATCTAATGTTATTTTTAACAAATATAAATTATACATTGATGTTGTATATGCTTTTGAACATATCTTAATTTTGGTAATTTAGATTTTAGACATAATTCTGTGTAATGCAATGAAAAAATTGTAATGGCTTGTGATCCAGAATTTATTTATCTTTAAATTATTCAAAACTGAGGTCTGTAATTTTGGTTATTGGTATTATAATTTGAATTAATAACAGAACTGATCTACTGCTGATGGTTATTATATCAGACATTATAATGCATGTGTTTGTTTTTATTAATCTGGACAATAATAATTTAATTTTTACTTATTGGTGTTAATTATTACTAACATACAGTCCACAAAACTCCAGTTAAACTGAACTTTGATTTGTATTTGTTTTCTTATTTCCTTTTATTTTTCATATTTAAGAACATACTAACATTTTCTGAAATCTGTTTTAAATTATCTTGTAAAGTAGTGGATGGTAAAACTGAGAATGATGTTATAATGTTTTACCTTTAAGATGATTAGAAATAGAATGATACTTTTGATTGATACCTAATTTGAATAATTATATATAATTTACATTTGTTAGAATATTAGAAATATTCCTCATATTTTAAATCTAGTTATTAAATGAAATTATAAACATTTATATATGTATATATATATAATGTGTATGTATTTTTACATACATCTGTGTGTGTGTGTGTGTGTGTGTGTGTGTGTGTGTTTTATGAATGTTGTTGTGATTGGAGAAACTGACTAAGATAATGTTTTACAGGTTATTTAGAAGTGTTTAGTAGTTTCAACAAGAGACGTTGGGGAAAGCGCTACTGTCTTGTACGAGAGAATATGTTTGAGTGTTACAAGTCTGAACAAAGAAAGACCTGTGAGCTCAGCTTTCAGTTAAAAACTTGTCTTCTTAGAAAGGCTGTCGCTGAGACTCACAGTGAGTTCTCTTTGATGTTACTGGAGTCAGGCAAAGAGAAGATAACTGTGGAGGTAAGTAAATGGTACTACTTTGCAGATACAACTTTTTATCTGAGATAACTAAATGTTGGTCTAGAAGGAAAACATAGTGTAACCAGAATTTATATTTATGGATATATTTTTGCAACATATTTTCACTCATATTACAAACTTACTGAATAGAAACATTTTGTATGTACATCTTCTTGCAGACAAGAAGGATTATCAAGGTAGCCTTTATTAACTGTAGTTACATATACAAGTACTAGAGAGATGAATGATACCTTGAAATGTTACTTGATATGAATATTGAATTTTTTTTTGGCTGATGATGACCTCTTTACCTCAAAGATCTGTATTTTAAAATCATGGTTATCTGATGAAATGTAGAAGATAATAGAGCTGAAAGAGAATATAGGAATTTTAAGTGTATATGAGCATATGTATCTAGTTATTTATAATTTATATATTATTATTATTATTATTATTATTATTATTACTGTTTATTTTTTATAAATGTCAGGTTGGTAACAAAGAAGAAATGATAATTTGGGTTAATGTTCTGATGAGAGAATCAGCTAATGAATCTATTCCTGAAGGTCTGGAAGAGTATTTTATAGATGACGATCACTCCAGTGACATTCAGGATGGGAAGGAAGACTTTTCAGATCTTCTTGGATATTCTGTGATAAAAAGCTGGGTATGTTCTGATAACTTGTTCTTGTTACAGACTGCTGTCCCTGTAAGCCAAAGTATTAATTATTCTTGTTAGTCTAGCAGAAATATATATTGTTTCTTAGCAAATTTTGATTTAGAAAAATAATAACAGATGATTTTAATATGTGAATATGTTTATTTCATAAAGTTTACTGTCAAGGAGCCTTCTTAATTCATTGTTTTGCTGTTCAGTTTTAAAATATATTTTAATCACATAATTGTACCAACTTTCAGTAAAGTTTTATGTTAAAATAATTTTACATGAAATATAAAAATGATAATAGTTTTATCATTTTTTTTAAATAATGTTAGACAATAGAATATTTCATTGATTTTCAATTTTATATTTTGACATGGCCTAGTTAAGTTACTATTAAGAAAAAATATTTTTTTACCAGCAGTAAAATTGGAAATGCCACAATATGTTTGCTGTTTTCTACATTTAAATGACAAAAAATATTTATCTTTATAAAAACAGGTGCTGATATTTTAATTTTTTATTTTTTATTATTAGGATCTAGCAAATGAACATTATAAAGAAAATGAAAATTCAGAGGTTGTGCAGTGTAATTCTACTGAAAAAGAAGAAAGTAGAACTAAAGATGTTTATTCTAAAGTTTTAAAGACATCATCAACAGAAAATTCATCTTTAGTGCCATTGCCAGGCATTGAGGAAAGTGCTGAAGTATTTGATGAGCAGAAGTTAACATCTGACAGTGGATTTATCAGTGTACATTGTTTTAATTCTGACAGTGAAAGTGACAGTGGGTGTGCTGTGAAAAGTGAGGATGAATCAAGGACATATGATGGAAAACATTTACACTGTAATGACCAGGAGAGAGATTCAACATCCAGGGAAGTAACGCCATTTGATAGTGATTCAAAGGAGATAACTCAGGTTGGTGATGATTCTACTGTTGAAAGTGAACAGACTTTCACTGATTGCTTAGATCAGTCTGAAGCTCCTGTTTCGGTAAGAAATGGAATGAATTCTAATGATGTTGTAAACAAAAAACCAGAAAATGTACTGATAGATAACAAGACTGTTGTAAATAATAATAATGTTGAAAAATCATTGGTGCTTCATTTAGATAAAGACATTTCGCTGGATGGAGACAAACACACTGATGTTGTTTACAAAGAGTCAGATCAAACCCCATCTGAGAATTCCATTAAACAGAATAATGCAATCAAAGATTTCTGTCTGAGTAATGTAGCATCTGATAATGAAACTACAAATCAGGACTTGCTGGCTGTTAAAGACTCTGTACAGAATTTTCTGGAACATTCCACTGAGCTGACAGAGAAATCCAGTTCTACTTCAAATTTTAGTATTTCAGAAAAACTTGAAAACAATGCTAGTCCTGCAGTTTCATCAGAGGATGAAGGTGATACACACCGTTATGCTGATAAACTGTCCAGTTCAAGAATGGAAGAGGTGTCTCAAGACAGTTTAGAAAATAAAGAGAAAAGTGAACACAATGAATCTTGCAAAAATGGAAAGGACAAAAATGCAAATGAGGAAGAGTCTTCAAATGATTTGAAAAGTAAGTTGAATGAGGCTAGCTTGCTGAACTCGTGGGGTTTGGATGTTTATTTTGAAACAGCGTATCAGCATAGGAAAGTACCTTCTCACAGACAGCACTGCCGTGGTGAGCATGTGCACTTGAGACATAACAAGAAAATGTCACATACATCACATTTGCATTTTGTCTCAAACTGTAGCACTGATAATAATGTAGAAAAATGTTCAGATTTTAATTCTCAAGGTACTTATGAGCAAGAACATACCCTGAATATGGAAGACCTTGTGTGTCATTGTCGTTTGTCAGAGCTGAAAACTACCTTGTCAAGTCACAGTAACTACTAAATTTTAATTTGACTTTGCTTTGATTTTCTTCAAGCATTTTATTTCCGTTTACACTTTATTTTTGTATTTTCAAGACTTGATCATTTCCTTTAATCTGAGAGAACACTGATAATTTGGTCACATAGGGAAACACATATTCATTTCTTTTATTTCTGGATTTATCTTAAATTATAAAAATGTTAATGTTAATGCTTTAAAAGTTAAACTTAAGTTAAATCTAAGCTGATTTACAAGAAGAATTGCTATTAAATGCTTTCTACAATTTGTATAAATCATAGATATATAAAAAATCTATTGAAAATTCAAAATCATTTGGGTTTAAAATATTTGGTAATATTGTTTGCATGATAACATTTTAAAATTAATTTATATGCATGTTTCACCAACTTTTTACATTTCGACACTGCATGATAATAATAAATATTTTTAGAGGCCCTTTTGAAATTTCCAGTTAGTTTAAAACCTTTCAAAAATCTCTGTTTCTTTATGGATGAAGTGCATCTTGAATTATCTGAATTAGTATTATTTTTTTTAATTATTTAATATATGTATATAAATATACTGATTCTTAATATTTATATATTACTTAAAAGAACAATCTGCATGTCTGATATGATGCATAATAGGATATCTATTGTGTTATCTGTTACAATCTTTTTCATAAGTAATTTAAAATGGAGAATTTAAGAAATTAAACACCTTCAAGGTGAATAATTTACTCTTCCACAGTGAACATTTTTATCACAGCTAAAATGTTTAGTGAAATTTTTCTTAATCAGAAATCTTCATGTTTTAGTTAATATTATTTTATTTTATGATTTGCTTATTAATTTTCTATTATTTCAGGTAACACAAGTATTGGTGATGCTGCAGACATCCAGTTAAGAATTAAACGACTGAGAGAAAAACTTGTACAGATAAAACGTAAAAGGTAAATCATTGTATAACTATAACAATAATTTAGTTTTCTTTTTCTTTAAATAAGATAATTCAGGAGTATAAAGGACATTTTAAAAATTATTTGTACTTCTATAGTTTTATTTATTTTTTTAGAAAATAATTATATGTAGAATTATATGTATGTATACAAAACTGCTTTATAAAGCAATCAAGAATATTTTTCTGTACAAATTTTCTATTTTAGTTTATTGTATCCAAGCTAAAAATTATATATGTCAAATAGTTCAATTTAAATCTTAACAAATTTCTTTTGCAATTTAATGGTTTCAGAGAAGCATGGGATGATGATATTTTAGTAAAACAAAATGGACATTTGTCATGTGAACAGGTGATCAATAGCTAGGTGTGTCAGCTTTTTTGAAAGAGTACAACAACTTTTCCCATTCTCGTAGTCAACAGTCTGCATGTTGGGCTACATAATTTAATAATGCATTTCTTTTCACTGTGTTAATAGGAATAACCTACTTCTGAACTAATTTACAAATAACATTTGAATTTTGTTTCTGATCTATTTTGAATTTAATTATGTTACATTTTTGTATGGTATTATTCCTGTTTAACTATTTACAGTTTTTTTATCAATTTATTCACATATTCTCTTGATTTTGACAAGGAGGATTGCCATTTGCAACACTTAACACAATACCTTATACAAGTGAAATTACATTAATTTTGTGTTTGAACATTGCATGTTAAAATGCATGCTTGTTTGTTTGGTAATCGTGTTTAAATCTGAAATTTTCTCATATTTTCATGAATTAAAATGTGCCTGATCTTTACCATCTAAAGCTACAATTAATATTCTTTTATAACTTTTACTCATTACATGTGAGAGTAAAAAAGAAATAACAGAGGAAAATCTAACAAATCAATACTGACATATTGAAATATATATATAATCTTTTTTTTAATCAATCTTTTATGAATGAAAACACTGAAAGTGCAGATTAAACTTTTCATTTTTCTTTTATGGTTACATTGTAACTTTAACTTGAGAAATATCAAACCCTTAACTGTATTGCAATTAATTTGATTTGTTGTTTAACATTATTCATAGCAGACCTCATCAAAAGTGCCATAGCCTATTAGACTAAAATAATGTGGTAGTGCATTTTAAATGAGTATGTACAATAACTTTAATTTTTGAGTATAATTAACTCAACATATTCATTTGAATGTCATTTGAACATCATTGACGAACACTGAATTTTTGAAAAAAATTGTGATTTCCATTTCTCTAATGATGGTTTGTGTGTGTGTGTATTCTTTACTTCAGTGATAATCATCTTAATGGTACATAATATCTGTGTATGGTTTTTCAGTTATTTGTTATAAAATAAGTGCCAGACTGATATATGGTTGAAATATGGGTTTTTTTGAATGGCCATTGCTTGTTTAATTAATTTGTACCTGATAAACATAAAATACTAATGTAACTGGTGCATTTTTTTTTATGTGTTTGCAAACAACAGCAACAACAACAATAATACTTATAAAAACAATTTAATGGAAACATGAATAGATCATTTAATAAACTGTGCATAAACTGTTTTCCTATAAAACTTTAAAGTGTTTTAAAAAAATTATTTTGTTTTATTTATTGTTGGAGAAAAATAATTGTTAAATAATTAAATAAATGAATAAAGAAAGTAATAAAGAAAATTAACCTAGTAAGAGAAAAATTGTTTTAAAAAATATGCCTATATTTTTTGTAAAAATAAGGAAACAGCTGATCTCTATTCACACAATATTTTTTGTTACAGGATGACTATATTCACACAACAGTTTTAGTTACAGGATGTCCAGATTCATACAGTATTTTTACTTACAGGATTGCTGTGAATGACAAAAGAAGGCGAGTGGAGACGGATGATGAGAAGTTTCTTTGTGATGAAGAATACTCATGTCTTGAAGAACAGTGCAGACAGGCTGACTCTGAAATCACATGCCTTGTTGACACTTTGTCACAACTCTATCAATCAGACATGATCAGTGAAGACTCTACTCAGTGTTAATACAATTTGTAATTCAGTAAATGTGAGGCTCATCACTGTTGTCAATAAAACATCTACACAGAGTTACAGTTTTAGTAATCTAACTCCACACGCTCATCAGTGTTTCAGTATTTCATTTCTTTCTAATAAATTCTAAAGAACTATTCCAGAAGATAATTCATTTATAATAATTGGTATCATTAATGTTTAGTTATTACTTTTTATTTTGGTTAAAATATAAAATATAATATTGCTAGCTAATCAAATAATTAAACAGGCTGTGATGTGTACTTGATTATCTTTTCTGTCTTAAAAGAACACAGTAAACAGGTGGACAAATGTTCAATATGAACATTCCCTCAAATTTTTCCAGTACATACACGAGATTAAAGAACTGGTTTTATCTCTTATCTCCATCTTTGTTTCTCTGTCTTAGCCAAAATTGCACATATTTGCTCCAAGCACAAATAACCTGTGAAATATAATAAAAAAAGGACCTGGTATTTTTCATATTTCCAGCACATAATTATATATTAGTTTTTAAATAATACACTTAATTTAAAAAAAGAAATAAAGAATGATGTCGACTTAATTTACCTTCTTAGTTAGGGACCAGTATGCTTAAAATGAATCTTTTGTGACATCTATTCTGGATGGATTGATCAACTTGGTGTTTTTATTCATATGTCTTTATTATAAATTTATCTTTTATATAAATCAGTGAGCAAGTCACTGCAAGATTATTGTTTTATTTTTATTTTTTATTTTTTTTTGTGTGTGTGTTGACCAATGTATTTCAAGTTTCTAACTAAAAACCATATTGTAATACAAATTGTCTCAAAATAAGAATTTTTTACTTCTTTTGATGTAGTAGAAATACATAAAGATGAAAACTTTACATTTTCTTTCAGTCACTTATAATTGTATTTTTCCTTTCATAAAATAAATATTTTTCCATCAGTCATGTTTAAAACTTTTTTTTTTGTATCAGTAACAAATGTAGCACTTCTGTGTCATAATGTAGTTATTTAACTACAGAAAATAAAACATTCTTTTGCTTTCTAAAGTAATTGTGGCAATTAAGTAAAATAAAACATATCTCCACAGTCTATTTACAGATGAAAAACATTTTTATATGTCACTTGACTTCCTCTGTGATATGCAAGGCTATGAAAGAGTTGTTGATAAAACAATTTTGCTCGATTGTCTTTGTTTTTCATGAACCTGTCAGGCTATCTTTCATTTCGATCATTTCGAGAATCTTATGAGATTACAGAAAGTTGATTGTATTGGCTGATTCGTGTCAAATCAGATACAGGTTTCACATATTAATTGAAATATTTTATTATTTTAAATTATTATTATTCTTTAATTATCAGGTTGATTCTGTATTGTTCTTAGATCATCAATAGTTACATTCTTTCTTTGAAAGAGTCCTGACCAGTAGATAAGTGCATACATATAAAATACAAATTTTATATTACTTTCTGAATTTTGCAAGATGCTGTATTTCATTTTGGAAATGACTGTTATTGTTATAAGATTTCAGCATTTAAAAAACAACCATATATTCAGGTTTGTTGCTAAGAATACAGCACTACATGTGAAAGAAATAATAAAAAAAGAGTATCTTATGGGATTGACTTCAATTAAAAATAATTATTTCCAAATGCAGTGCCACTGTAGAACTGAATGTCCATTCCATTTGCTGCTTTGTCAGCACTCAATAGGATTATATGTACAAAACAGTGTCACAAATGAAACTTTTATTTTAATCTCATACTTTATTATTGTCAGTGGAAGGTTTGAGATAAATTATTGTTTGTAAGTGTGCAGTATGTATTTGATACTGTTTAACCTGCAAAGTATGTTAGCATAATGAAATAATGATTAATGATAAATCTGTGATATGTTCAAAAAGTTCTATGAAATGTTAAACTGGATCAGCTATTTTCAATCAAATTAATTTTTATTTATATTAAGATACTTTTCTTTGTGGTCAGAATCATATTTCATGTTTTGGTAATGAAATAATCAGTTACAAATTTGTTTAAGGCTTTATTGAATCCCAGGCATTTTTGTAATTGTTAAAATGAATAATAATTTGTTTTTCTTGCAGATTTTTTTTTTTTTTTATCAATGTTTTCATAATAGATTCAAAATGTATGAAAGAATAAATTAAAAATAAATTTAAAGAAGTTAAAAATTAATAATAAGAAGAAGAAATAATAAGAAATTAAACAATAAAATTTGTTTTTGCAGTATTTTTGATTAAGAATAAGTTATAGAAAATAAATATTGCAAATTTAAACTTTTTAAAAATAATTGCTGTTTTTACTCTGTATTTTTTTGTATGTATATTTTTTCAAATTTTTGTTTTGCTACATAATGAAAGGACCAATTAAAAATACACAAAAATTATATTTGATAATGATGGCCATAAGTTGTGATTAGACTGATTTAAATTGCTGAAATAAGCCAATTAGCTATAAGTATTTTTTCAAAGTTTTGTTTGTTATCTCGTCAGAGATAAATGATAACTTTTATATAACTAGTGGGCACATTAGTTTTTTTCAAATTTTTTTTTTATATGTTTTTATTTTGTATTTATGTACCTTATTATTTCTGTCTTTTAAAACATTCCCTATTTTTGGAAAAAGGTATATTTTAGATGTCTTATTTACTAAATGTACTGGCACCAAAATAGTTTATGTTCTATAAATGTTATAAATTTTGTAATTTTTTTACAATGATCGTAACTTTTTGAAGCCAGTGTAAGCTGAAACAAATTTATTTATTTATAAATACTAATGATAATGGTAAAGAAATATAAAGCACAAAATCAAAAATGATTAAATTATTCTTTCTACTTAAAATTGTTTGTTTATTGATATATATATATGCAGGTTTGATTATAGCATTTGCATATGGAGTTGAAAACATAATGTAAAAAAATAAATATGTAGGATTTTTGGTTGTTTCTTCTTTTTTTTTATTATTATTATTATTTTTTTTTTTATTTTAATATTACAAATAATTAAATGTAATTTACTATAATTTGTAATTTGAGATCTTTACAGAATTTCGTTTAGTTCAATTTCTACATACCAAAGCCACATTTCACTGAGAGAGCTTTGTACTGGTAAATGAAGAAGCTAACACAATTAATTATTTACTACCACTGTGTTCATTCATAAGACTTATTAACAAGTAGATATATTACAACATGCTTGAAATAAATACTTTAACATAAGTTGTTAGCCTTTTGTTTTTGATAATCAGTACATTTTTCAAGGAAGAATGAAACTACTTTGTTGCATATGATTTTCCTTTCCTCTTATAAATGTGAAAATTTTAGCTCTTCCAGTGTATTAATTATACAACTACTGTAAATATTTCAGTAGAGGTTAATATTAAGGAGACAGACAACTGCTGTGAAAAAAAAAAAAAAAAAAAAAAAACTGATTTGAATTACCAAAATATATTTTTTTATGTTATATGAAGTACTGCAATATTGTACACTGTGACAGTATCCTTAATATAAACCATTAATTTAACAACAAATGCATTAATCTGAACGTTTTAAAGGCACAATACTGATGTGTTCTAAGCCAATCACATCACAGGCTTAACAAACCTCCACATAATATTACAGAAACTTATTATTACTCTAATTGTTAAAATAGTTAATAGAAGTAAACTGATAAGCTAATTGGTCTAGCCAAATCCAAACTGGAATGTCTTGTATTTTCTTAAACACATTTTTAAAGCATCATCTGAATTTTCATTATCTTAGTGTATTATAAAAACTTTGAGACAGGCATTGACTGGGCAAGCTCTAATGAAAGATTACAACATAATCTGTATTAACAATTTGAAAAGCAAATGTAAGAAATGTACGCAGACATCTAATTATATTACCAGCTGGTATCAATTCTCTGAATTATGTCCGTTATGGAGGAATAAACAACATGCATGATATTCTGTGGAAAGAATTAACTTGAAATAACAGAATTATAAACAAGTATTTTCACTCAGTCAT
This sequence comes from Chrysomallon squamiferum, assembly GCA_012295275.1. NCBI lineage: Eukaryota > Metazoa > Mollusca > Gastropoda > Neomphalida > Peltospiridae > Chrysomallon > Chrysomallon squamiferum. The sequence goes on from CM022674.1 coordinate 9,010,779, forward strand.
ACACAGGTGTTGTCATGAAGATAGTAATATTCTGTCCTTCATAGAAATGTCATTCTAAGAATGAAGTTATGTTTACAAGGTTTTATATTATCTTTGTAGATGTGTCTAGTCAAAATGGATAGTATGAGGACAAAAACCCAGTGGACAAAAAATCAGTCACTTATTGTAAATGCAGACTAAACAACTACTGTTGATTTTATGTATGTAAACAATACTGACCATCAATAGCACAAACCTACAGCGTTGAGGGAGATTACTTGGACAACTACATCAACTCTCCAGAAGAAGCTTCATGGCACAAGAAATGATCTACAGAGAACAATATCATTCATAGTCACTGCTGGCTTTCACACATTAATGAAAAAAAATAATGTATTAAAATAAATCTTACATTAAGCCTCTGAAACTTAGATGCATGAAAAAAAAAAAGAAGAGAAAGAAGAAAAGCTTGTCTGTCAACTAATACAAGCCGATCACTTACATGTAATCTGTGTTGTCAAATGAATATGCATTTTTACTTTATAGTGACCAAAATACAGTTTACAAATTACAGTACCAACAGGTTTTATGACAAAATATATAAAATGCTGTAGGAAAGATACTTAAGATAATTTTTTATTTGTCAAATACTCTACAGTTCATCAGTCTTGAAAAATGATCTTTTGGATGTTTGTGGAATCTTTTGAGAATTATATAATTCAGGTGTGTAAGGTACATTTTACTTAATGCAGTTAATTAACTAACTAAAATTCATGAGTGTTAACAACATACTCAAAACAAAGAATGCTATTTGTGGTGTTTTTCCTAAAATGAATTTTTACAATGCTCTACATTATAAGCAATGGCAATGTCTTGATTGCATACCCAGAAGACTCAAGGATAAGGCCTAGATTTGAGAAATATTATGACAAAGGAACATGGTTTGAATATATAAACACAGATGAAACCTAAATTAAACACTTTATTTGATTTAAATAGAAGTCAACCATATGTATTAAGCCATTTTCTCTGATTGCATGCCCCCCCCCCCCGCATTTGGATGCCCCAACCTCTGATTTTAAGCATTCATTCATTGAGTAAAATAAAGAATTGGAAAAAACGAATAAATGAAAAGAAATAAAGAAAAACAATTTACATAATTCTTTTTATATAGATCCCCAAAAAGAAATTAAGAATCTCAACAATAAATATATTTAAAAAATCACAAATTATTTTCTCTTATCCCTTTTACAGATCACTGCTATAATGCATAGAAAAGAAGTTATAAAAAAATTTAAACAGCTATATAATAATTTATAATATAAAACTGTAGAGTGAGACCACTTTTGCACCCCCCCCCGAAAAAGGCCAAAATGCAACGAAAAAATTAAATAAATAAATAAATAATGTAAATATAGTGGAATGTGTATAAACATTTAATATATGAATCTACTAAAAAGAAATAAGAATAATATTTTAATTTTAATTTTATTTTATACCGTTTGTCCAACCAGCGTATAGTGCTTTTCTGGTATCGTAAACATAAAATGGCGGACTAGGCACATGCATTTTTGTAATTGTAATTTGGAAGTTATAATATCATTTGCGCTATATTTTGCTTTTTTGCAAACAAACTAACTTGACAGTATGACTTCAGGTTATCAAGGTTTGTAACTTAAAAAAACTATATTATTTATTTTTCATTTAAACTGTCTAGAAATCGGAAATAATCCGACATATTTGACGCCAATTTATAATAAACTAAACCAGAACACATTATTTATATTCTTTTCCAGCTGATTTGATTTATTGAATATTCACATTTGAAACTGACCACATTTAACATCTGACTGTAATGTTAAAACCTATTAATGTTGAAAATTATAAAAAGTAATAGTAATACTAATACTAACCTCAGCCTCTGCAAAACACATGGCTCAAACACTGAAACAGTGAATGTAATAAATAGGTATGTGATAACACCCCCCCCTAAAAAAAAAAACACAACAACAACAACATCAACAACAAACAAACAAACAAATTAAATATCATTTTGCATTCAATCATATATCATCAGAAAGAACCCCCCCCCAAAGAAAACCCCAAACAGATTTAAATGTCACCAGTATATATTTGATAGCATTGCCATGAGCAAAGTTATGAATTTTTATCTGAATAAAATTTGCAGGAATGTTTCCTTCAGAACCTATGGAGAAACTGATTCATTTCAGTCATTTGGCAACATAAACACTGAAAACCTCATACAGTTAAAAACCAGTGTTAGTGTATATTTATTATATATCAAAATGAGATCTAGAGCTATGGAGTAGTTTTGAGCATGTTGTTAACACTCGTGAATTTTAGTTAGTTAATTAACTGCACTAATTAAGTAAAATGTATCTTACACACCTTAATTATATAATTCTCAAAAGATTCCACAAACATCCAAAAGATCATTTTTCAAGACTGATGAATTGTAGAGTCTAACTTGCCAAGAAATGTCTTCAATATATCTTTGATAGCATTGCCATGTCTTCATAATTAATATCTTTATCAGAGAGAAAATCTTATCAAAAACTGAAATATTATGCCTTATAATTACTAAATCAAACAAAATAAATGAAACATCAAACTTTTCAGACATCAGCAGCAATGGTAATCACTATGGCTGTTTCTTTTCCCCAGCACACACATTTTGGTATCCAGAGTATTTGTATGAAATTTGGCAGACTGAGATAAATGCATAATTTGTAACATATATGATTTAGAGTCCCAAATAAGCTTATCTTAGTCACATGGTTTTTTGTCTATTGATCTTCCATTGTTTGTCATATTTTGTTTTTGAGAATGTGTACATGATGAAACAGAAATGAGAATGAGGGAAACCCATCAAAGACAGTTAAAACATGTCACAAAAGTTGGGTAATCTTCCACTGCGGTGCAGTGACAGCTTTTGTCATCTATCTATAGTAAATTAATTTGTAAAGTAATTTTTACATTAATATACTAAGTTGTAATTTAGGTTTTTATTACTATGTTTGTAAAATAAATCTATAAGTATAAATTATAATTTTGTATGTACTATATAGTTATGTATAATGTATCTGAACTGATCATATTTAAAAAAATAAACCACTTTAAATTTATGCTATGCATAAAAGTAAATAATAGAATTAGTATATATGCTATTATTGTTTTTACTAGTAAGTAAATAATAATAATAATAAAAAAATTCTTTTTTGTCCATTAAATAACAGATTTCACCCCCAGTGGATTAATTATTTTTGACCAACTTCATCACTAGAATTTGTATCAAAAGATGTAATCTTTGAATGTTACAAGTGAAAAAAATATGTTCATATAATTTATTTGTGCAAATAATATATATAAAAAATAGAACTGTGCAGTTGTTAACTGTATAATAAGATGAATCCACGAAAAATAAATTAATTTACTTCAAAGTATTCATTTGCCACCTTTACAGTAAGTTGATTTATTAATTTTATATAATTTATTCTTAGGTTCTAGATAGATAAAAAATAAAAATTATTATACTTTTTTTATAGATGTTAGTTATTCAAAAAATAATACGATCATACTTCAGATAACATGTATAGCTGAATTAAATGGCCACTTTAGAAACTTTTGAAAGAATTGGATAATAATAAATTAACAGTCTAACTGTAGTGATTTTGTAGTGTGAACACTGTTTCTAATTCAGATTACTACCAGTATGGACAGGACTATCAGTATGGAGAATATCCTTACAACGCTGCTGCCCCAGCTTCATCAGCTACTCAGCCAGTATCAGCTGTACCTCAAGCTGTTCCACCACCAGTGATCCCAACTACTCCTGTTGCAGCGGCCCCTTCCACACCTCAGGCTGCACCTCCACAGACAGTGCCTCCTTATGACCAATCTGGCTATCAGTATGATCAGAATTATCAGTATCCACAGAATGCAACTGAATATGGCTCCTGGCAAGCTCCACAAGATTATTCCCAATATCAAAGTGGAGATCAGTTTGCTCAGAGCAACACAAATAGTAATGCACAGTATACAGCTACATCTTCCCAGTATGCACAAGATCCATTAGGATATAGTCAGACAGGGGCAAGCACAGCATACAGTCAGAGTGCACCTATAATGCCACTCACCCAGAATCTAACTAGTTCTGGTTATGAAAGTTCAAGTACAGCTGCTGCTCCATATTCTCAGGCACCATATACTCCAACATCAAGCACAGTGCAGTATGGGCAGACAACTACATCACAGTATGAACCTGTATATGGCACAACCAATCCTCCTTATGGACAAGATCCTCAGTATTCTCAGAGCACCTCCACTGCTCAGTATGGGCAACCTGCAGCTTACTCCCAAAAATCAGGCTATGACCAATCTAGTTCGCAATATGGCAGTGAAACTAGTCCATATTTGCCACCTGGTGGACAGTATCAAGTATACAGTAATGGGCAAAGTGCAAGTCAGACCAGTTTGACTGCAGCTGGTCAGTATAGTCAACCATCAGCCATTCCATACAGTGCACCAACTGCAGCTGCTGGTCAATATGGTCAACCACCTGCTGCAGCGGTAACCTACAGTCAGTCTCCTGTAGTGCAGTATAGCCAGACACCAAGTCAGTATGCCACAACTAATCAGACAAGTAGCACAGCTACAGCTGCGCCTCCATACTCTAGCACTGATCACTATGCACCAGGGGCTAGTCAATATGGACATTCTTCATATTCTCAGAGCACTCAAGGATATGGTCATGATACACACTATAGCCAGGGTTCCAGTCATTTTGGACAGAATACTCCATCAGTATCTGCAGGAGCAGTTACAGAATACAAGAGTAGTTACAACCAAGAATCTTCTCATGGAAGTAGATATGGACATGATAACCAGAGTAGTAATTATAATCAAGGATCATCTTCTAGCCAGTATAGCCAGCCATCGTTTAGCCAGGTACAACAGGTATCTAACAAAGACAGCAACTACAGACACTATGGCAGCAGCCGATCAGAATATCGGTCAAATAGTGGAAGAGATTATAGTTCCAGTAAAAATCAAGAAGACTCAAGAAAAGAAAATTTTGGTTCAAGAGGTTATAATCGTTCATCACGAGGGTTTAGAGGTGGTCAGCGGGCAGGAAATTCTCAAGGTTTTAGGCAGTCCTCACCTAGTATGTCAGACAAATTTAGTAATAATCAGGCTGACAGAGATTCTGTTGAGAGAGGTGGAGGAAGTTTCCGCCAAGAATCATCTAGCTTTAGAGGTCGAGAACAACGTGGTAGAGGTAATTATCAGAATTCTTCAGATTCAAGACGAGGAGGTCTTGATAATAACAGGGGAAGGGGAGGCTACCAAGGTGGATCTGATTCAAGAGGAGCACTTCGAGGTTTGGGCAGTTTCCGAGGTGATAGAGGAGGATCTAGAGGAACTTTTGGTAGAGATATTCGTGGTGGGGCTGTAATGCATGGCAAACCAGAATTTGGACGTGGAGGAAGAGGTGGAAGTTTTGGTCATGAGATAAGAGGAGGTAGCTTTGGTCATGAATCCAGAGGAGGGAGTTTTGGGCGAGAATCAAGGGGAGGTGGTAGTTTTGGGCATGATTCAAGAGGTAGTGGTAGTTTTGGGCATGATTCCAGAGGTGGAGGAAGTTTTGGCCATGAAACTCGTGGTGGAGGCCGAACATATGGAAATAATCAGTTTAGTAATCGAAATGCAACAGGTGAATCCATTAAAGTGCTTGCAAAATACGAGAATGAGCAGTCAAAAAATGGATCTAAGTTAACTGGTTCCCTGTTAGGGTCAAAGACTGGGTCATCTGATTCTAAACAAAATTCATCTAAACAAGGAACAACTGATAAATCTCAAACAACATCATCAAAATCTGAAACAACTGCTAAACAAACATCTTCAAGTGACAGTTCTGAAACGCAGATATCCAAAACAGGATCTAAAACATCTTCACCTAAAAAGTCTAGTACAGCTTTGTCTGGAGAAAATCCTGATAAAAAGACTGACCAAGAGGGTGAGAATAAAAGTAGTGATGAAAAGATGGAATCAGATAATAAAGAAGAAACAGAAGATGCTGACATTAATCAACCAAGTTTGCCTCCAGAGATACCTGATATAGCTCTTGGCAGTACTGATGTTCCAGGAAAAACACCCGAGAAAATTCTGAAACTATGTGAAATGTTGGAGCCACTGAACTGTAAACTGTGTAATATGAATTTGAAGATTCGCTCACAAGCAGATCAACATTACATGGGAAAAAACCATGCCAAGAAGGTGCGATTGTTTTTTGCTGTAAAAACAGGAAGTAGTGATGATGAAACAGAAAAGGCAGAAGGAGAAGAAAAGAAAACTGAGGTAAATATCATTTTATTCTTTAAATTGAGTAAACAGTTATGTCCAGATATAATCATATATGATTTATGTAAGTTAATTATTTTTATTTATTTTATTTATCTAAATCTATTAAACTGCTTATTTTATAAATTAATTAAACTTCTGTGTCAGTTCATTTAATTTAAAAAATCTAAACCATCTGGATATAAATTAATATTTTCATGTTATTGTGTAGTCAACTGAAGTTAAAGAAGTGAGTCCAGAGGTTTACTGCAAAGTCTGTGATGTTTCTTTTACCTCTGTCCGTCAGTCCATCCAGCATTACGGGGGCAAGAACCATCAGAAAAAAGCTAAGACAACTACTGGGTCTGGAGATTCTCCTGGAGCTACTGCAACACCATCAGCAACCACAACACCAGCTGTTGAAGAAACATCAAGGTAATACTACTTTAATTTTTGCTAGAATCTTATTATTTTGTGATTTAAATTATTTCTTAATTTTTTCTCTTTTTTTTTTTGATGGTATGTTTTAAAAAGACTTCACCAACTCTAACAATTCTTTGTATTAATTTTTGTTAGTATTCTTTATGTGCTTTGTATCACTGAGCTATTATTTTATATTTTTAAAATTATTATTTGGTTATTTAATTCTTCTGAATAAGCAAGAGGTGTGCTATTATTTCAGTGATTCAAAGGCAATATTATATGAATGTGAAATGTGCTGTGTTCAAGTCACATCACAGGAACAGCTGAGCATGCATCTAAATGGTGTAAAACATAAGACTAAAGTGCGTAACCATGAACGTATGGATAAGCATGATCAGCCTCTTCAAGAACAAATATTCAGAGGTCGTGGACGTGGACGAGGCTTTAGAGGCGACATGCGTGGAGGCCGAGGTGGTTTCAGAGATAACTTTCACGATAATTTCATGGCTGAACCTTTTATGAGAGATGATTTTCCTGGAGACTTTCGAGGAGATTTTCGAGGGGATTTTCGTGGTGGCAGAGGTATATTCAGTTTTGACAGACATTTTGGAATTTTTTAATGGGCATTCATAACAATTACTTCTGATAAGCCCTCAGTTTTTAACTACATCAATTTGGTTATAATTTTGAATTTAGCATTTATGATAAAATTGATATGAAATTAGCAGTCAGTTATTGCAAATTGTTACATTTTTGCCATTCTTGCCCAAAAAAGCTTTATTAATTCAAAATTAATTGGGAAAAAAATTATTATTGGGAATTAATAATAATTAATACAAAAATTGAACTACATTTATTTTCTAGACTTTTTGATTATTTTTAAACGTTTTATTTTCAGGAATGAAGAGGCAGTTTGGTCGTGGCATGAGAGGCATGCCACCTCCCCCTCCTCCTTTCATGATGGGTGCAGGACCACCTTCTCTTATGGCTGATGAGTTTTTTGGTCCAAGTTTTAACAAACGACCCAGGCAGGAAATTTTTATATTTTGAATATTTTATTTGTAACATAAATTGAAAATTTACTCAGTTGCTTGGACAGCATGTTTACTGTTCAGATAAGAAATTTAAAATAATAGAGTATTTCTTAATTGCTTGGATTACTTATTTTCTTTTCTTTTTTTGTTTTGTTAAATATAAAAGATTTTTGTTTTTCATCTTAACAAGTAATTAATTTATTTTATTACTGCTTTACATGGTGGGTTGGGTAAGCAGTTAGGGATGAAATGAAACATGCTGTCTCTAGTAACATTTTTAACATACTTCATAGTATAAAAACTAATCATTCATATTTATACAGTAAAGAAAATCTTTCTGTTTGGATGTAATAGTAATAATAAATGCCTACAATGGACACAGATTATAATTCTTAGAAGGCTGTTACGCAGTTCAGGATTATAATTATCAAGTGCTATTGGCCTTAGTTTAATTTATGCCCCTGATTTTTTCAAGTGGAAAATAATAATTTTCATATAATTATTACCTTGACATAATACAGTTTGTTATTTGTGGATAATACAGTTTATAATTCAGTGGTTGTTTGTGAAATAAAATGGTGAAAATACATTAAAAAAAATAAAACTAAATAGTTACTAGACAGCAAGCAGAACAAATTCCAGAAGTTCAGCATTCTACTCATTATTTTCTGATTAATTATATTTTTCCTTCCTTTGAATTACAAAGAAATGTTGTATATCTTAAATAGATAGAATAACATACCTGTTGGAGAAACAAAATGTGGCTGTAAGAATCTAAGAAAAGTCACATTTACCCTAGTTGAAAGTAGTAAATTGATCTTAGTTTTGTCCTGAAATGTAACTTATTATTATTTTGTTATTATTATTATCATCGTTGTCATTTTTTCTTTGACTTTGTTTATACTGGTCATGGCTTTATTATAGATTATCAAATGAAACCAAAGTATTCATAACTTCATAATTTTGAAAAATAAATGTGTAAAGAGCTAAACACAATATTTTAATTAATTAATTAAAATATATGGCAGAAGCATCTAGAGTAATAATATTCCCTTTATTTTTAATTATTTAGAAGATTATTTTAAATTTCCCATTCAGATTTCTGTAAATGTGTATTTGTGTTTGTGTGTGTGTGTGTGTGTGTGTGTGAGTGTATAGGAAAATTTCTTTTCTAAAATATTATCAGATGCTGTTTGTAAATTGGAAAGAATTTAACTTGCTATTGCCTCCGGCCAAGTCTCTTGGAACCATAAGGAGCAATCAGTTTAAAACCTGTTGGATCCAAAATTACTTGTATTATTTTTTAGTTAATTTCAGAATAGGTATATTTATTATTATTATTATTATTTTTATTTTTTATTTTTTTTTTTTTTAATGTTCCTTCTGTACAAGATTACTCTCAGATACAGTTATTTTGACATGAAGAATTAAATTTTACATTTAACATTATATGTGTCTGCAGTTTAAATAGACATCTTGATACAGAGTCCAGTTTTTTGGGTTTTTTTTTAATAATGCCAAGTATTTTTTTTTTTTTTTTGGAGAGAATTGAAAAAAAGAAAAGAAAAAATAAAGTTTACAGGAACGTAAGAAAGCCTTTTATTAATTTTTTTTTTTTTTTTTTATGTTACTGTGATAACAGAATTAACCCAATAATTATGAATCCTATTAGATTAAATTAAAGCCAATTTTTTATTTTAATGGATAAGTCCTTCTTTGAAAATGACATCATTTTGACAAACAGAAGCAAATAGACTAAAGAGAAAATTGTCTAGCAATTTTGTTTCATTTGTCGCTAGAGATTTTGGGATACAATTGAGACCAGAAAAATTTAATAGATATTTCTGATAAGCCTAATAGTTTTTGATAAAATTCAAAAATAAATTAGTGAAGAAATAGGATATTAAAAAGAATAATAGTTTTTAATGTTATTTCCTATCAGAGACTCAGTGTTGAATATAGTGAATGTTTGTTTGCTATGATTTGTACTAAACATACTTCATTTGATAAGAATAAATGTTCAGTGATCTCCATAAACATATACATTTTTTTCTCTTGCACTCTATTCACTTTGATACTGCCAGAATTATATTTTTCAAAGCATGATCTATGCTTAAATGTAAACTATTTTATATATAAATCAGCTCATCTGCATCCAAACATTGTTTAAATAGCCACTTTCTAACTATTAGTAATCATTCAGTTTGTTAATAAGAAATGATTTATATTGATCTTAAAGCATTTGCAAGAGTCAGAATTATTGTAATGAACAAGGTTTTAGTTAAGAAGCAGCCAAGACTTTCTGATATATCTTCTAACATTGGGCTAACTCATGGTTTCTCTGACTAATTTCCATTCTTGGTTCAAAGATATTTTAAAAAGTTAAATATTCAAATTATTTGTGTTTGATAGAAGAAAATTGGTTTTACATTTATTTAAGACAAAATTTGAAAATTACATCTAATAGAAATTAAAAGAACATTTTCTTGTTTTCAAAAGCTGATAATATTACGAATAGTAAGATACTATTTTTTTTCTTGACAGTAGTAAAAATACATATGATACACCCATCATGTATAAAGATTTGGATTTGTCAGTGAATATAGTAATATAGAAGATATAGTGGTAGAGTTATATCCCCTGTGTATATGCTGTTCATTTGATCAGTTTCCAACAAGAAGTTAATTCAGATTCAAAACTGAAAGAAGAATATTATCAGTTAATAAAACAGTAATTTCAAAGTGATTATCAGTTGGTCAGTTTAAAATATTAAATATTCTGGAAAAGATAAGTGCTATTTTGTTCCTGTTGTTGGAAGATTAATTTATTGTTTTTCACTAATAAGTATGGTTTATATAAAAAATAAAATTAATAATTTAACAACTCTTAGTGTTGAAATGATAGAAAAAGCACCAAGCTTTGGACCTTGATTCAATTATAAATCCTGTTATTGTGTATAATGATATTTGTTATGAAACTGATAAATGTGATACTTTGCTGAGTATTGTAAAGTTAAAGTTCAAAATAATAATTAAAAAGGGAATAAAAAGTAGAAAACTTACTGTGACATTTAAAAGCTTTATTTAAAAGTCAGAATGCATTGAATTTAAACTAATATTATTAGTTTTAATTAGATTATTAAAGATCAAAATCCAGATTTATTTTTTGATTTATTCTTTTTTTTTTTTTTTTTTTGTAAAAACTAATTTAAAGTTGTGGTTAGAAGATTTATTAGTTAACTAATTAAATCTGTAATAAATTTGAACAAACAAAGATATATCAGTCCCTTATAAAAGGCTTCAATTCTGGTTTAAAATATAAGAGTAACATTTTATTATGGTTATATAGCTTTTTTCTGTTATTTATTTTTAAAAATTACAAACATGTTTTCAGTTCTTTTTGATGTTCTCGTACAAGAAAACATTCTAAAAAGTAAGCTAGTAATAAGTTTGGAACTTATATTACCTTGATGTTATACTTTCTAGAAGGGTTCATTCACTGGATGATTTATCCACAGACATTGCATATATACATACACACACACACAGTGAAAAAACAACCTTTGACTAACCCAAGTTCATTTCAAGGACACTTCAGCTGTTGTTAATCTATTATGAACAAAATTCTATCTAATCTGGATGCTATATACTTTGGATTCCAGGTATAAATTTCGGTCCAAAAGAATAATTTATATAGTAATTAGCTTTGACAACACCAGACAGTTTTGCAAGTATGATTACTTCTTAAACAATGACAGCAATTAACACATAATTAGAATACTGCATGAGATGAAATGATTGCAAATCTTTGAAGCTTAATAAACAGTAATGCCATGCTTCTTGTAATTTCTATAATGAAGCTAGATGAACAAAAAAGTGGCTACTGCTTATTTTTCAAAGGTAATTGAGAGCATAATTACATGAAAAACACTGGCAGTGAAATAGACATATGGGTGACAGCACAGAGGAGTTACTATTTTGTTTTATTTCTGTTTTTGTTGAAGACTTAAGATTAAATGTTTTTGAAGTCAAGGAAGAATAAATAATATATTATTGCTTTTTTTTTTTTTTTTTAAGACAAATATATAATAAACATTAGCAAATGAAAGATCTTTTTAAAAATGTTTTGGTTTGATAAGAAAAAATAAAGATTAAAAGAAAATTATTAAAGTTTAACAGGATAATATTGATAACGATTTGGGAATTTAAAATGTGGTAAATTACAGTAAAAAAAACTCACTAGTGGATTAATTATCCAGAACTAAATTTTGGTTGTGGATAAACTGGTGGACTAAATGTCTGTGGATCACTTATCCAAGGGATGTAACTGCATTCTCCTCATTTAACAATATTCAACAAAATGTTGTTCAGAAATAAATCTCTGTTTATTATTATTATAATTTATTTATTTATTTATTTATTTATTTTATTATTATTATTATTTTTTTAATATATTAAAATTTGGAAATACATAACCACCAGATGTTTATTTTAATTAGGGTATAAAAGTTGCAAAGGTGACAGAACATTAGTATGTTTATAAAAATATGAGAACTGTTGGATTTATTCTACAAACATTTTAATAACAGATATTATTGATTTGAAAGTTGAAATTTAAATGTATTTCTTTATTGTGAAGTGGAAGTTTAAAATATTAATTTCTGAATCCAGTTTACAGCTGTAACTGTTTCTTTTTTCTTTATTTTTCAAAAAGCATTTCACTTTTTGAAGTTATGTATCAGTTCAGAATAGTTCTTAATATGTAAATTATATTAATTCTTTTTTAAAAACAAATTTCATAAATAAATATTTCCATTCCCAGGTAAACAAACATTATACATTATACGCATATATATGTACATAATACGTACAAAAATGTTGTTTTCATGGTAACAAGTATAAATGAAAAGTGTAATAGTTTATTCTTAACATGGACGTAATCTATGATTTTGTTGCCATGGAAATAGTTTATGCTTTCAGCTAAGAATATTGGATATATTTAAATGTATATTTCTTATTCTTTTGATGAAAATTGGCAGGAATGGCAAAAAGGGAAAAGAAAAATAATGTTTATGTATTATTGTCATAATTACAAAAGGCAGCATTTTTAGAAATATGTGACATCTGTTATAGTGACTTATAATTAGTAAATTAAACTGAAAATAAATCATTCAGGTACATTTGTTTGTTGTACATTTAACAATGTGGTTTTGCAACTTAACAAATTTTTAAGAAATTAGCAGTAATAATTATTTGCATATTAAAATACTTTAAAAATATTTTCACATTAGTATTACATATTACATGTATTTCTAATATTCATAAAACTACTGTAATAAATCAGGAGGTACAAAAATCTTAACATAAAGAGATATGTTTAATTTACAGGCGGGGTTTTTTCCACTAAGTTGTCTGCTTAGTTTGACATCACAGACAAGCTGCATTTTGATTCAACCAGCAACAGCAAGCCAAGAAGATTAATTAGCAGTTTTTGTAATAAGTTAATTCTGCTGTAACATAAAAATTGATATGACACTGTAGAAAAATATGCTGTAAAATATAGACCAGGTTTTGTTTAAAAGCATTCTTTTATTTATTTATTTTTGTTGTTTTTTGCATTGTCCTTACTAGGTATTATTATTCCTGTGGTTTGAACAATATCATATTTACTTCAGTATATTTCATAATCCTTTATAACATTTTACTGAATGTTGTTTATGTTGTGTTGGTACACTAAAATTGTCTATCTTTATTTATTGGTAAAACCAAAATTTTAATCTGAAAATATCTTTAGAAAAACATATGTGTATTCTCTCGATAGAATAAAATAATATTTTAACTTTGTCGTTTGTTTGTTACACCTAAATTAGCCTCTGTTTTAACTAAATAAATGAAGAAGATCAATCAGACCCTTAACACAGTTTTGTTTATATCCCAGGTAAATACGTTTATGATTTCTGTTAAGTATGTATTTTGTAACATTTCTTTCAAACAGTTATCTGGCTATTCATAGGTACACAACATTAAGCAGAAATACAACTGTCTAGAGTGATTAAACACCAGATATTATTTTAAGATATTACAAGTATGAAAAATAAAACTGTACAAAAAAAGAGGGAAAATCTGATTAATTTTAGTATTGACTTTCTATTCACACATATATTACGTGAAACAGTGTTAAAATGATCAGGCACTGAACGTATGTAAAAAGTACTTTGTAGAAGGATAGTTGAATTACTCTTGATCATTTATTGGTTGTAAATAGAAAAATTTTCATTTCATTAGTGTTAGTGGTTTGTAATTGTTGTTATCTGTAATTATGTTGTTCTTTTCCTGTAATTATATATTTTCAGATTTTCATTTTATAGTAATTATGCTTTTTAAAGTTGTTCAAAATACTAATACACAATTTGACTGTTACTCCATTTATTGTAATTATTTAAATTCTTTTAATGAAACAATAAATCAAAATAAGGATAGATGAGATCCCAATTGTTTTTTTCCCCCATTCATTAATGAGATAAAATGTTTATTTTTTCTTACATTAGAAGTTAATTGTTCTCATTTGATTGGTATTGTATTTGTCATTTGTTAATGTTACATTAAAGTAATAATGAAAAACAAGAAGTAGTAGTAGTTTTGGTCTTAACTTTCAGAAGTAAAATTACCATACTGAAATAATGTATAAAAAAGTTTCTTCATAAGTTCAGATTTTATATCATTTTAATGTTTTAGATAAGAATCAAAATTTTATATTAATAATCACCCAATTCTTAATACTTAATGTCAGTTTGAAGAATTCATTAGATTTCCATCTTAATTTTATAAATTTACACTTAGCATTGGTTATCATAATTCATAGTAAATAAATTAATTGATTAGAAAAACAGAAAGAAATGAAAGCCATTTTTTATTCTTTTTCAGCTGATAAATTAGAACAATTCATTTGTAAAATATCTTCATTATCATACCTTCATAATATTTAACAAACTGAAATATTTTAAAGGTGAACTGGTTTTGAAACAGTATCATTGGTAATGGTTTGCAAACTACAATAAAAAAAAAAATAATTTCATTATTTTGCTTCTCAATTTTTGTACATATCTAGGATTTATATATGTAAAAAAAACTAGTAACCTGTCTGGAATAACATATTTTTGGTTATCTAGCAATATGTTAAAGAAAATAGATTATTGAGAAATGTTCATCATATTCTTCAAAATGAATATAATGAAGAAAACTTTGAATTTCATGTCTTTGCCATTTAATTTGAGATGGTAAATTGACTGTATGGCAGTTAAAAAAAGAAAAATCTATGCAATAATGATTGATACTAAATCAGAAAATGTGACATTCTTTAATGTATCAAAATTCATATAGTAATAATTTATTCATTTTTTGTTTATCTTCAGTAATTATTATTTACATAAACTCTTCAAATTTACCTACTTTTAGAAAAATGGTCATTAAAAGAAATGTGTTTGTGTGTGTGTGTGTATATATATATATATATATATATATATATACATACATTTTTTTTTCATTCATTTGGAAATCTGAATATAACAATATTGCTTCACATTTCTGAAAAATTTATAAATAATAACAAGAACTATCATTTTTACATTATTATTATAATTACAATTATTATTGTTATAATTAAATTTTGTTATTTTTTTATTTTTCCTTTTATATAGGGTGAAACTTAAGACAGGATCTTTTCTTCTTTTTTTTTTCTCTTCCAGTAAAGTATAAAAATAAAAAGAACTAAAATAAATATATAAAAGCAATAAGAAACAACTTATTGACATCTAGTATAACATTAATACATTTAATTTTTTTTTTTTTTTTTTTTTTTTAATTTTGTATTGTTAAAAGAATTCTCACAGTCAAGCCCTATGGTTAGCAATATTCATTTTAAAATTTGGACTACAGTATTATTATTTTATTTTTATTTTGTTAGTCGTCCCTTTTTATTTATTTTTATTTTTTTCCACATGTTATTATCATATTACTTTATTTAAAGAGAATTATTATAGTACTGTTCATTTATAGTTAAGATATTTATGTTTATTTCAATTTTAATTTTTAAGAGATTATTGGTAATTCTGTTATTTTCAATATGTTTCAGGGATGAGGCAGGTTTGTTAAAGTTTTTAAAAATCTGACATTAAGTCCTTGAAAATGTCAGAAATCTTTATACAATTAGAGATGCACACAAACTGTATTTTATGTTTATATTTATTTTTGTTAAAATAATTTAAAGAAGTTATAAAGTTTAGACAGATCTTGCAGCAAATAATGCTTCTCTTTTAAAATATCTGAAATTTGTATAGAAAGAATCTTTTAAAGTTTTATTATTCTACTCTTTTTTATTACACTGTATCAAAATGTTTATACTCATTCTGTTAATAAAATTGTAATTTTCTGAGAAATTATGGCTGTATTTCAGTTGTGTGTGTGTGTGTGTTGAAGAATTGTTGAATATTGTGTATTTCAGTATATTTGTAAAATCACCTGTACACAAACTTTAAATTACCTTCATAAAATCATGTAACTGAAAACAGGTTTGATGCTAATTGTTTCAGATTAGATCATGTTTCTTTAGTATGGTTTGTTTGCATATAGAATCAGTTATGTACATTTTCAAAATTGGAATCTCTTCTTTTTATTCATTTGAGTATTGTAAGTTAACAGAAAATGTTACATTTTAAAAATAAATATTTTGTTTTATTTTAATATTTTTCTTTGGCATGTCAATATTAATAAAGAATATATAAACAGTTGGTTTCCTTTCTTCTTCACTAAACCTGCAATATCTTCTCTCTTTATAAAGAACAAACATTTAAATCAAATTTAAAAAAAAAAAAAAATTAAAACAACAACAAAGCAATAAAAAAACATCTCTTAAAACAACAGTTAATAATAAAAATTATTTACAAATAATAATCATGTCCAACAAAACATATAAACAATTTTTTTTTAAATAATAAATCTTGAAAACTGGATGGTTAATTTGTGCATTTTCTAAAAGAAACGGCTCTTAACATTCTAGAAATATTTTAAAAATTCCAATTTCTCTTTGATTGGAGTCTTAATTTTTATTTATTTATTGTTACTTTGAATACAAAATATAAACTGCTGTTTATAAAGGCTTTCATTCAGTGTATAGTTACGTTTGAAAATTGTCCTCACATGTACTTGAAATACTCTGTATCCTTCTGAATGGCCACAACATAATAATGCTTGTAAAATTCCTATTACTGACAAATGCCCATTTTTATTAGTTATGTTATTTTTATTTTATATTTTAATCTAGTATTTTACAATTATATTAAAAATTTATAATCATCATTTACTTAGATTTTACAGTGTTTTTCTTAATTAAAAATCTTTTAAAGAATTCTGTTAATAAGCAGTTAATGGAATTTTTAATGATAGTGATAATGGTTTAATTTATTATCATAATTCTGTTGTATTTTAATTTTAATGGAGAGGTTCTCTACATGAGGTAGGTGTGAGACTAAATAAAAATTGTGCTGTTCCTTTAATTGTTTTGTTTTGATGTAAAAAATATTTCTTAATACAGCTTGGATTTTTGATCCAATTAAATTAAAAGAAAACATTTTTTTAAAAACAAAGAAAAAAAACAAGAAAAAGAACTGTTTTTATTAAAGTAAAGACAAAGTATTTAGCCTTTTTTTATAGCAACCAGTTTTTAGTCTCTGTAGACATTAACTGTCTCAGTGTATAT
Source organism: Chrysomallon squamiferum (assembly GCA_012295275.1). NCBI lineage: Eukaryota > Metazoa > Mollusca > Gastropoda > Neomphalida > Peltospiridae > Chrysomallon > Chrysomallon squamiferum. The sequence continues at coordinate 9,028,328 of CM022674.1, forward strand.
CGATTCATTTAAAGACATACTTGGAGGACATTTTAGTTCATGGTTATTAGTTTTACACTTTTTTTTTTTAATTACTATATTACAAATATGGTTAATTACGTATTTAGGCCTTATTAATTTTATATTAATTTTTGTGCTATTATTATTATTTTTAATGTTTGAATAAAATATTCTTTTTTTTTTTTTCATTGTTATATAAGATATATAACTTCATTTAAGATCTGTAGACATCTTTTTAGGACTGATAAATTGTGCAGAAACAGTTTTCCTGCAGAAATTATCTGCTTTCATTTACTCAATATATATTTTTAGTGGACAAATTTTTAATGTACATGTGTGGTATGAGCCAGATTCCATTTTCTGTAGTTGTAAACAGAGCTGTGCAGCTAATACATTGGTGGAATAGCTCTGACATGTAGTTACAACGAAGTGATCTTTATGGACATGTTTGACGTGACATGTATAAAGTTACATCGAAGTGATCTGTATGGACTTGTTTAAAGTTACAATGAAGTGATCAGTGTGGACATGTATAAGGTAACAACGAAGTGATCTATTTCTTCCATTGTAAGGTAATATTTGTGTCAACTATTTAAAACTTTCATCAGTTTTATAGCTTTGTTAATAATATCAACCAGACAGTACAGAAATGAGATGAAACAAGCTGATAGTTGCTGGTTTCTCTGTCTTGTCCTTAATCCATGATAAATCTCATTCATTGAGTTATGAGCTGATCTTTTCAATTTTTAATCAGTCTGATATATTGCAATTTTCCACTACAACAAAAATAAATACGTTTTTTTTCTAAAAATATAAAGAAAATATGCACCTTTTTTGAAAGAAAAATATTATTTCTTTTTGTTTTTTATTTGAGAACTGATAAAAATAAAAAGTAATTTGTAAGATAACTGTTTTATATTCCCACATAAAAGGGTTATATTAAAATCTGACATATATTCATTCATTGTCATAATATCTCAAAGATGGGTAATTAAATTCATTGTTATATTGACAAGAAACTAACAAGAAATTCAAAAGTTATAAAAAGTATTTAGAAAAATTAGAGAATTCAGTATTGCTAGGATAACATTTTAAATTTGTATTAATCATGTAGCTTTTGTTTGGTAAGCAATAATTATTATGGATTTACTTTCACATTGTATACTTGTTTGTTTTTGTTTTTGTTTTTTCATTGTAAATCCATAATCAGCTGTAGATTTTAAAATAACAAATTTCAGCAATTTGATTATATTATATTACTTATTTATTTGTTTAAATTTTATTAATTAAATAAACAGTGACAGGCATATGTTGACAAAACTTTTGTTAGTGCTTGGATCCAGATGAATGTTCGTTCTGATTTTTTTTTTTTTTCTGCTGTAATAATCAGTTATTATAATGATTAATGGATCCATAAAACATTTTTTTTACAGTTTTTTTTTTTTTTAATTTTTAATATTTTTTATTGCTGTTATTATTTCTTACAATGAAATAGTATTCAGCTGATAGCAATATGAATGAGTTTCAGCATTGGGTTAAGTCAGGCAGTTGAATACAGGAACTTTTCTCTTGTATTTAGCAGTACTGTGAGAATAACTATTATCAATAACTATAAGGTATATGATACATATTCCATACAGCTGCTAATGTTATTGTATTTTACAACCACTTTGAATAAACAACCAGCCAAAAGATATTTCATCATTATAGTTTTTCTCTAAACAGTTAATCTATATCTTATACCTTAAAAGGTACAATTATTTTCTCAAGCTAATCTTTTCAAGTTATTATTTTTTAGTTTATTTTATTTATTTATTTATTTGTTAGATTAAAAAGTGTAATATGGTATAAATCACAAATATTAGTGTATTTGATGTATTCAAAGCATTCTTTATTATTGTATTACAAGGCTGAATTAGTACTGAAAACATTTTTTTTTTTCCTTAGTTCAGCGCCATTTGATAAATTAATGCAAATATTTCTCAGTTTGAAATAACTCTGATAATACAGGTATGGAACCATTTATCCTGCCAACTTTTGGGCTGAATATGGTTCAGATTTGTGGATGCAAGCTAAATATACAGATGTATTTAAAATATATAACAATGAAGAATAAAAGTGTACTTTATAGATACAATTTGGTAAACTCTTAAAGCAGTATGTTTTATAATTATTCCCACTCAAAGTTCTTAAACTGGGATATACAGGATCAAAATTAAATGAAAATGATAAAGAACATAGTTTTATGTAAAAGTTAAGGTACAAATTAATACATTTCTTGATATTAAAATTCTTAATACCATGTTTAATATATTGGATGAAAATTAAATGAAGAAAAATAAAGAGCATTATTTTATTTAACTGTTTCTCGGTAAACCTGTATAGATCTATAATTATGATTTCTACAGAGCAACAGTCTCACATAAACTGACGTTGTTCAGTGTGCACATAATGGAAACCAAAACAGTATGGCCAAATGGCAAACTGTAGCATTTCAAATTTAAAAGTAGTCAATATTTTTAAAAAAACAATACAGCTGTTTTTCTGGATTTGCCAGATTTCTTGAAGCCAGATAAATGGTTTGGTACCTGTAATTTATTTTCTCAAATTAAAAAAAAGAAAAGAAAGAACTTTACAAGAATTATTAATAAATATAAAAATATTTTATTTAAAAATAATAAATATGATATCTTTTGGCCTATTAGTTTTTATTTGTCAGTGCTTTTAAAAATAATGGTATTAAATTATTATAATAGAAATTTTTATTTTAGGTTCATTGGATATTAAAAATGTGGATTTGCTTCAGTGAGCTGCTAGAAAACTTGAGGCATCAGACAGTGAGTTAAGAAAAAGCCTTTAAAGGTAGGTATAAACAGATTGTAGTTTTTAATTATGGTAAACTCATACTGTGGTAACAAAATGAATTACATCCAACTTTTCACCATTCATGTCTAGTAAATCTCTTAGTAAGTTTTTTTTTTTTTTTTTTTAATTTTATTGGCAATGGTAAGTTTACAAAATATGATTTACAAAATATAAATACAAGGAACAAAAACAAAAACTACTCAAGCATGTATAACAAGTATTTACAAAAACACATGGAGTATTTCACAACTGAACTCCTTTTTTACCTGATTGATATATCTGCATGGTTGTACTAAATATATATTTTTACAGATACATTTAAAAACCAGTTGATTAAACCAACTTTAATTTAAAAAAATAAAACTGAGACACGGAATACTTATTCAATGGCTTCTAAAACCGCAACAAAGAGGCACCACTTTTCAGTATGATCGTCCCCTTGCAAACTTATTTACGATATTATTTTTTCTATCATATAATAACTTTTTGCCATGGCTAGAAGACGAGGAAATGATAGTGAAGTGTTAGCTACACGATCATATATATATATATGTATGTATTGTTTTGTTATTAAAATTAAATGATTAAGTATTTTTTGTCCTGTTTGTAAACCAAATATTATCTTTCTATCATTTATAATTGTATTAGTTTGTTTAGTACATAATCTGGGTGTTAAATATACCTTTTTCCATATTAATGGATAGTTATCATTTATTAGGTCAGACCAGCAGATTTGTGCTGTTGGCAGATGTACATTCATTCCTAGGTCACAACCTTTATTAATTTTTGTCATTAATAAACATACATTGGACACAAAGTAATAAATAGATTTATCTGTCCTTGTAATTGTTGGACAATGCATTTCCACTTTTCAGGGATACCATGAATTACCATTTTGTAATCTAAAAAGGTTCCTCCTATGTTATATTTTTGTTTTAACTCTGCAAAAGGAATGATGTATCCTGTTTCTGTTAAAAGATTTCGGATGTGTGTTGTTATACCAATTGTGGAAAAATAATTACTTGTTTTTAAAATGTGTGTTGTACCATAGGGGCTCATTTACTATTTCGTCACAAGTTTCAATTTTTATTTTTAGCACAAGATCTTTCCATGCATTCAATACATCATTCCAAAAAGGATTTTAAAACTTTTTATTTATATATTTGCCAACATTGGCTCCCTCTTTAGATAAACATTGATTATCTATATATTTATTTAAAAACATTTCCAGTTGCTCTCCGATTGAAAGTAGCGTCTTAACCAAGAAACTTTTAAAGCTTTAATGCATGTTAATGTTTCAGCCATTTTTGACCCACTGTCAGTATAATTTTTTGTAATAGCTGAGTGTTTAATTCTATCTGGATCAGAAATGAGAAAACATTTTTTTTTTTTTTAATATATATTCTTTAGGTGGGTTTGGCAGGCTGGTAAAAATATGAGTTTGTTTTGACATAGCTAATGTTTTTACAACAGTTACCCTACCACATATAGTTCCACACCTGCCATGCCATGAATTTAACCGTTTTTCAATTTTTACCAGCTTTTCATCCAAATATTGTCTAGCTGTTTATTAAGTGTTAGACCTAGAACCTCAAAATTGTTTTCACATCAGTCTAGACTTAGCCGTTTGCACTTTTCTGCCATAGTATTTGCAAGGGAACCTAAACCGATAGTTTTTGGTTTTTTCTATATTTATTTTCAGGCCTGATATATCTCTAAAAATTGTAATTGCTCATCTAGTTTTCGTCATTTGATCAAAGAGCTGGTTGCTTATATAATTATATTTAGTATCATAATTTATATACTTGCTATCTGTTGGTCAACTGTCCTTTTATCCAAAAAATAAATAAATAAATAAATATATGTATATATATTAATAAGCTAATAACTATCTTTGCTGGATCACACTAACAAAAGATAACACACCAGCAAGTAAGTTTTGGGGTAAGCTTCATGTATGTTGTAAACTAACCAAAATGTACTAAATACATACGCACATATGTATATGACTTGCTTATTTGAAAAACAATATGGGCATCATGTATTTGAATTTAAATATGCACAAAGACTACAATAATGGCTGGTGGAGGAGCTGGAGATGGAAGACTGGTTGTTACTGGAAGGCTTCTCTTGGGTTGGCCAAGTTGATGAACATTTATAAAACTCATAGATTCTTCATTTGTCTCATTTAGCTTCACTGACTTCAACAACTGCCTCTGTATCTTCTTTTCCTAGTGACTGATCCACTTGTACATCATAAATCAATAGGTTTCACTTTCTTTCACAAATTTCTAATTTAATCAGTTGATTTTCTAACTGTAATTTTATCATCAGTTTGGCTTTTAATTATATTCTGACACTGATGAATATTTTCATTTTTGATTTAATAATCTATACATCAAACAATAAACTTTTAACAGCCTCGTTCACTTCAAACTTAATTTCAGTTTTTGTTGAATCTATTTGCAACTTAATGTTTAATTCTAAACTAGACAACTTTTCATTTACCTTTTGCAATAACATCTTTTCCAGTTGCACCATTTTTGTTTCCATACCTTTAATCGCCTCATGGACCTGTACTATCTCAGTTTTTTGTCATTTTTTGTTTTAGAGCTAATGGGTTGTCTCTGGGGGACTTTCTTCAGCTCCTTATAGTACATTTTCCTTCATTCAAACTCTGGGCCATTCACCTTGTCAACACAAAACGTACTGGTCATTAATTAAACTTCCAAAATGGCGGTCACGTGCAAAGCCTGCATGTTTACAAAACATTTGTTTATGGACAGCGGCAACTCACCTTACTCACAAACATCTTGAAACTTTGGACGACGACTAGTTTGTACAAACTCACACAAACACTTCTAGTCAACTTTGCTTGGCATCAACTCAACTTTGAAAAACAATTTCCCTGAGCGAGTACTATTACATGACCATCTTAGTCACAGGCATGTAACTCTCTCATCTCTTAATAAGTAAATCTAAAGAGATCTAAAATTGGCTATGCATATTGTACAAAGATACCGTTAATTCCCAAATTATAATTAATTTAAAGTTTTTGTTGCATAAAGCAGTGAGTTGAAAAAGCTTCAGATACAATCACTTTTCTTTCAGTTTATGTTGAGGGATATAAAAATGAACCATATGTTACTTGATTAAGATTTGTTTATTTTTCAAAATAACAGAATTTTTGCATTGTTACTCTGGGTGATTTCAGAGTTTGATTGTGGCTTATAGAGGAGAAAGGAAATGAGAAAGAGAGAAGAGAATTCTGGGTGATTGACTTGGAGTGATTTCAGAGTTTAGCTGCAGTGTTACAAAGAAGAAACAAAATATGAAAGAGAAGAGAATTCTGGGTGATTGACTTGGAGTGATTTCAGAGTTTAGCTGCAGTGTTACAAAGAAGAAACAAAATATGAAAGAGAAGAGAATTCTGGGTGATTGACTTGGAGTGATTTCAGAGTTTAGCTGCAGTGTTACAAAGAAGAAACAAAATATGAAAGAGAAGAGAATTCTGGGTGATTGACTTGGATTTTCAGAGTTTAGCTGCAGTGTTACAAAGAAGAAACAAAATATGAAAGAGAAGAGAATTCTGGGTGATTGACTTGGAGTGATTTCAGAGTTTAGCTGCAGTGTTACAAAGAAGAAACAAAATATGAAAGAGAAGAGAATTCTGGGTGATTGACTTGGGTGATTTCAGAGCTTGAGGATTTCAGAGTTTAGCTGCAGTGTTACAAAGAAGAAACAAAATATGAAAGAGAAGAGAATTCTGGGTGATTGACTTGGAGTGATTTCAGAGTTTAGCTGCAGAGGAGAACTGAAATATGAGAAAATACATTTGTTAGGTAATTAACCAGATTTATGAATTTAATTGACACAGGATAGTAATTCAGTGAATTATTTATCTCCAGAAGAAAAACTGTTTCAGAATTAAATATCTGAACATATTTTAACAGAAACATCTATCATTCTAAAATATGTTGTGTCACAATGGCATCCAACAGTTTATCATATAATTTCACCTCAGACAACATCTACTATAAGTTTATTTTTACTTTTATTACTGCACATTTCAAACAATATTTTTTTATTCGTTTGTTCATCATATAAAGAGAAATATTGACTATGCATTAAGATGTTTACAGAAATATTTGTATAGTTATTTCGTTTCACTTTTTAAATTTGTTTTAGAGAGAGAGAGAGAGAGAGGTATTATAAAGAGTATAAAATAAAAAGGTAGTATGTAGTTAGTAGCAGTAGTTAATTTCATCTGATGTACTTGAAAACAGCTGTGCTACATCAGATTAAGTCAGATTTAATATTTAATACTGAACATATTAATGTAAATACAGGCTTTTTAAAATATCATAAGTACTGTATAAGTATGGCTTATTCAAAAATCTCTTACAAAAAGTGAGATTGAATATTATCTTGCAGTTAATTTAGTGAAAAACATGTCAAGTTTATCATCCTAAATGTTTCAGTATTATTAATACATTTTCTGTCATTACTTTTTTAACATTTATCATTACATACTGCTTTCTGATATTATTTTTTTCGCATTCTGGTTGTATAATCTCAAACACCATATGGTGCCCAGGAAAATGTCTGAATTGCTGGAACTTTCAGCTCACCATGCTAAATTGTATTCTTTATTTTTTTTTTTTTTTTTTTTTTTTACTGTTTGTTTAATAAAATATGAAATGTACTGTAGTTTTTCTTCTTGTTTTATTTTTTTTATTTTGCAAAAATACATTAATAATATTAATAATAATAATAATAATAATAATATAAATTCTGAAAAAATAAAATAAAAGTAAAGTGAGAAAACACTGGGAGTAATATTAAATGTGCCGTCAACAAACACCTGCTGAATGTTACTAAATTCTTCCAAGCATTAAGATTTGATTCAGGTATTCCATTCATATAGAAGGCTGGGTTAGAGAGATTTTTAAAAACTTTATCTTAATTTATAATTTTTGATATTTTATTTATTTATTTATTTATTTATCTATTTATTTATATATTTATTTATTTTAAAGATTTAGAATTTTAAAATAAAAATAATAATACTGTCATGAACATGCTAGAAAAAAAGAAAACTGAAGATCAGTATCTAGGATACAGAAGCAGATATGACATAGACAGTGACTTTCTCCATAATTTGAAAGTATATTAAAAGCTTGTAATGTGAAATCAGACAGACACAAATACTTTCATCTGGAATGTCTGGGAAAATGTCTGTGTTACATCAAATTAAAAGTAAGTCAGTTTCAGAAAATCGTATTTATTTTAGATCCACTGGGTTTTTTAATGATCTGATGGAAAGGTCATTTTTGGTCAATAATTTTTTCAGACTAGTGATTTAGGTTTTCTTTTTTTTCTTTTTATTATTATTATTGCTATTATTTTTTCTTTTATTATTTGATTTTAAGTTTGTGTGTGTGTATTATATCAGTACAAAATTAAGAAAAAAAATCATTTTTTTTCTGTAGCAAAATGTTTTTTCTAATACTAAACCATTAAATCCATTAAATTAACATTTGGCATAATAGCAATTCATTCATTCATTCATAAGAAACATTGATATCTACATTTTAAATTTTTTATTTTACTTTATCAAGACTAATAGTTTTTATAGTTTTAATATATATATATATTTTTTTTTTTTCCCCTTAGGTTTCAAAACTGTTAGAAACATCTTCATCTTTTCTGTGTTTTCTCTTCAACTGCAGTATGTACATCTTCACTGTAAGTCTTTTTGTTATTATCTTTCACTATATGTGTTCTGATTAAACAATAAATGCTAACTGTGCGTTATGCTGAATACAGTCACCAAGAGAATGTGTAATGTACAATGAAAATATTTATTATTTGTAGATTTGAAATCCAACGAATTCAAAGGAATTGATACTGGAGGCAGCATCTATAAAGATACATTTGAAAAACTCAATCATGCCTGGATGCTGAAAGATAAAAATGATGACCACACTGCATTGAAGAGACTGATTCAAAAAGCTGGAAATGTTTACCAAGCAAATTTATCTGATTCTGCTGAAATACCAGATCTTTATCTTTCAAAAATCAGAGAAATGTTTATAAACTCAGATGAAGTGAATTTGAAGAGCCAAAGGTTAAGAAGAAATGCTACATTGAAGGAAAATGATTCACTGATCAGAAACAAACCCAGAGAGAAGTTGTCAATCCTCCTTATTCTAAAACAAATCAATCAGCTTCTTGCCTTCATTGTCAACAGAAGAGACAAACATCAGCAACCACATCGACATTTGCACAGGCAGAAACATGGTGGTCAAGAGAAGGAAAAAGCCCCAAAAGAGAACACTGCACCATTATTTGTTGGTTAAATACAGTTTATCCCTAGCATTTTATCTCAGTCAACTTTTAATCTATCTGGATAATAAAATAAATAATTATCTGAATTTTCAGTAATAGTGAATTTTGTACTTTTGAAAATATTGTAAACAGTACATTAAAGATTTCATAACAATTATTGTTTAAAAAACATGTGTATAAATTAAACAAGTTTATGAAATAACAAAAAATATTTCAACCAAAATGTTAATGTATTCTCAAGATTTCTTTGGATGAAAAAATAAACAATCCTTCCAACAATCAATGCAAGATGTTTTGTTTATTATTTATTTTTCAAATTTATTGTGCAAAATAGAGAAATGTGTAAACAACTTATTTCCCATCAAGAAATTTTACAAGATTTAAAAAAAAAAAAATTATCTTTTATTTTAATATTTTAGTATTCTCATCTTTTTCCATTTTGTATTTACAGTATTTTTTAAAAAGAAAAAACTGTAGTGTAGCATAATCCTCATACATACATACATACAGAGAGAGAGACATGCAGAAACACATATTAACACTCGTCCATACATATCCACACCAACACATACACAGTGATACTTGAGAATATTTTTAAATTTTAACATTTCTTAGTTTCATTTTTTTTTTGTTAATGTTTTATGCATATTTTTCTTCTATCATTGTCAAAGACTTAATATTTTGAAATATTGCAGCATTATATGTTTCCTTGAAAATCAGAATAAACGTCACAATGTAAATCATGTAAACAAACTATGCTGTTGCTGGAGAGTAATGAATATATTTGAGATACATAGGTGGAACGTTTCTGTATGAAAAAGCAAACATAGCTACTTGTTCAGCTACTTTTACATTTTTATACAAACCTTCCAATTCATTCAGTGATAGATCACTGTGGATTATGGAGGAATGAAATAATAATTGAAAATAAAAAAAAAAGCCCTTGATAAATTTACAGTTCAAGTGATCATTAATGTTAAACTGATAATTAAATTTACCTGTTTCGGAAATGGCTGGACACACATTCATGTTTATTATGTACTGTTTAATTATTTTAATAACTAGGTTGTAGAATTCTGACTGACTGTAGAAAAGTAGAGATACGGTGTGACTGATAAAGTACCAAGTCAAACAGTATTAACACTGCATACCATTCTTCTTGAAGTGTCTCATTCAGTTGAAGACTAAACGTGGATTAATGGAGCAGGTTTACCAAGTTTACTGATATTGGAAGTATATATATATATTTATTTTTTACATTCAACATATATAACTATACCGTTCTAAAATAGTGAAAATTTGTTTTATATCACTGTAACATATTCGTGTATCATCACTAATACAATTAAATATAAAATAACGTGATAGAAATGACTATTGAAATTAACAGGTTAAAAGCAATAAAATTCCACAGAACAATGAAAAGAATTACGTTTTTTTATTTTAAGAGTAAGGTTTCTGTAATTGTTCTATGAACAAACTATTTCTAACACATTTGTCGTTATTCGTTAGCCAGTAAAAAAGCGAGAGAAGAAAAGTCCGAGTCTTGAAAAGAGGCGATTAGCTGAGTTTTTTTCCTGTAACAGGACACGTGTTCTTGTCCATGTGCAGTAAACTCGCCATCATAGGATTCGGGTCGTAGTAGATCTCAAGTGCCTGGATCTTCATATCTTTCGTCACCTTGGCAATGCACATTCCATACAGTTCAAGCTTCTCTCCTGTAGGTCCGTGACCTTTGAACGTGCCCTCGTACGTGCCCCAGTGTCGCCATGTAAACGTAACTGATGGCGGACCTAATATTACAGACACATTATTGAAAAGAAGTTATTTATCATTTATGATAACAGCTCAGACAATGGTTTTTTTATTTGTGTCTCAAAAAAAAAAAAAAAAAAAGCAATTTAGAAGAAAGCTGGAGTGGAATTAACTAGACAAAGTAAAATATACGGTCAGTACTGTTAGGTTAACTAACAGATTTCTCTACTTGTACAATATCTAGCTGGCAAGACCAATGTTTGGTCGACAGTAGTAGCTTATATTCCTTATGGTTGTGAGAAAAATTATTTTAAAGAATGGCTATCAAAGGCATGATGTGACTAGTTAAGGGGGAAGAGGGTTCATTTGCTTTTTCAAACTTTTCCCCATTTTTATAGACAATTTTTCGTCCATGATGACCAGTTGTATAAAAGTAGTTTCGAATCATTAAACATCATTGTGCTGTAATACAACTAAATTCATTATGAAAGTTAAGTTATTTGCAAACATTTCGGATTTTATCAAACATACAACTTAAGAAAACCTGAATTCACATTAATTAATTCTATTTATTATTATTATTATTATTATTATTATTATTATTATTATTATTATTATTATTATTAAAGAGAACCTGAAAAAAGGTCAAGCAGTTCCCAGGCGAACCCTCCAGGCATGGCGTCTCTGAACAACGAGTGAGACGTCTGGTTGGATTCCGCGTCCGCATCGTACAGCACGCAGTTCTGCAGGAAGATGTTGTAGTTGCCCATGTCGATGTTTCCCTTCAGGCCCGTCTTATATAAACTGTTAATACTGATAGTGAATGCATCCTTATCCACACACTTCCAGTCCTGTACAGTACACATTTATATATACACATACATAAATACACAAATACCAACTTACAAAACGTACATTGTAGAATATATTAATTACAAAGTTGAAAAATACAGAATTTTATATATATATATATGTCAACACAACAACAGCAATACAAACGTGCGCGCATACCTACCAGCCCACTTTCTCCATGCACGCACACACTGACAATGACAAAGACGGATACATGGAGTTGAATTTATCTGATCACAATTATATAAAGCCAAAATATAGCGAAATATATTTTGGCTTTATATAATTGTGATCAGATAAATTCAACTCCGTGTATTAACTATAGATGTTTTATTCGACTAATTTTATATATATATATATATATAAAATCTTAAGATTATCTAGTTTCAACATATAAAATAAATAAAGAATAAAATAACATCAAATATATTAAATAAATATGTATTAATAATTATAATCAGTAAATAAACTGCTTTTAACTGCCGACATGTGCAAATAATTAAAATTCTGTTTGACTGTAATAACCTTTTACGGGAAAATACGCGATGACGTTTTTACTTTGTAAACTGCGTTAATCAGCGGCCGAGTTTAGTGTGACAAACTACACGTCAATATGCAGTGTAATCTGTGTCATTAACGGCGTGTTGTATAATATGTATGTGCGTTACAAATACATATAACTTAACTTTATATCCACGTAGTAACTTTATATTACTGTCACAATTTAAAATTCACTTATCCTTGTCATTATGTTCTAAGCCCCTATACATGATAATGAACACATTAAGCATTGGATCCTTAACGCTAATGCAATTAGTAAATACAAACTTACGTTTTCGTCAATTTTGTGCGAACTTTCCATTTCCCATGTTTTCACTAGATTTTCTACAAGTTTCTCAAGTGATTCAGCTTTGTGATTTCGTGACTTTTCTTTTAAATATTTCATGTCCACTCTGGAGAAATCGGGTTTACCGTGGGCCCATTTTATGTTTGGATCGTCCATAAACTGTCTGGTCGGTGGGTCGCCCATGGTGGATGTCAATGGAATGACTGCAGAGCGATCGGCTTTATATAACCAGGGCAGGCTAACCACCGGAGGAAAAAAACTAAAATGTCAGAGACCCGACCTAGAATGCCCGTTAACATCACGTAGCACTTTTAGGTAATTCCAGAATATATCAGTGGTTATTGAAAATCAAACTAAAACATATTTGGCGATTTTTCAGTGTCAGATTAAAAAAGTACACGAATCATATGTGTACATACATACATACATATGTTATTTTCACGTGTTCGTTATTTTCATAAATAAACACATTCTTGAATATCCATTAATAATAATATTATACATTTCATTTTATTTAAAACAGTTATAAATTCTTAGAAAAGAAGCAAAATCCACATTTCACGTGATACATGTACTCACTGGAGAAAAGTAATTTCTACATGCTAATAGATGATTTTATAAAACATTTCTTTATTTTTGCACTGATGCTCTTGACTGTCTTTCCATCGGAAGAATTTCGATATTATAAATAAATAAAATCGTAATAAATAATAAAGAAATATTTTAATAAAAAATCTTTTGGCTTGAACGTGTCGTATTAGGCGTAGTGCGCGTGACTGGCGAGCGATCAGTGTACAAAGCGTTACGTCTCCCAGATAGCAGAACACTGTGTCATTCAGTGGAAACGAATGTCATTTGACCGTCAACTATAACACCGGCTACTACTGCTTACCGAATTATTATCTTTACCAATCCATTTGCTGTTATTACTACTAAGACTACTGCTTCCACTACATCGAGTTATTATCTTTACTACCTCATTTATAAGTATTACTACTATTAGTACATAGTTGTTTTACAGCTAGTACATCGAGTTGTGATCTTTACTGCATTGCTTACTGCTGTAACTACAAACACTGCTACTGCTAGTACATCGAGTTATTTTGACTGTATTGTTTACTGCTGTAACTTTATTGTTTACTGCTGTAACTACAAACACTGCTACTGCTAGTACATCGAGTTGTTATTTTTACTGTATTGTTTACTGCTGTAACTACAAACACTGCTACTGCTAGTACATCGAGTTGTTATTTTGACTGCTGTAACTACAAACACTGCTAAACATCGAGTTGTTTTTGACTGTTTTACTGCTGTAACTACTTAGTTCGAGTTGTTATTTTGACTGCTGCTGTAACTACAAACACTGCTACTGCTAGTACATCGAGTTGTTATTTTGACTGTATTGTTTACTGCTGTAACTACAAACACTGCTACTGCTAGTACATCGAGTTGTTATTTTGACTGTATTGTTTACTGCTGTAACTACAAACACTGCTACTGCTAGTACATCGAGTTGTGATCTTTACTGCATTGCTTACTGCTGTAACTACAAACACTGCTACTGCTAGTACATCTTGTTATTTTGACTGTATTGTTTACTGCTGTAACTACAAACACTGCTACTGCTAGTACATCGAGTTGTTTTTACTGTTGTTTGCTGTAACTACAAACACTGCTACTGCTAGTACATCGAGTTGTGATCTTTACTGCATTGCTTATTTTGACTGCTACTGCTGTAACTACAAACACTGCTACTGCTAATCGAGTTGTTATTTTTACTGCATTGCTTTACTGCTGTATTGTTTACAAACACTGCTCTAGTACATCGAGTTGTTATTTTTATTTTGACTGCATTGTTTACTGCTGTAACTGCTACTGCTAGTACAAACACTGCTACTGCTACAAACACTACATCGAGTTGTTATTTTTACTGCTGTACTGCATTGTTTTTTGACTGTATTGTTTACTGCTGTAACTACAAACACTGCTACTGCTAGTACATCGAGTTGTTATTTTGACTGTATTGTTTACTGCTGTAACTACAAACACTGCTTTACTGCTGCTGTAACTACAAACACTGCTACTGCTAGTACATCGAGTTGTTATTTTGACTGTATTGTTTACTGCTGTAACTACAAACACTGCTACTGTTGTAACTACAAACACTGCTACTGCTAGTTCGAGTTGTTATTTGTTTACTGCTGTAACTACAAACACTGCTACTGCTATTCGAGTTGTTATTTTTTGTATTGTTTATGGCTACAAACACTGCTGTAACTACAAACACTGCTGTAACTACAAACACTGCTACTGCTAGTACATCGAGTTGTTATTTTGACTGTATTGTTTTGTTATTTTGCTGTAACTACAAACACTGCTACTGCTAGTACATCGAGTTGTTATTTTGACTGTATTGTTTACTGCTGTAACTACAAACACTGCTACTGCTAGTACATCGAGTTGTTATTTTGACTGTATTGTTTACTGCTGTAACTACAAACACTGCTACTGCTAGTACAAACTACAAACACTGCTACTGCTAGTACATCGAGTTTATTTTGACTGTTATTTTGACTGTATTTTGTTTTGTTTACTGCTGTTTACTGTACATCGAGTTGTTATTTTGACTGTATTGTTTACTGCTGTAACTACAAACACTGCTACTGCTAGTACATCGAGTTGTTATTTTGACTGTATTGTTTACTGCTGTCACTACAAACACTGCTACTGCTAGTACATCGAGTTGTTATTTTGACTGTATTGTTTACTGCTGTAACTACAAACTGTTGCTATTAATATCATACATCTACATCTACAATTATAGTATAATATTATTGCTGCTAACACTACTATTGTTATTACTGCTAGTATTTCTTCTGTTCTACTATTACTATAGAAGCAATTACTATGCTTAAAATTTAAGAAGTGTGTGATCAATATAATTTTAACATTTTAGCTTCGCACGTACATACTCACTCACACGTTAATAATAATAATAAGATAAAGAATAATAAAGAGCATTTGTTTATAATCGTTGTCTTTGAAACTGCTGACAAATGTTTATTATTTACAACATACATATAAATATCGGCAACAGTCATTAAAAACTGATATTTTCTGAAAACAAATTGTAACAACACGGTTTCTGTTTGAGAGAGTTTTATTAACATTGGAATCCAAATTTATTTTGACATGAAAATTTCGAAAGTTGACGTCAGATTGTTTTCTCTATGTCTAGATATCGCTTGAAAATGCTCGTTCTTGTAAGAATTACAAAACTAAATTTATGTTGCTGTATATAAACTTATCTTTATATTTAGAATAATTATTGTGAAATGATAGAACTACAAAGAAAGTGTACCGTTTACCTAACCAAGCACTGAAAATAACGATCCTTGTGGCGACCCATTAGGCGCACCTATCCCTTGTCCCCCAGCACCACCAGGAAAACCACCAGAAACCTGACCCCCAAAACTTCCTGGTGCCGGGCCACCGAATCCACCTGCTGCTTGCCCTGGAAAACCACTGCCTTGTCTAGCTGGAATTTGCCCTCCAAAACCGCCAGCAGGCATCTGACCGCCAAACTGTCCTGGTACTGGACCACCAAATCCGCCGGGCCTCTGTCCAGCAAAACCTCCAGGTACCTGACCTCCAGGAAACTGATTCCTCATTCCAAACTGGTTGATCATAGGGTTCACTCGTCCTCGAGGACTAATTCTACCTCCCATTGCATTTCTAAAATTCATTCCATTGTTCTGTGGAAACAATTCACCAAGAGTGGCCGCATCCCTGTCAAACGTATCGAATGGTCTGTTCAAGTCATAGCCGCCTTGCAGACGAGAGAGAAAGGCGTTCTCACTGATGAATGTGTCAACAGATATCGCCTGTCTGGTACCATTGGGTAGAAGTATTGGAGTCAGAGCGTTCATGTTCCTCAACAGCGCTTCAAATTCCTTTCTTAGATCACGTTGTTTAGTACCTGGCAGAAATATACATAAAAACAGTATTGAATATTAAGATGAATTTTAGTTGTATCGAATCCGAAACCACATAAACCAGCCGTTACCAATATCATTATCAGACATAACAAATATTCAGTAAACATGCATATTAAACATTTAATTAAACATCAAAAATAATATTTCTGTTTGAAACCAAATCAAGTATACATTAATAGGTACGTCTTGATTTCATCACACACACACACACACACACACACACACACACACACACACACACACACACACACACACACACACACACACACACACACACACACACACACACACACACACACACACACACACACATCAACACACAACACTGCGATAGCTTTCTCAAAGTCGATCTGGAAAATAAGGGTTGAAACTGTGTTTTTCTCCTTCAACAGTTGAAAGGCTGACGCATGATTTTATGAACCATACATGTCTATACGTATGTGTGTGTATACACAAATACACGCGCGCACGCATATACACATACAAAACACAAATATACACACACACATACACGTAATGTACAGACTACGTTTTTATTTTTTTTTATTTTTTTTTTGTGCCGTATTGTAGGTTTATCTGCGCGTGTGTGTGTGTGTGTGTGTGTGTGTGTGTGCGTGTGCGCGCGAGAGAGAGTGTCTGCATATATCAGTCCACTTACCATCTCTCTCAGATGTCAAAACTGGAGACACCAACTCCCAGAAGATTTGTGGCTCAAAGACAGCGTAAGCTCTGATAAATTAGAACATTATCAACATCAACAACAGAAGTAGTAGTAGTAGTAGCAGTAGTAATAATAATAATAATAGTAACAGTAATAGTGATTAAGAAATAGAAAGAGACAGTGTGAGAGACAAAAAAAGAAAAGTATGTACATAAATCTGATTCTTCCTTCATTACGACTGTTTGCGTTCCACGACAACATCCACTGGGTGCGGTTCTGTGCCTGTGCATGGAACGCAGTGTATCCCTCTCCTGACGGGTTGCACGACGTTGTGACGATGTCGGCGGTTTGATCCCATTCACCAACAACATTGTTCTGCTCGTCCAAGGCTGATATGGTAAACCCTCGAACTGGCGGTCCTCCGGGAACTGAGAGTATAGCAACTGAAATAATAGTGAAAGATCACATTAATTTCTGTTTAATAAAGAAGGATAGATAATATCACTGTGGGGATAATCAATTGTTATTTCAATAATAAATAGTTAATGTTTAATATCAGTGTTCTTTTATAAATATACAGACTCTTTCACATCACAGAAAAAGAGGCGTTATAACATTGTGTTGTTTTGTTGTGGGTGCTGATTTTATATGACTTCTGAATATATAAATTATTATGTTTTTGTTGAAAAATTGTATGGCTGAAACATAGACTTTCACTTGTTTTAGTTAAAGTTTATAATATTATTGATATGTGTAGTAACTCAGCGACAGTAATTCCATGATGCTGCCACGTACCCTTCATATCTGTGTGTGTTGTCCAGGGCGGCTAACAGTAATCAATAATGTTAACTAATTTTATATATATTTAAATAAATTTATAACTAGTGACAGTTCCCAATGCAAGGCTAAGTAACGTGGTTTTGAAAAAAAGATAAATAACATTAGCACGCGAGTAAACCGTTTAATGGTTTTGTAATCAAATGTTAGTAAAGCAGTATAACTCCCAAGTACTGATACAGAATATTTTCAAAATAATAATAATAATAGTAATAATAATAATAATAATAATAATAATAATAATAATAATAATAATAATAATAATAATAATAATAATAATAATAATAAAATACATGTAACAGTTACAACTGACTTCAGGAAAACTGTCGCGGGACACTGGCTTGGGCCACGTTTTAGATATGAGAACTTGCTGTTTAATTTTTGTTTGAGAAAATATATTGTCGCGCTATATTTTGTTAGTTGGTCGTTGAAAGACATGTAAAGTATACTGAAAATAAACAGAACACAAGAATTTTATAAAATTGACGGTTTTAACATGACCACATTATGTTTCACTGCTGCCATATGTCAAGGTTACTGCCCGGAGTAATTGCTTTTTTTTTTCGTAAATACATTATCTCCGAATCTGACCACTGAAACGTGACTGTTTTACAAAACTGTCATTTCATCATGACGTGTTCCAAATTCGAATATCTTTTTCTTACAATTTTCAGGCTGAACAACAACAGCCTGTTGTCATGGAAATTCCAGGTCACAATCCCTCCAGGTCAACTCCGCCTATGAAAACTATACTTTGTTGTTCTCGAGCTTTTGACCGAATAGTCGTGAGAAAATTTTTCGCCAACTATGAGATTAAATTGTAAAGTTTTAAAATAAAGATAATATAATATCACATCTTTATATTTCATATTAATTACAATAAAAAATAGTTTCACAAATCAGCATAAAATAGCAATTTCGGGTTTATACTTTTAACACGTTCCATGGTTATCAAGGTCCGATTTTATTTATTAAAACAATGGTATGAGTTTTTGTGACACAAAGGAGATGAATTAAAGAAAACAAATAAAACATTCTTTGGCAGCATAATGTGAGTAGTCCTTTATATAAATATAACGCTGTGTAAACTTAGACTGATTTTATTCTTTTAATCGCGCTGTCCCGAGTCTGTCAAAAACAAATATAAACTGTGTTGTTCTGGTTCTACGATTTTGTCTTACACAAAGTACATGTAACCTCAATGCACTTATCGCTGTCGGTGAATTTCGTGCTGAACACGAATTAAAACACAGCGCTGATAGGGTTGAACTTTAATATAAAGGAATAGTAAGGAATATTACAGTTTAGGCCAAAATGTCATCGGCGAAAACATAAATGTGTAAGATGTCAATGGTAAAAATGTCACCTAATGAAATGGTATCAACGTCTAAATTTTATATTTCTGAAAATAATTAATATAAATTAATTGTAATAACTTTTCTTTGACCAGTTAATGTCATATTTATCTATTTAGATAAAAATCACACACACGCACACGCACGCACGCACACACACACAAAAAACGTGTTACATTTGTCTCATCTTAAGAAATGTCTACCTGGACAACTTATTATTAACAATCTGTATTAATGGTATAATGAGTAAAAACTAAAAACCCCACAAAACTAACAACTTTTTCCTTGGAAGTTATATAAAAAGATTTAATCTAGAACGGCATGAAGGCATATAAAATATTCTAATATATTTAGTATATGTGTTCAAACCGTTCTAGATGATATATGCTTATGCCGATTCTATAATATATAATTATCAGTTTGAATAAAATAAATAATTAAAAAACAAACAATATGTTGGGAAAAGAAAACAAATAAAGGAAATAGTAAAGTATGTCCTGCTCTTTACGTAGAACAGCTGTGAGGTGCGCTGTAGCAGCTAGAGCGAAGACAGCAGATTTTTAGCCTGGAAATGATACAATAGCAAGGAGGCTAATCTGTTGTCACTGAACTGTGGACTCGGCCTGGCAAAACAACGAGTTTTCGCCCAGTTTAACCTATACCTACTTTCAGTTGCAATTACTTTTTAAACCATGTATTCTCACCATTCAGAAACAATAACTCCAGTTTAACTCAATAATACAAACTGAAAAATCATCACATGTTTTATCTGTTTTATAATTTAAAAAATGATGAACTTATTTATGTCAGTAAAAAATAATAATACATAGTCTTTATTTATTAAAAAAAAATTTACAAAAAAAGAAAAAAAAAAAAAATTAAGAAATAACTAAATAATAATAATAATAATAATAACAAGAAGAAGAAGAAAAAAGAAAAAAAAGAAGAAAAAAAGACACGTAGACAAAAATGATTATTAATGACGATGTATTACTGAGCGCACGTATTCCCGAGTGACACACAGACAGTGCAGTAATGTGAATCCTCTGATAAACTCAGAACTACTGCGTCACGTCAGTGATATATTTCCATCATGTTTCCAGTTAAAAAGTTTATTTAAATTTTTTTTTTTTTTTTTTTTAAAACGACAAACAAAAATAAAACTCAAACACAAACCTCTCAGAAACAAGCAGGCTTGTTTTATGCGCATGCACAGATCCAAGGATACACGCACGTACACACACACATACATAAAAAGAATACTATATACAATGATAAACATGGTAAACATGCACACATACGACGTTGTTTCACTGCAGTCTTTATCTGGTATAAGAGTAGTTATTTGCCATTCCGTTTTTACTATCAGATAACCAGCTTAAAATAAATAGAAAAACGCGGACATGTAACTCACGTAGTTTCTCTACAGTGAGTGTCTGTGTTGTGAGAGATACGAAGTATTTCAAGTCAGATATCGCACTTTTCTATAATCAGCACTTTGTCTTTGCACTGATACGTTCACGTTAAAGTTAATACCAGTTATAATATAGACGTCAAAAGTAGTTTCGATAAACTGAAACCTGTAACGGAAACTTTAATATGATTTTCATTTTTTTTTAGGAAAAAAAGACAAAGAAAAAAAACCTTAATATTTGACGTGTCATTTTCACAGTTTTTAACTCGTTTAAATATAACAAGTTATATGTTTTATTAGTTGGCTGTTTTGAAAAAATCAGTATATTCAAATAAGTGAATCCCACCTGTCTAGTTAACTGGTCTATGCTAGAACAAGAACAGAACAAACCTGTCTATATGTGTGCACGGAAGCTGCCAGTTCCTTCATATCACGCTGAAGTTACGACAAATCTGCCATTATTGATTTAGACTTATTCATAAAAAAATTGTGCAATACCAAATGAAGATGTAAAAGAAATACAAATTCAGCCTACATAAGTATTTCCATTATGTAGGCATTTACTTTTAATTATTTGCATATATTGTCAGGCAATTTATTTACTTATATAATTATTAATGCATAATAATATTTATTTAATATTTGTCGTTGATTATTTTTCTCTATTTTATATATAATCTCAAGATTATATACATATAAAAATCAGTACTTTAATAAAATTATCTATTGTTAGTAAATGCAAAAGAAATGTGTCTACTAAAACAATTTCGTACAACAGAAAATACAGTCAGAAACCAACGATTTGAGGATTAGTTAACGAAAATTTTAAATTTTTACAAACTCACCTGTAGTAAGTAAGAATACAAGGGTATTGCAAAGACGAGATTATCTATCTATCTACCTTTCTATCTATCTCTCTATCTATTTTTTTCTAACTTTAAAGTTAAAAACAAATAAAAACTTAAGAAAAAGTAATTTGTTAGATAAAGAGAAATGTCGAAATATATGTGTGTGCGTGTGTGTGTGTGTGTGAATAATTTCTCAAACTGGAACACCGAAATCATTACTTTTATTGTCAGTAAAATGTTTAGCAGTATGCAGAATCAGGGAAACTTAATTTGATTACACATTTTACTGCAATCTCGCTTTCGATATTTGAATATTGATCAAGGAGAAGTTTATCAAATTTTTGATGAAAGAAATCTTTCTGGAAACCTCAGCAAAGTCATCGATCATTGCAAAAATCTTGAGCAAATTCTTAGTTATAGATCTGCTTATTAACTACTATTATGCTCAACTTCAACAAATGTTATGGTTGCTGTCGATGAGTCTCTGGTTGCGAAAAATTGCAAACGCAATGCTGACGCAAAGCCTGGGCTTCAGAGGATTGATAATGACAAGTCAGATCAGGTCACGTGACATCAACGGCGCTTTCTGATTGGCTTAGACCGGTATTGACAAACACTGGCGTTTGGTAATTTTCAGCTAATTAGTTAATTAATTAATTAAAATTCATGAGTATCAACAATTTGCTTAAAAATACAGTACAGCTTTAGAACTCTGTGAGAGTGTTTATGTTGCAAAAACAACAGAAACGAATAATAGTTTCTCAGTAGATTATGAAGGGAAAATACTCGCAAATTTTATTTTGATAAAAATTCGTAACTTTTTCGTATCTTTTGCTATCAAACAGATATTAGTGTCGTTTTAATATGCATATTTTGCTCTTTCGATAATATTTAGTAAAAACAAATTGAAACTTTTGTCACATACGCACCGAATAACAGCTGAGATTACTGGAAATTAATAATTCTTTAAAAGAAGCAATGCATCAAAATCATTGTTTCCAACAGTTTTGCTATCGCCTAGAACTCTTACTATTAAAAACATAAAAATAAAAATGAAAATAAAAAATTACGTGTTAATACAAACCTTAAAATTAACGTACCTTGAATTGGTTTATCCCAGTACGTGCCTGCACTCACACGTAACTGATAAGGTGCACGTGTGGGCATGGGTTGACAGGCGACAGGTGTGCCCCCTCCCCCACACAAATGGATGGGCATTCGTGTTCGGGCCGGCCTGTCACAGTAAAAACCTCTAAACTGCGAGAAAATTAATTGGCCTTGTGGAAAAGCGATGATTGGGTAAAAGAAAACCAAAATCGCAAGTAACAGCTGTACAAGTATGCAGTCCATATTTTCTTTGAATTTTGTTCCCGAGAAACTCTATTTTCACACCTCGGTGGAAGCGGGAGGCAGCAACCGGCTAACCGATCATGAATTATTAAAAAGAAACCTATCACCGGAAATCGGCTGGTGACCCACTTCCGGGTGCAGATAAATGATTTAATTTTGCTTTTGCTTTGATAGGTTTTAATTGATTGATTAGTGAAATTTAAGTCATTTGGCAGTCTTACTTAAGATATGTCATTACACAGAAATAAAATAAACATATTTTAAACACAAAATTAGAATACCTGCGGCTGGTAAAATTCTTGCAGAAATCTGTTGCGCAATTTCGCAATTTCTCACGTATTTTACAAATTATATATATATAATTTGAATTTACAATATAAATAAAATAAAAATAAAACATCAGGAATAAAATCGAATACCAATAAAAATGAAAACAGTAAAACTAAATAAAATAAAACAAATGTTTATTTCTTATTTCGCGTAGTATACTTGAAACTGAAGACATGGAAATAATAATAATAATAGTAATAATAATAATATATTTTCTTTTTCTTCTTCTTATTATTTTATATATATATATTTTAGTGTTCATTGCTTTATTAATATCAGCTTATGAGTATTAAAACAGAATCCTCTGTGTTAACGATCTTACGAGTTATACCCTATAGAGAACATCAAAAGAAAAAACGAAACCGACTGACCTAGGAACCTATCTAGTTACTGAAAAACGAATATAAAGTTAGTACTTTGAATTTGTTAATACTGTTTTCACATATTAATCTTTAGGATTTATGAGATTTAATACAATTTGATTTTACTACAGTTTACCAGGGATTTTTTGTTTGTTCGTATTCTATTGTGCATTTGCATATGTTTATTTATTTATTTATATATATTTTTTTTTTTTTTTTTTTTTTTTTTTATAATTTAGAACAATTACTATAAACAAAGAGAAAACTGACACGCAGATACACACACACACACACACACACACACAGACACAATTTATGTCTACGTGCTGATCAGCAGCAGCAAAACGATGACTCAGTAAATTTGTTATTTTCCCCCTTGTTGCAGCTAGCCGCAGGCGATGACGTCACCTGTTTCGTGCGTGCTGAAAACGACCTCTAGCTTGGTGGCAACCTCGACCGCTAATCTCCTTTTACTAACGTGTTGTTACCGTGACCCAGGACAAACTTACTAAATGTCGTGCCAATATAAACAACTCGGATTTGAAAACGTGAAATTATACAACCGCAATAACTCCCCACCAACCCCCCCCCCAAAACCACCACCACCACCACCAACAACAACAAACAAACAAAAACCCGACAAAAAAACAACAACAAAATTCTGTTAGTCACATACTTTATACAGCATTCCACGTTAAACCTCCCTAGCAAAGCATCTATGTGTCTGACCAAGCACCTGATCAAACTTCACACAAAGGAAAAATTATACCAACATGAATTGAATTAATAAAAGTTTATTTGTTTTACAAAAATAAAATTTAAACGTTTAAATCACAATATTCAGTTTAGTTTTTTCGTTTTCAAAAGAAATACAAGGAATGTTTTTTTAAGTAACACAGTTTTTAACACTCGTGACAAACATATTCTGTTTCATCAGGAAACCGGTCAGTGGAACTAAGGTTTATAAAACTTTTTTAAAATTCAAAATTTATAATTAGATTAATTTGACTTTTGTATAAATTATTTATTTATTTATTTACTTATTTATTTATTTTTTGTTACCTTTATTGCTTCTATTAGAAAGAAAGGAAAAAAAAAAAAAAAATAAATAAATAAGTAAGTAAGTAAGTAAGTAAATAAATAAATAAATAAATAAAAATATTAATGATAAACAATAAAATATGTTCTCTGAAAAATATTATTGTTAGTTATTTTTCGGCTAACACATTAAATACTGTGTTAAAGTGATTTAGCGACCCTTGTCTAAATTACATTCATTTTTTTTTTTTTTTTTTTTATTTTTGCTAGATGTGGTATTTGCCCTGCCACACTGCTGTTTCAGGGGCGTTCACCAGCCTGTCACAGTGCGGCTAGAAGACAGGGTGTGCTTGTAAAATCAGTGCAGCAGAGTCGGTGTACCGGGCTGAGGTTTTTTGTCTCCAGTCTTTTCTGTAGCATCTTTATCCTAAATACAAAAAAGAAAAAAAATTTACTGCTCATAACTTTCTTTTTAAAAAACAATAGCAACATAGGATGGTAAGAAGAAACTTAATAAAGTAATATTTGAAGGTAATCCAGACATAATCTCTTAATTTCTTTACACATACACACATACACAATGCACACACGCACACACACACACACAAACATATATATAAAGGTATGTGTGTGGTACATATATGTATATGTATATAAATGTATATCATATTATGTGTTTATGTATGTATGTATGTATGTATGTATAAATGTGTGTGTGTGTGTGTGTATATATATATATATATATATATATTTGTATTATCACAAAATATCCTGTTTGACCTGTCTACAATTGAAGTGAGAGAAGTGTGTTGTAAATAAAGTGTGTAGATGTGAGACTGCTGTCACATGAAGCTTATCACAGGTGTGGTCACTTTTTATGAGATGTAATAAAACTGTCAAAGCTTCCTTCAGTAGCTTATGATTATCTTACTTGTTATTATTATTATTTTGTATGTGTGTGTTTCATGTATGTGTGTAAATGCGTGCGTGCGTTTGTGTGTTTGTGGGTGTGCTTCTACCTCTATAAATTTATAACAGTGACACTTTTCAAGAAAACAGATTCCAATTCCGCTTGGACAGTGCTGACCACAGTGGATGTTTTTACACACGATGCTTGTGGTGTAGATGCAGCTGCAGTAGCCGCCGTAGCAGAGCGGAATTCCTCCGTTCATGCAGCTGCAGTGGTCATTTTTCGTACACTCCTTACCAAATGGATGATCTGCTTAGTAGAAAATATGAAAACATTTATTTATAATTTCTGTTTCTTGTATCTTGTGCGATATTTTATATTTTATTTATTTATTTATTTATTTATTTATTTTTCTTCTTATTAGAATTAGTATTAGTATTACTGCTACTGCTGCTACTACTAATATTATTATTAGTAGTGGTATTGGTATTACTATTATTACTATACTACTACTATTACTACTACTGCTGCTACTTCTGCTGCTACTGCTACTTCTGCTACTACTACTACTATTACTATTACTATTATTATTATTATTATTATTATTATTATTATTATTATTATTATTATTATTATTATTATTATTATGTGATAATTATGACTTCGTACCATCAACAGGCTGAACTGTTGTTTGAAACGAATCTGAAAAAAATAAAATAAAATAAAATAAAATAAAATAAAATAAATAAAAATAAAATAATATTTGTATGTTTTTTTATAATAGTGTTTGATGACATCTCGTTTTAATAAAAATAGTAGGCATCATCTCTCTTTTCCATTCTTAGAGATGTTTTTTCAATACATCTTTAATACGGGCACATTAAACAGAATTTATTTTTATTTTATTTATATTATGAAATAATCAGTCATTCGCAACTTTTATCAAAGAAGATAATTCTTTGATTTCAATTGACAATGAGAGTTGCGATACAACAGAAAATACACTCAGATTTGAGGATTAGTTAACGAAAATTTTTAATTTATATAAACTCACCTGTAGAAAGTAAGAATACAAGGGTTAACACATACATGTATTCTTTGGGAGTACCCATATTTCACACTGTAAAATATTTAAATAAACAAATAATATATATATATGTATAAATTATTAAAACAAATTTCTATGATTATATATTATCGATTTCTCTATTCAATATTTAGTATTTGTAACAAATTTAACTTACCAAAACTTGAAAGTGTTTGGGTTCAAACTGTAAAAGTGATTTTATTATATGCTAAACCTCGCCTTTATTTGAACAGCCATCTAGGTAATAAAAGCAACAAGACGAAAGAAATATGATTTGTTATCATTCAAATTTACCGGATGTTACAACCTACAAACAGAAATTAAAATATAAGCCTTTGAAGAAAGTTAATAAAAATAAAACATAAATAAATAAATAACCTTTGAGTAACTGATGTAAATATTTAATGATAAAAGTAAAAAAATGGCAAAAAAGGCATAAATACAAATGAACTGAATAGTGTACATGTTGTGTAGATTAGTGTGGATGTAGTGTAGATGTAGAGTAGATTAGCGTAGATGTAGTGTAGATTAGCGTAGATGTAGTGTAGATGTAGTGTAGATGTAGTGTAGATGTAGTGTAGTGTTTATCTTCTGACAAATAATAAACAAATGAGTGAAACGTGCTCAGACTTATACATGACTGGGCCTTAAAAAACAACACCAACAAAATGAAAACAAAATATTTTATTTAAGGTAGTTATTATGGAAATAGTATAATTACCAACGATTTTCCAGCACAAATTTATAAATTAATTAACTACCGAGATTGATGGCATGTTATTTCAGTTTTATAGCTCTGTAATTAAACATAAGTAACATGATGTAAATGTGCAAATAAATTAACATTAATTGGCCCGGAGCAGCACGTGTAAGTAATAAATAAATGTTTCTGTCGATGACATCCCACTCGCTGTGTTATGTAAATATTCTGAAAAAAAATCTGTCAGATGTGCTGGTACGGACTTTTCTTTACAAACAAACGCGGTTCGATACACTAAAAGGGAGCTATAAATTTCAGTTCCTCTTCATTTATTTAAGAAAGAGCATAGAAGTCATTCAAAGATTAAGCATTAATAAATCACTTTGTCATTGCTGAACTATTTTTCTTAGTAAGTCAGCCATATATTGAAAATATTAAATAAATTTTACAAATAATTAAATACCAGATGTAGAGATAAAGACAGAACAATATAATGTTAATAACAAAGCATGGAGCAAAACAGACTTAGCAATGAATACTTTGAATATTTCATAATGCAATTGCCATAATTATAATTTAAATTTCGATACAATTAATATATATATAGTTTGATTATGATACGTCTTGATAGCGAATATGAGATCATTGTGGTTTCTAATACATTTTATAAGCGGTTCACCAAATGCTATATCATCTATATATGTATGTATTTGTGTGTGTGTGTGTGTGTGTGTGTGTGTGTTGTCTGTGTATTTGTTTGTTTGTTTGTTTGTGTGTGTGTGTGTCTGTATTTCGACTTGGGAAAACTAAATACTTTGATTAACATTAACGCGATAAATGTATGTATGTATTTGAAATCTATTAAATCTGTCGGAAATGAATTTCAAGCCAAGAACGTCACTGAAATGCGTTTGTTGCTATGACGATACAAGTGAAACTGCGGAGTTTGTGACACGTTTCCTAACACATCACAGTATGAAACTTACTCAAATGTACGCACACAAGCAGGTGTGGATTAAAGAACGCACCTCAAGTTGGTGAGAACAAGTCCTAACCAATGACTCACATGTAGAAGATTTTATAACTTTATTATTTTTAGTCCATATTTAGTCAAAAAATAGTTTGAAAAATAAATAATAATAAAGTAGAAGAAAAATAAATTTAATAAGATCTACATAATAGCTAGCGCGGAATATTATTATTATTGTAAATTTAGTCCATATTTGGTTAAGATTTAGTGTGAATAAAAAAAAATAAAAAATAAAAAATAAATAAAGTCGAAGAAAAATAAAGTTAATATGAGTACACACACAGAGACACACAGGCACACACGCATACACACATACACACATACACACACACATATACACAGATATACACATGACGGTTTACAAAGTCACAGTGTAGTTCATATACAATATGAAAAATATAATTAACGTTCTATAGATTTTTCAGAGTTATTTTCTTACTTTCTGTATGACAAAACAAAGCTGCTAAAACAGTTACTGTAGATTTTCAGACTAGAGTGTTCTTTGCTACTGCCACTGAAATATTTCTGTTAAAGTTATTAAAATCAGTAATAATCCCAACAAACGAATTTTATTTTTATTTTTAATAATTTAATTGCAATAGAAATTAATATTTTTCTTAGAAATTTATATATATATATTTGTGTGTTTATGCACAGAACCTCAGTGAATATGTACGTGTGTGTATATATATATATATATATATATATATATATATATATATATATATATATATATATATATATATATATAGAGAGAGAGAGAGAGAGAGAGAGAAGAGAAAGAAAATTTAAATGAAAGAAGAAAACAAAATGTATTATTCCAACAAGAAGTAGAATTTGTATGTTAAACAGTTTTGTGATTATTTATTCGACAGGTTCTGATTCTATCATTTGAATTCTGGTCTCTGAAATGAAAACCGAATTTCATGATACGTGTACAATCACCAAATTTGTTTAATTAATCCATCTTGATTGTGACATTAAACACTCTATTGTGTCAAAGTTTAATCAGTTTGGTTCCGAATAGTATTCAGTTGACTGCTTTGTGTACCGCGGTATACCGTAAACAAATAATGGTAATTGTCGTTGAATAACACATTTTACACACTGCCCTTTTTTAATTAATCTGTCAGAAACTAGATTGTCAGTTTAAGCGCGGCAGAGTTGTCTCACCCTGAAACCTCGTTAGACTGTCTTCTTGCACACGAATGTAGCAGACTTTAGTGAATGATAAACACACAGAGGCGGTGAGAGGTTGCGTTTAATTAATTATTAGGCAGAGGCAGACAATGAAACACCTAAAAGGCGATTTATTAATCAGGTTTTGTCATTACTATTGTTACCACTGTTTCTGTTAGTATTATTCAATTTATTATTATTATTATGTATGTATGTATGTATGTATGTATGTATGTATGTATGTATGTATGTATGTATGTATGTATGTATGTATGTACGTACGTATGTATGTTTGGCTATGAAAACAAAATAGTTCTTAAACAAAAAAAGAACTGAACCTGCATAAAACAAGTAATTTATCGAAGTAAAAATAGTTCCGGCCCTAAAACATACTTTTTTTGGACATCATATAGTGAAGCAGAACACAAACCAACAGATACATGTATACATACAGACATATACATATACATATACATAAATAAATAAATATGCTGGTTCGGTTCTTTTGTTATTTAAGAATTATTTTGTTATGATAGCTAGTTTTTGTAAGCGAAAACGAAACGAATAGCATGACTTTAGTAATCTCGGGAGCGGTAAGTTGAGAAATAAAACAGTTAATTTCATGTAGTCTTTTATTATTTAGAACAAATAAATAATTGGTTAGAGTCTCATGATATGAACTTTATCTTGCTCAGTCTCAGCAGACTTGCTGTTCTGTCCCATAATAAACAAGCTAAGTGACATCCTCAACATTCATTTGATCAGAGTTGTCGCCAGTGTCAGCAACATAACAGTGTTATCTTACAGAGCCACATAGATAATACACGTAGTTAATATACGTAGTTAATACACGTAGTTAGTACACCTAGTTAATACACGTGGTTAATACACGTAGTTAGTACACGTAGTTAATACACGTAGTTAATACACGTGGTTAATACACAGTGTTTAACACGTAATGTAATATAGTACAGTGCAATGTAAATGTAATATATCCTCACTCCAAATAAAAAATATTTAAAAAAAAAAAAGTGTTGTATACTCACTCTCCTGACTTCATACTCAAATTGATTGTGACAGTGTAGACTTTTTTTTACTTCAGTAAACTGTTTTTAATCATTAATTTAAAAAAAAATTCTATACCTTTATATTTTTAATACAGTTTATTATAATATCTTTAAATAATTCATTTTGATTAGTAGTTAGTACACCTTGTTAATACACGTAGTTAATACACGTAGTTAGTACACGTAGTTAATACACGTAGTTAATACACATAGTTAGTACACGTAGTTAATACACGTAGTTAGTACACGTAGTTAATACACGTAGTTAATACACGTGGTTAATACACGTAGTTAATACACGTAGTTAATACACGTGGTTAATACACAGTGTTTAACACGTAATGTAATATAGTACAGTGCAATGTAAATGTAATATATCCTCACTCCAAATCAAAAATATTTAAAAAAAAAAAAGTGTTGTATACTCACTCTCCTGACTTCATACTCAAATTGATTGTGACAGTGTAGACTTTTTTTTACTTCAGTAAACTGTTTTTAATCATTAATTTAAAAAAAAAATTCTATACCTTTATATTTTTAATACAGTTTATTATAATATCTTTAAATAATTCATTTTGATTAGTAGTTAGTACACCTTGTTAATACACGTAGTTAATACACGTAGTTAGTACACGTAGTTAATACACGTAGTTAGTACACGTAGTTAATACACGTAGTTAATACACGTGGTTAATACACGTAGTTAATACACGTAGTTAATACACGTGGTTAATACACAGTGTTTAACACGTAATGTAATATAGTACAGTGCAATGTAAATGTAATATATCCTCACTCCAAATAAAAAATATTTAAAAAAAAAAAAAGTGTTGTATACTCACTCTCCTGACTTCATACTCAAATTGATTGTGACAGTGTAGACTTTTTTTACTTCAGTAAACTGTTTTTAATCATTAATTTAAAAAAAAAATTCTATACCTTTATATTTTTAATACAGTTTATTATAATATCTTTAAATAATTCATTTTGATTTTCATTTTTTTTTCTCATTATAAATAAAATAAAGTTAAATTAGCATTTTGACGTCTAATACGAACTTTCTCATGAACCTCATCATCATCATTAGTTTTATTATATAGTAGAACTAACAGAAGTATAATTTTAACAAAATATGTTAAAAATATATTTCTGGGCTCTCGATGAAAAAATTATTTTAAAGTATACCTTTAGTGAAATATTCAGCATTCTTACCACTTATGTTTTATTCTGTTTTAGTGATCTACTTTTTTAAAATAAGGAAGTATAAAAAAAAGAAAAAAGTTGAATTATTGTTTTAAATTTTTCTATAGTCGTGACGTCATCGGGTGCTCAGCTATTTCATCTTACAGCTAGTAATCAGCTTGATCTATATGCAATGACATACTGCTGTAAGAGTGTATAAAATTTAAATGTTTTGTAAAAGTTTTAATGACAAATCTGTCAACCTGAGACAATTCTAATGAGTGAGAAAACAAAAGTCGGGATCCAGGACGTAATAGTGTGAGAGAATGATTTTAAACGTACACGGTTTTTCTCTGGTGAAGTCCACATCAGTAATCTTAGGTAATCCATTCCATATGATTTAAATGGGAAAAAAAACTTCCGAATCATTTCATCATGAAGGAAAATTAAACAAATGATAATAAACTGCATAAATACAAGAGTTCAGTGGAAGGACACAGTATAGTGTGTCATTATGAAGAACGGAGAACCACCGAGAAACAGTAAAATACACTTTTAGGTGGAGGAACATCTTCGCTGTTATCAGAATCACCTGTACTACATGCAATTTTGATAATGACGAGTCACAAACTGGACGACAGAAATACCTTTAAGCCTTCAAAAAAATAATTCAAAACTTCACGCAAGACGTAACTAAATGTTTTAGTGAATTATTAGTTTTAACCTGTGAGACTCATGTTACTTGCCTGCTCTCTGACTCTCTCTGGACAATTAAACCTATTTATTTCTAATGTTAACCTTGAGTGGCCTGAGACATTACAGTTAACTGAAAGTAAATATATTATTAAATACAAAATCAGAAGATAAGAACCACAGCATGGTACTGATGATCAATGGTTGGAACCGGGGAAAAGTTAATAACACAACTTAATGAGAACCCAGACACACACTGCAAAGCGTTCAATATTCATTAACCCATGATAGGCAGATAATAAAAAGTAAGATAAAGAAATCATATTTCATTATTGCTAATGACAGTGAAATAAAGTATCTTCAGAACTGAGCATAGCACGTGTGTCTTGTGACTGCAGACAGACTGATTACACGAAACGAAGCTAATCGATGTACATCAGTGATGTGTGAGTCTCGTCTGACAGACTGGTGGGAGTACGTGGTGTCCGCCTATCACATACCCGCATCAGTCTCTCCAGTATGCTGATCAAATAGTTATAGGAATAACATTAACCGAGTACTGCTTTGGTGTCCATTCATTCTTGGTTTTTCATTGTGCTTGTTTTGTTAGATTGTGCTAGGGACTGCTTAATACGTTAGATGTATCTATCAAAAGTCATCATATAGTAGATATATGTTAAAAGAAAATAAATCGTTTAATATTTGCTTTGTTGTGTAAACATTTTAACCACAAAATTATATTAATACATTTTTATATTTATTAACTTTTTTTGTAAAGCATTTGTGAAGTGCTTTCAGTGAAACTTTTACATTCAGGTTACTGGAATGAAATCATTGATGTAAATATTCTCATTTACAAACACAATGATCAGCTGTGAAGAGATATTTGAAAATGCACGGAATCATTCCAAGGTGGCAGGAATTACCGCATCCATACAAATGTGGGAAGCCCTCCTCATCATTATTGGCACCGGCATCCTGGCTTCAACGACGGCGTGGCTGTTTGGCTTCATCAGAACTCATATCTACAGAGATAAGGTAAAACACTATGTTGTTATCATACATTATTATTTATTGTTGTGTTAAGTACATTAAATGCTGCTGTTGTATTTGCTTGGCTGTAATTTTAAATAATATTAAATATTAGTTTGTTTTTTATTCCTATTTCAAGGTGGTGAAACAAAAATAACATTAGAATTATAGATATAAATAAAAACACATTAGCTTAAGGCTTAACTGATTACTACCGGTGTCTAGTTAAATTTGCCTGTGTATGTTTTCTGCTGGATGTCCTATTGGCTAATTTTCATATTGCAGACATCATCATTATAATAACGAATGTCATCATTATAATAACGAATGGTATCATCTATAACAGTTAATAGAATATATGTAAAAAAAAACCTGGTTGTTAATACGAAACTGAGAACAATACTATCGTGTATACACGGATTCCAGGCTCTCCTAACACAACTTATGGTCACCTACACGGTATAGAGAGCATTAAAAATCAGACAAAAAACCCAAACCTCTCTTTGGATCAGTGGTAAAATTTTAGGTATGAAATTAGACAAACACACACATACAAACACACATACACAAACACACACATACACACACACACACACACACACAAATACACAAAAAACGTGAACACATACACGTATACAAAGAAACATACACACACACATACATACACAAACGCAAATATGCACACAAATACGCACGCACATACAAACACATACACACAAATACGCACATACACAAACACATACACACATATACGCACACAAATACACATACACAAACACAGATACAGAGATCTTATGTGACACTACATGTACTTGCCACATATGAAAATAACTCGGTAGATAAAAATAAATGGAGTAACTTTTTTTTTTTTTTTTTTTCAGTTTTCTAAACATTAAGCGCTTTCTTTTTGCCTTCCAGTTGTTGAGAATTCTTGAGTATGAAAAACATAATATGTTTTTACTATCGCTCATGTGTGTAATTAATTTCTAGTTTTTTCTTCAGTTATTATAATCGGTGTCTGAAATAAGCGTCATTATATTCCAATCAATGTT
Organism: Chrysomallon squamiferum; assembly: GCA_012295275.1. NCBI lineage: Eukaryota > Metazoa > Mollusca > Gastropoda > Neomphalida > Peltospiridae > Chrysomallon > Chrysomallon squamiferum. The sequence goes on from CM022674.1 coordinate 9,063,123, forward strand.
TCTATGACGAAGGCTAATTGATTTTTGCTAATTTTCAGAAGAGTGGTATTTCAAAAATTACTTTTTATCTCAAAACATTTACAGTTCATTTTAAAAATGTAGATCGTAAAACTGATCACTCTGTGATGGCTACGAAGCTAGACCAGTTGAGAAAAGTGGAGCAGAGCGGGTGGAGAAGATGTTTATCTAAACATTTCATTACATCTTCACTTACCTCTTTATACATTACGTTATTCCCGTCTTAACACTTTTTGCAATCTATTAATGGGTTATTTATGTTATAAAATACCAGTGCTCCGTAACTTCAGCACATCCATTAAGTTAGCTAATTATTCACATTGCAGACAGATTCCTTAATTTAAATCTCTTTGTTGTATTTACAGTATGAACATCTTACCAAAAAATGTCATGCATTTATCTTTTTGATTAGTTACTTTGTACTACATGCAAATATCGCAATATTTTTTTCTTTTATCTTAGTTTTCTGTTATACATTTTGCTATACACTGATCAGTTCTATCAAGTTTCGCTCGTTACGCAGATATAGTGTCTCCTAATTTCTTAATCTAATATATTACAAGCATTATCTATAGTTCACTTAATTTATGTTATATATTTTACAAATTATGTTTTATATCTTAATTACTCGATTCCAGACAAATCAAAAACCACCTAGCTTATAGATCCAGCTGAACTTTGTACTGCAGAAATAGCGAATGTAGTAACATCGAATGATTTTTAACAGAACAAGGAAGTGCTTAATATCACTTTTATTTCCATTTGGTTCCTCACTGACAAGAGATTAAACATATTTTAAAAGAAGACGACTAACATTTTTAAGGTTCTTAACAGCTACACATACAAATCATTCAGTATTTGAATATAGAAAATTTTATCTACATAAAAAATAAGGAAATATACATGTGTGTGTGTGTGTGTGTGCGTGCGTGCGTGCGTTTTGTGTTGTTAGTATTTATTTAAATTTTATGCAAGTAAAAACAGCATTCTTTTTATATATTTGGATACACTGTTCAAATGCGTTGTTTTTTTAAGAGAAAAATTGAAATACACTGTTAATTTTGTTTTAGCTACACGGTGGTCTATGGTATAACTTGTGGTAATACTGTATGAACACAAGGGTAATGTAATATGGTCATACTATTTGTTATACTGCAGTGTTCAGTGATTAGTAAGAGAATAGAGCCAATTATACAAGATCCAAGTTATTTTACTTCAGCAGTATTTCTTTCTCAATGTAAAACAGTTTTCTCTATTGACAAAATGAATCGCCACTCATTGAAACAAAATATCAAAATAACATATCACGTGAACGCATTTGAGGATTTAGACTGAAAAAAGAAATTTGTCATTACAAGATCGAACTAATACTTAATATATTTACTTTGCGTCTGATGCTTAGAAATGTAAAACACCTCACGGCAAGATATATTTAAAAACAGAAGAAAACAAAATCAACAGTCATATTTAGCAATAACCTAAATAAAATGTTTATCCCCCCCTTGATGCGAATTCCAGACATTAATATAAGTAAAAAAACACCAATAAATAAATAAAAATAAAAGAAGCGCCAAACAAACAATGACACAAAAGAACAAAAGAAAAATAGAAAAATTTAATGAATAATAATAATAATAATAATAATAATAATAATAATAATAATAATAATAATAATAATAATAATCATATCGCAAAAACCAAAAAGCAGACAAAAATAAATGAATAAATAATTAAATAATAACAAGGAATCGAATAAATTACACTTTATTATGGGAGTATTACAGTGCTTAACGCTGAAATTTTCAAAATTAATTTTCATGTTATCTTACCATTATTGTTTTCGATTCTAAATATTATCTGAAATTAAACTGTTACACACACACACACACACACACACACACACACACACACAAGAAACTAAATATATGAACTGTGTGAACAACGTGAAAATTTAAGCCACACACAAATCTACAAAAACACACTTTTCTCAGCATATTTATGGAAAAGATAATGATATTTAATTGGAAAAAAATAATAATAATAAATAATAACAGAAAATGAAATAATGAAAAGCACAAAACAAAACAATCTGATATGAAACTCATTTTTTTGGTTTAAATTAAATATTTCTAATTTGTAAATCGTCATTTCTTTTTATTTTGAAAAGAGCAAAAAATCATTTGGTACAAATTTGTTTTATATTAGTGTAGTTAATTTTCTTCTTGTTGTTGGGGTTCTTTGTTGTTTCTTTTTCTTTTTTTTATTTCATCACTGAACTTTTTTTTAAAATATTTATTTCAGTTCACTGATCTTAAAATTATTGATTATATCTTTTTTATTTCATTTTTTTAACAACAAAATTGTCTTAGTATTACCATTACAATATTAGATTCTATAATTTGGTGTATAAAAGTATATATATGTATTCTGTGTGCGTGTCTGTATGCATGTATGTCTGTGTATCAGTGTGTATGTACAAAATGTATGAATGCATGCACGTACACAAAACTCTTCTAGTTACTCATGTTATTTTTTGTACAAATTTTATTCAGAATTTATTATAAGATTATTATTATTATTATTATTATTATTATTATTATTATTATTTATATATAAAAGAATTATGTTTCACTTTCTTACTGTATATGATATATTTTCTTTTTCTGAAACATATATTTTAATAAAAAATATGATGATCAACGATATCTTTTTCAAAGACATCGACGTATAACTTCTGTTTAGTGTCTTTATTAATTACTTTTTGTTATTATGTCTGGTTGAAATGTATTTTATTATATATTTTGTTCGAAATAAATATAATATTAAATCCTATATTTACTATTATTTTTAGTTATAGTTATTTTATTTCATTATGTTTATTTCAAATATTTTAAATAAGAATGAATATCATACGTACAAAGAAAAAATAATAAACAAAACAAATATTTTCACAACACGTATTTCGAAATAACTCAAAACAAAAAAGTCACTCAAAAAAAAAAAATAATAACAATAATAAAAAAATAGAAAAGAAAAACCTTTAATCCGTTTTTTAAATGGAGCTTCAAATATCTTTATCTCTGAAATATTTCTTAAACATAATAATAATTAAACAGTTAAAATACAAGAATGCTGCATCACTGAAAATATAAAAAGGAAAATTTATCATATGTCATTTTGTACTGAAATTGTTGTTTTTGTCCACAGAACACTCTGGATACGTCGTTTGATGCAGGAGGGAAGGTGAACGTTGGACTAACAGCTACGACGATCGTGTCTCAGTGGACGTGGGCAGCAACGTTACTGCAGTCGTCCACAGTAGCCAGTAAGGTAGGCAGCAGTACAATTAATGACACTTTAATTTACCGCAAATTAATTAATGTATTTTATATTTTTATCTAATCACTTTCCCTGAGCAATTAACAGTAGCGTCCTCAGCAGATAAAAATAACTGTACAAAAAAAAAAAAAAAAAAAAAAAAAAAAAATAAATAAAAAAAAAAAAATAATAATAATAATAAATCCATTTTAACCTTTTAGGACTATTTCCCAAATGAGAAGAAATCCGACAAATACGTGGTTCATATATAAGTAACAAAGCAACATTAAAAATACCTATTAGTTGTTCAATTTCTGTATGGAACTTACAACTTATTACAAAACTTTAATAATGTATTCTAACACTTAATGATGTAAAAAGAAATATTTTCTCTCGTCCTCTCACTTTTCTTTTTCCATCAGTAAGTACATTATTCATAGAAGCAGATTACTGAATTTTATCTGTATGTAAAAATTCACTTGTTAATGAAGTAAAAAGAGCGACCTCGATTTTTTAAGTCAGTAAGAATTAGTGCATACATTTTATATTTTTACAGATATAACTTAATATTGAGATAATCTGTTTTATTACACTAAAAACACCACCCACCCCGACCCATACATCCACAAACAAACCCACACCCACACATACGCGCCAACCACCAGCACCAACCAGAGTAGAGGAACACATTCTATTGATGTGCAAATTCATCTTGAAGGTGTGTATATGTGTATGTTTGCATTTGTATGTGCTGAAGATTTATTATAAAAACTTTCTAACTTTCTGTGTGAAAGCTGCATTGTCTATGACGCAAGTAACATTCTGTTGATTATGAAATTTTGGAGAATAAATGTTATATCTGTCAAATTTAAAAGAGAAAACTGTTAATTCAGTTACAATTTAATATACAATAAAGTAAATAATAATGGTGTAAAAACAAATTGAATTATCTATCCACCAAACATCAAAATATAATAAAACATAGAAAGTATAAAAATTTTAAAACAAATACAAATTGAGATATACAGAGAAAGACATAAAGCTACATGGATACCGAAACTGAGAGAGACGTGTAAAGCAGAAAGATGTCTTAGTTTTTAACTCCACTCTATCCATTGCCTTGCAGAAGCGTCGTTCAGTTTACTGAACAGTCAAAACATTAAGAAAATCAAGCCAAAACGAACAGTGTAAATTATTTAAATAACTCTACATGTTTCATGCGAAAATCACATCATCTAAATAAATAGCTGATGAATGAATTTTATTTATGTCAAAGATTATAAAGCTGGAATTGCTAAGGAAAGAAACGACATAGTGGATATATGAAATGATTAACCTACTCAGAGTTGTAAAAGTAAACTTATTGTCTTATATCTGTAAAGACAGGCAGATGTGCGTCTGATCTAAATATTAAAATAAACGTCATGAAAACGGAAATAATGTCGAGCTAAACTACCGGCCGCTTGAAACTGCGCACGTGGTGAAAAAATTCTGAAAGTCTACTTTAATCATAAAACGTTTTACTGTTAGTAATCTGTAATTAAAAACTTGTTGCTTCTGTAAAGAAAAAATAACTTACTATTCACAGACACCTGAGTTGTTCAACAAAGAAACAAACAATACAAAAATATGATATTAAATAATTCCCGAAACTTTAAAACAGAATATTTATAAAAGAGATTTTACCATACACACACAGACACACACACTTACATATGCACGAAAAGACTACACGCAAACAAAGCCTCACTCTCCAGCCTGTTGTATAATTAAGGATTTTTAAAGACATTAGAACAAAATCGTTTGTTAATTTTAGTGCCATTGATTTTCAACTGTTTTATACTCGTGTTCTCGTTTTAGTTAATCTAATTATTTACGTAAAAAGTTAATACATTTGTCAGATGTTAAGTCTAAAAGGTATTCATAAGCTAATTTTTATTCAATATTCCACAAACTGAAAAATCTAATTTTACCTCAGTTAGACGTACTTTTAATTTTATACATTTTAAAGCAGATTTAGGCTATTATTTGTGTTTCTGTACGTGCCTTTATATATACGAACAGAAGATATCCTAAAATGGCGGTAGAATGAGTAGACAATGGCTGCAATAGAAGACGCAGCTGTTTGAAAAGTAATAATAGTATATAACTGATGGCCTAAAAGTAGTAATAATACTAACAATAATAATAATAACAGTAGTAGTAATAATGGTAGTAATAAGGGTAGTGCTACTGGTAGCAGATCTCACAGAACAACAACAGTGGAACTGCAGCAGTAAAGAAGTGTAGTATACTGTACGTTTGGAAGCAGATTTAGCTGTAATAGTAATAACTAAATCTCAGAATATCATTTTTCTAAACGACACAATTAATTTCCATATTAACATACTCTTCATAAAGATCCGATTATTTGCGAAAGAAGACGGGAAATTGAGAAATTCGACTGAAAACTAAACTAATGGAAAATGTTGCCTTCTAAAGAGATATTAGTCTGAAGGGAAACACAAATTAAGTATGTATTTTGTTACAGCCTGGAAGCACAAAATAATCTATTATTAATAGATTATGAAATACATTAACTGAAAAGATAAATATGAAACAAAACAGAAACCAGCATTATACTAGAAGAGCGCACTATGTCGTTAATTGGTTCTAAAAGCTACATCAGTAACCCATCATGTGACGTAAACCGGAAGCAATTCCTTCAACACCGCAAAACTAGCGTAAATACCTCGCAAAAGAAAGTAACTATCGGTAAACCTTAAAACACTCTAAAAACACATTTTAGCTATATTTCTTGTAGAACAATGAAGATAATCAATAAACTTATGTTAATTTCCTCTTCATTTGCCCTTAAAAATACCTTGAGTATGAAGTCAAAATCTCGACAATTTGCGTGAACTGCACGCGGAAGATTGTAACCCAAAGTATAAAATAAGTTCAAAGAATATTTAACTTTTTTTTTTACAAAGAATAATAAATAAAATTATGTTGTTTACCTTAAACTTGACAACTTGACGATGTAAATATTTGTATATATATATGACGAAAAGAGTGGATTATTAAAACAAAAAGTTAGTTAATCAACCATCATACCTTACCAAGAAAACAGTTATCATGAATTCATAAACTATATAATAAATAAAAAAATAGCTAATCATTTCACTATTAGCAGTGAGTAAAACAACCAAACAAAAACACTTGTGAAATATTCTCTAAACCAGAAATTCTACCATGGCCATCGTATAATAATACAATGGCCATGGTGGATTTTGCTGGTTTAGAGAATATTTCTCAAGTGTTTTTCTTCCACTGTGCGCACTAGCTATGATTCAGCTTAGAGTACGGATATAATGGTTTTATAATCGATCAGATCTTTCATTTACCCGACAGACTTTTACCTCATGATGATTTTATTGGTATGTATTTTCCTGTCTTGATAAATAAACCAACAACTGTTTAAAAAATAACAACAATAATAATAAAACAACAACGGAAAACCCATTCATTTAATAAACTGTTGGCATTTGTTGGTCTGGTTATATTCAAGATGCAGTTTTACTCGTGATTTGGGCTATTTATTATTAGTATTATTATTGTTATTATTTGTTGTTTTTGAGTTTTCCTTTCATTTGGGACAGGAAATCTTTTAGTATATTGTTTTCTGTGTTAATAATTACCTTATTTTAAGTAATCATTTTGGAATTACATCATTAACATACTTCAAACTAGTCATATTGCTTGAGGCACTGATGACAGTCTACAGATTTATGAAGTGAAAAGTGTAGTAGTATATGTAATCACTTTGCAATAAAAACGTTTCAGGCCATTGACAAGAACAAGGGTTAAATGCTAAGCAGGTATTGCTAAACGACGAAGTTAAATCAACAATATTTTATTTAATAACCCCTTGTTAAATGTTTTATTTTTATAACTAAATTTAATAAGTGTTGCTACGTTGTATGGTCGCTAAGTGAGAGTCGTTTATTCTAACTAGTCCGTATTTCATTAAATTACTACAACGCTTAGGTCGGCCAAGGTCAGTGTGTTTGTTTATTAATACACAATCAATGGTTACATCAACTACATTACCCAATTAAAAAAGCCGATTAAATAATACATTATAATTTTTCAATCTGAGATTAATATTTTTATTTCCCATTATGTTCCCAAGCTTACACTTTCAGACAAAAATCGATGGAATCATTTATATATTATTCATTCAACTAAAAAGATAAATGAAAGCTGAATTAATGTGTAGTAATAAAAGACTGATTAATTTACTCACTAATGGGCAGGTGAGGCATTGTGGGGTGATAGAGCAGACGAGAATGAATATCACGTTAGTTGGTGTATACAGTCCAGTTCTTATTGTAATTTCAAAGTAAGCTTAAAACAATCACGTGTTCTGTTTAGACAATATTTAATTTATCAACGCTAGTTAAAACGATCACGTGTTCAATTTAGACTATATTTAATTTATCAATACTAGTTAATAACATTAACGTTTTCTGATTAGACTAGTTAAAACTACACAGCTAGATGATCGATAGTCATCTAGCCATACCTCCATTAACTGAACAGAATTTCTGCTGCACTAATTCGAGGGCTAATCGTTAGTTATGTACTATATTAGTTTGTGATCTAATTCAGTAACAATTAAAATAAAATACTCCATCATCCGTCAGCTCCACTACCAGTCTCCTTCATATCACTCATTGTCCATGAACAAATATTTTTGAAATGTCTCTCTCTAGCTATAGTGTAAAATGTATATTTTTCTATGGTTATAAGTATAAATTTAGTTTTTGTTAAATTGTTAGCTCGTTTTTTGAAAGTGAAGACTGACCAAGTGGTTAAAGAAATACCAGAAGGTTGTTACAGTTTGTCCACCTCCGACTTCCATCTATTCTGGTTCAGCATTTCGTTACTTATATCTATTTTTATTCATCATTGTCATATACGGAATATAACAACAATAACATCAGTAACATTGTAATAAAATTAATAATAATAATAAAACTAAATAAATAAAAAAAGACAGAAAACCCCCAATAATAAACCTCACCTCCTCCTCCTCAAAAAAAAAAAAAAAAAAAAAAAATAATGATAATAATAATAAATAAATAAATAAATAAATAAATAAATAAAATTTTTAAAAAAATGAAGAAGCAAAACCAAAAAGTAAACGGAAAAAACAAGGACAACAACAACAACACGATGATCTACTTCCTTAATTTGATCTATTTACCTTACAAACTGCTACCGCAAGAACACCGTCACTATAAAACACAACAGTTCAAATGCAATCAGAAGTATCATATCTACATGATATCTTTTGTCTTTCAGTAAAAATAAAGTTTTCAAAAGAGACAATACAGTCTTTCTTTTAATCTAAAGTAAATGCCATTTCGTACAGATATAAAGTGGATCTAAAGAAGAACGTTATGGTGATTGAATTCACCATTTTGCTTCTGAAATCAATACCACAATTACTTTTCAGTGCCGTCTGTGTGGGTTTAAAACATGGCTGATGATATACGATCGTACTTAATAATGCTGGTAAACAGTATATTACTGCAATTAGTTTACTGCATCATATAGAGTGTTTTCTATCGCTTCTTGAATAGCTCTTCAACAAAGAATAAAATATTTCACTAAATTCTTATTTTGAATTAAAGAATAGAGAGGTAAAGATAAAATAAATTTAGCTTTGTAACAAATTTCATATATATATGCATACATGAATACATACATACATACATACTATAGTTAAAAACTCGCAATCATGCAAGAATATAAGATAATATTTTCACATAATTGAAAACCTTAATATTCAGTTAAACCATCGTCGTCATCAACATCATCATCATTATTATTGTCATCACCATTGTTTGCAGCTATATTCCTATGGTCCAGTCATTCGGTACATAAAACAGCTGGTTTGACTTGTTTTTCTCCCTGTGGATACCATTAGCCTCAGCTTTCCTAGATTTACCTTTGTTTACTGTTATTAACGTTAATATGGAAATTCTGCAAATCCTCCTAATATTTCTCTACATTACCAATTTTATGTGAAAGATTTGGTGTCGGGTATCACAAACATCCTTTAATCTTAATGTGACTCATATCTTTTTGATATTAGATATGACAAACATTATTTCAACTCAAAATTAATAGTAAATTTAAAATTAAGAAATTGAATTTATACTGAATATGACAAATATTTGAATGCCATGTTACATATTAAAGATAACATTTTATTTTGATGTTAGATATTAAAACATCTAACTTGATGTTAAATGTGATAACTTTACGATTGCTTTATACATTCAGCATGTGTATTTGATGTTTATGAAATTAAAGACAACAGTTAAAAGCTCGCGTTGTTTGTGTATCACTCGTGACATTACTGTGGTGACGTCTTTTTTTTTTTTTTTTTTGTCTTGTGGATTTCTGCCTTGGAACCTAATTCTAGTTTTATGTGTATTTGCGGATTTCATGTGACACTGTTATTGCGTTTGGGGTGTGTCTTGTACACTAAGTTTCAGTTTTTCAATGTATGTATATACTCATGTTTATAATATTTTAACAAGTTTTGGACAAGTCTAAATTCAACATACACTATTTGAATTTAAATGTCTTTATTATGTAAGTAGGTAATTAACTGTTTATTTACACGTCAAAATACGCAAAAATATTGTGATACATACTTACCTTTCTGCAAGTTACGTGTCTTTTTTAATGAGAGTAGTAATACATTCCTTGTAACATCATAAGATAAAAGGATAATTAAAAAAAGAAGAAAAATTATCTTAATATTCTTTTGTATTTCTACCCAGCATTATTATTATTATTATTATTATTTTAAACTTAGACATTTGGCGGATTTCGGGGCTGTTTTGGATGACAACATTACTTGAATTTTACTTTGTATTTAACACTTATTTAAGGCTGATACTTTAATATTCATTTATATATATATATATATATATATATATATATATATATATATATATATATATATATATATATATATATATATAAAAATTAAACCAACTGTTTATTTTCAATAAAGGTTTATTTTATTATTTTTTTTTTTTACCTTCACTTTGTTTTTATATAAATCCAAAAATTCTGTAGAATATTTTATGTTTTATCCTAATTTTAATTTTATTACGGTATATATCTGTTTATTTCAGTATGATATAACTGTATATTTTGGTATGGTTTATATCAGTATGGTATATCTATTTAGTAGATATATATATATATCTATATATATGTAGTATAATATAATTGTTTATTCCCGTATGGTATATCTATTTAGTATATATCTATATATTATATATATGTATATAATATATTTGTTTATTACAGTATGGTATATCTATTTAGTATATATCTATATATATACATGTAGTATAATATATCTGTTTATTACAATATGGTATATCTATTTAGTATATATATATATATATATATATATATATATGTAGTATAATATATTTGTTTATTACAGTATGGTATATCTATTTAGTATATATCTTTATATGTAGTATAATATTTTTGTTTATTACAGTATGGTATATCTATTTAGTATATATCTATATATCTTTTTATTACAGTATGGTATATCTATTTAGTTTATATCTATATATCTGTTTATTACAGTATGGTATATCTATTTAGTATATATCTTTATATGTAGTATAATATTTTTGTTTATTACAGTATGGTATATCTATTTAGTATATATCTTTATATCTTTTTATTACAGTATGGTATATCTATTTAGTTTATATCTATATGTATATAATATATCTGTTTATTACAGTATGGTATATTTATTTAGTATATATCTATATATCTTTTTTTATTACAGTATGGGTATATTTATTTAGTTTATATCTATATATCTGTTTATTACAGTATGGTATATCTATTTAGTATATATCTATATATCTTTTTATTACAGTATGGTATATTTATTTAGTTTATATCTATATATCTGTTTATTACAGTATGGTATATTTATTTAGTATATATCTATATATCTTTTTATTACAGTATGGTATATCTATTTAGTATATATCTATATATCTATTTAGTTTATATTATATATATCTATATATCTGTTTATTACAGTATGGTATATCTATTTAGTATATATCTATATATCTATTTAGTTTATATCTATATATCTGTTTATTACAGTATGGTATATTTATTTAGTATATATCTATATATCTGTTTATTACAGTATGGTATATTTATTTAGTTTATATCTATATATCTGTTTATTACAGTATGGTATATTTATTTAGTATATATCTATATATCTGTTTATTACAGTATGGTATATTTATTTAGTTTATATCTATATATCTGTTTATTACAGTATGGTATATTTATTTAGTTTATATCTATATATCTGTTTATTACAGTATGGTATATTTATTTAGTATATATCTATATATCTGTTTATTACAGTATGGTATATCTATTTAGTTTATATCTATATATCTGTTTATTACAGTATGGTATATCTATTTAGTTTATATCTATATATCTGTTTATTACAGTATGGTATATTTATTTAGTTTATATCTATATATCTGTTTATTACAGTATGGTATATCTATTTAGTTTATATCTATATATCTGTTTATTACAGTATGGTATATCTGGGCCGTTTTGGTACGCTGCTGGAGCCACAGTACAGATTCTGCTGTTTTCTATCTTGTCCGTGCAGCTGAAGATCCGTGCACCAGGAGCGAAAACCTTTCTGCAGGTGGTGAGAGCAAGATTTGGAAAAAGCACACACAAAGTTTTCTGTTTGTTCGCTCTCCTCACAAATATCACCGTCACCGCAATGTTGATGCTAGGTAAACCACTACTACTCAACACTTTTAACTACTGTTGCCACTACAACGGCTTCACTAGTACTACTACAACGGCTTCACTAGTACTACTACTACTGCTGCAATTGCTATTACTTCTACTACTACTGCAAATATTATTGTTACAGATTATAACCATTATATAATTATAGGCATCTATCGACCTTTTATATTATTATAATTTTTATTATTATAATTTTTATTATTATAATTTTTATTATTATTATTATTATTATTACTGTTATTATGTGCTATGATAACATCTCATGTATAGAAATAGAGTTAATGGTCTGTTGAATCAACTTAAAGAGAAACATAGATAAAAGCAAAAATCACAAGAAGACCAGTCAAATTTTGTACAAATACATTTCTATCTCATAAGCAAGCACACACACATACACACACACACGTTTGTTTTTACTTACGATACGCTAATTTGTGTGTACGTTTGTGTGTGTGTTTGTGTGTGTGTGTTTGTGTGAGTGTGTGTAAAAACACAAATTTATTTTCTACATCAATTGCAGGTGGAGCAGCAGTCATAACGAGTCTTGTTGACAATATAAGTTTGGAGTACGCAACAGTACTGGTGACCGGTGTAATTGGCGCCTATACTTTCATAGGAGGATTGGGTGCTACTTTCTACGTGTCCTACTTCAACACGGCTATCATCTACACTGTAATGCTAATGTTTTTACTCAAAGTGTACGGAGAAGCGGATAATCCGAACAATCCACTAGGTAATTTTGTAAACATATTTTATAAGCATTATTTTCTTTAACAACCTTTTTCTATCTATCTGTGTATGTGAGTCTCTCTATCTGACACTCTTTTAAATAGTATAAAATATATGGTTTATCACACACACACACACACACACACAAATAGGCAGAGAATTACGAACTAGGACCTTAAACCTCATTGCAGAATACAAATATTTACCCATTTCTTTGTTGTTGTTGTTTTTTTTGCTGACGTTTCTTACTTTTTTCTTTTTCTTTTTAATTTCATTTCTATGTTGTTTTTTACTGGGGGTTTTTAATTGTATTTTTTTAATTGTGTTTTTTATTTTTTTATTTCTTTGTAGTCGTTGTTTTGTTTTGTTTGTTTGTTGTTGTTGATTTTGTACAGTTCGGTAATAAAAAGGAACTCCGAGTATCTCCAAGTCAGGAAATCTTTACTAATTTTTTTTTCTACTCTGGTTTATCTTCTTTTTTTCTTTAATTTTTATTATTAGGTTATTATTATTATTATTAATTCTTTTTAATATATTTTTTCAGTTGTTATGATTCTGCCTTATATCTAAATAAAAAAATTGAGAGACGTTATTAGTTTAATAAAACATATTTAAGTTAAATCCATGTTTTCTCAGTCACCTGTTCTACTTCTTGCTGATCACTGAATTAATATTCAGTTACATTAGAACACAGGTCCCCAAACTTTTTAGACCATCGACCCCTTCATGGAATCCTTGATCCCACAGGTATGTACAAAAAATAAATTAGTAATAAATATATGAAGATGTGCATTCATTATGTAAATTAGTGGTCTTTCATGGAATTATTATTGAAAGTCGTTTCGCATAACAAACACACAGGCAAATTGTTTCATTAGTAAATACGGTATGTTCCCAAAACTGGCAGTCTCCAGATTAGGTAAGCGGTGAGATGTTGTAATCCGCTTGCAGAAATGGGAAAACTGGCGTGAGCAATTAAGGCCAATTTAGACGCATGGGGATAACGAGATGTGTGAAGAACAGAGGGGGCGATTAACGAGGTTAACCTTAATGAGCAGTGAAGAGCAGAGGTGAGCCGGAATAGAGATTGCAAGAAAAATTAATGTTTGGAGACATGAAATTAATGTTATATCTCAGTAAAATTTGGAGACAGGAAATACTACCAGAAGACAAGCACAAGTTCTTCCAGCTGGGATTGGAGTACGTCACGTGTACCCGGGACACGGCTTCCTACTTGTCAGCTTGGGGTGGAGTGCTTCTGGGACATTTCATGTGTAAAGTGTGACTGAATGTGCTTTCAAATTGTGGACAAAATACTGTTTAACAAAAGTACACCAGTTAAGGTGACGGAACACCAATTAGTAAGGGTGAGCAATAAACTGCCAGAAATGGAACATCTGATGTGTTATAATCTCACTGCCAGATTCGAGAATAAACCGAAAATACTCGTGTCAATGTTGTCTCCACATCTTCTTAGCATTAGTGACCGCCATTGTGACAGTCAGCTCAGCGTTGTCACTACACAGATTTTCATTACGTATTTTGAAAATAAAGCTAAGGCTAAACTAAAATGTTTTAAAATGTTACAGTGCTAATGATAAATAATAATAATTACATTTATCAAGTATTTTTAAAAATAGAGCATGTGAGTAAAGAACATTTAATTCATTTATATGAAAACAGGTGTTACAACGGTCCATTACCATGTGGTAAATTATTACAACTACATTATTATCATTAATTGCCACTAAAGTTCATATAGAATATAAAATAAATCGTCAAATAAATAAAATATATATAAATTAAAAATCCGCTGCAAGACATATTTATATTTCTTATACAAATGACAATATCCACCCAGAATATATTGTATTATGAAATACTACCCAAAACTTGCAATATTTAAATAGATTTATAATTTAAAAAGAAGAACTGCGATTTTTATTAATAAGCATTTTGTACTTTTTTTCAGGTTCTGTGTCTAAGATATACAATCTGTTATCTTGTAGTAAAGGACCTAAAGGCAACATGGACGAAAGTTATTTAACAATCGTATCTAACCCAGGTTTCATGTTTGGTCTTATTAATATCGTGGGTAAGTTGTTAAAAGTATGTTCATATTTTTCTCGCTGGTTGTCAGTTTAGGGCTAACTAAGGTTATAGATGAATGGATGTTTTTACTTATCAATCATCGAGTTTCAAACACAGCGTGTGTGAGTGTGCGCGCGTTTATGTATGTTTCTGAATTTCGTTTTAGGCAGTATTCTGTTTGAGCAATTGTGTTTCTCTGATTAGAAATGAAAACAATGATTACATAAATCGTATTTCAAACAAGACAAAGGAAAGACCAGTGATTAGTTGTGGCTCTAGTGTTTGCCTGACACAATAGATACGAATTTTGTTACTTTTTGATTAATTTCTTCTACAAAAATACACAGACACAAAAGAGTATCGCATTATTTTTAGTAATTTCTTTTAATTGCCTTTGTAAAGTAAAATAAAATAACACATTTTGGAACACTATATTTTTTTTTTTTTATACTTTTCTCATTTTTGTTGTAAGTATAACTTTCTTATCTCACTTAATATATATTTTTTTCTTTTTGAGTTTTCATACAAAACAAATATGAAGTAATGCAAATGTTTTGACAGGTAATTTTGGGACAGTGTTTGTTGACCAGTCATACTGGCAGAGCAGCGTGGCGGCCAAACCTAAGCAGGGAGTGATGGGCTTTCTGTTCGGCGGACTGTCCTGGTTTGCCGTGCCATTCTCACTGGCTACCACGATGGGTCTGGCCTACATCGCACTGGGCACAGAACAAGGAATGGACTTGCTGAGTGCGGCAGAAGTAGATGCTGGTAATGTGTGTCCATGTGTGTATGCATGTAATTACGTGAAATGTGTGTGTCTTCTTCTGCACGTGATTAAAAATACATGCACGATCTTGTATTACGTCACACTCACAATCTTTGATAAGCAAGTTATGCCTGCTGTGTTTAATAAGTTATGTCAATATATTAACCTCTGGAAATTACCATACTGTTTGTTACATATATCGATACTTTAGTAATTCATTTTATTGATTATTTTGTCTCTGTATGTTGTCTAAACACATTTTTTTATTGTCATTTATTTCAATCCTAGGACTCAGCTTGTGAATGTGTTCAATCTGGGTAATTTTATGAACTACTGAGCTAATACCAGCTTGTTCATTTATTTTACCTTTTCAATACATTTTAATTATCTATATTTTTATATGTCCGTTCGTTTATTTACGTGTGTGTATCTGATTATTATTGTATGCGCTCTCTCCTCTCTCTCTCTCTCTCTCTCTCTCTCTCTCTCTCTCTCTCTCTCTCTCTCTCTCTCTCTCTCTCTCTCTCTCTCTCTCTCTCTCTCTCTCTCTCTCTCTCTCTCTCTCTCTCTATGTCTGTGTGTACGTGTGCGTGCGTATGCATGTTTATCTTAAGCCATCGTTTAATGTTACGTTTATTTTTAAAGGTCTTGTGCCACCTGTGGTTGCTCAGCGGTTGCTAGGGAAACAGGGATCATTTCTCATCTTGGTGATGGTTTTGATGGCGGTAACGTCTACCGGGTCATCAGAAATTATGGCCGTCGCCTCCATTCTCGTCTACGACATTTACGGAATTTATTTTAAGGTTTATTTTCTGCTGATCTTATCCCAGAGAGAGAGAGAGAGAGAGAGAGAGAGAGAGAGAGAGAGAGAGAGAGAGAGAGAGAGAGAGAGAGAGAGAGAGAGAGAGAGAGAGAGAGAGAGAGAGAGAGTGTGTGTGTGTGTGTGTGTGAGAACAACGATGACAAAAGTTATGTCTGTATAATTTACATCCAAATTACACTGCTGTGATTTATGAGAAACGTTACTGTAATCCTAATAAGCTAGTAATTGACTTTTATATACAAAACCCTTTTCTTTATTACATATATAGATTCTGGAGATAAAATACTGTTACTCCGAAATAAGTAACTAATTTCCTGTCTCACATTTTTTGGTGTGTGGCTAATTAGTTTTTACTGAAGAGTTTTACAAAATACTGGACGTAAATATCATTATACATCATGACATTCAGTTTATCATAATCGACTGGTTGTACTTCAGATGTTAAAATCTGATATTTTACATTTTACCTATTTATTTGCATATTATTATGATTATTATTGTCATCATTTTTGTTATTATTATTATCATTATCATTATCATTATCATTATCATTATCATTATCATCATTATCATTATCATTATCATTATCATTATCATTATTATTATCATTATTATTATTATTATCTTTTTTTTTCTCCTTGTTTGAAATTAATCAACTTTGAATATTCTTCTGATTGTGTATTTATTTATAAATAGATTTACTTACTTCGTTATTTATGCCCATCGTTTCTCCTGGGACACAGACTGTTCACGATAGTTCTCCAGAGTTGTGTGTCCTGTGCTTTAATATCAAGCATTTTTAAATAGAACTAATCCATAACGTCTCGAATGTGAAGCTGAATGTAATGATAATATTTAACATTAAAGCTGCAATAGTGGAACGTCTATGTCGATAGAAGGACTTATTTTACTTTCAGATGAATGTGTAATTAGTATCACAATCGAAACCAAATAACCAGTATCTGGTAGTTATTTATCAGTAGAAATACTTAGACGAAACTAATAAACGTAAGTCAGAAAGAAGTACAAACATGTAAATAAGTTTATAGCAGTGAACACATTTTCTTAATAATACACACGCGCACGCGCGCGCGCAAACACACACACACACACACACACACACACACAGAGGATTAATCCCATTTGCCCGCCAGACGGCAGAGTTTATGAGTACCACATCAGCGATTTCTGATAACAGTAATTAACAGCTTCACGATAGTGAGCTGATATCAAGAACTGAATTTGGATTTACTGCATTGACAGCTATCATTCTGTTGATACATAGATAAACACATACGTCGACGTAAGTTTTGCTTCGAACGGTTATGGTGGACAGTAGTTGTGGGATTAAAATTCAGTATTCGGTCACGGAGAGAAAACAGTATCCACTGGCGGTGGTGCCGGAAACACCGTACCTCCACCATCAACAATCATGACAACATCGTCCTTTCCTATAAGATACCCCAGTGAACGCACGTTCTACGCTTCACAGATTACATGATGTCATACTTGGTGGACGATGAAGATAGACGTTCCATGTGGAATCACTGTGACACCGTCAGTCCTCGTGCAGCCACGACGTGCAGGTCATCTACAGGCTCGTCGATTTCCTAAAAACCAAACAAACATTCGTTAAAGCGACTGTTCTCCAACTTGTGTTGATGACGTGCATCAAGAAACAGTGTGAGAACGTGGACAGATCACTAACGAACTTATCTAGAAACTGTCTCGCATCTCACTAGTTTCTAATAAACGTGAAATATGGTAGAAATTGGTGAATACTATTTATTCATTTTGTACTTTTGCAACAGTTACTGAACTAAAACCACATGAGGTTTCGTTTTATGCATGCTTTTCTGTGGTATCCTAGTATGGAATAGATTTCAGCCAGAATCCTCTTGTTCTGTAACCCTATCACAACATAGCCCACAGATATGTACATACACAACATACGTACAAAAAACATACACATATATATACACACACACACACACACATATATGTACGTACAAAGAGATACACGGCCACACACACAAACATACACACACAGTGGATTGCTGAATGGAGTAAATGTGCAAATTTAGAGATCGTCTTTTATTCATAGAATATTTTTTATGCGAACTGTCTTATTTCCCATTCCAGTTTGTACTTGCAGAAAAAAACTAAAAATTAAAAACTAAAACTAAAATTAAATAAAATTAAAGAATCGAATAACTTAATCTTTACATCTCTAATACATCTAATACCTGTTTGTTCAGCCTTACAGAAGTACTACTGATGCCAACAGTTGTATTCTCTGTGGAAAAGGACGTGGCCGTCTTGCTAGTGCTCGTGATAAATGTGCATGTCACAGCATGACGATGTGTTCTGTATGTTTCCAAGACGACAGGTCAGTAAGAAATATCAAAGAAAACAAATCGGTAACCTTTTCTGAATAAATCATTTTTACACAGCCAATTTCTAAAAACCGAACTTTTTGTTTCGTACTTTTTTGTTTATTTTTTTTAAAGCTTATTATTATTTTTTTAAATCTAATTTCTTTTTCCATTAAATATAATTTCAAATATATTTCAAATTTATTATCTTTTCAAGTATTCCATTTGTTATTATTATTATTCCACTGAAATGTTTTCAGCAATCGCGCCAGCTGTAGACGAGCTATAAAACCTGATTACAAGTGCAGCATGCACGGACAGTACAGAATGTATATGGATCTGCTGACGAGACTGAAAAACTGGTGTCTTATCTGGAGCAGTCTTCTCATTCTACCTCTCACAGTGTTCTTGAACATGCTCGAGGTACTCTCTCTCTCTCTCTCTCTCTCTCTCTCTCTCTCTCTCTCTCTCTCTCTCTCTCTCTCTCTCTCTCTCTCTCTCTCTCTCTCTCTCTGTCTCTGTACTCTGTGTGTCTTTCCTTCAGTGTATGGTACGCAAAGCATTCATGTATGTTTGTTTAATTATATATGCTCGTTTACATGTGTCAGTGTTCTTATTTTTTGTTCAATACTTATTTTCTGACATAGAGTTAAGAGCTAACACTTTTCAAAAAATAATAATAATACAAAAAAATTAAAAACAAAAAGAGTAAAATATAAAAAAATTAAATGAATCTTTTGTTACTAATTAAAACTTATTTCTTGTTTAAGCTTATATCTGCTTACATGTATAAACTTTTAATGCAATAATCCCTGTCTATTTTATACGTATTTTCAATATTGTCTTTAACTTAGGATTCCAACATTTGTAAATCATTTTTATTGATAGCTCAGTCTGGGATGGGTATATCTCTTCATGGGCGTCATGATAGGATCCGCAGTGATTCCAATTGCTCTCTGTATGTTCTGGGAACGACTGACGCCTGTCGCCATGATGTCTGGTCCCATTGGAGGAGTGATCATAGCACTTACTGTCTGGCTGTCAGTAGCGTCAACATACGAGAATGGACTTCGAGATTTTATTAAGAACACAGGTTTCAATATACACTTTGTTATTAGTCTTTGTGTGTAACTTGGATTGTTATAAACACTGACAAATCGAGTTTAGAAAACTACTACATCTGATATAAACACAAAAAAAAAAAAGAAAAAAAAAAAGATTTAACAAAGGTTACAATTAATATTATATTTTATACTGATAAAATAATAATAATAATAATAATAATAATAATAATAATAATAATAATAATAATAATAGTTTCTAAACATCCGTATTTCGGGTTTTTCTCAAATACTTATTTTATATATTTAACATTAGACTTAAATTCAGTTATAATCAACTTCACTTCTGTTTCTGATCTTGTTTTTTGTTACTTCTGAAATAAGTAATGTGCAACTGAATTGTTTATTTATATTTATTTGATGGATTAATCTGATGTATGTATGTCTGTCTATCCATCCATCCATTTCTACTTTTGTCTCTCCTGTGTTCAGTTCTGGTTTAATTTAGCTTACAGCTATTGTTTTATGAATGACTGCTAGTATTTGTTCTAATGTTTCTGTATTTACTGTGTTAACCATTTTCAGGCCAAGAACTCTCTATGCTGAGTGGCAATTTAACGGCCATTTTGTCAGGTGGAATAATTACCATAGTAATGACTTTCATCACAAACAGAAGTTACGATGCAAATCACGGAAAGGAAATATGGGAAAATACACGTGACATTGACAACCCGTTATCTCCGTGGACAGAAAAATATGCAGTGTTTGTATCTTAATTTATTTCCTTTGTCCCCCCCCCCCCTTTCTCTCTGTCACAAACATCTGTCCAATCTATTACAATGGAACTTCGGTTTACGAACTTAATTCGTTCCAGAACTCGGTTCGTAAACCGAACTGTACGCAAACCGAAGCGATGTCAGACACACGAACGCCACTCTCATATTTTGCAATTATTTGTCACTTAACCTCTACTGTGATACGTTTATACTTTCCACCAGCATTATCGCTTTCATTTTTGTTTTCTTGGGCGCCACAAGGATAATATAATAAAAAATATACACATAAAAGCAGCAACATTTAAAAAATGCGAGCGCACAATCTCAGTGCAAAAGCAAGTGACCTGCATCTGCGCATCGAAGACTAAAGGCCCTAATTCACTGGTTTTCAATCTTTTTCGTACCGCGACCCCTTATGAGCAACTCAGTACAACTGATGACCCCTTTAAAATGTTTGATTCAATAATATCCAGAGTTAACATATTTTCATCAACCAAATACAGTACAAAAGGGATCTATTTTCACTATGACAGGTCCCTATCTACGCGTTTTTATTTATTCCTCCTTCCAAGTCAAGTTGAAAAAAGCTAAAATATACCCTCGCTCAAGGACGATCTCGCGAACCCCAGAAAAAAGGATGGTGACCCCTAGGTTGAAAACCTGTACCCTAGTTCATCATATATATTTGCTATAGGGCAGGGGTGGGCAACTCCGGCCCGCGAAGGTTTATTGTCACAATTAACGTTGCCATCCGGCCGCATAATAAAAGTCAATGACACAGCTATTTTTTGATTCATGTCGCTCTCAAGTTTAAAATTTAAGGGGCCTCGAAGGCGCTCGTCGAAACAATAGTGCCCACATCCGAATATTTAATTGCTGCTTGCTTCACTCAATTCAAAATTGCAAATTACTTCAGTCCTGTCTCAGTTATACACGCGGACGAATTGAACCACATTAACTTCTTGCTGTCACGAACAGAACTGGTTTTTACTGTGAATTTACTGCTTACACAAAATACACGTTTTGAAATCATTTTTGTTCTATTTCATATTCTGGCCCTCGTGCTCTTCCTATAAGATCCATCCGGCCCCTGTTTTAAAACGTTTGCCCGCCCCTGCTGTAGGGCATGCTTTTAATCTTTACTTTGACCTCGGTTTTGACGTAAGCATCTATTCTTTACTAGATATTGACGTCAAAACCGACGTCAAAAGAAAACCTTCCGATTTGTTCGTGCTTCGAGGCGTTTGTAACCCGAGGTTCCACTGTATTTCTGATCGTGTTAATTACTATAGAATTTAGGCTTATTAATTAAAAATAAATAATTACGTTTTTATTTTGTTAGTTTTTTTTTCAAAAAATCTTTTAACATGTATATTCAGAATTCATAATATGTCTCGCTAGTATTTAAAATTAATTTTTTGATAAGTACCATCGTCAATTTTTTATTTTTTTATTATTATTATTTTTTTTGCAATAAACAAAATACGATTTGTCCTGTAGTATTTGGATATTTTACTGGGCAGTAACAACGGAGGCAAAATATTACTAAAAATACGTTAAAAATGGGATATATATATATATAGGATATGGTAGCTTGCAGGAAATCGCCTACTTCTCAAGGTCGTTGTCTAAGGGAAGTAATTCCATGTTATATTAATTCAAATATAATAGAAACAATGAGTCATCGCTCTAATTATTAAAAAATGCTAAATTAATTAAAAAGTGAATTAATTAAAAAATGAACGTATTTTGTGCAATATTTTAATATATATATAACAGTTGAATATTGATTTTTGATTTTTTTTTCTTAAATTAACTGAAAATAATTTCATTATATTGGTGTCAGACTTAAAAATAATAAAGCTCTTTTTTATAGACAGAACTGATTCATCTATCGATCATTTGAAAATTCATTCACTGATTTTTGAATTTTTTAAATATAAATATTTACAATTCGTTCATACACGAATGTTAATAGAAAACATATTTATTTATTTATTCAATAAATAATTATAGTTAAAATGCTATATTTTCTTTCTTATTCACTTTTTTTCAACATCATTGTAAATAACTAATACTTTTCTAAATGGGAAAATTAAATATGGAAGTATCATTTTGCAAAAAAACAACAACCCCAAAACATTTTTCTCTGAGTTCATTTAATTTTTCCATTCAGTGGTGACCTTGATACATACTTGGGTTAATTAAAATAATTTACATTAATAATAATAATAATAATAATAATAATAATAATAATAATAAAAATTGTTATTTATAAAATTAAATACACTGCTGATTTTCATAATATAAGAGATTTAATAATACCTGCAAAGAAACATAATCATAAGAAGATACACAATACATTTCATTGTTGTTTATGACTGTATCCTGAAAGTTACTTCATTCTCTGGCCAATGTCCTCACAAAAAGTAGTCCCGAAACAAACTGGAACTATTTTTAATTTTTTTTTATTCTAGGGATCTGAAGCTAACAAACATGCATCAGTTAGATAACCGACCAACGCTAGTAGAAGTAGAAAAGTGTTTCGATTTGCAAAGCTGGTCGCTATTGTCAGTTCTATCACATTAAGCATAGTGCTGGTTATTATTTGGCCCAGTGTCATGGTGACTGTTGGAGTGATGTCACCAGCACAGTTTTTTGGATGGGTATGTAGAATTCTGTCATATGTATTTTATTTTTGTCTTTATCGTATTTTTGTTATTATATAAACTGTTGCATTGTATGTTATATTTCATTACTTTAAGTGCAATTAACTATCTAGCTATCCATTTTTGTCTATAATCTTTATCTATCTATCTGTCTGTTAATATGTATCTGTATACTTATACGTCACATGTATATCAGCGGCGCAAGATATAAGCTAGAATTATGATCCAAACCAGGGGTGTGCAATTTTCAGATCTTACATGCTGCAGGGCTTTAACTTTATTGGCACAACAGCTGCACAAATTTCATTGAAAGCGTAACAAATGATTTTCCATAATTTTCTAACTGCTGTGAAAAAAAAAAACCTGCATATAAATAATGTATATCACTATATGTTTACATGTTTCAATGAGAATTGATTTCATCCCTCTGTGATTCCCAATAAAATCAAAATAAAACAGTTATTAATATTATTTATTACTTTTATTAAATATCAAATTTAAGACTGTCGGATCTAAAAATGAATATGCACAGCCTTTTTTGAAAACAATTTATTATGAAGTTTGATGAAGATTACTTCTCATAAAAAAAATGGAGTTTACTTCCTAGAAGGGTCAGTTGCGTAAATATGTGGATGGATTCATTTATTGTTTTGATAGAAACTTTGGTAATGGAAATTGTTCTTGTCGCTATACTTCAATAAAAGCTGTTCTTTCACAACAAGCTGTTGCTCAACTTCTGAAATATATATGTATTCAAAGAATGATTGAGAGAAAACGGAAGATGGATAGGGAAACTGTGCTGAATCCAAGAATTGTCAGTGAAGATGACATTCCAGAAATACTGAAGAAAAATATTAGAGGAGAAAAGTTTCTGCTACATGACTCTGGTGCAGATGACCATGAAAGATTCTTCATCTTTGGAACAGAAGAAAATCTTCAATACTTGGCTACATAATGGTGACTGGTTTGACCTTTAATCTTTTCTGTCAGTTGACAACAATTCATGCAACGAAAAGTGTGTCTGTGTTACCATTGCTGTACATCTTCCTCTAAGGAAAAACACAGGCCATATGTAGAAGACCATCTGAAGCTGTTTGTGCACTGAAAGAAAATCTGCAACTGACTTCTGTCATGTGTGATTTCGAGAAGGCTTATCACAATGCAGTGCAAGAGGTCTACAAGTTCATCTTGTTGGGTGCTTATTTCATTTGGACCAGTGTATTTGGAGAAAAATTCCATAGGGAGAATCTTGTTGAAGCCTATTGTGACAATGAGCAAGTATATCTTAAATGTAAGATGGTAATAATTAAAATAATAATAACAAAAGTTTTACTGTCAGTGCTATTGTCTTGCTTGTTTTTGTTGTCCCACCACTTGTACATACATAGTTCTTCATAATTTGTTTTTTCTTTGAATGGATGCTTTCAATTCTCTTTTTTCTTTTTTTTTTGTCTCTATATCTCTCTCTTGATCTAGTTTTTTTTCTTTGTATTTTGTAGGCAACACTGAGTCAGGTGTGGGCTTTTGTAGCCACAGTGTTCATCATTATTGTGCCACTTGTCAACGAGTTGTGGGATATTTATGTGGCCTTCCATGAGAAGCAGAAGATTGGGGAAGAAGAGAATGTGTTACAGATTCCGTCAGAGAAGCGATCATTGTCAGCAAAGACGAAAGAAGAAGAAGAACATGTTGACGTTGTAGTGAATAACACAGAACAGCCGATTGCTAGTGTTAGTTTAGTTGGTCCAGAAGTGGAGAATGTGAATGTTTCTTCTGAAAGTTCTGAAAATCCGGGACAACCAATTTTTTAAAATGTTTAATAGTGAGCATAATCAAAGGTAGCTTTTCTGTTCTTATTTTTCACATACAGTTGTGACTTAACAATAAAAAATTTGAAACAGAAAGATATAAATATATAGAAATCTTTTATCATTGAAAACGTACTTTCATATATTTTTTTCATTTTAACCAAGATAAAATGAAGAGTGACTTAAATTTGCAGTTCATTTGTGTATCAGGTATAGGGTTCTAACTAAATCCACTTTAAACAAAATATTCTGTAACATATAATCAGTTTATGTTATATGAGTATAAAAGATCAGCAAAATGCAATATCTATCAGATTTAATGAAATATTCTTGTCAGTGTCATTGTTGTATTTGTTCTAATGACAATCTTTGATAAAAAAAACAGAATGACAGGTTCATGAGAAATAAACAGTACACATTTTTTACTCGTGCTGCAAGTAATTAGCACTGACTTCTTGTTAGAAAAAATATTTATTAGGCACTTTGTTGTCTTAGGTTGATTTGTAAAAAAAAATAATAATAATAAATAAAAAAATCTCTTTTAAATTTATTTTTCTAAAATTATGTATTTGAAGATTATAATAATTTTGTTTCATATGATTAATTAAGTTTCAGAATCATCTTGGACAATTATTGTAAGTTGTGTTATAGTTAAACAATCTTACTCAGTACAGAGACAGCTGCCTCACCAACGTGATATTTTCACTGAACAAATTTATATCTGTCTGTCTTTCTGTCTCTCTGGTTCTTCTACTGTCCATTTGTCAATACATAAATATATATATATGTTTGTCTGTCTGTCTATCAATATAAGTATCAAAATATTTCCATTTATGTAATTATCTCTTTCATAACTTTTATATCATTAAAATTCACAATTCTGTTAATTTTTCTTTTTTATTCTATGTTATATAAAATATTATTGCTTGTGATTATTTTACACATCTTTTATTGAAGTATTTCTTATTTACATGTTTTTGAGTTCATAACTTTAGCTTAGCAGTAAATCTGTGACAAGCAGTTTCCATTGTAAACATTAACTGATACATGTCAGAGATCTGTTCCATTTGTGGAATCTTTGGCAATGCTAGGAACACTCATCATGTCTGACTGTTAACAAAACTTACTTTTATAATTTCCCACATTTTTGTGCTCCCTTTTCTAACATTTGTCTTTGACATATTTATATAGATGTTTAATGGTGAAAGTGTCTTGTGATAAAAAGCCTAGTGACCAATAGAAATCACTATTACAGTTTATGTATCAGTTGAAGTATGTGGACATATTAAAACTTAAATATTTTCTATATGTGTTTTGTAAATAAAATATAAAACATATATTCTTTGGTGTTGTGTGTTTTTGTTTGTTTGTTTATTTATTTATTTATTTTCTGGTTTATTTATTTATCTATTCATAATTTGTTGCAAAAGTATTGGAACATTTTATGTATTTATTAACAAAACTAAGTTCTTTTCAACAGTCTATGTTAAAATGAGAAGTAATATATTTATCACACAAAATAACAACTGCAGCAGCATTATTAGTTCCAATTAATATTTACAACTGAACCCCCTCTCCTTACACATAATTGCATTTTTCGCACCAGTATTTGGCTGACTTAAAGATTTTTGTTTTCATTATTTATTTATAAATCCACCATGTGAAATAAATTTTATGTCAATTTTTGTTATTAGAAAATACACAAAAACAAAAATATAAAATAAACCCACCAGTAATTCAGGTTATGGATACTAATTAGTAACTGTATTGGCCCAACACTACCACAAAATTATATTGTTGGATATCATCTGTTCGCACAGAATGGAACGAGCAGTCATCATTTAAAAGGCTGCGAAATTTTCTATTTTATATAAAATACAGAATTTTATGTAAGTTTGATTTCTGTATTATTTACATATTCTGGAAATAGTGTCTTTAATTTCTATGTTTTTAGTAAAATTAAGACCAATACATATAACCTGTGTTAAATACTGTTAACCAGAACTTGTTTTCATGTGCATGCCTTTGTGTGTTTGCATGTGTTTGAGAGAGATATTAAAAGTGGTTTGTAGTAATCCAAATATTTCTAAGCTAGATTAAACAATATATTTTAATTATTATTCCACATTTAGAAGATATAAAATTTCATTCTCTCACAATGGTTAAAATGATATACACAACAAAAAAAAATGTAAAATAATAATAAAAAAAAAATATTAGCTTTTTTCTATTGGTGATCAAATATAATATCAATAAATTATCATGAATTTATATAAAGAAAAAAAAAATAAAAGAAAAAAAAATATATAATAATAGTAATAATAAAACCCAGAAGGAACAAAAGATAAACATCAAGCCAACACATGGAAACTAATAATTTGTGAACAAAATGGAGTGTGACCTTCCACAAAATTGAAATATATTCCTGAGAAAAGTAATCTCATGAGAGAAACAGATCCATTCACTGAGAAATAATACCTACCTCTGGTGTTTGGTTTGATGGATTCCTCCGATGCATACTCTGATCCACTGCAACCCAGAGATGTTCTGTTTGGACTAAATGCAGCACCAAGCAGGTCAAGGTAAAGGCTGTGTGTTGTGGTGCTGCAGTAATTAACAAGTGTTTTGTCTTTGTCAATCTGAAGTGTTCCATGATCTACATTCATATGTGGAACAATGTGATGCAACAGGGTCTCTTCTCGATATCTGATGCCCTTCAGTGGACCTGACATGTATTGTACTCACTTAAAGTCAGTTGCATATACTTAAATACTGGAGTATATAATTATTATATTTACATACATTTTATCTTTTTGTTAATATTCCAAAACAGATGCTTCTTTTTCCAAGCATATCGCATGTGGAGAAATGTTTTTAATTTAGTAAATGCTCTATACAGCTGGCTTTATCAGTTTCGTTTTGAAACTAGCCCTGGCTGGAATGGGAAATGGCCAGTTGAATTAAGGTGCAATATGAGACTGACCTTGTTATTTATCAGCTTCACAATCCAACCACTGAGTAAGAATGGTCAGCTCATGTATTAGTCATCAGTTGTAGATGAAACAAGAAATATATAACACTGACAAATTGTTATAAATAGAAGGAAGAACAACAACAAAAGTCACATTTTCAATTTTATTTTTAACAAAGCTTCGATACATTTAGCAATAGAAGTCTGCCATAATAATGCCACCAATAAAACAATTACAATGATTGTAAGAAAGACTACATTTTAGAGTTGCATCAGTCAGCAACTGTACAAGGGATCCACAACATTAGCACTACACTGAGAACACGTGACAAGAAAATACACAGGATCCCAGTATCACAATAATATAGACTTCTCAAATGAATGTGTATGTGCCTAGGGCAAACAAAGAGCACCAAAATGGATTTAGTCACCCACTGCCTACACAGGGGAGTGAACGGGAGGGATATACTTTAGTGTTTCTCCTGCTTTCTGGCATTTATTTCATTTTTTGTTTTCAAACTGTAATTTTCAAATAGAAATTTTTATTAAATAAAGAATAATATCATCATTACTGTTCATATCTTTTTTCTAACCATAAGATGTTAATATTAAAGTCAAAGTTCCAACAGTTTGCTATTCCATGTCCCAAAAGAATCATTTTATATATAAATACCAGAAAGCTGCAACATAGATATTTCACAGGTTAGACCCTAGAAATGTGACATTTTGTTTGTTTTAATTGGAAACCTAATTATGAAAACAGTATTCTCTATGGATATAACTTTCCCTCTGATTCAAAATTCTTTTGCAGACTTGTTATTTTCTTACAATTTACCTTAATAGGACTATAAATATATCTGTACACCAAGTGTAGTTCTGAGAAAGATGATAGCAAATTTAAAATTAATAATTCTTCCTTCCTTTTTCAAAGAAAGAAAAGTTTAGTTGAAAAGGCTTAAAATATTTTCAGTATATATATAAAATGTTAAAGACAAACTGAGCAACATACAATATACAGAATACAGTCAGAGTTTGAAGGCTTCAGATACTTCACAAAGTGATATTTCTTATTCATTTGCCACATGCACACACCTAGAGCCATATCTAGTCAAAACATTTTAGAAACAGTAAACAGTCAACTTATCTTGTATTAAAAATTGCTTTTTATTTTAGTGTATTCCAATTTCAGTAATTTTATTTAATTTATTTCTTATTTAATTCCAATTTTATTCTATTTTTCAAAGACAAAAATATAAAAAATGCTAATTTTATAATGATGTTAAGCATACTGTTAGAAGGGAAACACAGATAATGAAAAATGCAGATCGAATATTGCATGAATAAGCTGCCTCTGAGTTTTACATCTTGCAAGATGAGTCAGCAATTTATTAACTAGTTTCACATTGCATAAGTCTGTATACGTAATTATCATATGTCTAACTGGCGCCTTCTTTTACTAATATTCTGAGCAGTTTTCAATTAACAGAAAATATCAACATAATTATTTTTCTTATTTGTAATAATTATTTTTCATACCAATTTCTATTAACACAGTTTTAAAAAAAAAGAAGTATTTATAAAGAATCATTTAAATTAATTTTAATTACTGATACAGTTGGCTTTTGTAACACATTTACAAGTTTTAGTCTTTTTATTTAGCACAAAATATAGAAACTTCAAGCTTTGATTCAACTGACATTAAAAATGTAAAAGATTGTCACAAAATGCATAGTAACAGTGTAAAGCCAGCTTAAGAATGAATATATGCAATGCAGTAGTGACAGAAAGAGACCAAGAGGAAATAATTTTAGAAATTATAGCAAAATTTCCACGTATAACTACATAGAACAAGTAAGCCAGTTAGCATCTGCTACAAATAGAGCAAGTTTATTTATTTATCTTTTTATCTTTTTTTTTTACTGCTTCTTTTTATTTATAATAATTTTAATATAACTGTAATTGTTTGCATGTTTTGGATTCAAATTTATAAATAGGAGTAAGTAATCCAATAATAATTTTGACAAAATTTTATTTATAAATGACACCACAGTGAAATAAATTGTTCATAAACAAATTATTTATTATAGACTAATTAGAATGACAAATCCTTATTTATACATGGATTTATAAAGCATGAAGCTGTTTGCAGTAAGAATATCAATCATTACAGCAGTGATGTGGTTATGGTAATTTTAAATGTTTAGATATGCTTCTTTCATCAAACACATCACTTGAAAGGCACAGTAATTCACTAATGATTTAATCATTGTGCTCTAAAACCCTGTAACATGTAACAAAATAGGCACATCTTATTGTACTTTATTTACTTATAACAGAAAATACACAGCTTGTTGACATGTAATGTCATATTGTGAATTGTTTTACAAACAATCCACTTTGCTTTGCATATGGTGAATGCTGCCATCTTTAGACATGCTGCCATTATTGTTCAGCTAGCTTAGTAATATCCCACATTAAATTATAGAGCATCTATCTTACTTTAAATTACAGAGCATATATCTTACTTGTAGTAGTAGATTCTATAAATTATAATTGTTTTAAAGATATGTGAATTTATAACATTATATACTGGACTGACATCAGTAATCTGAAGCCTGCAAACTCTGAAAACTTTAGCCAAACTAAATCTAAACTCAGGACAGATTTAGACCAAGCCATGCTACAAGAAATACCTTTTTTTTCTTTCCATCTCTGAAACTAAGCTGTAGCTTACAATCTAAATCTGGATCTGCTAAACACATTACAAAAAGTAATATGCCAGTCAAAAGGACAATATCAAAGTTACTATATTTTTTACATTTTTGTCCATACAGATTTCTGTAACAGTATTCAGTTTCTAACTTTGATATTGTCCCTTTAAAAGGAAAAAACAAAAGAGAGAAGCTCAAACTTCACTAAATAAGTGCCCCTTTAAGAGACGAAGATTAGCAAATCTCAAACAGTAATAACATTTTAAACACTGGCTAGTCATCATTATCTAATACACAAACAAAACAGGTGCAACAATATTTGAAAAAACTTTACATTTAACACAATTTTAAAATGGTTACTGTACAGTATCTCCAACGAACTATCAACAGATATAACAACAAAATGAGCTGTTATACACAAATTACATGTATAGATATGTCACATGAAAAGTACAATGCTTGACTAAACTTTTTATTTCAGTTTACAAAGTTTTTCTTGAGTGGCTCTCTTTTGTTGACATCACAATAGATTTATATTTAGTAAAACAGTTAAAGCTAAGACAAGTTGTGCCTATACTGAAATGTATCATTAATAATACCTACAAAGGTATTAAAACTATTATACATCAATTAATGTTTTCAACAAGACTTTCCTGTGATTGTAAATGATACAAGATTTGCTTGGACTACCTCAGTGATTGCAATGCCTGCAGTTTCTGTAGTGAGACTTGGTGCAATGATCATGGCAGTTCTATGTCTGCACTAATCAAACAACCACCTGGGTTTCCTCTTACTTCTGTCTTACTGGAAGTAAGGAGATTCCTGGACATGTGATTATTTCTAGAACAGCACTGACTTTATTTCTAAATTAGAAAGGAGACATTTTTAAACAATTCAGAAAAAGAAGGTGTTAGTATGAATACTAAAATAGAAAAAAATGTGTATTATGAAATGTTAAATGTTATTGCAATGAATACAGAGGAACATAGCTACATGGTAAGCATTTATGTTAGACATTTTGACAATATGATGCAATACATTTTGAACAATATATGTTAAAATGTTTAACAAGCTCATGTTACACACTTTAGCATATAACATGAACTTGATATTACATTATTAAATAACAAATGATGCATGTTTAGCATGAGTTCAGTGGTAAGTGTCATGCTATAGACAAAGCGTAACATATGGCAAATATGTTACAAATGTCAAACATGATAGTAAATACGTTTTGTCACATGTGCAAGAAACAGCAACCATATTTTGATTAAGACCAGTTTTCTATGTAAATTATAATCTTAAATAAAATATGCTTGTGCATACTAAACCTTCTTTTTGAAGCTTCAATTTTAAGAAATTTTTAAAAGTTTCAATATGTTTCTGAGGATATCCGTTTATAAGACAATTTAAAAATTAAAACAAATGGAAGTGGATTGTAAAACATAGTAACAAATGTCAAATACATCAATATTATAGATCTGCTTGTACTGTGAAAAATGTTGTGTTAGATATCTACATATACTAACAGCCTATGTGTAATACAACATGTACATAAACTTCATCAAGTATGTTTGATATACAACATCAGATTTATATATACATATACATGTCAGAAACAACAAAGTTAGTTATGTGAACAGCACAACCAAGGCAATCACAACAAACTATGTCGTTGTCTTGGAAACAATTATTTGCCATCAAGTAACACAACTGTACACAACTAACAGTCACAATGTACAGACATGTAGTTACAAACTCTGTAACACACTGACAACAACTAGTGTTTTGGTGTAATAACAGAAATAACTAAACATTTTGAAACATCAAATTTTGTAACACTGGTTTTATCTGTGTCACTTTTACAGTTTTTAGCAATGTAAGGCTGCTGACTAAGACATTAGAATAAATATTTCATTTTTTCTGTTGCTGTATTAACTCGCACAATATTCTGTTATTCAGTCCAGAAAACACTTCAATTTTCGCTTATTTTAATGAGTATCTAATCAGAAATATGGAAAGCTGCATTATTCAGATTTACTTTAGCCATTAGACACAAAATAGAAACTATTTTTGACTTTGATTATTTAAATATGAAGATTTCATTTAGAATGATGAATATGAATCTCCATGGTACTTAAATAAATAAATAAATAAATATAAATAGCTACTATGGAAAATGTTTGGACAGTAACAAAGTTATTAAACTTATTTGATAGAGTTATGTGCCTTGATAAAAAATCTGGTTTTTAAACAATTCATAAAAGATTGAGTACATTTTAAATTAAAAATAAAATATGGAGAAAGCAATCATTTGTTTATTCTCATAAGTTTCATTTTCTTTTTTCTTTTCATAAATATAGATGAAATGATAATTATAATACTATTTTGATTTTATTACTTTTCTGTAAAGAATAAATCTAAAACATAATTTTGATTAGTTCAGCAAAGTATTAGAATGAAAATATTTAATTTGAATTTTACTTTATTATTATTACTAATAGTAGTTCCACATTTTTCTGTGTATTTACAGTGGAGTAAAATCAAAATTTCACAGCTATATCTACAAACATGTATTAACACTGCAGAAAAATTAAATAAAATTTTTAAATGAAGAATGGAAACTATAAACATCTCCCTCCCAGATATGAATCTTATTCAAAATTCAACAATAACACAAACAAAACAATATTAAACATTAAAAATACAAATATGGGTAAAAAAAAAAAAAGGAGAACTAGCACATACACCATGCATATCTTTTAATTGATACTTGATAACAAAAAAATATTGATTCTTTTGTAACTGATTGTGGTTTTTTTTTTCTCATTCTGTTTTTGTTTCTTTCAAATCATTTAAAAAATGGAAAATACAAACTATACAACTCAACTCTGAATAGTTCACATTTTCTCAACATTATCTGAAATGACAAATACATGAAAATTACTATTTTCAAATTTTGATTTGTTTGGGCATTAAAAACAGAATAACTATATTTTGTTTTAAATACATTTTAACAAAATAAATTAAAAACAATTATAAATATATTAAATCAAAAGTTTTAAGTGTATTGACTTATTAGGGAATGGCAGAAACTAATAGTGTTGTAATAAAATTTTGTTGCAATAATCAGCCAGACAAATTAAACTGTAAATACATGCACATTTGATATATTCTGTATACGACTCAAAAAATAGAAGACTGGTCATATAAAAATGTTTCTGTTTCAGACCGTATCTGGTTTCTGAACAACAATTTAAAAGTTGAATTCTGTTGAATCAATTTTTTTCACAACCAGGGTTATTGGTTTTGATACATTTTATTCCAGATAGCTATTTGATTTCAACTTGATGAAAAAAATCAGTATCTACTGGTTTCTTTGTTTTATATGAAAAACACCTGTGCCCAAAAAGTATATTTTGCACAAAACATTCACTGAAAAATTATACAAAATAATAAAAAAATGAAATAAAACCTTATCCCTACTAAAAGTTTCATTACAGAACAGGTGAATTAATAATGAGCTTGCAGTGTGGTGCTGCTGTTCAGTATTTACACAAGTATGTTTAATGATGAAATTTCAATGATTAAAATGATCACCGGTTATAATGTCATGTCTCTGTGATACTAAAAAAATAAAAAAATGATAATATTATCAATGACTGAAAATTTGCTAAAAAAACAGAAATAAAAACCTAAATTGTACTTTCCTCATTTTTTTTTTTTTTTTTTTACAAATTAATAATAAAATTTTAGTTATTATTATTTTTTTTTTTTTTTCTCTCATTATTGTTTTGTTTGGAATTTTTTTTTTTATATTTATTTATTTTTTTTTTTTTTTTTTTTTACACCTACCATCAGGTTTAACTGTTAGAACAAATGACAAATTGTGAAACAAATCTTTTTTCTTTTCTTTCTTAAACTAAACTTAAAAAAAGAAAAATATATCTAACAGAAATCTATCTGGTGATAAAAGTGCACACAAGACAGTATAAAACATTAAAGAACTGTTAAATTTAAATGTGAGTTAAATCAATTACTGGCCTCAAATTATAGAATCTGAGTAATATGTTACAGATGGCCTCAGTACACCAGGGCAACTGTACTAAAACATTTCTACTAAAAAAAATCTTTTTTCAGTTGTGTGCAAATGGTTAAGGATAAAAAGTTATTATTATTTTTCTTTCTGAAGATAAACAATTTTTATATGTATATATGTACGTAATGATTTAAAACTGTTTTTAAAATGTCACAACATTATCATACATTAAATAAAATTAATTAATACAACCACAAGTAGTTCGTTCATATCGAATATGATCTCCGAACATTAATTTTTCTTAACAAACATGATTTCAATTGAACAATAAACATGAATGAGTTGTTTTATCGTAAACACATTTTAATGCAAGTTGCTAAATGACAAAGGTTGTCAAAGAACTTATGATAAAAACTTAACTAACACACAAAAAATTAATTTCTCATCATTAATACATTAAAACATAATAAAATGTTAAACAACCAGTTTCCATAATGGTAAACAAAGATGACATGATATTTGAAAGTATTTTGAAGTGTCAGTTGTTTAATATGAAGAACACAAAAAACCAAAGTTTTAAAATAAATGTTCATCCGGACCAGGCTTC
Source organism: Chrysomallon squamiferum (assembly GCA_012295275.1). Classification (NCBI taxonomy): domain Eukaryota; kingdom Metazoa; phylum Mollusca; class Gastropoda; order Neomphalida; family Peltospiridae; genus Chrysomallon; species Chrysomallon squamiferum. Next base: position 9,098,792 of record CM022674.1, read on the forward strand.
AAGCAAAAGCTTCATTAAATTAAAAATGACATTTGAGTTCAACTTCACTCATGCCAGAAGAATAATGTTTATAACAACTTCACTTGTGTCATCATAATGTCTAACTTCATTTATGTCACACCAAACTGATATATGGACTTCACTTATGCCATATTAGAAATCCAAGTTCAATTCAATCCATGCTGCCATTCACAATATCTGGCTTGGCTGTCCAGACATCCTGTGTAGTAGTTGTAGTTGTAGCTGTTGTGGTATTGTGCTGGCAGGTCAGAGTGAAAGGAAATCATGTGAGCCGAGAGCCTGTGGTGCATGTTGGTGTGAAACTTGGCATCTGCTGTGATGCGTAGTTTTTGATGTGCTGAAGACTGAGCAGGCTGTTAGCAATCATGCTGTCCCGACTTGTCATTGGAACATTCAGGTTCCGCTCCTGGGGATCCGTCTTGCGGAATCCAATTGGGTCATATGGGAAGTATCGGGGAGATGCCATGGAGGAGATGTGGGGTAAGGGTGAGCTGAGGCTGTTGGCACTCAAGCTAGGACCATAAGGATAACTTGGGCTGCTGCTACTGCTGCTGACATTAGGGGCAAATTGTGTGAGAGGCATGAAAGCCGAGGACACACTCTTGTTGCACTGTGGACCTAGTGGGATGTCCTGTGGCTTGTCAGCTAATCGTCCATAGTCACGTTCTCCAGGATCCATGGGCTCTGTCTTGATTGGTCGAGTTATGACCTTTTTGCCATCTGTTTGGTGTTTGACCATGTGTCGAGTGAGATATGTCTCTTGAGTGTACGACTTACCACAAATGTGACAGATATGAGTTTTCAAGTGCTTGGTGTCAGAGTGTTTGGGAATATGTTCTCGTAAACTATTCTCATCAGCATAACACTTGTAACATGAGTTACAGCGGAAAGGCTTATCAGTCATGTGACTGCGCGAGTGTGACTGCAGGTTGGAGAGTTGGGAAAAGGCCTTGCCACAGCCTGGGTGCATGCACTTGTATGGCTTCTCACCAGTGTGAGTGCGAATGTGTTGCTGAAGGTGAGACAACTGAGTGAACTTTCGCTCACAGATCTCACACTTGTATGGCTTGATGCCAGAGTGGATCCGAGCATGTTGGGATAAGTACGATGAGTTGGCAAAACATTTTGAGCATGTTGGACATTTGTAAGGCTTGGGGTCCTGTTTGTGGATTTGTTGGCAGTGTATGAGCATGTCCGACTTGGTAGTGAAGATCTGAAAAACATGATAAAAATGTGGTATTTATATATATTGTTAAGAATAGATTTTAAAAGGGTTTTTTAACAAAAACAAACTAAAAAAGATTTATTTGAAACAACTATATTTCAAAAAAGAGCTAAAAAAATAATAATAATAATAATTCAAATCAACAATAAAAAGGAAGACCAGAAAAGTTTAATTACTTAGAAAACATTTAGACAAATAAATATTAAAATATGTGTATTCTATCTGGGTATGGGTTTGATTAGTGGATTATTTTTTTAAATATTTAGAAATTCAAATATAAATACTAATCTAGAATTTTGTTTTAGGTCATAAATGTTATATTTTTTAAATAAAATTATTTATATTTCAAAATTTAATCTGAACTGTAGTAAAGTATAGGGTGGGTTCTGTGTTCATAATACACTATTGCAGTGAAGATGTTCATTTAATCATAATTTATTCTGTATTTAGATTTAATAATTAATTTTATTTCTGACAATAAGAAAACAAATGATCACTTTTTTATTTATTTATTGTGTTTTTTTACATTGTTACAAAAAAAAAAAAATGCCTTATTTCTTTAAATTGATTCTACTTATATCAAAAAAATTATAAAATGAATGTATCAATAAAATGCAAAACCAATGTAATTTAAGAAATTTTAGTTTGAGATTATTTTAACATTGTATTCACATTTTTTATAAATAATGTTTGTAAATCATTTAAATTTTATTGGTGTTTGTGTTATTTGTTTTTTTTTAATCTCATTAATAACTGAGGCTGTCTGCTGAATGTGTTTGTTAACACATAAAAAATATATAAATACTAAAACTACTAATTCAGGAGAGAAACAATTTATCTCTGTCTCACATTCATTCTGTAAACACAAATGTAATTAAAATATTTCAACAATAAATATTCATTAAAAATTAAGCATATTTGATTATAATGAGGAAATAGCAGTATTAATATTTAAATAAATTTAAGCTGTACTTAGCTTAGTGCATATGTTCTTGATGTAATAAAACCAAGGGCAAATTATCATGACAAAATGGTTTGGTGTAAAAAGAAAATAATAATAAAAAATGATTAGAAACACTATACATATATAAAAAAAAGGTTTACCCTATTTAAATTAATGCTTTAAAATTGTATTCTGTTGACATTTATAACTTTAATGATAATAACATTTTATTTGAACAAACTTTTTGTGTTATCTACAATTAAAATTTATTTATTTATAAATTTAATGAACATACATACACACATACTTGTTATTTTCACAGAGACTGTTATTATATATAGCTAATAATAGGTAGATAATACTTCATTATGTTATTATTTTTATTACGAAAATCGTGAAATACACTCATTGCACAAGCATATTTTAAATATTCATGTTTAACACTCTATAATGTAAGGCACACCTGAAAGAGACTAATAGTTTAGCAAATTTCATTAGTCCTCCAAAACATTTTTATTAACTCTTGTTTCATATATTATGAATTTTCAAGCATGGTTAAAATGGAAATACATCATTTTGTAATGCTGTCTTATTAGTTATTTGTTTTAAAAGACAACAATCAGAAAATATTTTTATAAGTTTGATTCCTGATAGTTTATTTTCTAAATTTTACCATTACAATAATCAAAACAAACATTTCATTAAGCTTGTTGCCACTGCAGTCTCAAAGCAAAACAATCCAATGGTCTGATGTGTAAACAAGTCACTGTAAACAGTCATCAAGTGGATTATTATTATACATCAAATGTTATGTAGCTAATGCGAAGTTTCACAAATGAATTTTGGTAAATAAAGACATTTCCTATAAACTGTGTCGATACAACTTTTTCCAGATGGTTTGAAATCTATATTAATCCAGATTCTAAATCTTGTTTTGTATTATCAGAAGCATAAGTTATTAATTTTCCTTTCAATTTTATTATCTGTTTATTTATTTGTTTTTCATATATTCACTGTCACTCTTTCATTATAGACCATCATCTTATTTGTTGATGAGAGAACAATATTAACAATAAAGAATAAAACAGAAAAATGATCAGCATTCGAAAATTTACATTGCTATAATTATATGATAACATATATGTAACAATTTTTTTTACCAACATACTGATAATCAAAATACTTAACAAAATAAATAATCAAGATGCAACTAAATATCAATAAATTATACTATATCTACTAATACAAAAACGTTTATAAAAAGAAAATGGTTTAATTTATTCCAAATTTATATTATTCATATAGGTATAATAAAAATGTTTACACTAACATGTGGATAATAAAAATGTTTAGATTAACATGTGGATAATAAAAATGTTTACACTAACATGTGGATAATAAAATGTTTACACTGACATGTGGATAATAAAAATGTTTAGATTAACATGTGGATAATAAAATTGTTTAGATTAACATGTGGACAATAAAAATTGTTTACACTAATGTGGATAATAAAAATGTTTACACTAATGTGGATAATAAAATTGTTTACACTAATGTGGATAATAAAATTGTTTACACTAATGTGGATAATAAAAATGTTTACACTAATGTGGATAATGAAATTGTTTACACTAATGTGGATAATAAAATTGTTTACACTAATGTGGATAATAAAATTGTTTACACTAACGTGGATAATAAAAATGTTTACACTAATGTGGATAATAAAAATGTTTACACTAATGTGGATAATTAAAATCTTTACCTGATCGCACATCTTACACTGGTATGTCTTGTTAGCCCGGCTGGGTTTAACAGGTTGGGGGACAACCAGTGGGGTGTTTGGTGTGTGTGTTGGTGTTGATGTGTTGCTAAGGCTGCCAGAGCTGCTGCCCTTGCCATAGCTGCCAGTGCTATTTGTACTTGCACGATGCATGTCCTGCACATGATTGATGTTCTCTTGGTTGTTCAGACTACCTCCACCACCTCCACCACCACCAGCTGTCAAAACAATTTTTAATTAATTATAATTTGTGTTTTAATATCTTCTTAATATATTTGGCTATATCTGTATTTCTCAGCAAAATGTGTTTGCTTGTACCTCCCAAACAGCCATAATGCATTGCAAATGGCCTGCAAAATTAAGAAATCTCACATATAAGGTAATCTAGAATTAAAAAAAAGAAATTATGATTATTCTGTAAAATACATTGCTTCATGATGGCACCATCTTTTTGAAAAAAAAATTCCTTAAATTCAGTTGATGTTTAATCCAAAACAAAACAACTATAAAATAAATGAAAATATATCTGTGTTGAAAATGAGCAATGTTCTTTACTTTTCACATCCAAATTTCATTTATTCTTTTACATCTTTAATTCAGTAGCTGCAAGGACCTATAAAATCATCTCAAAAAACAAACAAAAAACATCAACAAGAAAACAACAAGAAAACAGAACAAAAAAATCAAACAAAAAGTTAAGCAGACAATTCAGTAAATTGGGAAATCTATTGATGTGTAGGGTTTTAGTAAAAAACAGAAAGCTCAAGATGTTATGCTGTGGTTTGTCTATGGAATGTTAAACTATATCAAATGTTTGGTAACTAAACAAAATTAACAGATTAACTGATATCAGCTTCACAAACAAGTTTCCAGACAGTGTTAACAGCAGAGATATTAATTAGCTCAGTTTAAAAAATGTTTTCAATGGATGTAACTATCATTGCTTAGTGCAGTAAAATCAATATGTTGTTACCTGTCTGGCATCAATTTGGAGTTGTATGATATATCGCTCAGTGTTTGGATTGTGCTGGTGAGATCAGTAGTGATGTTGAACACTGGACAATTATTGGTAGTTTGACCAAGACAAGTGTTGTCTCTGTGTTTTTTAATGTGTACTGTAAGTCATCTGGGTGGGAGTATGCAGTTACAAATAGTTTCTCTGCTGTATATAATTTAGTACATTCAATGTCTGTTTCTTCTACCATATACCATGTCTGTTGGGTCTGTATTATTTATACATCTGCTGTTTTCTACACTAAACAATCTGTTTGTTTTTTTACAGACAAATTCTCTGTGTTTTTCTGCATTGTATATATTCAACACAAGCATTTCACATTTAAAGAGTAGTTAATAGACCTGTGGTAATATTTTATTTGATATCATATACTTCTACATTGTAACTATAAATAATGTACTTATTTTACATCTGCATATTAGTATATTTAAAACTAATGCACGTATCATATTTCACTTCTATGAACTAGCTAAGTCTAGTAAATTTTCATCTACACGGTTTAATAGTTTATGTTTAAATTTTTATGGATATTTATATTCACTTAATTAGATTCTTATCTATTTTTTTACTTATTTAAATTAGAAACTTAAAAATAATAATAATAATAATATAAAAAAAATAATAATAATAAAAATAAAATAAAATAAAATAAAATAAAAATAAATAATAATAAAAACAAACTCAAATAAATTAATCAACAATGAACTGAAAACAGTAACAATATTAATAACTGCTCATTTTAACTTCACATTAAAATCATATTTTGTTTAAAGTCTTAAATAGCTCAACTGTCATCCCATACTCTATTCATAATGTTAAAGGCAGGTTGAATATTGGTTTGTGGAGGTTTCAGTTCAGTTCCTCTAAGGTTGTTGACATTTTTGTCTTTCCACCCTCAACTCCAATCTGCTTCATTTAAAGACATTTCATTTCACTACAGAGGTTCTATTGCCATCCAGTTTTAAAGCATTTCAATAATGTACAACAGCCAGGTATGTTGATTATATGCTTACACTGACTATTCTGTCATAACTCACTGCTGTGCTCACTAAAGATACTTATGTATTTTATAATTAATACAAATTAATACAAATCATTGTAGAGATTTATCAAGTGGAATATTATTCTATGTATTGTATTATTATTAAGGTATTAATTACAACAGATACACAAAACATTATATGCAATGGATAAACCAAGTGCAACAAAACTTAAAAATGAAGAGTGTTTAAGCCTTACATCTGACTGTTACTTGAACTCAACACAGCCCAATGTACATGTTAGATAGACCTTTGTCTTTTTATCAAAATTGGACAGTAAAAGCATATAAAAAATATGTATAATCACATGCTTCATTCTGATAAAGTTTCAGTTTATGTTGTCTTTTTTTCTTTTCTATATTAATATTTCTTTTAGCTAAAAAGAAACACTTAAGACAAAGCACAATAAATCTGTATTTGAAAAATATTTTACATTTAATTAATAAAACCATAATAATTGTTATCATTATACAGGTGCAGTGTCTATGCCTGTACTATTCGTAACTTGCTTTTATTTCTTAAACTTGTTTCCATCCAACAATCACAGACAAACAGTCTGTTTGTAATAGAAATCCAAATTCCAAATAAATAAGAATTGGGATAAATTATTATATAATAATAATCTTTGATAGGAATATTATTTCTGTACAATGGAGTACTGGGATATATTGGTACATGATCATTTTGATCCAGGTAATAAAATGTCCAATCACATAAAATCTGTCATGCAACAAAAAACATTTAAATATTTTTTTGTGTGAGAAATGTTATTATAGAAAACATTTAGTGCCATAAGCAAGTACAAGTAGTGAATTCTGTTGTTTTCTTAGTAACACATGAGACAAGCTACTTGTCGTCATATGACACCTACCATTACATATAATTCAGTTTACAGCTCTGACCAACTGTTGTTATTATTATGGTAAAATTACAAATATTTTGTTATTCTTTGGTTATAGTCATGGTGCAATTATCCTCACATTCTCTTTTTGTTGGATGTTACTATTATTATTTATAGAAGTTGCAGTTTCTCCTATAGACTTATCATATTGTTTATAGTTCTGAGTTGGATATTTTTTGGTTTTGGTTTTCTTTTTGTACTGTTGCGGTAGGATGTTATGATTGCATGAGATTAACCATAGTTTTGGTTGTGATTAGACTTACACTAATCTGATAATAAAGACCTACCTTGGTTATGGTTATGGTTGTGATTGTGGTTATGGTTGTGGTTGTGGCTATGACTGTTGAGCAGTGGACGTCCATCCCGAATAAAATCTGAAAAGGAAAACAAAATAATGTTTATCACAAAAGATTGTATACTGATAATGTCATTGATATAATTTGAACTGATGTTTATGACAAACACTAAACATATATACTCATAATGTTATTGATATAATTTCAACTGATTTTTTTTTAACACAAAACACTGTACATATGTATTGATAATATCAATGATATAATTTCAGCTGATTTTTTTTATCACAAAACACTGTTATTGTTATAATCTTAATTGATGTTTATCATAAAACACTGTAAACAACAACTGAGATATGTACTTTCTTGTTTGCTTGTGTATCCATGTGTACATGCATGTATGTTGTATATTTATTTGATATAAAATATTTACACTGGGAGTTGAAACCTGCTTAACCAATCCATGAACTAATATTTTTATTATCACAAGTGATCGATCTCTCTCTCTCTCTCTCTCTCTCTCTCTCTCTCTCTCTCTCTCTCTCTCTCAAACATACACACATTCTCTCTTTCTCACACAGTCCATACACACACACACACACACACACAAAAAAAATCACTATCAAATTTGTTAGTCCATGAAGTGATGAAGCAGGTTTTTGTGTTTTGTGTAATCATTACATAACAAATTTATGTTTGACACGTAATACTAAAATGAGCAGATCTGACTCTCAACATTCATTTATCATTTATATATATATATATATATATATATATATATATATATATATATATATATATATATATATATGGGAGCATATAATGTATGAGCACACAAAGAAACTAATGACAGAACAGTCTAGCAATCTCTTTTAACTGATAATTTTAAACACAAAATTTGTAGACAGAAGACTAGTCTGTTAGCTGTTCAGAGCTTTGTCTGTCTCTTTGTCTAGTTAACAATTTATCTATATATAATATAGCTGAATAACTTGTATTTTATTTTTCTTGTGACATAAAACACAAAATATTTACCTTTCCTTGGCCAGGGAAGACCACTCAAATCTAAAAAAAAAAAACACCAAAAAACCCCCGTAAATAAAAATAAAATTGGTAAAACAAATAATATTGTTTTCTCATTTTAATGGATTGCATGTCAACCTAATCTGTATTACATGGCATACTTTAATACATGTTTCAAAATAGTCACTGTTGCTAATGAGATACGAGAGATATCTGACAGCTGTAATAAACGGAGGATATTAAACCTGCCTCACATGGAATACTCAGCTCTATTACACATTTCAGTCTTGCAGTGCTGTACAGTGTCAACACTTTCACTATGATTGTCTCATTCTTACTTTTTAAAACATTTTCCCCTTTTTTTCATCAAATTTGTCAACTCATTTCCTTTTTCTTAAAAACGAAAAAGAAAACGATTTGACAAATTTGATGAAGACAAAGATAATAAAATACTGATTACACATCAGAGGGGATATTTATTGTTACCCTGAGAATATGTGCCAACAGTCAGAGGGTTAATTCTTTTCCACAGATCCATTTTTATCCCATTTGTAACTTTTTCTCAAGTAATTATGCTCTCTTGCCAAAACTGCTTGATACACATTACATGCAAGATATTTTAGAAAGGAAATGAATTTTGTCAAAAAGTAGTTGTTGGCCTTGAGGACACTGCAGTTTTTGCAAATTTTTAATTTTTAATTTTTTTTTTAATTAACCCTTGATCATGAAGTTTTAAAAATAAAATGTTTTTTTAATTGGATTTAAATTGCATCTTTTCAGATCATTAATTTCTAAAGACATTTAAACAAACAGCAGTCTGTTAATTTTCTGTACAAAGCTAAAATTATTTTGAACTAAAAAGTATTTTGTATTATTAATATTCAAACACATTATAAATTTCATATTGATAAATCAATGTTTCCAAAAAAAAAGAATATATTTTGTGTTTTAATAAAGAATAAATATTTTTGAGTTCAATTTTTAAAGCATTAAAAACAAGTGATTTTCATATCAGTATCTCAGTATTATGTTTTTATTTCTAGAAAAATATCATTTAATGTGAGATTTAATGTAAAATAAAATTTCAGTGCCTAACAGTGGGTTTTTTCTAATTAATTAAACTGTCATTTTTTTTATTTTTTTTATTTTTTTTTATTTCTTACATAGCATGAATACCAGTTATAATTTTTAAATTCACGAAAAAAAAGAGAAAAAAACAAAGAATAAAAAAATAAATAAAAAATAAAAATGCTTAAGATTAATTAAGTTTGATTTGTGAAAAGTTAAAAATTACATTATATCGAACATATAATCACTGTTAATATGGATGAAAGTGTCTTTGTGCCTAATTGGATTACTCAATACAGAAACATGACTTATCAAACTTGAGGTATGTTCTGTTTGACAGCACCAACTATTTATACCCTTCAATTCATATTGATCTGTTTGCTGCAAGCATTAGTAAACATATCAGATGTATTTCATGTTACATGTATAGGTACATACAAGGTATGATGAATAACTTTTCTGGTGTACACTAAAATCAATATGATTGATCCGTGCCTCCAGAGAAACAAATCAGTGAGGAAGAATGTTTACCTAATGACACGACAGTGTGACAACAGCAGTCAAACTGTGTCACAGATAATTAACTGTCTGTGTGTGAATTTCAGGGCTCATCAGTAATATAAAAAAAGTTCTAATGTAAAGTGAATAAACTGAAACAGGTTCTCAGATAACTGTCACTATTATTTTATCAACTACAATTGACTTATAACCAATGATAATTTTAAAAATTAATAATAATAATAATAATAATAAAAAAATAAATATATATATTTTGAAGTAATAAGAATTCATTTTAATTACAATTTCATGATGTGATATACTAATATTTATTTATATAAAACTAAGTAAAAAGATATAAAAATGAAAATCACATTCACATTTGTCCAACTCACTGTGGTCGGCAGTACTGTGGTTGCTAGTTTTCCATTTGTAGTAGTCTGAAAACAGATAAAACAAATCATTACACAGATGAATGAGTTCATACTGACTGATCAGAAAAACAGATAAATCAGAAATTTACTGAATCTTCTAACTTTGTATTGACTTAGATACATTAATACTTACTCATATTTTACTAGTTTACTATATATCTTTTATCTTTCTAGTGCCTGAGATACATAGTTACTGATATTTTACTAATATTATTTATTTAGTAAATTTGTATTGAATGCTGAATGAAGAAGCTTAGTACATTAAATTCTATCATTTTAATTGTTATTTATTAGGTAGATTGAGTTCATGTTGCACAATATTTTTTATTCTTTAAATATAAATTAAAATAAATCATATTATTAATGTTACCTACACCAGGAAATTTCATGTTATATTTGTATAAATGTTTTTATATTTAACTAATTAATTTAGAGAGTATGAAAAAAGGAAAATAAAATCATTTTTCTTCATTTTATGTTTGTCATTCCAATTTATAATGTCAATACAAAAACATATTTTACTTTTTCAATATTAATTAAATTTTTTTAACATTTATTATTCTGAATTATTTTTTAATTTTATCAGCACTGTGGATGAAGAAGTGACAGACAGTAGCTAATTATTGCAATGACTCAATCAGGAAGTCAGTGTACTGTGACAGTCTTTCAGGTGTAACTAATTTATGAAAGTCAATTAGTTCAAGAACACCTGTCCTGAACAACACCAACTAATAAACATAACTATCCTAGAATAAAACACCTCAAAAATTTATTTTACTTTTCAACACAGAATTACATAATTACAGAATTACATGTCACACAAAATCACATATACACATATATTTTCGTTATACAGATAAACATACACATACAAGTTACTTAAATTATTACCAGATTAACTTTAGTTGCTTTTATTTATGTATTTTTAGAATTTTTAACTCAAAAATAATTCAAAAAGTAACAACAGTCTATTTATAGACAAGAACAATAATTGCTTCTTTTTATTATCTTTTTTTTTCAGGATTTACTTATTCTGTGACATTACTACACTTTTCTAAATATTCTGAACTAATTTTAATTCTTTTTAAGTTTATTTTCATATCAAGCAGTGCATATCTTCATTCTAGTCTGTATTTCCCAAACACAACAATCAGTAAACTAAGATTCTCTTGTAGACAGATATTGGAAAAGATGTTCACTGAATGAACATTTTAAATGGATTTTCACTTCTGCTACAACATGAGAATCTATAGAAGGCAAAATGGTGCTTGCTGAAAACTCATCAATAATATTCAGTACAAAATAACTGCATCACTTTTACCTCCTCCTCTCTTTTATATTTCGCACACACCCCAGCCCTTCTTGATTTATCCACCCCCAATTCTAACATAATAATGTCTCAGTTTTCCTTTCTTTTCTTCAGCACACAATGCTTCCTGCTTGTCTTCATGTTAACGTGGAAAGAATATTGATTTTAAAAAATGGCTTAAATGAGTTTTTGCATTAACACTGCCTGCATTTTGTTCAATCTGCATTGATTTTTTAAAACTAATTCCTTCAACTGTGCCTAATACAGTAACACCCCACAGCACAGAAGCAAGAATGAAATAAGAGGCAGAAAATGTGATAACATACTTGAAATTACCTCTTACCAAATTACATAAGCCATTGTCACTGTTGGGTAACTGATATTACTCAGTTATACATCTTTTCTTGTCACTAAATTAATTAAAGTTTGTGTGACAGTGCATCAGCCTGTCACCTGTTTATTTTCAGAACCTCATCTCCTGAAGCCTGGTCACTGGTTATACATTATCATTAAACAATTTGATAAAATTATTTATAGGAATTTAGGATTATTTGTTATTACATAACATAATGATATTACAATTGTTAATAATTACTGAAATTATCACATTATGACAAAAAAAAAAAAAAATAAGGCATTATATTTTTTCTGTATTTTATAATAACAGACATTAGAAAATATTAAATTAAATTAAATTGGATTGGTTAGTGTTAAAACACTATTAGTAAAAATATTATTAAATTGTATTTAAATAATAAAATCTTTTTGATATCACAATTGGCTATCTTGATTAGAATATGAGGAAATAACAAACATTTAGCTCAGACATGAGAAATATATGACAACATTATGCACTAGTAGAAACCAAAAGTTTATCAAAAAAAAATACATGTCATTTTCTATTAAACTATAAAAAAACAACCACATGTAATCTGAATGCTAATTATCCACAACAAAAAAATAATTACGATATCACTAACTAATACAACAACATACTTATTATAAATGAGTAATGTGTATTTAAATTAATGTGAAAGGCTAAGATAGGCAAAAATGCATCAAGAAATTAAATCTGCATTAAAATTTTACCGACAAAATTAATTTGTTTGACATTTAATTGACTAATTCCATTCACTGTTGTAATTTTCTATATAAAAAAATGTCTACTATTTACAGAATTAGCCATAACATGTAAATGACTATACACATTATCAACATTATTTGTAATATTACATATCATTAGACTGTCTTAAAAGTTTTGTTTTTAAAAGCTTTTCTGATTTTAAAATACAATAATAATAAAATGTTTATTAAAAATAAGATACTATAAAATAATACGATGTGATAGCTGCTGAAATCCCAATTACTCTAATATGACAGAGCTGTGATGATGTATTGGATTACTAGATGGACACTTTAATGGTTACAGACTGTATGAGATCATGCTGATCTTTAACCAGTGGCCAGAGCACAAGCAAAAAATATACTGAACAAACCAGTGTCCTTGAATCAATAAAATGTTAAATAAACAAACAACAATGATTTCAGTAAAACAGATTACTGAATAAACGTGGCTTGTTAACATTAATTAAACAGTATATACAGTAAACATGTTAAACTAGTAAATAACATAAATATTGTACTGAATATATTACATATAATGAAAACACTGAATAACTAAATACTCCATAAGTATGTATGATCTATACAGCTCCCTGAATAAAACTGTTAATTATATAGTGTACAGAATAAAGTTGTTAATTATAGAGTTCCCTGAATAAATTTGTTAATTAAATAGTTCACAGAATAAAAATTGTAATTATATAATGCACTGAATAAATGTATTAATTAAACAGTTCATAGAATAAAATTGTTAATTATATAGTGCACTGAATAAATCTGTTAATTAAACAGTGCACTGAATAATTATTGTTAATTAAACAGTTCACTGAATTAAACTGTTAATTATACAGTGCATTGAATAAAATTATTAATTATACAGGGTACAAAATAAAATTGTTACTTAAACAGTGCACTGAATAAATTTGTTAATTAAACAATGAATGTAATTCCAACTCAGTGACATTATTTAAACTGTGTAATAAATAACAGTATCACAACAAATATGTAATTAGATAAACACAAGCATAAATATATTGACTTATGGCACAGACAAACTATATTGCTTTCCTCTGCTAAGGCTATTTTTAAATTATATATAATAATTCTACACAGGTGCATCAAATAATTACTAGTGTGCACTTAAATTAGTGTTAGTAAGTGAAAGAACACACACAAAAAATAAGCAACTCACACAAGACAACAAAATAAATAAATAAATAAATAAAACAGAATAAAAATAATAAAAATAATTTATATATATATATATATATATATATGTATCTTAGTGTATATATATATATGTATGTATGTATGTATGTATGTATGTATGTATGTATGTGTATGTGTATATGTGTATATGTATATGTATATGTATATGTATATAGATATAGATAGAGATAGATATAGATAGATAGATATGAGAAGAAAAACAATAATAAATAATAATAATAAAAAAATGACAAATAACTGCAAAATATGCTAATGAAAATACAACTTACCAAAATAGCCAGTATCCCACATGGCACCTTGAAATAAATAGAAAGATTGTTTTAAAATCACATGCACTGTTTTCATATTCAGATCTTATTATATTTAAGTGATTAAAATTTTTAAAAATGTTAAATCCACAAAATAAGATTTTAATAATTTATCAGGATTTATTAAACAAACAAAAAATTAAAATTAAAATTAAAAAAGGTGAAAAATACATTCTTAAGTAATCTAGTAAATGTTATTACATTACTTATAGTTTAATGCTTTCTGTTTCAAAATATTTCTGTGGTATCTGCTAGATAATATACATTTCTCTCTCTATCATATAAAAATATAATTATTCTTAATCATAAATGAAACCATTATAGCTTTACTAACATAGAAACCTTTGTTGGTATAATATATTTATCATCATTATTATCATTTTATTTTTTTGTTTTTAAACAGACTTCAATGGATAATCAAAAATAGTAAATAAGTAAGGTAACATATATTCATTTGAGTTTTTAATCTCATGAATTTACTTTTGCAATTAACTAAATTTTGACTCTAACTGAAACTGTGTAAGTTTAGACACATTACTCAGAAAACATTTCCTCAGTTTTCATTTATTCCCTTGACAACAAATAATATCCCATGGTTTCTATTCAATACTTGTTGTCAAGGAAATATACCACTAATAGCAAAGAATAGCAGAATAAAGTAATATAATTATATACTAATTATAAAAAAAAATATATATATTTATATCATAACAGTGTTTAGTGAAAGAAACTGAAAAAAAGAGATCATTTTTATAGTCAAATGATATTTGATTTTAAAAAGAAAGGATACTGGTAATAAATAAATACACATACTTGTTTGTGCACACAACCACACATACAACTATAACTAATAAATGTACACTGAGGCATACATTAACATTAACATTTTTCTCATTTAAGTAATGCATATTAAAATAAAAATACTGAAAAAACCCCAACAAAAAACAAAACAATATGCTGTTTCTTTTTTCTATTTTTTTGGTTGTTCATTACAACCATTCATATATATTTATTTAAATTTACACCTATTGCAATATTTAAATGCAACCTAACAATTATTTTTGTTTTTAAATTACAATTTGTGACAGAGTCTAAACAGCAGGTAACATTAATTTGTTTAGCAGACACTAGAGAAAAAACACAATCACAGAGGAAACACACAAACTGTTACAAATACAGTAATTATTTTTATTGTGATGTTCAAATTTAATTTAAAAAACATCTTTAATATTTCTATAAATAGAATACTTGTGTCCACTAACAACAAAATACTTCCTTTTTCATAAATTCCTCCCTTCAGATAGACTCTACCACAACAAATATTTGACTACTTGCACAGACAGAGGTGCACTGGTTTGGCTATCAATATGTACATAGCAATCTATTGTTGGGCTTGCTTTCCATGCAAAATATATATAAAGTTAACCTGTATACATCTTTGTGTTTGCCAAGTCCATCGCTTCCCTGACAGGACTCAAACTGTAAATTTACAATGCACTTAGCACATATACACTCCATAATTAGGACTCTATAACTTAAGGAATGTCTGAATGGGAAAAAAGAAAATCTTTTTTCTATTGTTTATCTTTTTTCAACTCTTATTTTTCTTCCCCCATGTTTAATAACTTTTTTTTTTTAAACTTGCTTTTATATTTACATATGTTAATTCTATGTCAGTTGTCTGTCAAGTTTTAAATTTAAATTTTACCCTTTTTTTTTCTTTTTTAATTAAACCCCCCAACAAAATCTATCATAAACATCAGGATTTTTTATATCATATGATGTCAAAATGTTAATGATAGTTTTTAATGATAATAACAGATGTTCAAAAAATCAATCAGGATTTGTTTTTTTGTTTTTTTAAATTTTATTACCATTTAATTTTTTTAACATCTTTTTTTTTCTTCTCTTACTCAGACTTTGGTTAATACATCTATGACTTCAATACAGCAAATTTTGTTTTATTAAGTCAAAAAAAGAAAATTATTCAAGTACAGTCTAGTATATTGGCTTCTGGCACAATACTTCTTAGTTTTCTTGTCTTACCAACAGGAAGGTGCACATAAAATATCTGTTCTGCTAATCAGTAATTATATTCTGTGGAAGTACTGCAGCAGCCTTCAGTATGAGAAGTCTATTACTGAAATATGTTGATAAAAATTATTCAAAAATATTTTATGTTCTTTTTTAAAATGTTTGAAAAAAACAACATAAAACATTTTTTAATATTTTAACTTAATTCTAACTTGAATGAAATCCTTGACTTTAAAAATAATGACCAATTGACTTGTTTCATGCAAAGTTTTTACAATTTATTGTCTTTTGTAGACATTAGAAAGTATATTTTTTATTTAAACATCTGATACAATTCAAAATAATTAAACAGATAAATAAATAAATGAGTAAATGTATTAACTCTAAATACCAGACATTCTAACTCATTTCAAAAGAAAAAGAAACAACAAAAAACAAAGTGAAAAAAAAAAAGAAAATTAAAAAATTATTTTTCTTTCAAAATAAACCATGTTAAAAAAATGTGACATAGATGTTTGTTACTGGGTTTATATCAGTAAATGCATAAGGTCACATAAAAACACACTTGAACTAACACACATGGACACACATCAAAAATAATAATAAATTAAAATGTGAAAGAAAAAAGCTTTTGATGATAATTATAACTATGTATAGCAATAATAACAATAACTGAAAAAAAAAAGTTCGGAACAGTTGACTGATATAAACATTATTGTGTAATATGGATTAACAAAAATAATGTGTGTGTGTGTGATTATATATTCTGCAATGATATAATTAGTTTTCACGTGGCTGTAGTTGAGCACAGTATGTGTTACTGTGACACAATAAGATGTTACTGAGATGCATGCACACACCCACACCCACACACACACACACACCAAAAAGTTTCAGCAAGCTATTTTCATAACCAACTGACAAACCATGTGTACAGTGTTCTGTCAAACAGAAATGATTATATTATACATGTATATTATTTTAAATGCAACTAATTAATTCTGTGGACTGTTATGTATTTTTAGCTGTCGAACTCTATTACTAAAATAACTACAGACTATTTATCTATCAACCAAAGCTGTCCAAAAATACATCATAATAGATTTAAAAGTTTGACAGGCCAAAATATAAATCTACTTTTTAGTTGAGCTTCTCTTTTTTGCGCTGTTTTTACCGTTATTAATACTTCTTCTTGATACATTTAATTTAACTACACATCTTTTAACAGTTCAAATATAAACCAGTTATAAGATATTTAATATCTAATACTTTGTGATAATAGTGGTACATACTAATTGTTTTGATGTACATTTTACTATATTAATGTACTTTTTAATACACAGATTACATTATTTATATTGATACACTTTTTAATAACAAAGATAATATATATATATATATATTTTGTTTTGTTTTGATAACTTATTATATATTAGTTATATCTATGTACTTTTTATTAAAAGATCTACTCTAGTAATGTCTATGTGTTTTTTAATGACACATATCTACGTACTTCTTAATATCACAGATATACACTAGTCATATCCCTGTATTTTTTAATACCACACACACTATTTATTATTAATAATACAGCTATTAGTTACATCTATTAGTAATATAATAAATCTATGTACTTTTAATAACAGATGTACACAAGTTGTGGCTAATTATTTCTTAATAACCAATAAACACTAGTAATTTATATGTACATTTTAATAACATATATATAAATTAGTCATATCCAAGTACACTTGGAATCATTTGGAATCAAGAAAATATGTTGTTTTAGACAGAGTGCCTGTTTATAAAGATTAAACATGACTTTGGATGTGGTTTTATTACAGATATGAAAGTTAAATATCTATCAAGTGTTAGCTGAGAAATATTTCTCTCCCAAGCAAATACCTTTGTAATTTGTTTTATTATTGTATATCAAACTTTAGTCATTAGGCCATTATCAATCCATTCAGATTTTTGAATTTGCCCGTCATTATTCGCTGCTGAAATGTTGATTTTAAACAATTGCTGATAATGGTCACTACATTTTAAAATGTCAGGCACTGACTGTCTTTATGTTTTAAATTGTATAATCAGGTTTCAGGTGAGGAAGGAACGTGGGCAAAATACTCGCCCTTTTAACAGATTGCAATGTCTAAGTCATTTTTTTAAGTAACTCTGCCATTATGACAAATTCAGTAGTACAATGCAAAAATGTGTGCGATAGATATTTATGCAGACTTCTGCTTATTCACACTGAATATAAATGTGTAAACTGTCTTAGGTATCAACACACACTAATAATAATCTTGTTCATTTAGAATGCATATAGTAAATTCAAAAAAATATGACACTGTTTATTAAGCCTTCAAAGAAGCTTGATCATTTCATCTCACGCAGTGGTCTAATTATGTAATTATGTGCAAACTGTTGCCATTTTTTAAGAAGGGATTGCATTGCAAAGTTGTGTGCCAATGTTGACAAAACTAATTACTATACAACTTGTTCTTTTGTTCTGGAATTTACACCCTGAATCTAAAGTAGATAGCATCTGGATTAGACAGGGTTTTATTCATAATAGATTAATGATAGCTGGATGGGACTTTGAAATGGTGCAAGTTTTCACAGAAATCTGGATTAGTCAAAGGCCAGTTACATCAGTTACATCTATGTACTTTTTAATAATACAGATTATACACTAATCATATCTAAGCACTTTTTAAAAGATACTGATATGCAAGTTATAATCTACGTATCTTTTAATAAAACAGATTATATACAGATTATATTGATGTACATTTTAAAACTACTTATATGTACCTCTGATTTTGTTGTTTTAATTTATTTTTAAATTTCTTTCCCTCATTGGAAAAAAAAAAATATATATATATATATATATAATATATATGTTTTATTAATCATTTAAAAAATAATAAATAAATGAACAGTACATAGGCATGACTAGTGTAATAATTTATTGTAATTTATGTAAAACTAAACAAACAAATAATAACAATAATAATAATAATAAATATATAAAATGTGTAAGAACTAATAAAACAATAAAAGCTTCATAATAATCATGTTGTTATAAAAATGTTCATGGATTAAATATTTATTCACTGTCTTGTACATCTTTAGTTAGACATATTTTTCTTGTAACATTTCATTATGGCAATACTGCATGTTGCCACAGGTGCTCATGCAGTAACTCATTTTAACTTTGATTCATCTTTGTCTCATAGATTTACTGTGTCATTTGATTGCACAACAAGATGAACATTTACTGTATGTTAGATCTAGCAAAGCAGAGTGTGCAAGAGAATGACATAAATTGTAAACATAAATAAGATGGATCAAAATCACATCAAATGTTCAGTGAATGGAAAAATTTACAACAGAATTAGAAAAAAAAAAAAAAATGAAAGATGATGTAATAGAAGAACATTATTTTTGCAGAAAAAACCTACTTTATAACAAGAGTTAATCTAGAAGGGTTAATTTAAGCCATTTATTCTCTCACTAAAAAGTCATTAAAGGAACCTGGTATGAGAACAAATATGAGTTTGTTTATTAGAGGCTAAACTAAGTATTTATACTAATCTGTGACAAAAACAAGCTTTAAACACAAATTCACATACATTTTCACACACACACACGCGCACTAACTCAAAATTATCAATAAAACAAAAGAGAATATGACCATCAAAAAACTCATACATATATCTACATATATACATGCATTTTTGAAAGAAATACAACATGCATGAAAGACATTAAAACAAAAAAATATATAATGCATGCAGCAATTAACTTCTACATAAATTTGTTTACATAATTATATAACATATATTCTTTAACATAGCAAGTTTCTACTCAGTCATGGTGCTAATTTTTATAATTTTTTTACTCAGCTGCATCCTAAGCATATTGATTGAAGTGTTATTTTACAACACGAGTACTTCTCAGTTTAAAGAAGAATTCAATACACCCACAGACACACTGAGGCAAGGACTACCAAACAGCTTGTCACCTGTATATTTTTCTTATTGATTTCTCTACAGATCTGGGGCAAAGCAACCTCAAAAATGTTTGTAGTAATAACCATGTTCATTTATCTTACATTCAATCTTACATATAGCATGTTTTGATATCAAGGTTACAAAATGTTGTAATGTCTACATGAAGTTTATGTATATGATTGTGAAGTGGACTGTAATTTCATCTAGTACACTGAATAAAGTCTGTGAAGTGCACTATGGCATTACTGTGAAATGACTGTTCATTCAATGTACATATAAATATATGTTTTGCAATAAATGTAACCTGATACTAGACATGTGTTACTAATGAATAATAAATAAGGAAATTAGTCAGTTTTGAATTACTGTAAGACATTTATGATATATTATATCACAATTAGAATATCTTTAATTACAGACTTGGACTAAATAATAATCTAATTAAATACAATACTTAGTGAAAAAGTCTATGATTGCTTACTGTAACCAGATGTAGATAAATATATAGCTTTATAAATACATTTTAATGACACTATTTTAAAGACTGGTATTTTTAAAAGGGTGTTATAAAAATTAATCAAAAATTCATAGTTTATTGTTTCTAAAAGTTCACAGACTGCTGTTTATTTACTGTTGTTACAAAAAAACACTTATTATTGTAACACAAGTTTATTAAAAAGGATATGTTACAAAGCTTATGTACTGTTGTTACAAAGAATGACAGCTGCTACAGAAGCTCACCAACTTTTTAGTAAGACTTGTGTAACAGAAGTTCAATCAGTGTAAAGATAAAATCATCTGTAGATGGTAAAAGCTTGACTGTTTACAATCCTTTTTCAAGTTCTCAGCAGCCATTCTTATAATCAAATGATTTTTAACATTATTTTATTTTTTTATATCATCATCATTGTTGTTGTTGTTGTTGTTGTTGTTATTATTATTATTAGTAGTAGTAGTAGTAGTAGTAGTAGTTGTAGCAGCAACAGTATTGGTAATAGTAGTATTAGTAGTGATAGTTCTAGCAGCTGTTTTATTTAAAAAAATTTAACATTTCCATGAGGAGTCAATTGCATGTCACATTCAATAAACCAATATTCATTGATCCATGACATTAACAGAGCAGCTTTCAAACAAATGTAATTAACTTACAGTTATTTTCAAACAACAGCAGGGATTATTTTACATGTTTTTGCGTTATCCATTTAAAGCTACATGCTTATACTGGTTAATGAAGCCAAGCATCTAAATGTAATGTAAAGACTGACACAGAGAGAAGGATATACCAGTATGCTGTAAAGCAAATCTCATAATTA
Source organism: Chrysomallon squamiferum (assembly GCA_012295275.1). NCBI lineage: Eukaryota > Metazoa > Mollusca > Gastropoda > Neomphalida > Peltospiridae > Chrysomallon > Chrysomallon squamiferum. Next base: position 9,120,377 of record CM022674.1, read on the forward strand.
TCAAGAAAATTAAAAATACTTTTAGCGTGTATGTACATATGTGTTTGTGTGTATCTGTGTTTATGTGCATGCATGTATGTGTATACTTGTATGTTCATAAACAGTTTAAGTATAATCAGTTTATAAATACTTATTAAAACATTATCAATTCTTCATCATCAGATTATTAAAATAAAAGTAAAATTAATACATGTATTATCTCCATAAAATTTTATGTGGGAATTTATTCAGAAAGTACATTCTGACATGACAAGTGAATTTTTGATATAAGAACAAAAATATAAATTGTAAAATGTAAAAATAAAGATTATTGTGAACACAAGCAGACAATTTACCAGGTATTGTACTTTCCTAGCTAAATGAAGGTTCAGTTAAAAGACACTTTGGATGTTGATACGATTCATAAAACAATTACTGAAGGTTTCTTTTCATTTTATAATTTAAAATAAAAATATCTGACACAAATAAAGACATGAGGTAATATTTTAAACCAGTTTTTATTTTTGGTGTTGATTATAAAATGGATATAAATGTATCTGACTGGCAGGATATGTTAACTCTGATATAAATTTTAAAATCATCTCACAGTATAACAATTTAAAGGTAACTGCTGTTTTGTAAATTGATTTAAAAAATATTTGATCACTTGAAATGAAAATAAATCAATATTCTAAAACACGAACAACAAATATATTTTTAAAACTGTTTTCTTATATATATATATATTCAAATCACAAAAAAGTATGGCATGAAATGACTGAAGTAAGTCTAGCTGAAGCAGATACAGAAACAGCAAAGAAGTCGTTTAAGCATTAACAAATAAATAAAACAAAAAGCCATTATAGCACATCTAAAGCATATCAGAGTGTACCGATATAGAAACACTGTGACCGGCAACTGACTCTGTGACATGTCATACAGTGATTCAATCAATAACATCTTCACCGGGTTCTTTCACTGTTACTGAGCTTTTTTAACAACACAAGTACACATACACACATATTATTAATTGCTGTTCTTTTTACACAAACACATGACTTTTTTATGTGTATCCTTTTTAATAACATTAATACAAATATATCTCACATACATACACACAATACATGCTATAATTATGTTCTGTTTAATAACATTTAAAATAAATAAAACTGTAACATACTCTTCCTTTCATTAAGTTTTAATAATACAGACATTAATCGTTAATATACTACACACATGCACATTATGTAGTTTTTAATCATTTTTAATAATACAAATATACACTACTTATTGATATATTTAAATAATTCAGCTTAAGAATTTAACAGCTGGCTAATTGCTTCAACCATAACTTAAATCTTCTGTCACTACTACTTCTATACCATAACTATGTTCACTGCACTCTTGTTACTACTGAACAATTCTGTTTTTTCAGAATACATTATTATATGATCTGCTTTAAAATGTTATACTGAAAACAATATGAGTATATTAATCTTTGCTGTATATTAAACAAGAACAATCAAATGAAAACAGTAATGTAGGATACCTACTGATATGTAAATGAACATAATATATTTCTGTACTTCTGAGATAAAAGAAGACAATGTATTTTAATTCAACAGACTTAATGACTGATTCATATCTAATCCATTATGTTGATCAGTCCATAGATATCCGTAATGACTGCAGGAAGAATAAAACATAATTATGTCAGTTTGTTGCTAATGGTTTTATATATGTAGGACATGTTGCAGGTATGTATGAGTTGTGATAACATATTTGAAATGTCTAACATAGACAGAGAAAACAGTAGCACACAATTAGGCCAGCCATGTCACTGCAACAAGAAAAAGAGCTTTATAATGATCATACATCCATTATGGAACAGCATCTCTGATATGTTGCATAATTCACAGTGTTCTAGAAGAGATTGCACTGCTAATCTCACAGCTATAAATTTGGCATGGGCATGTGGGGAAAAAAAATCAATGAAAAAAAAATTGGGTTATGTACGAAATATTTGTTAAGCCTGCAATACTGGTATTCAAAATCTTGATTTTCAATGAATTCAGTTCCTGCTGGTTTGAAGGAAAAAATACTGTCCTTGAAAATGGAAAACACACTAATAGTGACCAGATGGGTGCTGTTAAAACATGTATCAGCCATTATAAACATAACAGATGTGAGGCAATATGTTACCTGTACTTGTGACTATCATTTCATGATGTCCAATATAACATAACACACACACACACACACACATATATATATTACATATGAAATGTGACATACACTTATAACAATTTCCAGATGAGGATGGACTTTTAATAAATATAATAATTTTGTAGATCTTTTTTGTTTTGTTTTGACGTTCATGTTTTAAAACAGATTCTGTAAGGTGTATAAAAGTCAGTATTACCTATGTAACCATCTGTATAACATGTATAATATGTGTAACTGTTTAAATAACTGGTGTAACAGTCAATGTTATTTGTGTACATCAGTATAATTTGTATACAAGTGTATTATTTATGTAACAGTTTGAATTAGTTATGTAACTTTATATTATTTGTGTTACTGTCTGTATTACATGTGTATTATTTGTATAAAAGTGTATTACTTGTATTACAGTTTGTGTTACTTGTGTAACATGGTAAATATCAACTTAAAGACAAGGCAATGCTTTTGAGCTGTCAGTTAGTTACAGCTGGTGAAATCAAGTTTCTATCAATGCTGCAATAAAACTTTTATATACATTGATTGCAAATAATCAGTTATGTCTGAGAACCATTACAGGCTGTTAAAAAGTCTTTGAAGGGAATTAAATAGCACTATAAATGTAAGAAAAAGTCCATTAATCATATGTCATTTAAATTATCTGATAAATTTTTATTATAAGTATGGCTTTGTTTTGTATATGTTTGAAAATTTTGTCATTTTCTCTGTTTTAAGTGTCTGTAATTCTGTATTTTAGTTAGTGTGTGTTTGTAGTTCTAAATTTTTGTGTTTGTGTGTATGTATATGTGCATATTTACCAACAATTGTCATCAATAATTTTCTTTGCACTGCAAGTTAGTTATTGCTTAAAATCATCTTGTAAAACAAACATAAATACTACTTATTGTCACATTTTTTTTTTCTTAAAATATTATAAGACCTGTGAAAATTAAAAGAATATTTAGAAAAAATTAGTATTTAAATTAAAAGAAAACAGTAATGATTTACTGATAAATTAGTTGTATGTGGAAAATTCAGCTTACAAAATTTGATACCAAATCAGTGGGCTTCATTTGTATTGAGAAAAAGATTACCAGTATCAAAAAAACCTCTCTCTCTCTCTCTCTCTCACACACACACACACACACACACACGCGCGCACACAAACACACAAATACATGCACATGCATGCAGATATATTCACACAAAGAAAATTATAAAATAAAAGGATACATTAATTATTCATGTTTAATGTTGGTTATCATTGTTCCAAGAATAGACAGTTTATGTGACACTGTAACCTTTTCACATTATATATTTTAAAAAAAAAGTTCTCTCTGAATCGGTGCATTACATTCCTTAATACCATACATATTCTAACTGCATGCACCATGTTCCGCTGTAATCCAGTAGAGTATTACAGCAGAATTAGAGGAGATTACCTGGCTAATGCTGGGGCCTGGTTGAGGTAAACAAAATCAATCCAACTAATTTTTGTACTCTCATGTCTCAGACATTTTCTAATTGCTAACTTTTTCTTCCTTGTGCAAAATAAAAATTCTCTTCTCACAACTCTGCTAATCTGTTAGTAAATGAAATGTTTTCACCAATCTCAATATAAACACTATTTGTTGGGGTGTTCTTTATTTCTTGTTATATATATATATATTTTATAACCAGAATGAACACAAATATTTTTATTTTTATTTTTTTCTAAATAAATTTTATTATGTAACAAATTATTTATTTTTATGAATGGGTGGAGTGTAATTAAATGAGTATTTTATTTTTTTCTCAGCTTCCTTCAACAACAAAAAATATTGCTCTTTCAAAATATAAAAAATTAATAGCAACAAATACAAAAATACTTTTTAACATCGTTTATCATGATTTATATTATCCTTTTTCAATAAAATAAAACGATATCAACAATCTATATTTTGAAACCAGTGAGGTATAAAACAGATTTCATAACTAACATTGAGATAATGCTTTTATCTTGTATTGTGTAAAGTTTATTAACATAGAAAATAACAATGTTGAATTAAAAATGAATATATTCTCTATGTAATTTAAATGTAATTTAAAAATGCATCTTACATTTAATACTCAGTAATAACACCCTGATTCATATTAAGGAACTCATAAAATGGTTTTAAAATTATATCTATAAATATCTGTAAGATTAACAATTACACCAAAAAAGCTAGTGTTAACACCTAACTCAATTATGTCACATTCAACAGAGACAAGGTTTTTATAATTGTGCTTAACTGCATTGTTAGACTTTACTCTGTATTGTTAAACAAATGTTTACTTGTCTGATGTATGATTAAAATACAACAGTTTTCATTTTATTTAGTTACAGGGTCTTGCAGAAGTTATTATTTTCAAATACTTATTTCAGCACTTAATGTGTTGTTGTCTGTTCATTTTACAAATATGCTGAAATTAAATTTTAAAATTAAATATTCTCAGTAAAATTCTGCTGTTAAATGATTCGAAAAGAAAATCTATTATTAATGAATACCTACCAGTTATCAGAAAATCATAAACCATTGAGTTTACCTAGTTTATGATTAATACAATTTAGGATCTGAACATCTGATTTCACACTGTGCATGCACCATTAGTCTATAACAATATTTTAAAAATTTAAATCTGCAGACATGCTGTAAAAGGTGTTCCTTTCTCCAGGTTGTTGCCCTGTAATTTTATCCACGTCTGCATCACCATTAATTGAAAACAATTTTAGTCTGAATTTTGTGGTTACACCTAGCAGTCGGTAGTGCACATGCACTGACAAAAGACCGCAGCAGGGTGCAGCTATGTTTTTAATTTTAAGATCAATAGTTACACCAGACTTGTCAGTTGGCAAAGTCTTTTTTCTTTGTGTATTCAGAAATATTTACAAAACATCATTTCTTATATTATTAGGGATCACTGCGCATTGTTTAAATAATCATATTTTCCACATTCAACACTTTTGTTTTTGCCAAAGTTCTATTTCTTTTACTTGTTTATCTTTGCTATTCATTAAATAGTTCTGTATTATTAAAAAGTTTCAGTATTCTGGAAAATGAAGTGAATTGTTTTATGACAGACAAGCGATAATTAAATACGATAGTTGTATTGTTTTTCAAATAGTAATTAAATTAAACTAAATATATTTATTTAGCTAAGTATCAACTTTTTATTTTTACATCTAATTCTATTTTTAATTTTAGTGTTTGCTCTTAATTAAATAGTGAAAGTGATAAAAGCTAGATTTGATGTATTTTTATCTTTTATTCTATAGCTTAGAGTTAAATCTTTAAACTATTGTTAATAATAATACTGACAATATATTGAACAGATCAGTATAGTGTGCAAATCACCAAATCTGAATTTAGTCTTTTAAAAAACACAATATATTTATATTTTTAAAATAAATAATATAAGTTAGAAACAACACATACCATGATTTTTCTTAATGAGGAGTAACTTTTCAAAGGCTAAATCCACTTTTATTCTTTGCTGAATATTAAGTTCAAAAATAAAATAATATTTATTAACAATTTCATATTTTATTTTATCCATTTATGGGTTTTTTTCAACGTACAGATGCACTATGCAAGAACATTAATCCTTTGTTGCTATTTTAAAACCATCAGAACTAGGTGGACTCCGCCTAAATCGATGAAAAAATCTATACCAGGAGACCCAATACAAACAGCCAATTTTCTGCTCACTGAGACTGCATGAGCACTGAATTCTACAATAAATGTTTCTATCAATATTATGTCTTCTGTTTCTTTTTAATTTTTTTAGTGTTTGGTTAAAATGATTAAGAACAGGTGCTAAGGTTGTGATAAGAAGAACATTTGTGAAGAATATCATTTATAAAATTAATTTTTTAAAGTAAACTTTAACTTAAAAAAGAGAAGTAAAGAGAAAACGCTAAAAACTAAGAAAAGCCAAATCATAGGTTGCCTGTTTCTTTGCTGTTTTATGGCAGCACTCATTCAAGCAGTATGTTAAGAAAGAGTAAGAAAATATCTCCACAAAAAACTGCTATTCACCTATTAGCATGTTCATGAAAGGAAACTTTAAAAAAAAAAAAAATAAATAAATATTAAAAAAAGTAACATTCATTTTTTTCTCTCTTTCAGAACGAACAACAGTGATCACATAATGTCATGCCTTTCTTTTGTAATGAATTCATGGCTTTCAAGTGGAACAAAATGCCTAACATTAACTTTTAATACAATTGGGATCCCTGATAACACACGCATTCTCAAATGACCAACTCTATAATCATATATCATGTGCATCTAAATCCAGGTATCAAAGCCCTTGCTGTGTTTAACAATAACCAGCACTCTATACTAAAAAAACTAATAGAAGAAAAAAGTAGTGAAGAAAGAAGCATAGTCTATTAATGTGCAATTCCAATAACCTTTCATTCTGCATTGTGCAGCTAGAGGGCCTTGTCATCTGGGTCAATGTTTTTAGTGCTAATGTACCCACTATCTGCCTCCTTGGCTCTGTGCTGGTACATACAGCACATTTATCTCTCAGGCTATAGGTTTTCAAACATCCACAATGGGGCTGCCCCATAAAGGTGGTATGATGTTTCACTGAGTTCATCCAGAGGCTAAACGTAAACAGTCAGTGGCAGATTCAAGAGGGGTCTAACAGAGTGGGAAAATTTCAGAAATGTGTAATTTTAAAAAATAATTATTGATTACATTCAACTTTTTTCTTGCTGGCTTTTGCCAAACTCCAGAAACACCACATCAACTTCATTAGTACTTCTTAAAACATACTTGTAACTTTATTACTCAGCATCAGATAACCCAAAATTTCAAGAACGGTTTTGAAGAACAGTTGATTTTCATCCTGTATTATTCTTTTGGGGTTTTGTTGTACATTTTTTTACCTTTTTTCATAACAGATGTACCAAATAGAAAAAAACACAAATAAGAAGTAATAAAAAGTTTGAATAAACTACACAATACAATCAATTTAATAATAATTATAACCAAAAAATAATTTTAAAAATAATAAATAAATAAAATAATAATAATCAAAAATAATTTTAAAAATAATAAATAAATAAATAAAATAATAATCAAAAATAATTTTAAAAAAGAAAGACAGAAAAAGAAAAGCAAAAAATGAAAACAGTAAAATCAGAAATGAAATGGAATCCAGAGAATCATAAAAGTAAATTTAAAGAGAGAGAGAAAAAAAATTTAATCTAACCTAATAAATAAATAATAATAATAATTTAGAAAAAAAACAATCATTAATTAAAAATAATTACTAAAATAAATATAATAATAATAAATTAAAAAACTGTGTCCTCCAAACTGTTACCAAGAGATAAATATATTCCACACTATATGACGTAACAAGAATAAAAAAATTGAAATAAACAGAATGTTGTAAAACATCACAGATTATAACATGTAAGAAATACTGTAAACCTGAAAACAAAAGGCTGCCAAGAACTGTCAAGTCAGAGAGAGGTACAAACAATTAAAATGAAAAACTGTAAATATAAATAAACTAAAAAAGACAGAAAACAATTATGAAATTTACTTTAGCATGTCAGTAGTTAAAACAGAATTCAAGAGTATGAAAAATAATATTACAATTGAAGGAATAAAATTTAACATATACAAACGTATGAGATTTTAATAACAATACCTAGATTAAATATTTTCTATTTTAAAAAATATTTTCTAAAATCATTAAAAAATATGTTTTTCACTAAACTGTCTTTAAGTGATGCAGAAATAGAACTACTACTACAACAATACTACCCTTCAACAGTTCATTTGAAAAAAGAAAAAAAAGAAACAGTAAAAGACAGAGAGAGAGAGAGAGAGATTGAGAATGAGAAAAAAAAGTGAATGAATGAAAGATAGAATGAGAAAGGCAGAAAATTAGATTTAAAAGAACAATTGTCTTGTTATATTCCCAGTAAAACAAATCCTAAAATCAGTAAAATGATGTAAATTGTTATACATTTGTATTATTAGTGATTTTAATCACATTAACATTTACTTATTTCACAGAGAACAGCTTGAACAAAAATGTGAATGTGATTTAATAACTATAAAAAAAACAAAGAAAAAAAAAGAGAAAAAAAACAACATAATGTTTTATCAATATCACAAATTATGTGCAATTTCTAAAAAGATAACTGCTACAGATTTTTGTTTTTGGGTCTGAATCCAGAATTTATCAAATAAATAATATATATGTATATATGTATGTAAATTATCATGTAACAAATATAATATGATGTATGTAGAATGCTGACTATAAAATAATAAATATAATGTGATGTATGTATAAAACAAGAAATATAATGTGATGAATGGAAGATTCTGACTATAAAATAATAAATATAATATGATGCATGTAGGATGCTGACTATAGAATAATAAATATAATGTGATGTATGCAGAACACTGACTATAAAATAAATGCAATGTGATGTATGCAGAGCTCTGACTATAAAATAATACATTTAATGTGATGCATGTAGGATGCTGACTATAGAATAATAAATTTAATGTGATGTATGCAGAACACTGACTATAAAATAATAAATTTAATGTGATGTATGCAGAACACTGACTATAAAATAAATGCAATGTGATGTATGCAGAACACTGACTATAAAATAATACATTTAATGTGATGCATGTAGGATGCTTACTATAGAATAATAAATTTAATGTGATGTATGCAGAACACTGACTATAAAATAATAAATTTAATGTGATGTATGCAGAACACTAACTATAAAATAAATGCAATGTGATGTATGCAGAACACTGACTATAAAATAATAAATTTAATGTGATGTATGTAGGATGCTGACTACAAAATAATAAATTTAATTAATATGATGCATGTAGGATGCTGACTACAGAATAATAAATATAATGTGATGTATGCAGAACACTGACTATAAAATAATATATTTAATGTGGTATGTAGGATGCCATCTATAAAATAATAAATGAAATATAATGTATGCAGAACACTAACTATAAAATAAATGCAATGTGAGGTATGCAGAGCTCTGACTATAAAATAATACATTTAATGTGATGCATGTAGGATGCTTACTATAGAATAATAAATTTAATGTGATGTATGCAGAACACTGACTATAAAATAATAAATTTAATGTGATGTATGCAGAACACTGACTATAAAATAATAAATTTAATGTGATGTATGTAGGATGCTGACTACAAAATAATAAATTTAATGTGATGCATGTAGGATGCTTACTATAAAATAATAAATGCAATGTGATGTATGCAGAGCTCTGACTATAAAATAATAAATTTAATGTGATGTATGCTGACTATAAAATAAGAAATGTTTGTGTTTTATGTACTATGTAGGATATTGATTATTTTAAAAAAATATGTATATAATAAATATATGATGTATTGTATTTTTTTATTATTTGGTATTACAATCTTATACATACATACATATACAATGAGAATATTAAAAATATAATACTAATGTTATTCAAGCAATCGTAATTTTAAATCAAAATATTTAACTTTTTTCATTTAAAAGATTAAGTAATTTTACTGTATTAATATTGTTTTCATAAAAATAAAAAAATGTACAAGTTCATTTAGCAATTTTTCTTTTAATTTTATAATCATCACGAGACAAAGAAATAAAAATATAAAATACAAAAATCTGCCTTTTCTTCAATTCATTTCTATTTCTGCATTGTGACCTCCATCTGCATGCACACACCCTGATCACAAAACATGTAAAAGAACAGCTGCCTGTGGCATTAACCAAACGCTAAGATATTCCACTTCTTTCTGCCAGAAATCATCAGAGTAAAAAACAGAGAAATTTCACTTACCTGGAGTGGCATTGGGGCCAGGACTATTCATCTCATGTGTGGGAGCCTGCAAAAGAAATTCAAAATGAAATAAAACATTTTTTTCACAGTCAACATCAGAAAGATAAAAAACATGAATGTAAAAAATGAGCACACCCACAAATGAATGGTCTGTCCCAATTCGAGCCCTGGTGCATTCATTGATTACACCATACTGCAAATGCTGCTATGTTGAAAAAGTCGCAATGACATGCCTTTGTGCTGCATTCTGCCTAGTGATAAAAAAGCTACATTACCCAACTTATTTTTATGTCTGTTTTTTCACTGGGTATGTGGTATCAAACCATATGTGAAGAAGAAAGGAAAATAATAATGGACTACATACGACAATAAGAAATTATTACTAATATTATTCAATACACTCATCAGATATAAGTAATAGTAAGTGCAGTTTAATTAACTCAGCAGTGCTAACAAATACATGGCAAATTCTTTTTCTAGTTCTAACTAGAATTCTACACTTATAAAGGTTCATGTTAATAGTGACAGAATATTTTTTACAAATATTTTATAAAACTGAACAAAAATGTTTTCTTTTTTAATTTTACTGCTACAGATATCAAATTATTGATAGGATTCCTTTACTCTGCATGAAAAATAAATGACATTTCATGACATAATAGTGGTTGGAATGGACAATACTGTATCATGTTCAGATAAAGATTGAAAGTTAATTCTCTATCCTGCATTTCATGGACTTCATCTTGCCATGTGTGAAATACATGTATAAAATATCACTTGACAAAAACAATTTCCTTTTCATCAATATTTAACCATATCATCGTCATTTGTTTTTTAAACATGCAAAAAACACATTAAGACTAAAACAGAATAAAGAAAAGAACAATTTCTTGAATAGAAATCAACATAATAGCATATTTTTTTATTATTATTATTATTTCTGCCACTGAAAACAGCTGACTACATAAGTAATTATTCCTTCAAGGGAGTTAATTAATGTGTAACGGAATATCATAGCTCCATACTTACAGTGATCCTCATGCTGTGATTTACACACTGAGTGATCTGCCACTGCCTCAGTGTACATGCACTCATTCAATGAGCAGTCACTAAGAACACTTGAAATTTGCACCTTTTACTTTGTGACAAGGACATACACATTTATTTATTTCATGCTTTGTTGTTGTTTTCAGTGGAAAGTAGTACAAGCACACTGATAACATATATGTTTATATGTAACACTAGGTATACCAAGTTAAATCAAGGTAATAACACATATTAGCTCAAGACAGGATTGGATCTGATAAGACATATTTATTATTGCTTGAACAGATTAAAGTTTCTTTTTTTTTTTCTTTTTCTTTTTTTGTACGATGGGCTAGTGAAATTGTTTTAAAATTTTTACATTTTCTGTTTTTTTTAAAATCAAATACATAAAAGAACCTACAAATAAACTGCAATGGTCTTATATTCTTAATTCCTGTTTTATAAAGAATACATTCAAGTTGCTGACTGTTGTTCAGTTTCTTGGTTTCTATCAGTAATAAGTTAATAGGTTATCAAAGACAATTTTAAAATCATTACTCCTAGAAAAAGGAACAAAATCTTGTACATAATCTTCACATGTAAATATTTTCCCATTACATAGGAAACTGTACATAAAGATGCTAGCTATTTGTGCTAACAGCAGCAAGGTTCCTCTCTTTTATCATCATTATACAAAAAATATTCAACTGATATTTTGCAACTATTAATATTAACAAGTATTGATCATTATTTCATACAGCTGCATCATAAGAGAAAAAAACCCAACAACATATACAATATTTAAATTGTAAAGAAAAACAAAGAAAAAAAAATTAAATATATTTAACAAGACAACATTTAAAAGTTTTTAAAAAATTCAAATAATAAAAATTAAAAAATAATAAGAAAATGAAGTGAGGATAAAGTTAAAATGAAGAAAGAAAAACTAAAAATAAAAATAAATAAATAATGAATAAATTAAAATAAATTATATTACAAAAAGAGATGGCAGATTCAGGGTTATGTATTTTCCCATTCCAGTTAGTTCCCTATGACTAGTGAATTTTGTGTAATTTAATGTTTTCCATGTGTAAAGAAAACGTATTTTGGGTTTTATTTTGAAACAGTTCTAAAAAGAAAATGCATACCGCTGTTACCAATGTGAATAATTCAAGGACAGCTGTAAAAAAAAACGACAGTCTGTGTAAAGGGTTTCTACATCAATGAGCACATAATAAAAGTATTTTTAACAGCATTCATAGTTAACTATGTATGTTTTGCTATCTATGTACATTGACTAAAATAAGTTCAGTGACTTTCAGGTTTTGTTAACTCTTCTATGAAAAAGTACTATATATTGGTATGTTCTTGACCTGTTGTAAGGGTAAACCTGGGTAACTTTTAAAATCACAGAACATGAACATCTGTCAAGGATATGACCTTTGACCTCACCAGGGATCTGTCCAAGACCCAGCTGTTGTTCTTTCAAATTTTATTTATTTATAAATTTATTCATTATATATATATATATATATATATATATGTATTTGACCATTAATATTATTTTTTAATGTAATTTTTTAAAATTAATTGTTTTTCTTTTGCATCTCTATGTTGCATTTATTTCTATTTTATTTTTTATTTTATTGTTGTTGTTTATTTGGGAGAGATTTTCCATTACTGTTGTTGTTGTTTTTTACCTTAACAGACATCATAAAACTAAATAATAAAATGAGAAACATTCACAAAATAGTATATGTAGGTACAGTAAATGTCTTTGGTAGTTGTATGAAAAGACAAAATAGAATCTTCATATTAAAACTGCTATCAAAAATTTTTTAAAGTATTTATTCTTTATATTATTATTTTTTTAAATCTCATTAGCACCTTCCCATCTATACATTGAAAAAGAAAACCATAGATATCTAGCTCATATCATTTCAGATAACAGAAAAATGTCACCTGTATGGTAATTTACAAAAAATGTATCTGTACATATAAAAGTAATGAATAAAAGACAGTTCATGAAATAAATGCAGGTCAGAAACAGAATCTGCTAAATCAATAGTTACAAATCTGAGTATAGTGTTTTAATGTTACAAACTAATGGACAGTGCTAAACAAATACAAATATGAACTGTTAAAAATACTTAGTTAATGCTAAATAAATGCATGTAGTTACAAAATAGATGTTAATGTTAAATAAATATATTATGAACAGTTATAAAACAGTTAATAATATAAATACAACTTAGTAATAAAATTAGAAACATTAAACAAATAATAAATAGTATGAATATATTAAATGAATATATGAATATAAAGAAAGAGAAGATAATCAGAGATATATAAATGACTTTAGAAAAGTATTTTTAAAAAAAGGATACATGATAAAAATAGATATACCAGCAGACTCATGAAGTATTTTCAAATGATATGATTCTGACAGAGAAATAAATGGATTAAAGTTAATACAGATGTCATTTAACAAATCTACCACCTCTAGAATGATGTATCAGGCTGTCAATCTCTCTGTTACATATTAAATTATATTTCGCACATGTCAGTGTATATAACAGATGTATCTGAATGCCAGTTAAAATATATACAATATTTAAAATTAAAAATCAACAGCTGACACTGAAACTAAGTTAGAATGTCAACTTATTTTATTGAAATACAATTTTTAAATACAGTGATGTGAAAAATTGACAGGTTTCAAGTGAAAAAGTTAAAATTTCTAATTTTATATTTTGATAGGCTTTTTTTCTTCTTTTTTTAAATATGTAAATCAATAAACAGAGTGATGCTATTTTTATTTCTCTTTCATTCTTTCTATCCACGATCACTCTCGGTCCTCCAAGCTCTACCCTCTCTCTCTCTCTCTTTCTCTCACACACACACACATACACACTAGTAATAATTAGTTTCGTGTGAAAATATTGTTTTACTTATATAAAGTAATTGAAATTGTGTGTGTGATTTTTATATGGAACAATAATTCAGATTTTAAAACCCCCAACATTAAATGACATAAAAATTTTAAAACAACATTTAAATTATATTATTGCCTGAAGTAAATTATCTCTGTTCATCTTAAACGTAATTGTTAGACAATGTATGAGGAAAGAAAATGGAGATAAAACAAAAATAACAAATGAATAAATATTAAATGTAAGTTTGAAATAATTATTCACATTTCTCAAACAGATTTATTATTATTATTTTAAATTAAAACTAAAGATTAACATATTCTGCTGTGAGAACAAAAATGTAAATCATAATTTATATTATTTCAGCTACAAAGTTTTACTGTTAGTTAAAGATTTATATACATAAATGAATACCTATAAATGTGTACAAATAATGCACATTTTATTTATGGATGTGTCTTTTTAGGATCTTAATATTTTTACTTGTTGAATGCTTGTAAATAAAAATATTCACACTAACAATAGGTGAATTTTCTACTTCAACTGATAATTTTTTCTCCATTGACATGAATGTAACAGCTGATTAATGAGCCAGTTAATCCAGTGATTTATCTTTTATAATCTTTTCTTTTTTTCTTCTTTTTTTTCTCTAATGACCTTGATAAACCTGATTATCTTTGTAAAGGTCTGTTATTCATAGCACTGTACACTATGGAATACATCTTCACTGATGTGTTGTGGCTGTGAGAATATGGATTACATTTTTAGATGCTCAGTAATTTAAATAAATTTGGTTAATATGGAGAACTGTTAAAAAAAGGTACAGTATTAGTGTGTGACACAGTTAGTATTTAGAAAACAAAGTAGAAATAACAGAGATTTAATATTTCATTATGGCTATTTATCTTAAAAAGGAAGTTCTATAATATAACATAAATAAACTAAGTCATAGATTCTGTTTTAAATAAAGAGGAAGTTATATATTATATTTTAATTTTTTTAAATTGATGAGCTGATATAATTATGGTAAAAATTCTATAAATGGAAACATATAAATAAATCTCTCATTACATTTGATATATAGAAAATAACATGCACACGACCCTGAAACAAAATAAATAAACTGAAAATAAAATAAAACAAAATAACTGGATATATAAATGATATACTAAGGAAGGACATGTTTAAACAGTTTAATTAAAAGTAATTAAAGTTTGTAATATAATTTTTAAAAGTAACTTATAATTTATTAGTGATCATATAATGTTTTAATATAATTTTATGTGTATATATATATATATATATATATATATTTTGTCAAAAATTAAAACTGAAAGCAAATTATTCTTTTCTATTACTAAACAAATAAATGTATTTTTATTTTACAAATTGTTATTTTTTCAAAAATGATGTTAAACTTATTTAATGTTAAAAGGAAAAATAGAGATGTAAAAAAAAAATGTACATTTTAAAATTTAAATCAGTAAATATAAGAAGCTAAACTAGCATGCATGTCATAAACGAGGTAAAAGAAAAGTATAAAAAAGTTAAATATCTACTTTTTATATCTACTGAACAATGAAGAGTATACCAATGACATTAGTACACCATCTGATACCACACCTCAAACTGTTATTACTTTTTTAGTTTATTTATTATTATTATTATTCCTTTTTTATTCCTTTTCTTTACTTTCTTTTTTAACCACTTTAAAATATAAAAAGTTTCTTTTTTCATAAACCTGAATACTCTATAGTTCATACTTTTTCAATAGGATCAAAATTTACAATAAAAAGATAACATTGTTGTAACACAAAGTACTTACCTACAACAAAAAAAAAAACTGCCTATACCTTACAATGTTTTTTCAGTGTGGGTTCAGTCCATGAACTGTGGCTATTCTGACGCCAGTTAAAAAAATAAATATGTCCCATTTCAATGTTCACTGATGCATATAAACCGACAACACACAGACACTGTCTCGGGTCATAATGACCTCAAACTAAAATTAGACCAGGTGAGGAAAGGGTCGTGTTCAAACAGTGGCAAACCTTTGTTTCAAAGCTCTTGCTGAGTAAATGTGATATTATATATATAAACTGGATCAGCCAAAGAGCATATTATTATGTAGTCAGAACTTCCTCCTGTGTTAATTCTTTATCATATATTAATCCATAAGATACACATTACAACTACTCCTGCAATGTCGGTGCATTTGTACCCATCTCTAATTGTCTTATCAACATTAGATATAAAAAAAATAAACAAGTGCCACTTATTGCACTTATAAAGATATGTGTGAGAGTACCTGCCTGCATGCCATCTGTGTAACACACTTTTAGTGAAAAACCATAAATTTCAACATATACAGTATGTGAATTAACTAGATACATACAGAGAGAGAGAGAGAGAGAGAGAGAGAGAGAGAGAGAGAGAGAGAGAGAGAGATGTAAATACACACAAAGACATACTCATACAAATTTACATATTTTTTATAAATTGAAGAATCTACCATTTTTCTTTTAGGAAAGAATAAAATAATGATAATTTAAAAGATGTGAAAAAAAAAAAGAATCTTGTTTCTGTATTTTTTAATGTTCTTTTATTAAATATATATTCAGTTTCTAAACATCAGTGTTAATATCAGATACTTTACAAGTTAAAAATCGCAATCATTAGTCACTTCACAGTCAAAAACTATTTTTTTTTACAGAAATGCAAATAATCAGGATAACTGTAGCACAAAATAAGAAGTTAATGAAATAAATTAAGAACTATTTTACATTGTATATATATGATATTTTTGCAAGTTATAATCACATTTTCTATCAAATAATAGTATAAGTGTTATATTAGTCAAATTATAAACATAATATTTTTAAAACAATTTTAAAGTAATAATCCATTAAAATAACAATAATAATAATAGTAAAAGCAATTGAAAAAAATATCAAAATAGTTAAAGATCACAAATTAGTTTTATAAAATTATAAAATTAATAATCATAATAATTCATAAAAATTGGGGATAGTTTTATTTATTTATTTATTAAACAAAATTTTATATATATATATATATATATATATATATATATATATATAGATAGATAGATAGATAGATAGATAGATAGCTATATATATATATATATATATATATATATGTTTAAAGATGTACCTGTGACAGGAATAACACAAGTTATGACACACAGAAGGCCATTTCCCAGTAACCGGAGATTGACCTATATGCACAACACTGCACATTCACTGCGCTGCAAAAATATCCCGACTGTGGTGCAGGCTAAGAAAAAAACACTGAGTCATATACATTCCACTACCAGTACAGGCCTCCTCTCACTAACAAAAACATGTTTTAACTTTATATTTTGAAGGGGAAAATAAAAAAAATAATAATAAAAAAAATGATAATACTAATTTGTCCCAGTTACATACCTGATAGTGTCATTAGTAGCCTACTGAAGCATAAAAAATTATATTCTCTATATACGTAATGTTGCCAACAAAATGCAAGTCTGGCCACCAATTTTTTTTTTGATGGCTGTTACATCACAGAGCTGACACCCCTACACAGTTATTAGACTCATCTAGTTACTATACAGACTATGGCTGTTTAGGCCCAGTTGCACAAACTTATTTTGCGAGGTTTTGTAGATCTGAAAGGAAATGCTATTGTTTTATAGAACATGAACAGTTATAATAAGCTAGTGAACAAACCCCCCCCCCTAAAAACCCCAGCAAACAACAAAAAAAATCCCCCAAAAGCCAGCAAACAAAAAAAACAACAACAATCATTTCTAATTTTTTCTATATATATATATATTACATCACTTAACTACTTCTATACTTTATAAGTAACCTAACCATTCAACATATTGCAGTCTTCAAGCTACTATTATATATAAAAATAATTTAATAAATACATAATAATAAAATAATAATAATAATAGTCATCAAATGATGATAATCACATCTCCACACTTTTGAAATTATCATATAAACAATATTTTAAAGATTGTCTCAAATCAGTAACATAAAAAAAAAAACCCAGCCCCCCCCCAAACATTATATATATACATATATGTACAGAAAGTCCTCAAGTTACGTTAGAGATCCATTTCTATGGACCAACAAAATGTGATTTTTGATGCAAGTTGGAATTATCATAGCCAAAATCACTTACCTAACCTAAAATCATACATTTATATCAAGAGAACAATCCCTAAAATGAGAGATGAAATTATACATTCTGAAGATTAAAAAAAAAAAGTTATAATAATTCTTTACTTTTATTCTGTGATTGGCTTGCAAATTGGAAGGGGTGTTGTAGAGACTGACTTAATGAAAGGAGCAGGAGGAGGCTGGAGAGGCAACATGAGAATTTATAGAAGGTGCTGGAGACAGTGGAGCAGGAGAATCAGGAGAGGCTTCAGAAGGTGCAGGAGATGTTTGAATTCTATATCTTGCTGATTCAGGTCGAAATTTATCTTATAAATTATTTATAGGATTACTGTCTTAAAGTTGAAATGGCTTATGTCAAGGACAATGTAGGTTGAGGATAAATATCCAAAAATTTACTTCTTTAAAAGTAAGGAAAATGGACAGATTTATTTTCTTCAGAGATGGATGGATAGATAAATGAAAGAAAGTATAGATTTATAAAAAGTTGTACTAGCATTAACCCACTAATAACAAATTCATGGCTAAATTGATGTTTTCATTATCTAAGAAAGATGGGCGCATGTATGAATGAATGGAATGGCCAAATAAATAAATAAAGAAAACTGAACAAAAAATGATTTTTAAAATATAAATTAAATATTAAAACATTGTATACTGGTATATTATTTCTTCACGTTTTTCTTTTTTATATTTTATTAATTCTTTAAAAAAAAAAAAATAATAATAATAAAAGTCCATCTTCTTTTTATTATTATTATTTTAAAGGCAATTATTGCAAAATTTGTTTTTAAAATAAATGATGCATAAAAATAAGAAAAAAAGAAAGAAGAAAAAAAAACCCCATGAAATATGAATGACATGCAGTATGAAAAAAAAGCTTTAAAAAGTAAGCCACAAGAGGCAGGCTACAATATGAACAAAAGATGGGGTCATAGAAGGGACACAGGGTTGTAAAAGATATATAAGAAAAAAAAAAAGCATATTTATGCGACTGGGCCTGCACTGAGACTAGACTGTATTGAATAACTCCATGCAGTGACCCAGTCTGGTTAGCTAACCCACATGCAAGATCCAGTCTAAACAATGACCTGGTATGAACCCTCAAGTTTATCAAACCAAGACCAGGTCAATGAAGCATTGCAGCAGCAGAGGCAACATTGGGGACAACATCATGGTGATCAGTGCAATAAAACACAGACACCCTTCCTAAGTTGGTGGGATAAACTTGCACAAAGGAATTTCTTTGTGTGGAAACATGCCTCAATATACTGATGTCATTGTGGTCGCAAATGGTGGCATTACCAAAAAGATTACCTGGCGACAAAGCAGCACACTCTTTACTGACAGATGAATCCTAGAAGTAGCATAGTGAAAAACTAATAATTTGTTTATATCTCGAGAAATAATGTGGTGTTTTTTAGAATGGAAGGATGAGGTGAAGATGGTAGTCTTATATTTACACTATAATTTCTTACAAAACCTACAGGTTTACATACACACACACACACAAACATATTCTCTGTTCATGTCACATTCACATTGGTAGTTTTCATTCAGCACACACATGGGTTGAAAAACTGACTTCTTTTTCTGCCTTATAATTTGTTTAAAAATTTAAATTAAAATTTCTGATCACTGGCAGAGAGCAATCACAAATACATACTTACCTTCCCATTGGTATTTATGTCGTCTTGTAAAATGACTTGATAAACAGATTTTTATGTGAAATTCATTCTGCTTCAATGTTATCAATATTACTTTAGTGTTCATAGTTATCTCATAGTTATTAACTTTTTTTTTTAATTACTTAAATAACTATTTAAAAAATAACTATTTTAACTTCTGTTCTACATTTTTTTCTATCACTGATATATAGCATAAAATTAATATAAATGTTTATAATGTGTGATTTTATTAAACATTCTTTGAATTATTCAAACTTGATATAGATCTAAAAAATGTAGGACAGAAAAAAAACAACTTTTGTCATTCCAAATAATTTTAATACAGCAAGATATGTTTATTCCATTCTGATGAAATCAGTTTAAATATAGTTGATAAGACATTCTTGACTGGAGATATCTGCTTGTTAAAGTGTTTTGTCAGTTTTAGGTTAGGACCAAAACTTGAACAGAAACTTATACAAATAATTCTGGGCGAATCTACATTTACATTTCTAAATAACAAAGCAGAAAATGAAATAAAAATTATAAACAAGTAAAAACCTTTATCTAATAAACCACCCCTCCAAAAAAAACCCACCCATATTGATCAGATGAATTATTGCTATTATTATTCTTAAAACTTAAGATTATTAGTAAATATTAAAAACGAAGTAATAAATATAATATACATCTATAACACATTTATATCTCAGTGAAAGAAAAAAAAATATTTTCAAAAAAGTGAAAACCATATACAATATTTTTGCCTTTCTTTTATTTTTTTTTAAAGAGTATAAAAAGACTTCAAAGACGACAATAAAAAATGTAATTTCAACAGCCAAGTTTGTCTAAATTTAGAACTAATTTGTTATTTTAATATAGTTTCTATCTATTATGATAAACAATTGACAGCAGTGTAACAGTTAAAAACTCACTGAACCATAAATAACGTGTGTTGTAACCTATCTCTTCTTCTTTGGTTAATGGCCTTTCCAATAATTATGTTTTTGAATTTTTCTTTACTAATCTATTTATAAAATAATAATAATAATAATAAAAATAATAGTTGTTGTTGTTAACGTCATCATTGTTGTTATTAGTATTACTTTATTTCATTAATATTTTTAACTCATTAATAATTTAAATTAATTATATAGTTTTAGCAGAAAAAAGTTTTTTCTTTTCCTTTACAGCTTTCCCCCTACATCACAATAGGAAGAAGAATAAGAAAACAGTGACTGCGTTGTGGGTATGTGTGTATGTATAAATGTGACAGGACAACATATACCAGCAACTGATAGAGCTATAAAAGAGATTGGAGATGAAAGAAGAAGACATGTAAGTGAAGTGTCATGTCACATGCCCAGGGCTTCCACTCTGACACAAGAGCTCATTGATACTTTTTATTATCACTTTTAAGACATCAGTAGTGTGTAGGTGTTTACAAAACCCTTGAGGATTCTAAAGCGCACTGCAGATCAAATCAAGCCATTTTTCTAATGCAGTTTTTACATGTGCACAACTGATAATAACAACTGCTTTTTAGCATAATGTGATAAAAGATAATAAAGCTGACAGACTTGTTCAATATGCAAAATCTATGATCATTTATCAAAATATATCCAGGACACAGTGACCGGACTTCACCCATTTTTAAAAGATCAGATTTCTGAACACTCTTGCTCTTTTTTTATTATTTTTATTTATTATCTTTGTTTTTACCTACTTCAACTGACTTTAAAAAGATCATATTCCTGTAGAACAAATTTTTGTATTTATTTTTAACAGTAATTGTTTATTGCAGCTATTCATGTAAAAAGAATTAAAACAATTTTTTTCTTCTTCAATTTTTTTATGCCTTTTTTTTAAAAAAAAGGTGTGTATATATATATTATATATTTCTTTTCAATTTAAAAAAAACACATTTTCTTTTGGTACATTTCTGAACTTATAATGTTTATTCTCGTTTTGTCTTTTTTGTTGTTAAATTGATTAAAAATAGTGTGACTTCCTATAAAAAGATGAAAAGTTTTGTGAATTTTAAATTCTTTAATTTAGTACACTATCACCAGTTTTTTCAACACACCTGTCTAAAGTTTATTCAGATGAACAATAAAACTTTGCATAACCCACCTACTGTCAAAACAAACAGTGTTTAATATCATTTCTACTTATTGAACTTATTAGAGACATGCACATTAGCTGAGTGCTACAGCACTGGTACATGGTCGATGTGCCTGAGTGAACCCAATGGCTGTATATCTTGTGACAAACAGCACGTAAAACATATCTTGCTGTTATTATTCAGAATAGCCTAGGCTAGAGAATAACATGTCGTCCTTTTAAGTCACAGATGATGTCTTAGAAAATGGTAAATAGTGTTTGCTGCAGCTGCTTTTTATT
The DNA here is from genome assembly GCA_012295275.1 of Chrysomallon squamiferum. Lineage (NCBI taxonomy): Eukaryota > Metazoa > Mollusca > Gastropoda > Neomphalida > Peltospiridae > Chrysomallon > Chrysomallon squamiferum. Next base: position 9,142,701 of record CM022674.1, read on the forward strand.
AAAGATTTTTTTTTTTCAAATTAATTCAATTCAGCACTTGGATGTGTTGAAAATGTTTCATATAGTATACTTCTGAGATTGAGTGTGAATTTTTATATATTTAACTGTTATATATTTGAAAATATAGATGTATATTTCTGTGGATTCTGTATTTGTATATGTCTGAGTTTTGATAAATAGAAATTATCTATTGTGTGAGAGTGAGACTTTGGCTTTAGCTAAGAATATATCTGACTATCTGTCTGTCTATATAAATATAAGTATTTTACAGCTGAACAAGTGAATATGTGTGCAAATGTCTATAAGATATTAGTATGTATCTTTGTTGTTTTCTTCATTCATAATTAGCAATAACATGGCCAAAAAAAAGGAAAACAGAGACATTGCAAACAAATAAATAATTAATATGTTATGTGACATTGTCTATTTCCTGAAAACTATAAATAATAAGAGGTCCCCAACCTCTATATGAAGCTGTGTGTGTGTGTGTGTGTGTGTGTGAAACATATTTTATTGTTATATATGCAACAAATTTTAAATCATATTTCTTAATAAATATTATTTTAATAACAAAATCCCCCCACAAATCTGATGTATATATAAATTTGCTGAATACAGTTTTTAATTAGCAACTGTTAACAATATATATAGAGAAGATATGAAATGAATAGACATTCTAGTATGAAAGAGATAACATACAAAAGAGTTTTTAAACACACACACACACACACACACACACACACTATGATCAAGACAATAAAATGTGAGTTATTTTAACAGCCATGTTAAACTAAATTTAGAACTAATTTGTTATTTTAATATGCTTTCTATGATGATAAACAATTGACGATAAGTGTAGATACTTTTACAGTTAAAAATTCACTGAACCATGACTTACTTCTGAGTTGTTATCTTTTAATTCTTGGGTCAGATAACATGATGAAGGATAAAGTTATTATTGTTAATTTTTTAAGAGACAAGGAAATAAAAAATTATCTTGATTTAAGAGGCAAAAATGTGTCCACTAATGCAAAAAGTACATTATAACAGAACTGTTTTTGAATCATAACATTTGATAATGATAAAATGTACTCACCTATATTAAAATAAAATATGTTTAATTTGTGGAAAAGTCAATTGCTGTGATGTTTAATGTTGTAAAGAACAAATTGATACATTCTAGTGTGAAATTTTAATGTACAGAAGACGTGCAACATGGTGGCTGTTGTGTTGAAGTTGGACGTTTATACTAAAACTGACAATTAAAATGAACAAAACCCTCACAAGAGAGTATCAGATCCTGTAGGCCCACTTTAAGATTTATTTTCATATTAAAATAAAAAACATTTATATATATATATATATATAAATATTATTTTTATATATGTATATATTATAACCAAACTAAATAATATTATAACAGAGAGACTAATTAATAAATAATTAACACTTTAGTTCCATAATACTTTGATTTTTAAAACTTGAACTGATGAAACAAGTTAATACACATGAGTATATGCATAACAAGCAACAAAATATCAATTTTAATTGTAATGACTAGAAAATATGTGACATCATTTTCTGTCATAATTTAATGAATATGTCAAACTGTAAAATTGTGTGTACACATTAGTTATAATAAGAGACATAGTGAGCCAGAAGACAGACAGTCAGACCCATGGATGAGTAGATAACAGACAGATGAACAGTAATAATGCGGCACCTTAACAATAAACATAATAATATGAGTTAGTCTATTAACAGAAACTGGACATGTTCAAAACCATTTCACTACTGTTTACATATATTAAATTCAACAGAGTCATAACTATATACACCATATCAATTTTTTTTTTAACATAATACTATACACCACATCACGTTTTTTAACATAACATACACCACATCAAGTTTTTTGACATAACTATATATATACCACATCAAGTTTTTTAACATAACGTACACCACATCAATTTTCTTTTTAACTATATATACCATATCAAGTTTTTTTTAACATAACTATATACACCATATCAAGTTTTTAACAACAACATACACCACATCAATTTTCTTTGTAACATAACTATATGTACCATATCAAGTTTTTTTAACATAACAACACACACCAAATCAAGTAATGGTCTGTTCACAAACTGTTATCTTCAGTAATAATCTTTGTAAGATGCAAAATCAGTGAAATGATTACAGAATGCTGTGAAACTATTTAGTAAACCTTTCAAAACATATTTTAAAGGTAATCAGTAATGTGTTTTTACATTTTATAACCATTATAAAAATGTTTGATTAATAGTTTTTCTGAAATGTTTTAATTATTATAAATGAAAGAACAATAATGCAAGTTCTATATTTATATATACATATACACACAGATATAAATATAGATATATTAAAAATGACAAAACATATTTTACCCCAAAAAAGTCCCACTAATGTAGGTCATTCATGAATTCTACTCCATCCATTGCTATGGGCCACACACCAAAAATTTGTGATTTTTGCTTTTTAAATTATTTTTTTCCCATGTAGTTTTTTTAAAAATTATTATTGTAATTATTATTATTATTATTATTATTATTATTATTATTATTATTATTATTATTTTGCTATAGTTACAAATTAACAATAACTTCAAATTATTTTTTAATTTTAAAAATTTTTAAACTAATTTTAAACTTACCTTTATGAGTTATCAACAGAAAGTGTAACTGAGGCAAATCCACCCTGAAAAGTACATCCAGATACTATACAAATGTGCCAGGCTTAGCTACTGGACCAAGAAATAACCAAGTGGGTCCAATGAGGCGGATCTCTTTTATGACCCATCATGCCTAGGTTTGGCTACATCTCACCTGTAAGCACACTAAGGTCACACAAACAAGGGTATGGAGTATTTTTATTGTCAGGCTTGGTGATTTACAGCTGGTAAGTTCAAAGTTCACATTCCTACCAGCACACATCTTTAGATCAATAGAAAATGTGTGAAGTGGTTTTTTTTTAAACGAATTCTTCAAAACAAGTTTTGCATCAACATTTGTTGTAAATAAGCAAAAAAAACCAAACAAATCTAAACATTTAAACAACACAAAATTATTATTTACCTCTTAATTCTATGGCTGTAAGTGTAACTTCATTTCTTTCTTTTTTGCATTTTGTATAATATTATCTCTCTTTTCTACATTACTATGTACAACATTATTTTTAATTTTTTCTACTTTATTATGTATAACTTAATTTCTATGATTTCTATATTTTGTGTAACTTTATTATGACTTCTATATTTTGTACATTTTTGTCTGTTTTTTTCTATGTTATATAATTCTATTGCATATAAAACAACAATAATAAACATAATTTGTCTATCTCAGAACTAATATATTCAGAAAACTCAGTTCAGTGCAAAAAATTATTACTAGAAAAGAGAATGAATTAAAAAGAAATCATAAAACATTTTCTATTCACATTTTATTAAGATTTTATATATATTATTATATAAATTTGTTCTTTTTTAAAAAGAACTGAAAAATTCATTTCTATACTAATTACAGATACATAACACATATGTATTTTTATTCCAGGTGCAATTACATTACATATTAGATAAAGAATAAATTATTGACAATGAATACATTAGTTTTAAATATAACAGAATCTAACTGTCAGGAATCTTTTATGTTTCTAAATGTATCAAGTTGTTTCTTAGTTTGTTTTCAAGTTTACGTTTTACTCTAGTGTATATACAATTAGTGTTTCTAAGTGTATCAAGTCTGTCTCTTAATCTCATTTATAGTCTCTCTGCTATAGTAATTCTTAATGTATAAAGAGACTGTGTTTCCTAAATTTTGTATTTCTACATGTTGAAAGTGAAGCTTCAGGGTTAACAGCTGAAAAAGAGTGATAGCTAAATAAGGAAAAAAATGATGTGACATAAGTTTGTAATAACTGCAGGTATATGTAAAATGTTCACATTATTTAGCTGTTGTTTATAGATACTGAAATGCCATCATTACTACAGCAAGTCAGTGTACATAAAAATAACCAAACATTATTTTTTGAATTACCAAATGCAATGAAGAAAGGCAGTGCTTCTGTTGATTTGATTAGCCAGTTTGGGCTAACATTAGCCAATGACTGCTTTGGCCATTTCCAGTGGTAGGCTCTGATTGTAATGATATTAAAAACTGAACAGAATTTTCTTAATATCAATTAGCCACAGAGCAGTAAATTTAAATTTATTATTAACAAATGTATAAATAAAATGTAATTGGAAGAATCTGTTTACTTGTATGTATGTATGTATGTGTGTATATATATATATATATACATATATATACACACACCAAAAAAAATATTATAATCTAATTGTTTCAATAAAAAAAACTGTGTTTAAAACAATAACTTTTTTTTATTTTTTTATATGATCAATTAAAAATTATAAGAATTTTTAAATTCTTTTGCAAAATGTAAATGTTACTATATTTTTATCAGTGACAGAAAAGAAAAAAAGAAATAAAGTATTACAGGCCTTTAGAATTAGATTGACAAATGTGGTGAAAAGAACAACAACAACAAAAAAAAAAAAAATTAAAAGAACAGTTTTCAATTAAAAATTTAAATAAAAATACTATGGGTATTTTAAATGGTAATTTAAAAACATGAATATTTATTTTCAGAATTCTATAAAATAAGGCTGAAAAAAAAGAGAAGTAAATTTATTTAAGTATGATAATAAAGTGGGTGTGAAAAGTGGGTGTCATTGTGTGCATCTCTGTTGTATGTCATGTCATTCACACTGACCAGTCACCATGGCGTCATTTTTAAACTGAATTTAAAAATCACAAAATTCAGTCAATATTTTATCATCCAACATTCTGAGTCAGTGATGAAAATAACTAAAGAACAGAAAGTGAAAAATGATCACCATAATCATGTTTCATACTGTGATTAACATTTGCTTAACTGGCAGATTTCAAGTTTTCTAGATTAAACAACTTCAGCTTAATCATAACAAAATAAACAGTTTTCAGAAAAATGTGATTTACCACAATCTATGTATTACTTATCATCAAAATAAACATGATTATATAACACAGTAAACTTGCTAACTTTCAGTCAGTGAATTCAATGTCAGTAACATAAAGAATAAAGAGCCAAAGAAATATTACCCACTACTCAAAACACAAAATTAATACTAATAAAACAAAACAGTCATTCACACAGAGACACAGCTACAAATGCAAAAACACAAATATATACACAAACACATACATAAATACACAAATACACATAAGAAACATATTCACAGAAACACACACACATATACTGACACAGCTAAAGCCATACTTATCTCTTCTGTAGAAAGTGCATTTCCTCTCTCTCTCTCTCTCTCTCTCTCTCTCTCTCTCTCTCTCTCTCTCTCTCTCTCTCTCTCTCTCTCTCTCTCTCTCTCTCACACACACAAACACAAATTCTTTTTGACCGATTTTATCTCATATTTAAAACTGATTTACCAAATATAAAACACACACACACACACATTTTTTATTATTATTATTATAATTTTTTAAATATAATCTCAGTATAAAACTTGATATTACAACAGTTAAAAAGTATATTTGTTTTTAATGTATCTGTGATCATATCACAAAGATACATTAGTCATATAACAAATATATCTCTTGTCACATAAATGTTCTAATTAAATTTTTTAACTTTTACTCTAAAAAAAAAGTTAAACAGACATAAACGTAGATGTTACATTTTTCACAGTGACTTTAATGGTTAAATGATATTAGTGATTTTATTTTTTCTTATTTGCAAGACACAGTATTTTACAAAATATTCAACTATTATTTATTTATTTTGTTTTTAATTATTTATTTTATGATGAATTTTAGACCAGTCTATAATTATTCTTTTTATACTTTCTCTCCCAATGATAACAACACCCTCAAAACCCCCTTATTTACAAATATATAAAATATAAATTAATAAAAAAAACTAACTGACAAAAAAACAGCAAAAAACAACAACAAAAAAAGCCTCCCATTTTTTAAAAACATTATTATTATAGAGATGAATAAAAAATAATGATAATAATTTTTTTCTTTAAATCTCATTGTTTGTATTTTCGTATTCGTTTGTTTGCAGATAAAAAAAATCAAATACCTTTGATAACATCTTTAAAAAAGATAATAGAATAGGCACAAAATAAAGCAAACACCATAGAAACATGCATTCAGACAAAGACACACAACTAAAAAGTCTGATTCAAGACAAAGCATTCTGATCTTTAGAAAAGTTTTTTAATATTTACAGTTGTACTTTTATAAAAATTCAAACTAATGTCAGTTAAACATAGAATTGTAATTTAGACTGAGAAATAAGCACAGTACTTCTTTTTTTTCTTTACTTTACATATAATTAAAAAAAAAAAATTGGTTTTAATGAGTGTGCTATTTATATAGAGCCTCTTTTTATGGTGCAGTTAAAAGAATCATCTGTATTGTTTTACAAGCACAAATTGGGTTTGTGGGCGACTCAAAAAATTATCTTCGTATTAATCTGGCTATATTAATAATAACAGCTATATGTGTGTAAAAATCAGTTCAGAAGACATAAATATTAGATATTATTAAACTGATTTGTCAGAAATAAAGATATATTTGATGTAATATATACAGACTGAGGTGTCATTAAAACTGAACAGAGTGTATATGTGTATATGTATGTATGTGTGTGGGTATGTATGTGTGAATGTGTGTATGTATATTTGTGTATATGTGAATATATATATGTGTGTATATATGTATGTGAGTGTGTATGCATGTTTGTATATATGTGAAAGTGTACTTGTTTATGCAGTCATACGTGTGTGTGTATATATATATATATATATGTATGTGTGTGTGTGTGTGTGTGTGTGTGTGTGTTGGTGTGTGTGTCAGTTTATGAAAAATAAGATAGCAGTGAGTGTGAGCTAGAAGACAGCTGATACTCACAGCACAGACAAGTGTCTGACGTCAGGTATTTCATCAATGACATGAACACAATAAATAATTAGTATCAAATTACATGTATCGTTATACATTTAAATTACATTTCTCTCCAATGTCCTATGTACAGTGAATTAAGGTTTTTTTTCCTGTACTCTCACTAGAGAAGAAAGTTGATAAGAAACCTGTGGGGAGTTGCTTGATTCATGACAACACTGTGTATCTCTCCTAACTACTTCATCTTCATGTTCAGTTTCACCGTTATCAGTTTTTTTTTAAACATTAATTTGAAAAATCATCCCAAATATGTAATGTTATTATCAGATTATAACAATTTGTGTTGCTTTATTTAAAAAAAAAAAAAAAAAAAAAAAATATGATCAAACCATAAAATGTTAATTACTTCCAGTAATACAAAATCTTAAGAAAGTTATTTTTAATGATTGACATTATGTTTTTTCTTTGACAAATTTAATGTCAGAGATCATCTATTAGATGTTTAAATAATTTTCATTACTAAACTAAATAATACAGAGTCCAGTTTTATACATAATGAAAACACAATTGTTTTGTTGCTGGTTAAACAACTGAAAACATGCTTTATATACATGAGAAATACAGTGTGAACACCAAATATGCACAGTGTTTTAATTAATTATCTATTTCTATTTAGTTTAAATATGATTTAGATGTTTTATTTTTTAAATACGTAATAAACATGAATTACATATTTAAAACTTCATAACAAAAATTAAATCTATTTATTACAAATGACTTCAAATCTATTATGATCATAATTTAAAACAATTTTGATATTTTTTTATTTAAAAACTATATATAAATATAGATAGATAGATATTATTTTTATAAAAGCAGTAAACACTGAATAAATTATTGGTGTTAAAAATGAATATGTAGTTCTGATAATAAATGTCACATTAACATGGTGCTTGTTCTTTGCCACAGTGTCAATTTAAGTTGAGAGAGCGTAAAGCCATCATTCATGTTGACCACTCAGTCAATTTAATATTTACATCAACCATAGCAGCTTTAATTTTTTTTATATTCTATTTTTTATAAAAATGTTTTTACCTTTTTAATTAATTTTAATATAATTTTTAAGTCATATACATATTTTAAATTATATTTTTAAATATATCTTTTTATATTATAATTTGCTGTTATTTTTATGTAATACAAATTAATATTTACACATTTTAATTTTTTTTTTAAATAATTTTATTTGCAATTTATAAACAATTTTTTTTAATAAAAACTATTTCCATTTTTAGCTAACATTTTGTTAGAACATTTACAAACAAATATATTGACTAATAATTAAATATTAATGTATATAGATTAATCCTGAGAAATTATTGTTTGAAACAACATACTTTAAAAAAAAGGGTTTTTGTTTAATTTATTTTTGTATATAATAATTTAATATTTTCTTAAATAATAAATGTTATTTATTTTATAAAGCCAAAATAACAGCTTCTGATATATATTTACATCATATAGTTTATAAATCAATAAAAATAAATATGTTTTTTAAACTCTGTTTTTATTGTCTGTACTTTTCTAACATCTGGTTAACTACAACATTTCTTAATATTAATTACAAATGTAGAGATCCCTCAATACCTATCAAAAATTATCAGCTCTCTTTAGAACTATTGCCATTCTGAAATCTATCAAAATTCTGTAAACATTTTTCACAGATCTACTGGAAACTGTAATTAAACAAAGATATTAAATTTAATCTATGAGAATGAAGATCAAAAGAACTCAAATTTTCTTTTTCACATTTATTGTAAAAAATATTAATTACTATTGATAGCAAGACTTATATAAATCCAAAAAACAACAACAGATTACTAACTACCACACGTACCTGATATTAGGTTTGAATCAGCAGATATGAAAGATAATCAAAATGATCTATTGTGTTTACCTCACAAAAACAATGTCTAAAATAATATACTTTAATACATTTTTTTTATAGAATACTGGCTGGAATGAATGAACTAAGGACAATGAAGAGACTGAATCCTGTCATCTGGTGTGCCTTAGGCCTGACTTAACTTTAACTTATAGCCGTTAAGAATAAATTAGGTGAATTGAGGTAACAATTAGACTGACTGAGAGATACTTTTTCACTGACACAAGAACACTGCAACATTATCACTGACAACCATTTATAAAATATTTATTATTACCAAGTGATGTTTTTTCTTCAAATCATGTTTGCCTCTGTTTTAATTACAGATGGACAAAACAAGAAGATAAATTGAAAATGAAACTCATCACCCACATACAGACTGAAATTCCAATTCTATAATTTAAAAATCCAATTATTATCAAGTTGTTTGAAAACAAGTTATATTTTAACTACATTTATTTTATTTTATGCCATGATTATTTACTGTTGAACACTTATAATTCATTTTTCCTTTATTTATTTATTTATTTATTTTTATTATTATTATTATAATTTTTTTTTAAATCATGAAGAACAAATTACATCAACTGACTGGGTCTGCATCAGTGTAATGTCCTATCACTATCAGCTGAGCAAATTAGGCAATGAGGATGAGCAACTCAATCAATCAGTTGTGACCCACATTGAGCAGATGACATGCCCCCCAATACAACTCATCAACATCACATAAATCTAGACTTGCTCAAGTTTTTTTTTACATTTTTATTTTTATTTTATGCTCAATAAAACATAACATGCATTGATTACTGGTGGTCATAAATTTGCCCAGTGAAAAAGAATATTCAAATTAAGAAAATGCTTATTTAAAATAAAAGGAAAAATATATTAAAACATAGCATCAGCAAAATAATAATAATTATTATAATATCAATAATAAAATGAAATTTGGAAAAACAAAGAAATTGTTATAGAATGTTATTTTAATTTTTGAAGTTTTTATTTTATTTTTTTAATTAAAAATAATTTGTTAAAAATAATAATAAAATTAATTCATATTTGCATGAGAGTGTTTGTGTATATTTTTATATACATGTACATGCATACATACACATACACAAACAAACCCATAGATAAAATCTAGTTGACAAATACAGTACATAGGTAACTTGCTATTTTGTACATTGTATTCAAACTGAATGCATGCTTCTGTCATGTATGCCAATGTTCTTCTATAGCTCTTTAATAATTTAGGTTGTTGACACAGTGTTATGGGTGATGGAAATATCTGTTCAACTATTTTGCTGTATTGCATGGTTTGGATAACAACAGTAATATGTGAGGTTACAGGTTCATTTTCATTTCCCATTGCAACCTGTGCATTCAAAGTATAGCACCAAGTGTCTTTTCTATTTCTGTGGGTTCCTTTTACCTTTCACTTCTTTAATGAAGCAATGAAACCACCAAAAACTGTGTCAGTGTCAATTTTTTAAATTTATTTATTTATTTATATTTTCATTTTTTTTTTTTTTTTTTTTGCATAAAAATAAATCAATCTTAATTGATGGACTTAATAGTAAAAATACTATCTCTGTTTATAATTATTCTAATCTCAGACATAAGTTTTATTATTATCTTTCTAAATTATTGAAATTGTTATCTATACTCCCTTCTGAAAGAAAACATTTCTAATTAGTTTACATTGTTAAACAAACAAACAAACAAAAATAAAAATAAAATAAAATAAAATAAAACAAAACAAAACAATAACAAAAAAATATATATTTATATAATAGAACAGAGGTCAAAAACAAAAAAGAATTAAAACGTTTAAAAATTATCTTTTTAAAGCACAAACTAACACATTATTAAACTATATAATATAGTGTGTTTTCAAAATTAGATATAAAAAGAAAGTAATAATAAAAGAAAATAAAATTAATATTTATTTTCAGTAAAATATGAAACTACATAATACATTATAATAATAATAAAATTCTTATTCTGAAGACTAAAACAGAAAAGAGTATTGCTGTTTCACTGTCACAAATACACTATTGGCAGTAGAATTTTAAAATCTTTGGAAGGACAAACTTATATATAAAAAAATTCACTAATACACTAATAAGTAGTTGTAAATCTATGGAAGTATTAATATATCTTGAAAAAAAGAATAATATAGCCAGTTATTATAAATATTTGCAGATTAGTAGAAATAGGTATATATATATAATTTTTTTTTACGTTATTGCATCTACATTATTGGTGTAAATATTTTCAATCTCTGGAAATATATATATATGTTTTTAAAAATCACATATACTTCTGTTAGCATCAACATTTTCAAAAATATATTTTTAAATCTCACAAATGCACTATTAGTATAAGTATAATCAAATCTCTGAAAGCATATATTTAAAAGTCATCTTTAAAAGGTTATTAGTAAGTCTAAGTATTTTCTCTGTGTGTTGATAGGCGTTGATGACACACAATAAAGTCAAGGGTAATGAAGTGAACAAAGCAGATTCAGGTCAGAGATGCAATCACACTAATGTCGTAATTCTAGGCGTTGGTAGCAAAGCTATTGGAACTGTGCAAAGATCACGCAGCTGTAATGTCATACTCTGTTAAAAATTAAATCTGTGGCCTGAAGGAATCCTGACCATGCTGTGATTCCTTTTACATGCAAATCAGCATAAATATGAATTTTACAATATTAAAAAATATGGTATTAGTAATACTGAGGTAACAAAATTTTCATTTAGTCTCATAGTTAAATAAAAAAAATAAATTAAATAATAATGAAAATAATGAAAAATTCAGTATACAAGAAAAGAAATAAAGATGCCACTTAATAAAAAGTGAAAAGGGAGAAAAATTATCAATGTTTAGTTTGTTTTTAAAAATAAGATATGTTCACTAATTAAAAAGTCTTATAGCATTATTAAATGTTTATCAGAAAGATAAAAGTAGCATATATTTCTAACTATTAAAGTAGGTATGTCAAAATAATCTTTACTTCCACACTTTCAAAATAAAATAGTGCACACAAGTGTGTAAAAATAAAATAAATAAAATTTAAAACCGAAATTTATATTTCTAAAAATAATAATAAAATTAAATTTTAATCGTAACTAATATTTATTATTAACAGTTTTATGTTGATAGTGTTGTTTAAACTAAGAAATAAGTATCTGCACAGATTTCAAATTAATAACTGATTATAATTACTGGATGAAAATAAAACTTAAACAAATTTATTAAAATATGTTTTTGAGCTATTGATATTTAATTACATTTTTTATAATATTTTATATCTTAATTCACTTTTGATTCTGATAATTGAAAAGATAGTGCCATCTGTCTTCTTTTCTCTTTTTATTAAGAATAAATGACATCTTAAAAGTTGCTAGGTAACCAAAACTATACGTGTGTGTGTGTGAGTGTGTGTGTGTGTGTGTGTGTGTGTGTGTGTCTGATACCTAATAAGTCTCTGATAAATGTTTTTGGATGTATTTAGGCATTAAATGAATTACTGGCTTTTTCTTTTCAATTTGAAAAAAAAAAAAAAAAAGAATGTCGGTGTTTATGTATGTGTGTGCATATAAAATGTTGGTTTCAAAAAAACAACAACAAACATTTTAAGGGTATTCCCTGTTCATTGCAATTCATTCTCTCTCTCTCTCTCTCTCTCTCTCTCTCTCTCTCTCTCTCTCCCTCGCTCCCTCCCTCCCTATCATATTTTCTATGACTTACTATATATCAAATATAATCTCTGACATTTATTCACAGTCTATCTTTGTCATATGTTTTGGTTGGAATGGTAAATAATACATGGCTAATAAAAGTATTAAGTATGAACCATGAATAAAAGAGTGATAAAAATCACACAACTTGAATATTCATTGAGTAAATTTGAATACTGGTTTTAAAATGTTCATACAAAATCTTTGTACCAGCAGGGAATAAGAAAACAAGAAAAATCACTACTGGTAATTTTTGTTTTCATTGGCTAGCTGACATTTTACTTGTGTATCCAGACATTAGCTAAATGCCTGATAAATAGATTACAAGTTAAATTTACTGTTTGTATGTTTATATGTATGTCTTTATCTAAATAGGTATCAGGATATTTATGTCTGTATGTGTATGAATCTGTATAATATATACATATATTTATTGTACAACCACTGGTAAGATATGATGACTAGATAAATATATTATTCAGCATTACTGCTTTAGTGTTCAGCTCTAAAAATCTATTTTGAAAACTTTTTATTTAAAAACAAAAGACAAAACAATTATGATTATTTAAGAACTATTTTGTTTTGATGCATATGACCAAGAGAAATATGCACGAGCTGAGAAATAAAAAAGTTAATTTCATTTAAAACTGCTTGATAACTGGTCAGGTTAACTGGCTCTGTGCAGCTTGGCAGAGCCTCACTGAAAATCAGCACTGTTACCTTCACAAGATAAAGACACATTTTCTTTTCTTTCATTTTTAAACTTTTTTTAAAATTTAATTTTTTTTTTTTTAATTGCTTTAAATGATTGTGTTAATGACTGATTTTTAAAAATTTATTTTACTTATTTTTTTTTTATTTCATAATATTTTGCTTATATTTTGACTAAAATATAAATTTGCTTTTCATATTCAGTTCAAAAAATATTAATATACTTTTAAAATTCAGTTTTAATATTTTATTTGTAAAAATTTATGTAAATTTATTCAATTCTGAAATATACCTTTTGACATAAAACAAATGAAATTTCAAACAGATTTGATATTTTATCACTTATGTCTGATGGAGTTATGACTGACTAAATAAATTTGAAGAATATAGATTTTGACGTATATATTTTTTTAATGTGCATACCACTCAGAGATATAGAGTTGCATGGCGTAGGCAGCCATGATTGTCAGCTCATTCTACTGAATGTCATCAACTCTGTGGAGAGGAAACAAGTACAAAAAAAAAAAAAAAAAAAAAAAAAAATCCAAACTAAAAGTGAAAAAAATATAATAATAAAAAGTGACTAAATTATGCTCTACAGAACATTTCCTCTATTCTAACAAAGCACATTGTGAAATCCATTATAGATTTACTTTAATGCTTTCTAATTGTATATGTCAAAGTCTAAATTATATTTATATATTTAATATAAATGTGTTGTTCACTGTCAGTAACAAATTATGTGTATGCTAATGGATGTATGTGGATGATGGCAGATTGGTATGTGTATGTTTGTGAGTGGATGTTTATACTGTATATAAATGCACATGTGTGTGTGTGTGTGTGTGTGTGTGTGTGTGTGTGTGTGTTTGAGATTCTATGATTCACATGTGCTGCAGGCTGCTCTGTGATGATTAGAGGAGTCAATACAAGAACCTGTCTTTGTGGTGTGCAGTGCTGCCGATCTCCCCAGAGAGGGAAGAGGAGGCAATTCAGTCAGATCCTGGCAGGATTTGCTACCATCATTAGTGGTCTCTGACCAAATGCAAGGCTAAACTGAACACTCTATAAAGATTCCCTGAAGAAAATCTTTAATTGGCTTTCACTATGCACGCATCAGCCAAGATCAGTATGTGAGAGCAGTGTAACCTTATGCTCCATGTGATAGTAGGAGGAATTGTGTCACTTATGGCTTGAAGCACTCAGGCATATTAATTTCATTTTTCTGTCATGCCACTGAATTGCATCACATGCACTTGTCTAAGGAAATTGCAAATATAAAGAGATCCATAGGGATTTTCATAAAATTGAGAAATTCTTGTAATTTAAAGTGTCCTGAGTTATGTAATATTAATTTTCCTTGAGGATATTAACTTTTATTAGCTCCAACCTGACAAGAAGAATTAGCCAGTTGTTGTGTTTGACAATTCTCTGAGTAGCTGCATGTTCACAGTGTAATCAAAATGTATCTGGTGTTTTTCAACCATCCAAATACTCTGTGATATCTAATAACCAATTTGAATGTGAAATGGCCTAACACTGCTTTGTACTTAGCATATTCAAGTGAAAAACTGCTGGAAAAATAAAATCCAAAAGGACACCTAATATTCATGGATCCACCTGCAGGAGTTAATATTTGAAATAAATATTGGTTATTAGGTTTTTGAATCAGAATCTAAAATTTAAAAAAAAAAAAAATTGTCAAAAACTAGTGCAAAAGCACTGAATTGAAACAAATTAGATCTGTATCCTGAAATTTTACAATTTTTAACATCATTTAAAATCCCATTAATGTCATAATACAAAACCTGAATAACATAAAAAAAAAGAGAGAAAAAAAAAGAAAAAGAAAGAAACCAACATAGATAAAGAGGAAAAAATCACTATCACGTGTCCAGTATTTCTGTATTTAAGAGATTTGAATTAATGAAAACAATTTCAGAACAGAGAAAATTATGGTACGAGTGCATGAAATGACTAAATATTCACAATAACCATAACATCAATTACAATCCTGATACAGACATTTTAATATATTTAAACTTTGGTCCTATGCATTGCATATTAAAGATATTTTATATATATATATATATCAGTCACAATACAATCTATCATATTAATGTTTCAAGCTTATTCACTGACTCAAAAATAGTTTGGGATAATTAACTTAATTAAGTAGTAAACACAAATGAATTACAATAAGAGGTTTATGTGAGAAAACAATTACTTCATTCATCTTTGTGTTTTACACTCACTGTCAATATAGAGTTGACCAAGATCAATATTTCTTTGCACTCAGTAGGTCAGAATGTTTCACACTGAAATCAAGGTCAATAGATTTTGCACTTAAATATGATATGAATTATTATGAGGTATGTGCTCAGAATAAAAAATATTACATCACTCTATTAGGGTTAGTCTGTTTAGAAGAAAGAAGTGAAACCTGACCAAAATGAATGAATGAATTAATAACAGTTGTATGAAATAGTTATATATGTAGTATTACAATTAAACAATTCTAGAATTCAGTTCCAATGGAAATATTTATATTCATGTTAAATTTTAAAAAAAACCCATTTATTTCCTTTTTTATGCTTTGAATTACTGAATGAATTATTCATTATGATATTATTTTATTTTTTTATTTTTTTATTCATTTACAACTAATTAACGTCACCAATTTTTAAACTTTTTTTTTTTTTTTTTTTTTTTCAACCATTCAGATCCACATATATGTCATGGACCATGCAGTTGTATTTTGTACAAACATAGGTCATATCTGTGAACATATATGGGTAATATTTGACCATGCATTAATATGAGGTATATGCTCATGTGCATGGTACCATTTACAATTATCCAAAAAGCCTTTCTGGCTTAATATATACTTAAAATATAAAATAAATACTCAAAAGAAAAGAAGAACCAAACTCTATTTAACAGATGCAAATTAATACTTTCTGTAAGCTGCATAAATGGTCTTGTACTGCACTGCATGATATATATCGCAAACTAAACAATTAACATATATCAAACAGTAACAGACATTAGCTGTACAAAGCCTGAACAAACACACTGTACATATCTCTGCTATTTGTTTTTAATAACAATCCATTAATATCTCAACTACCTTTAAGAGTTAATGTACATCAACTTATAACAAAGCAAAACAATTAAATACACTCATTGAAATATGAAATACTGCATACTGATCAAGCTTGAATATATCAATGAATACTCTACAACTCTGTACATATCAGTGAATACTCTACAACTGAACATATCTATGAATACTCTACAACTGTACATATCAGTAAATCCTATACAACTGTACATATCAGAGAATACTTTACAACTGTACATATCAATGAATACTCTACAACTCTGTACATATCAGTGAATACTCTACAACTGAACATATCTATGAATACTCAACAACTGTACATATCAGTGAATACTCTACAACTGTACATATCAGTGAATACTCTACAACCGTACATATCAGTCAATACTCTACAACTGAACATATCAGTGAATACTTTACAACTGTACATATCAATGAATACTCTACAACTCTGTACATATCAGTGAATATTCTACAACTCTGTACATATCAGAGAATACTCAACAACCGTACATATCAGTCAATACTCTACAACTGTACATATCAATGAATGCTCTACAACTCTGTAAACATGTTATTTTCTGTTCAGTTCTGGAACACATATGTCAAATTGTATATTATTAAGTTGGAACAAGAAAAATGAAGCGCATATATATCTAGGTCAATTTAATTAGATGTTACTTTCTCTTAATTATGCTTAAATTTCTCTTCCACTCCAAGTTAAAAACTATTTCTACAGCAAAACCATTCATAAAACAAAGTGCAAAAATGGGTTAGTATTTATTTTCTTGATTACATGTATTTGTGGTAAAAGCTATTACAAATTGATGAATTTTGCTCCATTTTTTAATTTGTCATCTGGAAAATTTTGTAAATCCATGTAAAATGAAAAATCAATACTATTTAAAACAATTCAGTGCACACCATTTTGAAGCAGTTTGGAGCATTTTGTGAAATCTTCCATGTAAAACACCATACAGAAAACACCAATTAGATTTTAATATAATACTAAAATTATTTTATTATTTTTCTCTTCTTTAAATACTTTAAAATATTGTAGAAATATAATGAAGGAAAATAAATAATAGTTTTCACTATAATAAACTATACAAAATGAATAATACAGCTAAAATGATCTACAATTGATTTAAAGAATAAAATAAAAAAAGATTCTATTTAAAAATTTGTTGATTAAATGTATACAGCTATTGCCTATTCAAACCAGTGGTTTACCAAAGATGTTTTGTTTGTGATCTGCGCCTGTCATTGCTGGTGGTCAAAATGAACAGATGACTGCATGGTGGCAACAAGTTTTCATTCTCATTAACAAAGATTTCTTCCTTACTTTCTGATCATTGTCATTACAGATAATTTCATTTACAATAAAATTAATTTAAAAATATATATTTGTACTAACATCGTCATTAAAAAAAATCTATCCATCATAATTATATATATATAATATATTCAGAGAAATTTGAATTTAAAAATCAAATGATGAAAAATTATTGAAAATGATTGTTTTTCTTTCTCATTTTTGTAAATTCCAAGTGAAATGATGTCATTCTTTTTTTTAAACTTTTTTTTATCTCCTAAGTTTAAAGAGTTCTCTTGACAATGGCCAGAGTTATTCTGATCATGAACTTAAGGTATTGTTGTTAAATCTCCAGAGACTATGAGAACTCTTATTAACCCCTTGTTACAAGAAAACTGTCACTGATAACATACAGGGACCTAATGAAAAAGATAATGTCCTTAACCAAGGCTTAGAAAGTTAACTTTTTTATGTTGTGATTATCCTTTCAGTTAATCCAACAAAAAAACACATTTTACTTTTAGATGAACATGCTGTAAATTTGCGTGACTCATATATTTTTCAAACTTTTTTGTTATTTTTAATTCTCCTTTTTGTTTTGTAGTTTAAATTAAAATAAAAAGAAAGTTTTGAAAGGAAGCTACATTCTCTAGCAGATCTATCCATTCTAATTATAATGAAGCCAGACCTTTTTCTAGTATCTTTTTAATCCCACCTTGGAAAATGCTACATATCGGGTATGTTGACAAGTAATTAAAATAACTATTAAAAGTTTAAAAATATTTTTTTTCTGCTTATTTACAGAGGTAAATAATTGATTTTTTTTAAATACTTTTTTTTACCATTCACCCCACAAGTTTTTACATGAATACTATAAATCATATGAGTAAGCAGTGTATAAATTATATTGGGTTTCATGTGACATAAAGTGTAATGCAAACCACCTAAAAGATTTAATTTTTCTTTCTGTATTTATCATGTTGCTTTGTTCAAAGTGACAAATATGAGAAAATTGATTAAATGTATTATTTATCAAAAGTGTGAAGTTTTATGGTAGTGTCAAGTATATTGGTTGACAAAATAGTTACTTATAAAATTTCAAAATGATTGGTTAAAACAATGTTTTAATAAAATAGTTATATTACTGTTTAATAAAATAGTTAAGAATGTTGTTTAATAAAAATATTTAATTACATAATTTATAATAAATAGTTATCTATCAAATTATTGTTAAAATGGTTATTGAGATTGTTTAATTAAATGATTAGTTATATTTTTAATAAGATTTTATGAAAGAGTTAATAAAATGTTTAATTATATTATTGTTTAAAAAAATTGTTATTTATAAAATTGTTAATTAAAATGGTCCGATATGAGAGTTTGCATAAAATGTTATTTTGATATTTTTTTAATAAAATGTTAGTTTTGATATTATTCTGTATACTGGAATTTTATAAAATTGCTTAATAAAATGCTTATTTTGTAAAAATGTTTAGTACAATAATTAGTTATGACAGGTCAAATTTTAGTTTTGATACTGTTTAATAAAATGGTTATTTGTAAAATTGTTTAATAAACTGACTTAGTTGCAATTTTTGAAAGATTAATTTTCATCCAGTTATGTGGAAGACATTTAAAAATATAATAATAATAATACCACCTAAAAAAAAACCCGAAAAATAAAAAATTAAATAATTTCTTACATTAGTAAATAGACTGAGATATACAAACATTCTCTAGTCTCTCTCTGTATAGACATATTTAGAAGCATAAATTCATTTCTAATATAAATAACAGCTAATACGTAGTCATTTTACTCCAACCCATTTCATGTGCTTTGATCCTCTGTTATTATAAAACTTTGAAGTGATTTAAAATAAAACAATTAAGTCTTTTTTTAGCTGAACACATTCATTATAAAAAAATTGAAAAAATCTTAAAAAGATAAATAGAAACAAAACACCAAGAATTATCAATAATAATAATAATAATAATAATAATAATAATAATAATAATAAATAAATAAATAAATAAATAAATAAATAAATAAATAAATAAATAAATAAATAAAATAAAATAAAATAAAATAATAATAATAATAATAATAATAATAATAATAATAATAATAATAATAATAATAATAATAATAAATTAATAAATAAAATAAAAGCTTTTCCTGATCTTAATTATAAGTCTTTTGTTGGCAGCTTTATGAAATATTTTAAATAATAAAAATTTGTATTGTCTGTTTGTGATTGTAAAATAACGCCAGACAACAAAGTTAATCATGACAAGACCAAATTGATTCGTAAAAATGCAATCATAACAATAATTATATAACGTCAGATGAAAGAATAATTAGCAATACTTTTACCAGCACAAAATTAAAATAAAATATGTTTAATAATAAGATTAAAGAAAAAGTTATTTAGATTTAAAAGTAAGGTATAACTTAAAATAATAAAGAATAACTATATAAAAATAAAATGTCATTGTAAATAAAATGAGTATTTTTTTTTAAAAACAAACAACACAATACTGAGATTTATTATTAAATAACTAAAGGTGTTATTTGTCATATGGACAATAAAGAATGTATAAGCAGGTCTGAATATTAATATAAATGAGTAAAAAAAACAAACAATGAAAATAAAAATGAAATATTTTAAAACAGACAAAAATATAGCCAGATGCTATTTTAAAACTAATACAAATAAATTGTGCTTGCACAGTTTCAAAATGAGATAGTGATGACATAACTAATCTATGCTTTACAAATAAAACAACAAAACTTTTATTATAAAAGATTCATGTTTTTTTTAATGTTTTTTCCATATTAATTGTCAAAAATATTTAAATTTTTTCCTCCTTCTTTATCCTATTTAGTTATTGTTTGTTTTTGTTTTTCTGTTTACTTATTTCATAATTTATTTATTTATTTAGGAACATTTCACTGAAATAATTTTCTTCTGGAAAAAACAAGGAAGAGAAATAAAATAAATACAACTACTACCACTACTTTTATTATATATTAATCATAAAGACTTATAACAACAACAAAGACTAATAACAACAACCATAATGATGATGAAGATGATAATAATAATAATAATAAAGTTGTATGTTTTATTTCATGATTCAAACTTTTGTTTTTTTTCAGCTGTGAAAAAAAAAAGAAAAAGAAATTTTAATTGGGTTAGGTAGATATTTTTTGAAAGTCAATTGTTTTTCTATCTTCATAACAAAATGAAAAATGTACTGAATTTTTATGAATTTTTTTTCTGATACTGCACTAAAATAAAGTGCTTCGTAAAACTTCAAAGTTCCAATGTTACCAACTTGTACTGGAAAACATCCAGTGCATTGTAATGAATTAAGGGTATAATATCATAACATGCCAGCTTTGCTGGCAATAATAATAATTAATGATAACAATGACAAACAAAACATGCGTTAACAAATTGCTTAATGCCATTCTTTGGCAAAAGAAAAAAGAAATTATTTATACATTTTTTAAAATTTTCAGATCAAATACAACAATAAAACAGATGTTGTAATGAAAGGTGTGAATTTGTAGTTTGGGAAATAGAACATTCATGTTAAAATAAATAGTAAAAAAAAAGCTATAGAATATATATATTTTCACTTAGAACTTTTAAACAAATTTAAAAATATATAATTCCACCAATTATAAACTGGTTATGCAGAATTAAGTGTAAAAAAGAATGTTGTGATTTAGAGAAATTATTCTTGTTATTATTGTTTGTTGTTTATTCATTTCTTAATTTATTTTTATTTCATTTCATTTCATTTCATTTTTTATTTCTGTTTTCCTAATTCTAACTATCTAAATTCAGGTTCATAATAAAATAAAAACACACAATAAAATTATCAAATTGTCAAGTGAATCTTTTTATGGTTGAATTTATTTCATTTTGGTTTTTTTGTTTTGTTCTTTTTTCTTTTTTAAATTAAAATTTGTTGTTTTCTTTTGGAGATATTTCTGACCACAAAGAAATTTTATTTTATTTCAGTTTAATTTAATTTTGTGATCAGTGGATTTTGAAATACTGCCTACAAGCTCCCCCTCAGACTCCTAGCACTACCTTCAAGTCTGACTCCTCCAGTAAGAAGACAACCCAGAGACCAAGCTGACCCTGATCAATGGGAATTAGAAAAGGATTGCTGAAATACTGCTGACAACTTAACATTTAATTGTTTAACACATGCAGTTAATTGATTATGTCTTAAAAGCATTATTCATTTAAGTCTCAATGGTTGCCTATAACACATCATTCAAGATATAAAAAAATATATAATTTTTTTGAATTATAATTAATTTGGTTTTTGTTCTCTTTTTCTTTTTTGTTTAGTTTTTAGAAGGATGAATATTTAAATAGAAGACAGTGTTAAAAAGGACAATTTTCTTTTTAAAAAGTTTAAGATATATAATTTGGAATATTCATTTCTAAATTTTAATTTCATATTTAATTTGATTGTGACATAAAGGAAAATAAAAATAAATTAACCTGATAATAAATTTTTTATATTTCAAAGTGTAGAGAATAATAACACACACTACTGAAAAAGAAACAGAAAGAAAATCCACTGAAAGGAGTCAGAAATGAGTGTTTAAAGTGAAATTACTGCTTTTAACTCATTAAAAAACATTCAACAAAATAGTGCAGTTTTGGGGGATGGTTATCACTGTGAACAAAACGGAACATCAACAAATAAAAAATTAAAAATAAAATAAAATTTCAAATATAAAAATAAGAAATAAGATAAAGAAATAAATAAGGAAAATGAACAAAATGATAGAAAAAGAAACAAATGAAATAATAAAAGTTTAAAAGTCTTATATAAAAAAAAAATATGTTGATATTATTATGTTATTTATTATGTAAACACAGAGGTTACTCTAGTGTCAACAGCAGCTATCTATCTTTCATTATCATTGCCAAAACTTTATAGTTTTTACTTTTTTTCGTTTGCTCTTTTTTACTTGTTTATTTTTACAAGTAGTTAAAAAAAAGTTTTTAATTTTTCAAAATAAAGAAATCAGAAATGAATAGTTAGTGTTTAGATATTATTTTTTTTTCTATAGAAGAATGTATGTTTATAAATTTATTTAAAGAAAGAGAAACACATATATATTGGAACTAAATTTGATAAAGAATAACAAACTGTTTACATTTCAGTTTTCCTAAAACAGAATGAAACTACGGTCTTCTGATTAATTTTATCAAAACTGTCTAAGTTAATTTTAAATAATTAAAAATATTATTATTTATTTTTAAAACATCAGCAAACAAAGAAACAACAAAAAGAAAGAAAAAATGAACAACAAAAAGCTGATTAAAAAAATAATATCACAAATGTGTTGATGAAAAATCTTAAATTGAGATGTTTATCACAAGACAAGAAAAATTAATTCTTTACTGTCATATTATATTAAATGAACAATAACTAAATAAACAAAATATTCAAATAACAATAACAACAAGAAGAATATTTTGAAATTATTTCACTCTAATTAGTTAATATTTAAAATTATAAAAAAAAATCAGATCTTTTCATGACATAATGTAATATAAACTAAGTTTATTTATAAGTTAATTTATTTTAATTATGTTTGCCAATAAACATTTTTTATTTATTTATTTTTTAATGGTTTTCATTTATTTATATTTTAAATCAGGATATTAAACAGGATCACGCACAACAGTTTTTAAATTAAATACAAAAAGATAATAAATATATTAATAAAGAAAATAGGTTCAATAAATAATTATTAATGTGTTTTATTGCTTTTTGCATTTCAGGTAATAATAATCAAAACGAAAAGGAATTAAGAGACAATAATAATTTTTCAAACGTAAACAAAGCATTGTTTAAATAAATTCATTCTAACCTAATAAAAAAAATTTCAACTCCAATATTTCTTTTTAGATTTTTTTTCTTTCATTTCTTTTTTTTTTTTTTTTTTTTATAAATTGTTTACAAAAACTATAGAAACAAAAACTACATAATGTACTGGTTACAAAAATTGGTCATTTACATATTGAAGAACTTCAAACTATATTTTTAATACCATATCAAACTGTCAAAGAGAAAAAATAATTTGTTTAATGGAAAAAATAAAAAATATAAATAATTTTTTTCGCTGTACCATTTAACAAAATATAACCAAAGTCAATATTCTACAACTCAAGAGCAAAGGAAGGTGTAAGAAAAGAGTAGTGATAAAACAGAATAAAACACACTGGTCACTTACCTGTATGGTGGGCCACAGATTGTATTCATCCCGCGGATGTCTGTCCGTCGTCATGTTCAAGCCAGTGTAACATTCAGGGCTGCCAAAAGAACGGTACATCATTATGAGTGGAGTTACACGCAATGAGGCAGTTTGTAACACTACAGCATAGCCTTACTTCTGCATGCAATCAGAGGACTGTTTGGAAAAAATGATTACCCAACCAGAGTTACTCATCTGGTTAGTAGTATCACAGCGCTTAGTTCACATGAACTAGTGCAGGCTAGTTCTTACGAGAATAGTATTAACTACGCCTCAATGAGATCTCTCTCCTCCTTTTTTTAATTTTTATATCTTAGCCTGTTTTAAAATTTTCTCTCATAGAATGCCATTACATAACAATGATATGGCTGTTTCAGTTCATATATGTGCACTGACACTGTGGCTTTATTTCAATCACTCACACTGCCCTTACAGAAATAATCAAAGTTTTTCAAGGAGAATTATTTTCGTTTTTTAACACTCGAGTTGGTGAATTTACAGCTGGAGGGAGGCATTAGGCAATGTGAAGTATTGTAATATCTGCTCTTACTGTTTCACTCATTTATTTTTTTTACTCTCATTTCGACCATGATTAAGAAAAAGAGGATGAGCTTTCTATTTTGCAATAAACATGTGTTTGCTGCAGATTTGTATTTTGTTTTCCTTACAACAACAGCTGAGAAAGGATGGAATTCAAATAACATTTGAATAATTATTTTACAAACATGCAGTGTATTTTGCATATTGATTTACATTGGAGGCTGACCAAAGAACATGTGAAGTGCTATTGTTGAACATACCAGCCTGTCAGGTTTTGAATTTCACTTTGTCAAAACCAAATGATCATGTTTCTCTCAGAAATTAATATTTTTTCTTTCTTTTCTTTTTATGCCCATAAACATGGTGGTCTCTTTTTTAATTTGGCAATTTTTTTCGGCTAATAAAAAAGTATTTTCATACTGCTTAGGAGAAAGCTATATAATAGTATGACACCTCCTTCTTAGTCAGTCAATTACAGTGATGAATTATATCAAGGGTACATGTAAACTAACCTGCCTAAAAAATAATGATTTTTCTGCCCTAGAAGGGAAGATCTAGGGTGGACAGCGGTTAGCAATTAGCAGCAAGTTGAAATGGGACCTCCTCAAAGCAACATATAGCACACGTGTATTTTAAAACCCAACATAAATCAGCTTGAATGACTCAGGGGCAAATCCTTTCTAATCTAGGGTAAATTCAGTTTAACAATAATCAGGAGGAGCAAAAGGTTTTCTGTACATAAAGCTGTGTGTTTAATACAAACAAGTAACATAATCTGCCTAAGAAGAAATGTTTTGTAACATTTAGGGGCAGGTCAAATAGACTAACAAGTTAGAGTACTCCGAAGGAAAAAAAAAGGTAACAATTTTATATTTTTTAATAAATATGAATAAAAATATCTTTTTTCATTACATTTCATTAATTTTGGGGCATATATTTAAAGAGTATCAGTTAGTGTTTATGATTTTTTAACACATACGAACAGACACACACACACACACACACACACACACACACATGTATGTGTTTTTAAATGTGTGTATCTATGTATAAATCTACATATAACACACACACAATGGGAATTCTAAGGAGGACTATTTCTGTGACCAGCTGACATACTACACAAACAATAATAAAATGATTTTATCCTTAAGCACCATTTATTTGATATGTTTGTTTTCTATAATATTAAATTTTATATGAATATTTGTGAGTTTTCTTTTAAATTAAATGGTGATATAAAATTAAATTTTTTACTTAGATGCTCAGTAAAACTAATCTATTTCTAAATCATATGATTTAAATTTTCATTTTTTGTTTTACTTTCAGTCCACAGTAAACTGATATGTTTATTTAAGATATTTTATCCTTTTTATCATTATTTATATATTTCATTATTATTGTTGTGGTTGTTGTTGTTGTTGCTTTTTTAATGGAAATGATTAATCTGTAATTATCATCAGAATCTAAAATGAAGGTAGAATTAACTAATTTTATCTAAGCCAAACCTTAAATAAATAAATAAATATAATAACATAAAATAAAATAAAATAAAACAAACTAAAATAAATAATAATTGTGACACTGAAACATATCAATCTCTACACAGATTGAGTATACAAATACACTATACAGACTGAACATTAAATTTACTCTGGCGTTGTCTATCATGTATACATATAAACAGTAAACATACAAAATGTATACATATACAGTATAGAACTTATATTTAACGACATTACAAAAATAATGTATAAGGTAGGCATAAGAAATGCTTTTAAACAGATCATTACTGAATATATTCCTTATGTTTAACTATTCATACACAGTAATCTTCTCCAAAACAGATATTAATTTTTTATGGTTTCAGTCTTTAATTATAAACAGTCAAAATCTATTTTAAAAATTAAAATTAAAAAAAAATTAATGAATATATTATATATTTGGTACTTTTTGAAAACACTTTTCATTTTACAAAACAATTACTCTTAACATATGCAGTCTCAATATGATTATGTTCAAAAATATTTATATATTTACAGTTGAATTCTCCTAATAATTGTTTTATTTAAAAATCTGATCATTACAATGTGTGTGTGTGTCTTTTTCAAGTTTAATTATAAATTATAGGACAGGTTACAAAATGAATACCTTAAAATGTTCTCTTTTATTAATTATAATTACTCTATATATCGTTTCTATAATAATTATTTCATTACCTTTAAACAAATGACCTCTGATTTTGTAAATTATTTTACAGTCAACAAGATTTTTTTTAATATAATGTTAGAACATTAAGCAGAAAAAAAAAATGTGATCAGATTTTTTCCATCATCATTAAATCTAATTATCAATGTTTAGCTGACTCCTACAGTCTGAATGAATACTCATGAATTAGCCCTGCAGGCCATACTGTAATATATTCCATTTGTACACTAGCCCTCATTACATACATGTTCAAACACCATACATTTGTCACTCAGACCTAGTTTTAAAAAGCATTCATGTTTCTTTGCTTTGGTGTTGTCATTAGCTGTCGTTGATGCTTTGTGTTTATAAAAGAGTTAATGGCCCTGATGCCATCACGGATGTTCACGGGAAGAGGTATTTTCAATGGCTGAAGGAAACTAAACAATATACATATTTACCAAATAGCATTACTGCCTAATCAAACTGTCATTGCCCTTTTTCTTTAATATATGGGGGGGAAATTAAATTAAAAAGATAGCAAAATATATCACTGAAAATGAGAATTTTTACATACTTTAATCCAATGTTGGTTAAAGAAACAAAATAACTTTCTCATTTGTCATTAAATATTATGAGAAATAAATTATTTAATTTTACTTCGTTTTGTTTTCCTTTTAATTTAAATGAATACACACATGTGCACACAGTGTCTATGATTTTAATTAAAAATTTTGTGACAAATAGCTCTCACTGTCAATACAATCAACAAACACAAAATTTTAACTAATATTTTTGATTACATACACCCTGCTTATAACATCCTCCTACACAAATATATTAACTATTAACTATTTCATTATTATAATACAGTTAATCATTAAAATGTCTTAGAATACAACAAATTAATATGCAATCATACATCAAGTGATATTCTTTGACTTTTAGTAGAAAACCGTGAAAAAAATGTAATTTTTTGTTCACTCAAGAAAATCAAACAGTGTTTTTGTTAAAGCTTAAAGGGAGCAATGTTTGAGGGTTAGTGAAGTGAAAGCATGTTCAAACGCTGGCCACATCACACAGAATTTATGATATCAATCTGGATGAAGTTACCTTGGGGACAATGCTCTGTTGGAAAAAACAAAAATATTGTCACAAAAACACTCACATGAAATTTGTACATTACACAAATAAATATCCCTCAAATGTGCATTTTGCCAGAAATGCACAACTTTATGAAACATGAAGCGAAAAATTTATGGATCAATTAAGCTCAAATGCACATCGGCATTTGAATTCACTTTTAAAACGAGAGCATAGCATAACATAACTTTTATGTGCATGCTACTTTAAATGCGTTTCTTCAAGAGATCATGATGAAGTTTATGGATTAATTTGACCAAAGTCTTTCACTGAGGCATCACCCCCCATGCGTACAGAAAACATGGATTAAACTGCATGCTTCTTCATGACATGGAGATGAAACAGGGTTGATAAAAATTCAGATCGATTTGAGTTAAATGGCCTTGAAATTACATTTGCGTCAATTCTTTAAAAAAAATCATGCAGCATAGATGTCAGAAAGACCCTCAGGCCAAAAAGTTTGTAGGGTTTTTTCTTTCTTTTTTTATTAGTGACTTTTTATGTTTTAGAATGCTTGAAAAAAATTATCCTTTGTGGAAAAAAGATAAAATATCTATGAATATAACTTTAAAAAGACCCCAAAATATTGTACTTTATTCTTTAAAAAAAAGTAAAGCTTTGTTAAAATAATAATAATGATAATAATATGATCACAGAACAATGGGTAGCAATAATACAAAATACTGATCATAATAAAGATGGTGATCATGAACTTTTTAATACTGTTAATAGGAAGTAACACTGATCAATGTTATATTAGTAAATTATTTTCTTGCTAAAAAGTAAAAATAAAACCACTTTTTTATTGGTTGTGAATTTAACAGGAAATAATGTGTCCAATATAAATCTGCAAACTATTTCACATGTAATTACAAGATCATCTAACAGAATTGAACAGACATTACAACCTTTGTTTTTTCATTGAGCATGTAGTTCAAAATTTTAAACTCTTTAATCAGACTTGAATTTTAGAACACGATTTAATCAAACTTAAATTTTAACCAACAGATAAAGAATTTTGGATTTGTAATCACTGTTTAATCAGATTTGTGTTGGGTTTTTTTTTATCATTGTTTAACCAAATTGAATTTTAAATGATGGTTAAAATAATATCACATTTATTTAAAAAAAGAACATATTTGAGATAGACTTTTGCACATTGGGCAACTTTTAATTAATCAAGAATTAAATTGAACCAATAGTTTTAATAATTTAACTGATTTTATTTTAGTATCTTAACCAAAACAAACTTTTTAATTTTTATATTTTTATTACAGACTTATTATTGAATATTAAGTGTTATAAAATTGTGGTACTTTTCCTCCATACTGTAACAGATAACACAACTACAGTCAAATGAGAATTAATAATAAAAAGAGGGAAAAAAAGGAAACAAAAATCAAATGTAATGTAAGGGTTTTAAAAAGAATATCTTAAAATATAAATTGAACAAAAAAACAAACCCACAAAACAAATTATAATAAATCTTTAATTAAGAATAATGAAAATAATCTGAATTCAGTGTTTGTAATGTTTAACATATCTAATATTTGCAACTACAGATTTTTTCTTCTTAATTAAATTAATTTTTATCTTGAAATTTATACAACAATATCACAATTCCTGAAACTCCTTTATAATAAAAATTCATTTATTTATTTATTTATTTTTTATTTATTTATTTATTTATTTAATTATTTTCTTCTCAAATATTAATAATTACAATAGCAATTAATGAAAATAATTATAGAGGCCTATTATAATTTTTAATTTTTATTTTAACCATTCAATTCATATTCTGAATCTAAGTAAAATTCCAATACTGACAAAGCTCAGTTCAGTATATTTTTTACATGTAGAGCTTGCAATGAGAAAAAAGTGATTAGAAAAGTGATTAGATGAGCAGATCACCAAGGAGTAAGAGGGAAGCAATCTCCTGTGATGGGTGTGTTAATTCTGGGACATTCTGTTTCACCTCCTCCCAAATGGAGTTGACAGCAGAGGTAATTTCCTCACACAGTCACTGACATTTCCACCCATCCCAGCAGAGCATCATTTATTTATGGCCTAATTTCAATTTTTTTTCTCTTAAAAGTCATCTTTTAGGCGTTCCGGTTCATTTCTTAACACAAAAGAAAGGAGTCTGCCAATCACATACTGCAGTCCCTAGCTCTGCAGTTAACAAAATGAAGTAATTATACAATATTAGCTACTGAAAATTTCTACAGCAACATGACAGGTTGTGACTTAACTGAAAAAAAAAAAATAATAATAATAATAACATTTATTTTCTGCAGCCAACTTTGGAATTATGACAAGATGTAATATTGAAGAAAAAAATGCTTATGTGCATTGCAAAGATCAACCAGATTAAAACTAAACAACAAAATATTTTTTCTCTAAATGTACTCTGATATGCCAAAGATAATTAAATATAATGATAAGAATTTTAATTTGATCCAAGTTTATTTTTAATTATTAATGCAGATAATGTGATAAATTATTTAACTGTTACCTCCTTCACTTGTTTTACAACATTAAATATTTTATTTTCTTATGAATGAGACAGACAGAAGACATGCATCAGTCATTCTCTTATATCTTAAGCACCACCAACTTATCATAAATATATTTAAACCCATCACCGAATCTAGAATCATCCATCATGCTGACTGCAGGCTAAAGTTATATAAAAATAACTATAAAAACTGCCCAGTCTGTAAAATCTATAAAACTTACTAATTTTAATAACAGTTATATACAAATATAGTGTTATGAAATGTTTTTTATTATCAGTATTCTGAGGCAGAAATATCAGAAATTAAAAAAAATTAAACATGTTGTGCATTGTATGCTAAACAAAATGCAACAGTCACGTACATGTGGAAAGCAATAAAATTTGACAGTTGCTGTAATTTGTTAAGAAGCAAGACTGGCAGCCTGTTTTAGAAATCACAAGGTCAAGGGTCATGGATCAGAATTTGGCTATGGTTTTTGATTGGAGTTTCATTTGTTCCGTTAACTGCCTTCCCAGAAGAAACAGCATTCTACCTCAGCATGAAGTCACGCTGCAAGAAACACACACACACTGCTGACTGACTGCAAAACACCACTGTTAACCTGCAACTCTGTCATAAAGAAGAAAAATCTTAGATGTTCTTTCTGATAAGTGAACAAATGTGCCACAAAAGACATAAATTGATCACCCCTCTCCTCCTGGTACAACCCACATAACCTGGGTTACAAGTTGTTAATTTCAGTGCTTATCTTACAGCTCATATTTATTGGGAGGGCAGCAATTCTTGATCACCATCAGATAGACTATGAAAGAGCTGCCCAGGCCTGCTGTCCTCATTTTCCCATAAATGTTTTGTGAGGACATAACTCACAGCACTGGAGCAATTACTAGACAAGGACCCAATATGTTTTAAATTGAAATGTTAGAACAGATTTCTTCACTTGTGATATCTAACACATTTCATCATTAAACACATTAAACACATTCGTACAGTCAGTGATAAACAATATCTTTTACAAACACAGTCAGTGTTAAACATTTTACAAACAGTCAATGTTAAACATCTTTTACAAACAGTCAGTGATAAACATCTTTTACAAACACAGTCAGTGTTAAACATTTTACAAACAGTCAATGTTAAACATCTTTTACAAACAGTCAGTGATAAACATCTTTTACAAACACAGTCAGTGTTAAACATTTTACAGTCAATGTTAAACATCTTTTACAAACAGTCAGTGATAAACATCTTTTACAAACAGTCAGTGTTAAACATTTTACAAACAGAGTCAATGTTAAACATCTTTTACAAACAGTCAGTGATAAACATCTTTTGCAAACACAGTCAGTGATAACATCTTTTACAGTTAGTGATAACATCTTTTACAGTTAGTGATAACATCTTTTACAGTTAGTGATAACATCTTTTACAGTCAGTGATAACATCTTTTACAGTTAGTGATAACATCTTTTACAGTCAGTGATAAACATCTTTTATAGTCAGTGATAACATCTTTTATAAACACAGTCAGTGATAAACATCTTTTACAGTCAGTGATAAACATCTTTTATAGTCAGTGATAACATCTTTTAGTCAGTGATAAACATCTTTTACAGTCAGTGACAAAAATCTTTTATAAACACAGTCAGTGATAAACATCTTTTACAAACATAGAACAACTTATTTTACAAACATAGAACAACTTACTTTACAAACACAGTCACTGATTAACATCTTTTACAAATGCAGCCAGTGTTAAACATCTTTTACAAACTCAGTCATTGATAAACACCTTTTACAAACAGAACCAGTGTTAAGCAACATCTTTTACAAACAATCTGTGATAAAAAAATGTTTTATAGTCAATGATAAGCAACATCATTTACAAACAGTCAGTAATAAACAAACGTTTTACAAACACAATCTGTGATAAACACATCTTTTACAAATACAGTCTGTGATAAAAAAAAACATATTTTACAAACACAGCCAATGATAAACAACATCATTGATAAACAACATCGTAGTCAGTAATAAGCAATATCTTTTACAAACACAGCCAGTGAAAAATATCTTTTACAAACACTGATGTTCTTCTTTTCACACATCTCCAGTCAGCCCAGTCTGTCTACATTAAGCCAAGACTATTTCAAATATTGTTTTTGAAATAAAAATTAGTATAACTATTTCTTCATCTCTGTGTTATCATCATCATCTATAATCATATTTTCATTATTATTAATATTATTATTATTGTTGTTGTTGTTTTTCTTTTCTTTATATTAAAATGTATACAGATCTGAAAAATCATCCATCATACAGAAACTTCTATAAAAGCATTGTGTAAGATAAAAAAAATGGGTTTAAAATTACTGATGTTAGTCCCATGACTACTGTTCTCCTTCAGTTAACAAGATCACATTTTTTACTGAATGCTTTATATTATAAGATGAGATAGATTTTATTTACATTAATATGATTATTTAATGATGAAAAATTGCATATTTTCTCACTTTTGTTTTCAATACCTTTTTATGATGGTTGTATTATTATCATTTATCATCATCATTATCATTATCAGCTGCAGTTTCAAACTATTATTTTTCTCAACAACATGTATTAAAATAGATTTAAGGGTTAGACATAAGTGATATATGTTTCAACTAAAATATGTTGATTATATTAATTAAAAATACATATTAAAATATTTCCAATCTGAATTAATGGTGCAGGTTTCAGAACTTCACACAGTGTGAGACTAACATGTTAAAACATAAATGTATTTATTCCACTAATGAAATCTCTAGAAAAATTCCAAGCTTTGTTCATGGTTAATTTGTTTGAAATGAGAATAAGATAAAGATTTTGTTTAATGATGTTTGTGGGAATGTCTCTAATGAGGAATATGATCACCAATGCTGGAAGGAAAATGTATTGTGAGCTCTGGTGTAGTATGCATTTGGTAATAGAAATGCTGTAAAGTCTTTAATTTTTAATCAAATAAATATTTGTAATTGGATAGAAATGACTATTTTAATACTTAATAAAAACATATAATAAACACACTGAGATGTGCATGTACCAGTGCTTCTCAGTATGGGTGAAAATAAGGGTGGGGTCTGAATACACTAAAGATTTATAAAAGCTTACAACTTGATTGTTGAATTCACTATCACTTTATTTCTATGTATTATATTTAACCTACAGAATATCAACTTTCAAAATTATTTGAATAAATCTACACAAAGTATAATGTTCAGCAGCACTTGCATACACTAAATTTCCAATCCATGTATCAAAATGCATGCTGTCTATAAAACCAAATGTTTAGAGAAATAATTCTATTTAATTATAAATAAAAAGTTACTGATACATTTTCATATATTTAATTTTTTTTTAACATCTCAGGATTAAAATGACTTGAGAGATGTATGTATTAGAAAAAGTCCTAACAGGGTAAGTATTACAATATTAATTTTGTTTAACATAACAATAAATTAATTCAGCATTAGAAAATTAGCAAATAAACTCAAAAGAATGAGGATGACAGAAATACTGACAATGAAGTTTTTACAATTTTTCTTGGTACTGTCTGTTGGTGAAAAATAAAAACTTGAGCTATCAATTCATATTAAACATATCCTAAGAAGTGTTATAGCTGCTGGAGACAGATAATGAAGATGACTAAGAAAAAATGATTTTCTTGTTTTGCTGAAGCCAAAAAGATCAAGCCTGAGGGCAAATTATTTTTATATCTCATCACGAAAACAAATTAAAAAATATCACAACCTCAGGTTTAGATTTATTCTGTGAGCTCGGATTGGTGATCAGATTATACTAATCCTGTAACCTATCATTAATATAAAAAATTTCTAATCACTGATAAAGGATAATTTAAAAAAAACCTGTAGGTAATTAAAAAAAAATAATAATAATAATAAATCCTTGAAATTACTCAAATTTTATTCAACATGAGCAATTAAAAAAGTGATTAATTTCTTTCTTTAATTATTTTTTTAAAATGCATTTACTTTTTTTAACTTGTAATGATTCTTTTTCTTGTAAAACATATTATTAGGAATTGTTATATCAAGCATACAGAAAAGTCATTACAGTGCTTATTCTTTCTTTTTAAAATACTAACTGCATAATTTTTTCTTCTAAAAAAATTTAAAAATCAATTCTTTTAAATGTATTTGTATATTTTTAATTTGTGGTGTGGGTGGCTGCTTATAATTATGTTTTATGTTTATATTCATAGTGGGTGTATATAAATGTATATTGTTTATGTTATGTTCCAGTGTTTGTTCTATACAAACATAACAGTTTGTGATTACTTTTTATCATTTATTTTCTAGACATAAACATTAAACCATATAATTTACAATCTGTCATTGAAATGTTGTTTCTCTGAGTATTTAATAAGTTATAAAATTTTCAACAGTAAATATTAGAAACAACCCGAGAAAACTTGGATAGAGAGATAAAAGAAAAATTATTATACATTTTTTAATAAGCTGCAATATTTATAAAACACTTTTAAATTTTAAAAATGTTTTATAATTATTATTTTAAATAATTATTTATTACTGCATATATATTATCACAAATATCACCTCTAAATTATTTTTTGTTAAAGCAGTAGTCAGTACCTTTTTTAAAATTATTATTTGTACATGCATTTTATGAAATTTCATTTTAGTCTCTCATTACAATCAGTTTGAAGCAGGAACTTATCAAGAACATGCTCTGGATGCATGTTGATTGCTAACATTAATGTGGCCTTTTTTATATCACATCTTCATTTTGTAGAAAACCCCACAAAGCCACTTCCTGCATTTTGCCAAAAACGTGCGAATAATATGCATTAAAAACTAACAAGCTGTAGATAATTGTCTTTACTAGGTGAAAGAAATGAGAATAATCATTCTGTTGAAGTTTTGAAAAAAAAAACCTGTTAACAGTAACAAATATTATTATTGTTTATTTTAATCATAGGTCCACATTTCAAATTAAAATTGCAGTCAATCAAAATAGTTTCCCTTACATGGTTCAGACATGCTATGTTTACAAGAATCCTATAAAGTATATCATAAAGTATATCAAAATTCTCATTTATTTAATTCTTAAAAGTATGGTCATTACATTAAATAGAAAAAGGTTTTGTTCTTTTCCAAGTAATAACTTCTTTTATTTAAAAGGGCCTAAAGAAAACGCAACATCACTGCACTTGTTACAAACAAGAACTGACAACAATGCTATAGATTCAACATCACTGCTCACATGAGATTATTGAATTAGTGTCACTAATCACATTACAGATTACAAACTCAACATCACTACTAACATTACAATCTATAGCCTCAACATCACTATTCACAGTGCAGATTATAGACTCAACATTACTATTCATATTACAGACTATATATAGACTCAACATTATTATTCTATTTACAGACTGTAATCTCATCATCACTGCTCATTTTATAAACTATAGTCTTAACATCACTGTTCACATTACAGACTACAGACTCAATGTCACTACTCTCCTTACAGATGATAGACTCAGTGGCACTGCTCACATTACAGTTTAAAGAGTCAGTGTCACTACTGTCATTGCAAACTATAAACTCAATGTCACTACTCATATTAGTCTATATACTCAGTGTCACTACCATCAATTTGAACTATATATTTAGAGTCACTACTCACATTACAGATTATAGTCTAAACATCATTAATGTCTTTACAGATCATAGACTTAAAATCACTACTCACATTACAGACTGTAGATTCAACATCTCTTATCATGTTATAGATTAAAGACTCAACAACACTACTAAATTTTAGACAATAGGTTTTTACCATCATTACTAGCTAGTAATAACTGTTTAACTGGAATAACTTACATCATTGTCTATTAAAACTTTCCTATATAACTGCTGACATTCAGAAGAACCACAGTACAGTATTTTGTATGAGACAGATATGAAATGTCAGTATCTGTTCTGCTCTGTGTCATCACTTTACTGTCTTTATAATACAGTTAAAAATGCATTTTAGTAAAAGGTTATCAGTAATATTTTAAAAGATAATCTTGGAGCATGAATAATTTAAAATGAGTTTTTTAAACCTTTGCTAAGAAAAACTGCTTCGGTAAATAAATTATATTTATTTTCAAAATTCTTTTTCTCTTTAGTATTTTTTTTCTTTTCTTTTTTATCCAAGTTCCTGTCAGAACATAATGTAACAAATAAAATAAAAGGTTTCTTCTTTTTCATTTTTTGCAATGTTATCTTTAAATTCTCATTTACCTTCTGTCTTCAGTTATTACATAAAAACATTAATTCTAAACTAAGTAACTAACTAAATAAATCTATTAAGAAAAGGAACAATCAATATTTAAGAAAATATATAAGTAAGTAAACATTATTGTTTAATATTTTACTTTTACCAAATTTTCATCCAGTTTCAGATATTGTTCTTGAAAGGCAATTTTGAAAAACAGTCACTCCTTTTCATAACATTTTAAGATGTAAACAGCAACAAGTTGTAGACACTAGCTCTCAATGTGCTAAATAATCTCTTGTACCCACTATCATTTCATTGGCAGATCTCCTTCAAGTGGTACTGTGGGATACAACAGATAAAAAAAACAGAAATAAAGAGCACAGGGTTCATGGCACAGCAACATGTAATATGAAGAAGAGAGGGAGTTTACTATGCAGGCAGTAACAAATGCTCCCAGCTAAATCTTCAAAGAATACTAATTGCATTATTTTATGACAATAACTATGATAGCTTTAAGGAAAAGAAGTGGGGTTAGAGACCACAAATAACCTCTGTGGTTTAATAATGAGTGAGACTTTTAATGTTTGACTGACACATGATTACTACTCAGTATTCATACACTAAAACTCACTTTTCTCTCCATTGTATCTACACACTTAACTAGCAAGGTAGTTATTATTATTACCATTAGAAAGGAAATGTTATCTATATATATATATAGGTAGATAGGTATTTATTCAATATTAATAATAATAATAATATATGAAAACAATAATTTTTATTTTAAATGAAATAAAATAATGGCTTGAAAAAAAAACATTTAATAAAAACAAAACCACAAAGATTTTTTTTTTTTTTTTTCTTTTAGTTTAAATAAAAGAAAAAAAAGAAGAAAAGAATAATAATAAAATTAATAAAATAAAAAAAGAGACAAAAATAAAAAAATAAACCACATACTAAAGAGAATAAAAAAGTTAATATTTTTTACTGAATTACCTTTAAAAACCCAATTAACCTGCAAATCCTACAAAAAGTGTTCCTAAGACAGTTCTTGATTCCACAACAACTCATTCTCCATCTCAAAGTCAAGTATTTTTAAAATGGAGAGTTCATAAAAAAAATAAAAGTTAATTTAATGGGCAGAAAAATTCATGTCTTTTGTTAGATCTTCTATTATAATGCATATCTCAATGACCAATTATATTTAAGTGTTAGTGCACCAGTCCCTAAGATATCTGTATGTACCACCCTGACCCACTTGAGTGAGAGAATTGCCCAATATGTTTCAGTATCTTGGGTGGACTAGCTCCTTAACTAACATACTGTGGATAAAGTCTCATTGAGAGCCCTTACATGACATACGTTGTGCAGCAAGATGCACGTGCTGCATGTTCTGCTTCCTGTCATCTGACAAACTATTA
This sequence comes from Chrysomallon squamiferum, assembly GCA_012295275.1. NCBI lineage: Eukaryota > Metazoa > Mollusca > Gastropoda > Neomphalida > Peltospiridae > Chrysomallon > Chrysomallon squamiferum. The sequence goes on from CM022674.1 coordinate 9,180,948, forward strand.
TCTAGCCAACAATGCATGAATGTCCAAAAAAATTTCAGATGAAGATTCTTACAGAAAAAGAATTCTTAATAGGATTACAGCTATTAATATATTAATATTGATCAGAAATGAGATGAATATTATAATATAAACCAAAAATCTGTTAATATTAAAAATAATAATATTTATATTTTATGAAGTTTAACTAGTAATTCTTAATAATTTGGTGTGGATGTGGGTACATGTTTGTAGTGTTGTGAATGGATATTTATATTTATGTTTGGGAGCTGCTTACTGATGGTCACATTAACTGAACAGTCATTCAAATGACTGAATTTTAAAAAGTAAAATGCAAAGATGGGTAAATACTAAACTGAAAAGATAGAAGACAAAGTTTCTCCCTTTGTAATAGTAAAATTACTTCAGTTTTGTTTATAGTAAATATCAAAATTAGTAAATGTGTACATCAAATTTATAATGATTTTAATTTCTACATTTATTATTGAATAGTGGGGCAATTCATTTTATATGCTTTAAAGAAATCTTTTAGCATTTCATTGTTTTCACATCTCAGTAACTACAAATGAAGGTCACCTTTCAGATGAAAAACACAACATTTCGTGTGAGATGAATTTGTTCTTTAAAAAAAAAGATAAAAAGAAAAAACAGAAGAAGAGAATTTGATCTCACGCAATATGTGAATTTATCAAAAACTGATTTAAATTTTTGACTCAGGAGTAATTAAAAAATATTGTCATACATAATTTAACATTTTATTCTTTAGCAATTTAAAACATTATACTAATGCTCATTTTATCATTAGTATTTTTACTAATTTTCAAAATATGAAATTATATATTGTAGTTTTTGGAAACACTAATATTAGATAATTAAATGATTTTATTCGAGATTATTGCTAAAGGTAGTTCTGAAACAGTCTAAATAATTGTCTAAAGGTTATTACAGTCATACCTACCTCAAAATAATAGACAAGAAACTTCATTCATTTTATAAATTATAACGGCACAATGTAATAAATTTGTAATTTAAAATTAATTTATATTAATTAAATATTTAGAATTATTTTCATAAACGGTAAGAAAGAAAGAAAAAAGTTTAAAATTAATAATTCTTAGCAATTTTTGATAATACTTAAAATTATTTAATAATACATTTTGAATTTATAAATAAAAATAAAATAAAATAATATTTATATATACTACTGCTACCACTGATAATAATAATAAATGAATATAAAAACTAGAAATACCTTCTGTACTGAAAATACTTCAATAAAAATATTTATGAATTTGTTTTTTCATTTAGCCAAAAACACAAAACAAAATTTAGAAATTCTGGTTATTCTATGTTACAAAAAATGCATTTCTGTTTTTGTTTTACCTTTTTGGAATTTTAAATGAGTTATTTCTTTTTGTGTGTGTGTGTGTGTGTGTGTGTGTGTGTGTGTGTGTGTGTGTGAGATTATTTAAATAATTATTTTTGTAAATCCTGGTTTCTCAAATATTTACAACATAGATACAACATTTTTATAATTTGTTAATAAATATAATATTATTTTTGTTTTTATTTATTGTTGTTTTACTGCACTTGTTATGGTAATATTATTATTATTATTAAATTGTTATTATTATAATCATTACTGTTTTTAACAAAATCTGCTCTTGTTTTTATTGCTTTGCACTTGTTTTTGCTGTTACATCTTTTATTTTATTATTGGGTTTTTTCCTGTTATTATTTTTGTTATTTTTAAAAACACTGACACAGCCTCTGTTTGTTTTGCAGTGTTAATAATGTAGTATTTATTTAGAAATGTCTGCAGAAATGGATTACATCAAAGTGTTATCATTTTGTGTATGTCAGAAATAAAATGTTTCACTCAGGTGTAAGTGGCACGATTTCTCTTTCACTGATAAATGAAAGTCTAATTTTGTTGAAAACTTGAAATTTTACATACGGTTTGAGATTGAAACGACAAAACTTGCTATCACTTGTGTGTTTACCCGTCGATTATTTTACCATCTGTGAGTTGCAAGTTGGAGTTAATTGATGGCATATTCCCTGCCTGCGTGGCCTGCTTGTCAGCTGTACAACTGCCGACGTCAGTTATAGAGTCTCATAACTATCAGCACTCAAACCTAAGACAGGGTTTGAAATATCAACCTTCACAAAATACCTGCACCCGATAAAAGGTAAAGTCTGGCAAACTGACTAATATTTTTTAAAGTTAAAAATATTGTTCATTACACAATATACCTTTATCTACAAAGCCCAACTGAAACTTAGAAAAGCTGTCTAAAATTAAAAAATATAGCTTCTAAAAAACACACACACACACACTTCCTTGAAGTAAAAAATAAATAAATAAAAGATATATATATTTCTTAAAAATATCTTATTATTGTTAGTGAAACTATTATACAAACAAAATAACAACAATAACAATAAATGAAGAAAAAAACAGATATAGGGAAATATTTGCTGAAGAAAAACATCACCTGATTAATAAAATAAAATAAAGGAAAGATGTTTATGTCAAATAAAAAAATAAAAAATAACATTATTATCCAAATCCACTTTTAAATCAAAGTCAAATGCAGTTATGTGTATATATATATATATATATATATACATACAACAGTAATTCAAATTAAATATATCAATTCATTTTGATAAAATCAAATATAAAGAAAAGATATGTTCCAAAACTTCATTATGATTCAAATAATTAAAATTAGTTTGTATTAATCTGTCAACTGAATAAAAGGTTCCTAGGGATCTACAAACAATTAAGTTAAAATTGTATAATACTAACAGCAGAATTTCTGTTAATGATCAGCAATGTTTTAAAAATACATTTAAATATTATTACTATGAGCTCAAACAAATAATCACAGATGTTGATTTGACAGTAAATGAAAACAGCAAACACAGTATAAATATACAGTGCTACATACTTGACATTTTAAAGATAGAAAAACCACGTTTTTTGATAGGCTTGTAAGGTAATACATTTTCACAAACAGTTCTAAGCGAATTTGTACTTGCTTACATAACTGAGTTTTTACTTAATTTTATTTATTTATTTATTTATTTATTTATTTATTTATAACCAAAATAGTTTAAACAGTTAAAACAACTATTGTTAACTGCAGAAAAGATATGCATTGTGATATGAGCTCTGAAATTGAGGTTCAGACATGACTGAGTTTTCTAAATACATTTTTTATCAATAATAAAATAAATAAACAAACAAAAAATACAAATAAATAAATAATAAAGAAGAAAATAAGTTGGATGTAGAAAAATGATCATTACAATATTTTTCAATATAGCTTTCATCAAAATTTCTGTATAAAATTGTCTTGGAAATCAAATTCTGTTCTGTATGCACTTCTCTAACATCATATAAAAATTTATTAATATCCTTATTTGTAAATGGATTTTTCTGGTATTATATTGTGTTTATCTATTTTAAAATGTCTACTTGTTGTAGTGACCTAAGCCTAGATGGTCATGGAATAGAAGGCACATAACAAGAATCTCTGATGCTGGTCATTCAGAAGAATGTATAGCTAATATTTTAAGAGATTTGTTTTTAATTCCTTCAAGTACTCAGTAACATTCTACAGTCCTCTAACTTATCAAAAGACATCTTGCTAAATATGCATTGGGAATATATTATGAGCAAAATATTAGCACTGTTCTTCATTTTAATGTATCAGGTATTCACATTCTTTATATTGTTTTATTAATTCAGCCTCTAAAGTTAAAATCATGACCCAGGGTAGAATAAGAAAATAGACAGAGAGAGAGAGAGAGAAAAAAAAAAAAAACATAATAAAATTTTGCTTGTGCATGAATGATAATTAAATACTAAATATCAATGGTCTATCTTAATTCCTTATGTTTGTATAATCATTAAGACAACTATAATACAAGAAATTAAAAAAAGAAAACAAAAAGAATAATAAATTCATAAATCAAATAATAATAATAATAATAATAATAATAATAATAATAACAACAACAGTTATGTGACAACATTAAGTGAGAGATGAAAAGATAATTTATGGGCTTACAGGAGAAAAATGTAGGATTTGTCATTTCAGAGAATTATATCAAGCTACAAGTTAATGTGGCTAAATTTCATAATGCCTTTGTATTGAAGAAAAAAGCATCACTTTAAATTAAATTAAAAATCAGTTTCCGTTCTTTTTGTTTAATAAAAAAATGAAAAGTTTAAAAACACCAATAGTGTGAGATAATTACAGTTCTGTATGACAATGTAAGAGAAACAATAATTGCTGGCAATGATGCAATAATCAGTTTTGTTGTCCGGAAACGAAGAAAATTTTAATATCTTTTGGGACTTTAAGTACAAGATTAGAAAAATTGTGAACATCCCTAAATACCAATAACGGCCCAAAATTAAAATCTCAAACTTAAAACAATTCTGACATTCCAAAGTGCACATGCAAATCATCATGCACCTAAAGCAATAATTCCACACACACCCCCAACTGCAAACTTTGACATCCACACCCTAAAAACTATAACGTTGGGAAAACAGTTCATGTCTAAACGGAAATGTAGACATCTTTTGGGAAATGTTGACATGTGGGATATTTGACATGGCTGTGGCAAATGCTGGTAAGAACAGTGAAATACAATTGCCTAACAAAATCTGGCAGTAAACAAAGAACATCCAAAGTGAGACAAATTGTATTTTTACAATAACATTACCACATTCAAAGCATAGCAGATATATAGGATCAATATTCAAGCATTCCTTTTTTTCAAAACTATCTTGATTTTCAAGACTAATTTTATTTTTCAAATTCAATCAGCCATTGTAATGAGGTCAGGCTGACCAGCGATCACTGTCAGATTACATGAGTTTACCCGCAAACAAACTACAAATATTATAATAACAGCATCAACACTTGACATTTTGAGCTCATTTCAGTTCAGTCATCTTTATTCATTCACACAAGGAAAAAATCCTAAACTTTTTGAGTGCTAGAAGTTGGTTAGAGGCAATCGAAGCAGTAATTTCATAGAGTGACTAATAAAGATAATTTATGTTCCATTAACATTAGCTAAGCAGCCACCTGCATTATGAAGTCTCTAAATATAGTTACCTGTTCAAGTGTGTGTCTGAAATATGTGACTGCAATATATTGCAAGTTATTTATTTGAAAATTTAGTAAATCAATAAAGAATAAGTTTGACTTTTTTATGAAAATCAGGGTTAAAGTATTTTTCATTATTTTCATTATTCAGTGATTACCAACAATGATGGAGGAATATATATATTACAAAGTATATCATGAGTTATTTTTACATAAGCCATCAAAATGTAAAAAGGGATTTAGTTTTTTTGTATAAAGTTACAATGGAATATATAAACACATTATATTCAGATCTTATCAGCTGAACTAACAAAAGAGACACTATAATTTGAGGAAATGACAGCATAAATGCAAATACTATTCTATTTCAATTAGTAATGAGGCCAAATCACAATACTATTAAAAGACCATATATTTGAGAATTAATAAATAAAAAGTTAGAAAAGTTTTATTCGATGGAAATTATTATTATTTTTTTTTGCCTGTTTAGTATCAAAATATATAAAATAATAATTAAGAAAATAAAGAAATATTTTTAAAAATTCCTGAATGACAGTGTAAACTCTGATATATGGGTGTATATAAATAATTATTTTATCAAAGTAATTTGATTGCCATGTTAAAAAACAGGCATTCATCAGGGTTCTTTCATCAAGCATATGCAGAAACAGATATCAACTTCCAACTTAAGTAGTCTTCACATTTAAGGATTTAAAATTTGTTGTTATCATAAAAAAATATTAAGCATTAAGCAGTCATAACAAAATATTGTCAGTCTAATATTACTATTCCATTGTTTATTGGCATACTTTTAATTTTTAATTGTTTATAATTGAACAATAACATCAAATTAAAATTTTAGAATTTTAAAAGTTAGATATTTCTTCTTCAGTAACTATTACTAAACTGTAATGTACTATACTTTGACATCTACTTCTGGCATTATTGTGAACTATGCTTCAAAATCTACCTGCTAAAACTATTACTAAAATTGTAATGTACTATAAATCATCATGAATTACTGGCATTATCGTATACTATATTCTGTACATACAATTAATATTGTGATGTCAATATACTACATGTACCACTGACATTGTGTATTTCAAAACCATCAATATAGTATACAATACTTCAATAAACCATACATTAATACTGTAATGTAATATGTATTAAAAGTATTGCCTATAATCTTCCAAAATCGGTTGAGAAGCTGCAGTGAGTATACCAATGACATCAGCCCAGCTTTTTGAACTACATCGCTTTTATTTGTCATTTATCCATCCACACAACCATTCCATTGATACATCTGTAATTCATGAGGGAAAAAATCAACAACAACAAAAAATATAAATGAAAATAAATTTATCATTAATTATCTGACATTATTATGTACTAAACTTCAGAATCTCAGACTGACCATCATTTAGTATGAATGTACATTGTAACTGACTACATTTCAATATTTGTTGCATTACCTCCTAGATCTTGCTGTCTAATGCAAGGGTAAGGTGAGAATAATCATTTCATAGACAATATATCACTTTTGTTAAGTGATGGTTTAAAATATTTATAAAAATATCTGATAATAAATGGTTTATGTGAGCCAACTTTTGTTTCTTTTTGTTTACTGCAATAATTAGTAACTTCTTAATATTAGTAACATAAAATTAAACATATCTGTCTGCTTCAAACAGCAGTGTGGTTGTCTGTGCTGGTTATCCTGGCAATGGTGCCACTGAGGTCAGTGATTGACAGATCTGTGATCATAAAACACAACTAAAAATCATTTGTGCTGACATTTACTCTGCAAAACATCTGACTTTTTTTCCCATCCCACTGAAAACAACCACAAAGAACTGTATCCATAAATAAAAAGTGTCCAATTTCTTTCTGTAACCTGCTTCATAAACAACAGACCAATAGAAATCAAAGACACATAAACAAGAGACCAATAGAAATCAAAGACATATAAATCATATCTCTGTCAAATTTAATGTTACAAAAGTGTCTTATTTATTGCTGAGATCCTAATTATTTGCATTAAAAAACACCAATTGGAGATGATCTTTTGTCAACTTCATCATTTAAAAAAATATCAAGACTGGGGTTAAAAAAACTAATTGCTTAATCAAGCACAAGTGCAGGTATTTTTTTTTTAGACATAAATCTTTTGTTAATATTTAAGAGTAATTTTATGTTCTCTAAGTAATCAACTAAAATGCAATCTGACTGATTCATTACATTTAAATGAAAGTGATAAATAGTTTCTTTCTAATTAAGAAAATGTCAAAGTTTTATGTATATAAAGGATGTCATTAATGGTCGACACCTGGTGATCTTTTGTCAGACAGTTATAAAGTGTTTGCTATGTTGATTTTTGTGGTAAATACTTGTTATTCATAATGATATCTTTTCACAGATAATTAATGATAATTTTATTTTAATTTATATTTTTTGTTCTTCTTCTTCTTTCCTCATGAATTACAGATGTTTCAATGGAATGGTTGTATGGATGGATAAATGACAAATAAAAGCGATGTAGTTCAAAAAGCTGGGCTGATGTCATTGGTATACTCACTGCAGCTTCTCAACCCATTTTGGAAGATTACAGGCAATACTTTTAACACATATTACATTACAGTATTAATGTGTGATTCTGTTAGGGTGATTAGAACCCATTAACTTTCAATCTGATAAGTAGATTTTTTCAATAAATCTCTATAATAAGTTAACCTGTATCTTAAGGTGAAGGTCGTTTCTCAGTAGGTGGAATTCACTAACTACCAAATTAAGTGAAGTGATGAGTCTGTGGCATTTGAAATCTGATAATATTTTTTAATTCCATGTTAGGAAATGGGGTTATGTTCATCTAACTTGAACTCAATTTAATTCCGGAAAGAGACAGTGTACCAAAAAGACAGTTGGTTAATTTTGAAAAAATACTCCAGTTGGTTTAAATCAATAAGAAGCCTGAATCTGAAACACAGGCTGTAGTCACAATCCTCCCTGATCTGCATTCCAAGAAGAATTTCTTGTTTTGTAACAATGCTGTAATTTATTTAATTTAACAATACATGGGATAATAACATAGTGGTCAACCTAATGTAATAGAATAATTTGTTACTGCAGTATCATGCATCATCAAAACAGTTTATTGATTTAGACTTCTACCTTATATAGTCTCTCTTTCATTCTCATCCCACCCACACTCATCAGCAGTAATAGTAGTTTGATCAATGAGTCATGCGGGTGGAAATGAAAGAAAATGTGTAGCACAATTTATCTTGCAAAAATGATCATTCTGAAGTAAGTTATTCAGGTAACAGTACTGGATTAATTAACTGCCTATTTTTTTTTTTTAAACTTAGAATTTTTATTAAATGTGAATTTTGGTTATATGAATTATAATAAGTCAAGTGATAATAAAATGAATTTATTTGGTTTTGGTTTAGTGAAAACCATAAAGAGAGATACTTGTGAATAAACATATGTTGATGATACTCATTACTATTTCATTACAAATAAATGGTTATCAGAGTAAATTCAAAAACAAACTCTATGATCCAGCAAGAACAAAATATTCTTTTTTTCCAAACAATTTTCTGATTATCTCTTGAACCTTTTCAAAAGCTTATTCTTATTACTGAACAATGAATAACTGCGCTTATTATTACAATGATAAACAGAATTGAGTAACTGCTAAAACAGAAAACAATCATTCAATATTCCCCCATACCCCCCCAAAAAATACCAAAACCCCCCACACACACACAAAAAATGTATTTTTAATATTTAATTGTTCGGTAACATGTACAAACGTGTGGTTCAATTACAGTATTTCTAAAGATGAATTTTGATGAAACATTTATCATACAAAAACTCAGGACATGACCAAAAATTTGTATCACATCAGTCTTCAATATTTTTCTCTAATTGGAAGCAGAGTTCTTGTTACCATGAGAAACAATTTCCTTAACTGCTGTTGACATTATATAAGTTCAGTGAGTGCTGAAGTCAGAAGCAACACCAATATTCCATGTTCAATGATCCAGTAATCTTTACCCATGTCAATTAAATACATTAAAAAAAAAAAAAAAAAAAAAAAAAAAAAAAAAAAAAATGATGATAATAATTATCTGTTTTTAAGAAGCCAAAACAGAGGATGAAGATAGGACTGAGATGAGAATGAAGCCTTGTAAAACACATATTTAATAAAATATTAACACAATTTTTTGTTGATAAACTTTTAAAAAGAAAAATGGACAAAAAAGGACGAAAGCCAGGACCACCTTGTTGGCATCATGGTTAACTGGGGAGGAGTGTGGATGCATATTGACGTTTCTCACTGATTAATCTCCTATCTGTCTAAGATGTCTGTATAACAAACAGCTAAACATTAGTTATGCACTGTGATTACTCTGTTGATAAAATAATTATATAACTATAAGATAATTAAAGTAATTATAATGATAGTTATAATTCTGATGATTATGACTTTCATTAATGATAAAAAAGACTAAAGTAATTTTAAAATAATGATCATACTGTTGTTATGACAAAATTTGAATAAAAATATATTTAAAGTGAACTGAAGAATCAGTAAGATTTTGAATAGTATATTTACCCAAATACTATTCAATTTAATTTTTTATTTAACTACATTTATTAAAAATCAGTTCAGTAATGTCCAAAAAAATAAGCATGTATCAAAAAATGCATACTTATATATACAAAAAACAGCAGTGTATTAAAAAAAAAAATTATATATATAAAAACAAGTATGTATTAAAAAACAAACTGACTTATATGTAATATCAAGTGTGTATTAAAAAACTGTGACATATATAAAAAAAAATCATTTGTTAAAAAACAAACTGACTTATGTATATATATATATATATATATATATATATATATATAAAACAAGTTGACTTATATATAATAAAGAAATATGTATTAAAAACAAACTGAATTATATCTGAAAAGATATCTGAGAAAGCATCTTTAAAAACAAAATCACCCCCACTTTATTTCATTATTTTCTAATATTAAGACTGGATTCTACTCCATTTGGTTTCTGCATCACCTTTCTTCAATCTCACAATCAATGCATAAAGGAAATTGTGCAAGATTTCTCAGCAAGTTTAAAAAAAATAAAAATAAAAAAAATAAAAATAAATAAAAGCTTTTTAAAAATTTGTCATAATCCTGAAATGAGCATTTATATGTTAAAACAAATATTTATATAAATTTCATCTATTAAAGGAATATTAAAAATATTTTCAACTTTTAAAAATATTACATTTTATGACTACAGGAATTACTATTACATGTACGTTTATGATATATTTAAAGAAAATAATCAAATTTAACTTTCCTATTCCTAAAATTCAAATGTGAAACATTTCATATCATATCAACAATATATTGATGTCTTATTCATTTATATCAAATGGTATAATTTAGCTTAAAGTGAAGGTAATGCTGGTCATAAGAAAATGGTGGCAATGATTATAATGGTGATCATAACTACTCAGACATTGCTAGTGGTACATGGTAGTGACTGTGGTTGTAACATGGTAAGTTATTGTAGTGGTAACATGATAGTGACTGTAATGTGTTGTGGTGGTAAATTGATGGTGACTGTTGGTAGTGAGTGTGGTTGTAACATGGTAGTGATTGGAAGTAACATTGTAATGAAAATCGTGGTAACATGGTAGTGAATGTGGTGGTAACATGGTAGTGATTATTCTGGTTAGGGAGTTATGCAGTGATCATGACATTATATAGTGGTAATGACTGTATAAGTAGTAATGATACTATACAGTGAAAATGGATATAATAATGCATACATATGAATTAGATTATAAAGAACTATTATAATAAGAGGTGGAGTGTACAGATGGTATGTATGGCTGCAGTGTATTTCTCAGTCTGTAGTACACAGATGGACTGTTGTTTGTTTGGGGTTTTTTTTGTCTCAGTAAAAATAATAATTTAAGCTTTGTATTACTTAAATAAAATAATTACCAAGGCAAATGAATCTTATTTCAATAAACAGATATCAAAACAACATCATTGTAAGAAATGAATTCTAAATGGATTAGTATTTTTAATTAATTTATTTATTTATTTATTTATTAATTACATTTTGTTTTCACACTTTTTTAAGAACAAAAATTATTTAATGTTTGTATTGCTCAGAATTTTGTATCCTGTAAGTAACTCAGACTGCTGATAACACTGACAAAAATTTAGACATTTGGAAGAAATTCAATAACAAATAGTGTTTATATCATTTTCTTGCGAAGTTACTCACCAAACATTACAAAAAAGAAATAGAAAAAAAATTATATCATTTTAAAACTGCTATATACTTCTGAAGTTACCACATATTTCAAGGCAAACTCTCAGTCAGTTATATCTTTCACACATACTTGATTTGTTATTTTTAATTTTTCTGAAGTCTTTCAAATGTTAATTTAAAAAGGTACATGTCACAATAATTTTTAAATATCACTTTTCTGTCACAGTGAATTATATTAATGTAATTATTAAATTTATTTGATTTATTAAATTTATATATAAAGTTCAGCCATTCTAATGTGAGATTAACTTTACATGATGGAATCTTCTAAATTCTGTTTAACAGTAAATAGTATACACAGACAATTGTGAGTGGAAACTGCCCACTATTCAGAAAAACATAACCACAAATTCTCATCCTCATCATCATTATTATTGTTGTTTATGTATGTATGCAATAAAAAGTTTCATATTCATATTTTGGGGGGAGGATGATAGCTTTAAAATAATTTAATTAAAAAAAAAAAATTTCAGGGTGTTCTCTTTCAAGCAATCTTCAGTTCTTTTTTAAAAATAAAAACATTCTGTCATATTGTCTAAAAAAAAGAGGTAATAATAACTTTTTATTAAATTTTTAAAAAATATTCTATTGTATACTATATGACATTTATTAGATTAAATTTATTATCATTACAAAAAAAAATTATTAACATTTTTAAAATATATAAACATCTAAATGCACACAAAAAACACAAGTACTCAGATAACAACTTTTCTTTCACTGACTCTTTATCAATTGATGCACCACCTGCACAACAATGCAGCACTGCCACTGGTTCTGGTTTCACTCAGTGACGAATGGTGTGACATTTTCATTAGCATGCTTAATTTAAATTGTTGCGAGATGTTACACACAAAAGTAATCTGATTCAAATGGAAGGAATCAATAGAACAAATGGCTGAGGAAACTATCTTGAAATCTTTTGCTTTAATACATCAATATAAAGAATTTAAAATTCTAAACTTTCAAACCATTATCTTATAAACATTTATCTTTACAACGACAAGTACATTTCATAAAATGTAAATACTAGTTTAAATTTCTAAGACATTCTTCATAATTACCAAATACAGTGTTATTCTTCAAGGTGAGTGACTTTAATCACATTTCTATAGCATTATATACCACTCCATCCATATTTAATGTTACAAATTCTTGCTTGCTTGCTAATTCACCCTTACTTCATAAATGTTTATATTTATTTTGAAATTTGAAATTTTTTAATAGTGGTGTTTTTTTCCCCAACTTATTTCAGAAGTATTTCAATCTTTTAATTTATTTATTCCCAAGTATTCTTAATTATATTCTGCAGTCAACTAATGAAATAAATATTTAAAAACATTAATTAATGTTTATTAATGTGCAATTTATTAACATCAATTATTGAATAAATTGCAAAATAAGTTTATAATGTGTGATCAAAGAGGCTCAAGTAGTAACTGAAATAATAGAAACCATTTTTCTAAAACAAATATTCAACTCTTCCATTATTCCATTCTTCAGAGGCTTAACACTGGTTTTGATGTATTACTGAAAAAAAAAAAAATCAATGGTTGGAACTGGAAAACACACAAAAAAAAAAAAATCAACAACTAGTGAACAAATAATATTTTAAAACACTCAATTAACAGACAGAAAGACAGATGTACAGATGGAAGGACATTGATCAAGATGTTCTGTGAATCAATATAAAGCTGACATTAACAAACACTGTGTAAGCTCACCATTGTTATGTGAAATCCCTAAACATATAGAAGTTAATATAACTTGTGTGTAAGAGAAGAGATTTTAATTTTTTTTCTGCATGTGTAATTACTCAGAATGAACATGTTCAGTCTCCAAAGGCTGAGTAGGGAGGAAACCTGAGGATTTATCAATCTGTTGTGGAACAGCACAAGGCAAAAGATTAAAGAAGATGGGAACATCACTGATGTAACCTGTTGAAAGAGGCTGGGAAAGTGCCAGAGAGAAAAATACTCTTTTAAATGTTACTACCTTGCCAAAATGCATGACAGACACACTGAAAATGAGAAACATAATTGTGTTCTCTCTAATTGCATCCCAAATCCTCCAGGCTAAAATGAACCTAACAACAGCATTCTAGAAATAAACTCAGAACAATCTGTATTTAAAGAACTATAAGTCTGTACGTCAAGAACTAGAATTCACTATGTAAAGAACTAGAAGTGACTATGTAAAGAACTGGAAGTCTCTATATAAAACTAACAGAGATATCTATGTAAAGTACTAGAAGTGTTTGTATAAAGTATTCGAAATCTCTATATATAAAGTATTAAAATTCTGTATTTAAATAACTATAAGTCACTATGGAAAATACTAAAATTTTGTAAAGCATTGGCAGTCTTTGCAAAGCATTAGAAGTCTATGTAAAGTACTAGAAATCTCTGTGTAAAATGTGTCTCTATGTGAAGTACTAGAAGTCTCTATATGAAGTACTAAAAGAATCTATGTAAAGTACTAGAAGTCTCTATGTAAAGTATCTCTGTTAAGTACCAGAAGTTTCTTCTTAAGTACTAGAAGTCGCTGTGTAAAATACTAGAAGTTGCTGTGTAAAGTACTAGAAGTCTCTGTGTAAAGTACTAGAAGTCTCTGTGTAAAGTACTAGAAGTCTCTGTGTAAAGTACTAGAAGTCACAGTGTAAAGTACTAGAAGTCTCTGTGTAAAGTACTAGAAGTCTGTGTAAAGTACTAGAAGTCTGTGTAAAGTACTAGAAGTCTCTGTGTAAAGTACTAGAAGTCTGTGTAAAGTACTAGAAGTTTATGTGTAAAGTACTAGAAGTTTATGTGTAAAGTACTAGAAGTCTGTGTAAAGTACTAGAATTCTCTGTGTAAAGTACTAGAAGTCGCTGTGTAAAGTACTAGAAGTCTGTGTAAAGTACTAGAAGTTTCTGTGTAAAGTACTAGAAGTCCGTGTAAAGTACTAGAAGTCGCTGTGTAAAGTACTAGAAGTCGCTGTGTAAAGTACTAGAAGTCGCTGTGTAAAGTACTAGAAGTCGCTGTGTAAAGTACTAGAATTCTCTGTGTAAAGTACTAGAAGTCGCTGTGTAAAGTACTAGAAGTCTGTGTAAAGTACTAGAAGTTTCTGTGTAAAGTACTAGAAGTCCGTGTAAAGTACTAGAAGTCGCTGTGTAAAGTACTAGAAGTCGCTGTGTAAAGTACTAGAAGTCTCTGTGTAAAGTACTAGACGTCCATGTATGATACTAGAAGTCTGTATAAAATACTAGAAGTCGCTGTGTAAAGTACTAGAAGTCGCTGTGTAAAGTACTAGAAGTCTGTGTAAAGTACTAGAAGTTTCTGTGTAAAGTACTAGAAGTCCGTGTAAAGTACTAGAAGTCTCTGTGTAAAGTACTAGAAGTCGCTGTGTAAAGTACTAGAAGTCTGTGTAAAGTACTAGAAGTCGCTGTGTAAAGTACTAGAAGTCTCTGTGTAAAGTACTAGAAGTCTCTGTGTAAAGTACTAGAAGTCCATGTATGATACTAGAAGTCTCTGTATAGAATACTAGAAGTCGCTGTGTAAAGTACTAGAAGTCTGTGTAAAGTACTAGAAGTTTCTGTATAAAGTACTAGAAGTCCGTGTAAAGTACTAGAAGTCGCTGTGTAAAGTACTAGAAGTCCATGTAAAGTACTAGAAGTCTCTGTATAAAATACTAGAAATATCTGTGTAAAGTACTAGAAGTCGCTGTGTAAAGTACTAGAAGTCTCTGTGTAAAGTACTAGAAGTCCACGTAAAGTACTAGACGTCTCTGTATAAAATACTAGAAGTCTCTGTGTAAAGTACTAGAAGTCTCTGTGTAAAGAACTAGAAGTCCATGTAAAGTACTAGAAGTCTCTGTATAAAATACTAGAAGTATCTGTGTAAAGTACTAGAAGTCGCTGTGTAAAGTACTAGAAGTCTGTGTAAAGTACTAGAAATCTGTGTAAAGTACTATAAGTCGCTGTGTTTAGTACTAGAAGTCACTGTGTAAAGTACTAGAAGTCTGTGTAAAGTACTAGAAGTCCGTGTAAAGTACTAGAAGTCTGTGTAAAGTACTAGAAGTCACTGTGTAAAGTACTAGAAGTCTGTGTAAAGTACTAGAAGTCTCTGTGTAAAGTACTAGAAGTCTCTGTGTAAAGTACTAGAAGTTGCTGTGTAAAGTACTAGAAGTCACTGTGTAAAGTACTAGAAGTCCGTGTAAAGTACTAGAAGTTGCTGTGTAAAGTACTAGAAGTCTCTGTGTAAAGTACTAGAAGTCTCTGTGTAAAGTACTAGAAGTTGCTGTGTAAAGTACTAGAAGTCACTGTGTAAAGTACTAGAAGTCTCTGTGTAAAGTATTAGAAGTCTGTGTAAAATACTAGAAGTCTCTGTGTAAAGCACTAGAAGTCACTGTGTAAAGTACTAGAAGTTGCTGTGTAAAGTACTAGAAGTCTCTGTGTAAAGTACTAGAAGTCACTGTGTAAAGTACTAGAAGTCTCTGTGTAAAGTACTACAAGTTGCTGTGTAAAGTTCGAAGTCTGTGTAAAGTTCGAAGTCTGTGTGTAAAGTACTAGAAGTCTCTGTGTAAAGTATTAGAAGTCTGTGTAAAATACTAGAAGTCTCTGTGTAAAGCACTAGAAGTCACTGTGTAAAGTACTAGAAGTCTGTGTAAAGTACTAGAAGTCTCTGTGTAAAGTACTAGAAGTCTCTGTGTAAAGTACTAGAAGTCACTATGTAAAGTACTAGAAGTCTGTGTAAAGTACTAGAAATCTGTGTAAAGTACTAGAAGTCTCTGTGTAAAGTACTAGAAGTCTGTGTAAAGTACTAGAATTCTCTGTGTAAAGTACTAGAAGTCGCTGTGTAAAGTACTAGAAGTCGCTGTGTAAAGTACTAGAAGTTTGTGTAAAGTACTAGAAGTCTGTGTAAAGTACTAGAAATCTGTGTAAAGTACTATAAGTCGCTGTGTAAAGTACTAGAAGTCTGTGTAAAGTACTAGAAGTCTGTGTAAAGTACTAGAAATCTGTGTAAAGTACTAGAAGTCTGTGTAAAGTACTAGAAGTCTCTGTGTAAAATACTAGAAGTTGCTGTGTAAAGTACTAGAAGTCACTGTGTAAAGTACTAGAAGTAGCTGTGTAAAGTACTAGAAGTCTCTGTGTAAAGTACTAGAAGTTTATGTGTAAAGTATTAGAAGTCTGTGTAAAGTACTAGAAGTCTGTGTAAAGTACTAGAAGTCACTGTGTAAAGTACTAGATGTCGCTGTGTAAAGTACTAGAAGTCTCTGTGTAAAGTACTAGAAGTCTCTGTGTAAAGTACTAGAAGTCTGTGTAAAGTATTAGAAGTAGCTGTGTAAAGTATTAGAAATCTGTGTAAAGTACTAGAAGTCTCTGTGTAAAGTACTAGAAGTCTCTGTGTAAAGTATTAGAAATCTGTGTAAAGTACTAGAAGTCTCTGTGTAAAGTACTAGAAGTCTCTGTGTAAAGTACTAGAAGTCTCTGTGTAAAGTATTAGAAATCTGTGTAAAGTACTAGAAGTCTCTGTGTAAAGTACTAGAAGTCCATGTAAAGTACTAGAAGTCTCTGTATAAAATACTAGAATTCTCTGTGTAAAGTACTAGAAGTCGCTGTGTAAAGTACTAGAAGTCGCTGTGTAAAGTACTAGAAGTTTGTGTAAAGTACTAGAAGTCTGTGTAAAGTACTATAAGTGGCTGTGTAAAGTACTATAAGTGGCTGTGTAAAGTACTAGAAGTCTGTGTAAAGTACTAGAAATCTGTGTAAAGTACTAGAAGTCTGTGTAAAGTACTAGAAATCTGTGTAAAGTACTAGAAGTCTGTGTAAAGTACTAGAAGTCTCTGTGTAAAATACTAGAAGTTGCTGTGTAAAGTACTAGAAGTCACTGTGTAAAGTACTAGAAGTCACTGTGTAAAGTACTAGAAGTAGCTGTGTAAAGTTCGAAGTATGTGTGTAAAGTACTAGAAGTCTCTGTGTAAAGTATTAGAAGTCTGTGTAAAGTACTAGAAGTCTCTGTGTAAAGTACTAGAAGTCCTGTGTAAAGTACTAGAAGTCTGTGTAAAGTACTAGAAGTCTCTGTGTAAAGTATTAGAAGTCTCTGTGTAAAGTACTAGAAGTCACTGTGTAAAGTACTAGAAGTCACTGTGTAAAGTATTAGAAGTCTGTGTAAAGTAATAGAAGTCTCTGTGTAAAGTACTAGATGTCGCTGTGTAAAGTACTAGAAGTCGCTGTGTAAAGTACTAGAAGTCTGTGTAAAGTACTAGAAGTCCGTGTAAAGTACTAGAAGTCTGTGTAAAGTACTAGAAGTCTCTGTGTAAAGTACTAGAAGTCTCTGTGTAAAGTACTAGAAGTCACTGTGTAAAGTATTAGAAGTCTGTGTGTAAAGTACTAGAAGTCTCTGTGTAAAGTACTAGATGTCTCTGTGTAAAGTACTAGAAGTCTCTGTGTAAAGTACTAGAAGTCTGTGTAAAGTACTAGAAGTCCGTGTAAAGTACTAGAAGTCTGTGTAAAGTACTAGAAGTCACTGTGTAAAGTACTAGAAGTTTCTGTGTAAAGTACTAGAAGTCCGTGTAAAGTACTAGAAGTTGCTGTGTAAAGTACTAGAAGTCTGTATGAAAACATTTTATTATGATACAACAGATCAGTACTTACCACAGCATTTCTGTCATACACTGATAAGTGCAAGTTCTCATGAAATATTAGTACAAAAGAAATACATCATGACAGGGATAAAAAAACAGAGAAAAAATAATATAAAGAGAGATATTAACAACAATTAAATGGAATTTTACAAATATTTCCTTAATTTTATTTTATATTTGAAAACCGTTTCAAAGCTGTCAGTAGTAAACTGTGTCGTGCGTCACCCTAATATCAAAACTCTATTTCACTGTCCAACCAAACATTTCAAATAAATTGTTTATTATTTATTCTGGGACTTGTTAAAGTTAGTGAGTTATTATTATTTTTTTTTTTTAGGGTTAAATGTCTTCACAGACTAATCTTACTAGACGATTATAACATTATGAAACAACAGGTCAGCATGACATTTAGAAACAAATACAAACAGATAATTAGTAAAAATATTATATAAAAACTATTTCTCAACAAGTTACAAAACAGACTGGAAAGAGCTATCAGTAACAGCAAATCATTTATTTTCTTTTTTAACTTTTTTTTTAGGAATCTTCCATCTGCAATTTACAGAAGTATCCATCTAATCAGCTGGGAACAGATTCCTCCATGTTTCTTTATTTCTAATGTCTTCAAAAATAGGTCTCTGAAAAAAAGTTGTTAAAATTTCCGGCGATGGTGGCAGCAGGCTCCTTGACTTTGGTAAATCACCTCAGGGTGGTTAATAACAGCCATCAATGAATGATGCATAAAGACCAAAACGCCTGTTGTATAACCCTGATATTACATCCCCCTTTGTCAGCTATCATAACATAACACAGCACTCACAAATTCATATTCTTCATTATAGTGCTTTGGGCTGTGAGATACAAAATGACATGCACATGGAAAGTGGGAACACGTAGAGAACAAATACTTCAAAACATCTTTGATATTTCAAGTTTTAATTAACACGAACATTACCACTGAATCATGTTTTTCTTTTCTTTTTAAACAATTTCCAGATTATATTTTTTAAATTATTTAAATCTACATTTTTCATTAAAATATTTTTCATTTTCTCTTTTGAAATCTTTGAATATGTTCATTGAAATTTTATCCAAATATGAAAAACTGAAAATATACTGTTTACATACATTTCTTGTTTTATATTAAAGAGCATAATTTTATAATTTTTCATTTTAAAAGATATATGAATTTAAAAATTAATATTATAGTGACTTTGAAATGCATTCAATACTTCAAGTCAAATTTTAATCATTTTAATAGTATATAAATAATATAAAGTAAATAAATAAATTTAAACTTGATAATGATTTAACTGTCTCTAATTTTCTGCAAGTTAACTTTGAAATAAGTAAATATTAGGTGTATGAATAAATTCGGCAATTAATAGTTGATAGAGATATTTAAAGATTTTATTTTAGAATGTTTGTAGAATATTTCACTGTTATATCTGATAAATTTGGATAGCTCTTTAATATAGTCACTACTAAATATTTTACTTTCTTAGTATATATTTTTTCTTTATTTGCTGTAGTTGCTGTTGTAAACATCAGTTAAACAATACTGAGACCATTTAAGAATTTACAGGGGCTAAAAGTTTAGTTGTTTCAGAGATAGCCAAAAAATCCCAACTGAATTTAAATCAGTTTTATATGACAGGAGTGTGACGGAGAGGGCGATGACACAGCATATGTTGTTCAAAATCAGCTTAATGCTTATCTAATGAGAGGCAAACAAAAAAAAAGTAAGAGGCAAAAGCAGATATCGCCTGCCAGCAGGTTTAGGTGCAAATGTACTAAACTTGAAACATATAGTACAAGGTGTTTATGCTGATGAGTTTTGAAGAAGCCAGTTTAAAAATAAATCTCGTTTCACAAAAATGTTAAAATTCTGTCACTCTGTTCTTTTCAGTTATATACATTATTAATTCTAATAAGATAAAAATACAAAAATGAATAAAATTTTATCATATACTCTTTATCTATTTTATCTTTTATATATATATATTTTTTTTTTTTTGTGATGTGTGTTTTAATCTGAAGTTTTTAGTACTTTGCATAAATACTTCTATTGCTTTACATACAGAATTTTAGTACTTTACAGACAGACTTCTATTTCTTTTTTATTCTCATTTACTAGCTGGATCTTTTATGTTTACTTTTACATACAAATACACATAAAAACACGTGTGTATTTATATGTAAAAGTAAATATATATATCTATATATATATAGATATATATACACACACACATAAAGACACCCTACAGTTTGTACGTGATAATATTTTATTGAATAACAACACATATATATATTAAAGTTATACCATACAAAATTTGTAAATACAAAAAATAGTAGTAATAATATTCTTTTATACTGACAGAACAAAAGAACAAAGTGGAAAATGTTTACAAAGCTTGAGTAAGTGAGTCTCTCACATATAAAAAAAAAAGTTCAGAAAAAGATTTGCTTCTACCATCTTAGAAAATTTTACCAAACAAAAATAAATTATATAAAAAATATTTCATTTAAATTATATGCATCTAAAAGAGATCAGTAATTATATTTATTTATATCATATTTTTTCAACTTAACCCTTTATGGTTATTGTAAGTTACAATACTGTGAAAATACAGGGGGTTTTGGGGTTTTTGTTATGCCTCTATACTTTAGTGTAGCAAACAAAACACAACAACTGACCTAAGTACAAAACATATTTTAAATCAAATGAGATACTTCATTTTCATCTTATATGTTATTATTACTAAAATTAATATTGTTATATCAAATGGTACATATTGTAATTTCTACATGATACACTGTTATCACAAAACTACATTACGTCACATCAAACTAAGTCATATAAGATACACCTGTAATTTTTGTGTGACACATTTTTTATAATAAACTTAGACAAAGTCATTATAGATAATAATTAAAGTAACAGGTTGCTCTCTAGTAATTTATTTTGAAAATGAATGTCATTGTTGTCCACTCCCAACATGAAGTGTAATTGGTTTTCTGAGTTTTTAAACACTTTTAATTAAACTGTTAGAAAATTAACTAAACTATTTTAACTCATGCAGTGTATTGTAAACAGTATTATAAAGTTGTACTTAGAATCTTCAAGTGAATACAAGGTGAACCAATTCCTAAACAGACTTTAGTCATGTTTTCAGTTTGACTATGAAAAATAATGAAGACAATGACACTTCAATTCATTGTAACAGGTCATCAAATGTTTCCTGTTATAGTCACTGACTTATTAACATCAGTATCTTTCTTATACATTTCTAATACATAACATAAAAACATATTTTTTGTCTTGTTAATAAAGCACATATGGAAAATAATTTACTATGTAAAGTAAGAAGAACAGACCCTGGGATACATTTGAACTCTAATTCCAGCCTGCTCAGATTAATCTTGATGTCAGTTATTGTTAAAGGTCTATCTAAATCAACAAGAGAGGAGTTATGTTAACTATTTATCATATATCTATTTATTACTTTTTTTTGTACTTCACAGAGTTTACAATATTATAAGTTCAATTGCAATAGGAAGCCAGAATAGTTTCCATTCAAACATTTTTATTTAAAAAACATAAATTTATACAATATATTTTAATAATGGCAATAAATCTTAGATGAAGAAATTTCAAACTGAAGAGAGGCCACACCAGTTGTCAAATTCTGTCTATCAACCTGCCATCTCAGGCCATCAGCAGTCAGATCTTTGTTGACCTGCAGTGTTGGGTCATGACCTAAGAAGGTCAATCATATTGGGTCATCTGATTTGAGCAGATGGTCAGTGGCTGGAGGCTGACCCGGGAGAACAACTTACCATGAAGAACTCATGAGTTCACCTGTCATAGCAGTTAGAAGAAACTTTCACTGATTCTTACCCTCAAATAACCTTCACATGATGACCTTGAACTTAAACAAAACATACCAAGGTTAAATAGTGTTTTAATACAGACACTAGAGAAGACATTATATTCTTTAACAATGATTAGAAATTACTTATTTTGTTTGTGTTACTCAGTCAACAAGCATTAAATAATAAAGCTGAATTTTGTAACACAGTGACTTCAGTGATTTAGTCATCTGAATGGACTGCTATGTTTTGACAGATAAAAAACAGTTCCTTGATATATAAACAAGTTTTCCATATAGATCAGTTACTCTTCATCTTCAAGAATGATATATAAGAAAATAAATTTCATTTATAAATATTTTTTTGTAATTAAAAAAAAAAAAATTGTTATTATATAAAAATATATAAGATCTCAGTTATTGATATCAAATGATTTAAAACTGAAACACATGAATTATTTGAAATACTTGTATATTTTACATAATGCATAATTAGCTTTATTAAATGATGTCAATTTATAGAGAAGAAAAAACAATAACAAACTATTATTTTTTTAAATATCTCTCTGCATGTGTGTATGTGCGTGCAAACACATTGCATTTTCAATTTTAAAAATTATTCTTCTTCTCATGCACATTTACCTGAAATAAAGAATTTTATTTTAATTTATTTTTAATTTATTTTTTATATCTGTCAGAGATTATCCAGAGCCTCTGACTTTACTTTGTTTTGTTTTTTTCAATACTGTAAATTCCTCAAGAAAAGGCTTTAAAAAATATCATTACAGTTTTATTGTAGAGCCTGAAAGACGATCCCGAGAGATGATCCTCTGATCAAATTCTCTGACGGAATCAACTCTAATTACCTAAATTAAAATGTTAGCAGTGAGCTCCATTAGGGCGAGGAGAACACAGGCTGACACAAACCCACTATTGATTGAAAACTTGGTCAATCAAATGCGCAGGAGTATAGAAAATTAAATATCCATTTGACAAAGGTCAGAATACCTTCTTTCTTTTTTAATTTTATTCTCTTAACATTTTTTTTAATCTTCAAAAAATATGTAAAATAAAATAAAAAAGGAAAAGAAAGGAAAGAAAAATCTAAAGAAGAAATGTGATATGATGACTTGTTGATGCATTTTTATGAAATTCTTAATAAAAAAATTTAATAATAGCAGTATCATAAATCAAAACAAAAACATTATAATATTTAAAAAAAATCCTACTAATAGAAACAGATTTTCAATATTATTATTATTATTATTTTTTTTTTTATATAAAGTAAGATTTTCATAGAAATAGGTACAATGGTGGTAAGAAAAATGATTAACTTGTACAAAGTAAATAAAATAGACCACTTCATACTACTGTTTTTAAATCTAAACAGAAATTAAATATATATAGTCGCAAATATTTTTTTTTTTTTTTTTTTTGTTAAATCTTTCATATTTCATAAAAATTATATTGCAAATTATATGTAAGAAATTCCCATTTAATAACAACAACAATAGTAAATACAAAAAAAATAAAAAATAAAAGAACAATAATAATAATAATAGAAATAATAAAAATATAGTAATAATATATTATGTGTAATTTATATTTCACATTGTTCTGTCCATACTTTTTATGGTTGTTATTTTTATTATTAATATTATTTTGCTTAAAAAAGCAAAAAGGAAAATGAAAGTTGCAATAATTATTAATACTGTAACTGTCTGATAGAAAACTAAATAAATTTACAATAACTTACAATAATATATTATGTGTAATTTATATTTCACATTGTTCTGTCCATACTTTTTATGGTTGTTATTTTTATTATTAATACTGTAACTGTCTGATAGAAAACTAAATAAATTTAGACACCATGTCTTGAGAAACTAAGTATTAACACTGTTCCTATTATAATAAAAAGAAAAATAAAAGAATCAGAAAATTTCAATTCCAATATTAAAACAATCAAAATGTTAATATAATTTACATTTGTATATCAGTCTGTCAGATATTATCAGTCTGATACAAACAGAATAAAATATTTCTTACAATAAAGAGACCAAAAAAAACAACAAAAAACAAGAAAATATGAACCACTTCTAGTTTGTAAAAATACATGAACGGGTCATAAAAAACATGTATGACAAATTTGCACATATCATGCAGTTTAGAAATGTGATAGAAAAAGTGTGCTAGGAACTAGCATGACAGCGTGTAAATTAGTTTTTCGTCAAAACGTCGACAGATTTATGAAATAGTTTAGTATGAAAGTATCTGCAGTGGCCTCAGAAACCAATAAATCAGAAAAATAAACTTTTAAAATGTTTGTGAAAATATCCAACCAGTTAGAAAAATCACATCTGTTTTGGTAACCCGATCACTGGTTCCACAAATTAAGGTTGCACAACAACACACATTTGATGAATGCAGGCATGCGTTCACGTCCTGTAGTAATTGTGTTCATTTAAAAACACTGTCATGTTACCAAATATACTATTAATAATATTACAAATACTAACAAATAATATACTTTGTATAATACAATCTCATAAATATTAGTAAATATTAATAGAAACTTTAATTCATGTTGAAAAAAAAGAAAGAAAAAAAAGAAAAGAAATATATAATCTTTCACAAATCTTTGTTTCAAATAAGTAAACCTTCACAATAAGTGAAGTGTGTGTGATCTAGTCGTATTGTTTTTGTTTTGTAATACTAATAAAATTATTAAAAGAAATGTATACAAATAATAATAGCTTAAAGGATTTCTTAAATTTTTTACTCAGTTCTGTGGTGATATACTGAATGATACAGATGATTAATATTTTATTATTGTACATTTTGAAAAATATTAATTATAAGTAATTTTTTAAATATCAGTGCTAAGTCATTTATTTTTCAATCACTGTGTTTATGTATATTTATTTATTTATTTATTCATTTATTATTTTATAAAAAATGATGTAGAATATGCTTTAGATCACAATTTATTATATATAAATTATAAATATAATAACTACAATCTGACTGATATTACCAGCTGAATTTATATAATTACTTATGAAATACAAAAATTAAATGTGACTATAAAATATATATATATATATAAAAATATCAAGGGCTCTGTAATTATAAGGGGATATATCCAGTGACAAAGTTACACAACCTTTCAGCTGGATGAACAAATAATTAGTGTGAGCAGTTAACTGATTGCATTTTTAATTGTATCAAAATGTTTCTGCCACAGATTATACAAATTAAAAACATTCTATATTCCAACACAGTAGTTATTGTTTTGTTTTTTTTCTATTTTTAAAAAGTAAATAAATAATATAGTGACCATAAATTATTTTCTCTTCTATTTTGGATTTTATGACCTTTATACTACAATCATTATTTGTTTTTGTACAAATAGCTTGCTATGTGTAAGTTATATTCTCTCCATGAATGAATCTATTTTATTTTGTCCACCTTCCAGTACTCATTTTTCAACTTTTTCATTTAATTACTACCATTGCTGTTAGTGCTGTATCCATTATGCATACCTATATCTGTTCATTATTATTTTCATTGGAAGCATGTTAAACTGTTTGTAAATATTCTTATTTTAAAGTCTACAGCAATATTATCTGTTAGATAACATAATTATAGAGCAATGTAGTTAATCTTAACAGAATTACTGAAACAATTATTTTTATTTTCCAATAATAATTTTTATGGCCTGTAATATATTTTCCATACCACAGATATATACTTACATATTTATATCATCTACTGTAATGTAATATAATAAATTACTGTATTAATCTAATTTTAATGCTTTCATTTTGAAGAAACAATTACAAAGTCATCTATAATTAAAATTGTAAACATTTTCTCTTCATATAATTATATAAAAAAGAAAAATAATGCATTTCTTCAAGGAATTGTTTCTTTGCATACTTCTTATGTTGCATGCAAATTTCCACCATGACAAATCCAATTAACCCTAAATGACAAGAATGTCTGCAACATATGACAAGTACTGGGAAATATGCTTTCACACTTCATCATATTCACACAAATGTTCTGCGTGTGCTGTGATAAAAATATGGTATGTACTGTCCCATCTATAAAAATGTTAATCACTTTATTACTTTCAAAATTTAAGACCTTTCTTAGAAAAATAAAGATACTGAGAATTTTCTTTGTTTTTTTCCCTTTTTTCTATTATATTATTATTATTTGTTTCAATTAAATCTGTTTGTTTTTGTAATGAGGGTTATTTGGTTATTTTTCTAATTATCTGGTTTTAATTTTGCTATTATTATTATTATTATTATTATTATTATTATTATTATTATTTTCTCACTGTCATTTTGCCTTGGAGTTTCTATAATTTTATGTTATAAAATTTTATTTGTTTGTTTTTTAAATGTTAATTTAAGTTTGTTATTATTATGTTTTTTTTTTCTGTTTATTTTTGTCATAATTTCAGTTTCAGTATGAATTTATTTTGAAGTTAAGTGTAATATTAAATATTATCATTCATAATATGTTGATGCATTTAGATAATCACTGTAAATCAAAAAATACTTTCAACATTCAAATTTATTAAATTTAGTATCAATGACATACTGAATTTTTGGAAATACCAAGAAACAGTTCTTTAACAGCATTTTGGTAATATCACTTTAAAAAAATTAAAAACTAGTATTAGTGAATTTAAACATCAATTTGTTTATCAGCTTCATATTTATTTATTTTTAATTAATGTGAATAGCACATAATTCAAACAAATCAGATAAATTTGCCAAAGAAAAAAGTCAATCTAACTGAAGCTCAACAGCTTGTGATATCAATTCATGTAGTAAAATGTTTATTCATAAAAAAATCAACTGAGCTTGTATTCGTTTGAAAGACAAGAACTTCAATTATTTCTAACAATAGTCAGGTGTGAAAATTAGCATGATACTTCAAACTTTTTTTCTAGTTTCAGTTTTTCAAACTCCTCTGTATTGAAAAATCAGTAAATGTACAAAATAATAACACAAAATGTTTTTTGTTTATTTTTATTTTTTCTCTTTACTTGTGTAAATTATTATCTGAGTTTTTATTTCTTATGTTTTTTTTCTGTTTCCAACCTTCTATTTATTTATTTATTTACTTTTTTATTATTTATCTTTTCATTAATACTCTTTCTTTGATGTTACTTTTCTGTTATTTATTAATTTTTGTTTTAATAACATATCTTCAACTTTAATGTAAAAGTTTCTGTTTAACTACACACTCAGTTTCTTAGTCTCCAAGTTAATATTAGAAAAATAAAATGTATTACTATGTGTTGTGAACATGCCATCTTCCTTTTCTGTGTGTGTATGTGTAGTTTTATGTGTATATAGGTGGATTTATTATCTGTAGTATGTTACATTTTGTCATAACAAAATTAACAGATTTTTCAGAGAAAGGCTGCTGCCACCTTATCAGAAACAAAATGTGCAGCATAAAACAACTGTTAACTGGAAGGGAAAAAAAAAATGGAATAATAAGAAATCAAAAAGTTCACAAGGGTAAGAAACAGAAAGTGAGAAGACTACCATTTAACTACCAGTAATCAAAAAGAAAAAAGAAGAAAAACATTACACTGTAAAATAAATAATTTAGTTTTATCTACTTTAAAATAAATACAACATAAACAGTATAAAAAAAAGAAACAGATATAATATGAATAGATGGCACAGGCAAATTTAAACATAATAAAACTCACAAATTCTGTAACATTTTAAAAAAATTAAAATTATTTGTTATTTCATTTTCTTTTATTATTAGAATATAATCTGTTTCGACTCCCTTGTTTGAAACAATTTCTATTTCTATTCATATTTGCTATTTCATAAATAATCGGTTTCTTTGAGTACAGTTGATATGTGTGTGTGTGTGTGTGTGTGTGTGTGTGTAAGACTTATTTCACTAAGATTATGTAACACTTCCTTCAGAGTAAAGGTGAATAATTGAAAAATACACAACTACAGATGTAAATGTAATATTGTTGTTGGTCACCTAAATACACCACACATCCACTGACAAAACACATAAGAATATATATACAAATATATACACATATCTACCTATAAATCCCATTGGATACAAAAACACACTGTTCACAAACTAAAATGGAAATTAAAAAACATTAAAGAAATTCTGTACATTTATATGTTACTGGCAGAGTTTAAATATTCATATAATTTTATTTTTTATATCTAACAATTAAAAATATGATGTATTTATTTTTTTATATATATGTTTTTCTTTATATTAATATAAATGAATGTAAATTACTTGATATTGTACAACCAATACATATCTGTGATGTTTAAAAGATGTGTGTTACACCTGATCTCTGCTTGGGGCCAGGTGTGTTGACTGGGTCACACAATAAATGATTGGTAAAAGCTTTCCTTGTCAAATTCTAGCTGGAAACTCTACACCAGATATTTCCTATGTTTAGGTTTTTTTATTTAATTTTTAAAACTGGAAATAGCAATAAAGAATTGGAAGAAAGTTCATATCTTTTGAAAAACACATAATGGGTTGTTAGAAAATGATTTAATATAAACAGATGAATGGAGAGGCAAACAGATGCAAAAACTGTATATTGACTTGAGAGTTTATGAGTAACTGCTAGGCCTGATGGAAAGATTGAAAAATGGATGGAAGAAAGGAATTATGATAGATAGATTTAAATAAAATTTTAATTATAAATGTAAACATTAATTATTCTTCTATAATAATATTTGCTTGTGGCATCAAAACATTTATTTTTTTAAATTATTACTTAGAGAAGTAATATGTAACTCAATTTTAAATTTTTGTGATGTGGGTAATAATGAACACTGTGAAATAATTTATTTTTAAACAAAAACTGTAAAATATACTACTATGACTGGCTATTCAAGAAATATTTAAAAAAGAAAAAAGAAATGGTATTTCCTTTATCTATTCTAATGTAGAAACAAAACTCAAATATTTTGTTTACGATATTTTAACAAAATACCGTTTATTAGAGCAATAATGTAAAACTATAGATCATTACAAATAAAAGTATTCTAATACTGGGAAGTTTATAATCAAAATATGAAATTTGTTCACACACACACACAAACTTCTAAAAACAATATTTAAATAGCCAAACCAAAAAAAATTGTATTTAATTTAGTTAAAACTTATTTTGAAACTGGCAGTGTTTGAATATATATAAATTGATAAGCCAGAAATGAAAACTGTATCAAAAAGTCATAGCAATGTAAATAACTAAACAAATTATTAACAAGAAAAAAATAAATATTTTATTTGATTTGTCAGGAGTAACACATTAAATGTGTAACATCTATTATCTCTATGTTTTACTATTTTTATCATTTTTTAAATTAATTAAATGGTTTTCTTCAATTAATAAAAATATAGAATAATTAAAATAATTAATTAGAATGTGAATATAAATTTTCTAAAAAAACCCAGAAAACAATAACAAAACAACTTTTTTTTGTTCATTTTACTCTATTTTAATTTTTTTTTATCTTTCTTTTATATTTTAATTTTTATTTCTCTTATCTTATTTTGACAAAGTAATAATTCATTCCAAGGATATTTCTCTTTTTTTATATATTTCCAGAAGAATTAAAGAACTAATTTGTAGAAATCTGTGAAACATTAGCTCAGTCATTAAATACTTCCTAATATATTTAAACCACATTTTATCTTACATAGCTTTGAAAAAAGGTTTATTTATTAAAATTACTATTTTGACATAAATCAACTTTCAGAATTATAAAGAAATAATAAAAAATATTATTATCTCAACATTCATTTAGTTATTACAAATAATTTTTTGAAAAAATACAAATGAACAAGAGATACAAATTTAAATATATTTTGTAGTAGCATGAAAGTTTATTATTTCTACTAGACATTACATAATACAGATTTTTAAAACATTTTCATATATATATATAAATATATATATATATATATATATATATATATATATATATATGTATGTAATATGAACTTTAAATAAAATCAAATATAAAAATAATTTTAAATAAATTTTTTAAGAGCATTTTTATATTGAGAATATTTATAACAAATGATGACAAAATAGATAAAATTCAACAATATTCTTAAAAATACAGTTATTTCTAAGTTTTAAAAAATAACAATAACAATTTTATAGAAAACAAATATTTTTAAATTATGATATTGTAAATCAAAAATATTTAAATAAGAAATAACTGCAAAGGGCAAATAAATAAAAAGTATTAATAACCAGTGTAGCTTTTTAATCTTATAATAATAAAGAAAAAAATTAGAATCTGTATACACTGATACAATTTTTTAAAATTAAATGCCAAATATAAACAAATACTAAATATTTAGCAGTATATTAATAATAAACAATTGTATAAATAATAATAATTAAATTTAAAATATATATTTATAGAAATTAAAATATTTAATAAAATAAAAAAATGACTTACCTCATTAGCCTATTATCAGGATAGGCATGTGACCAGGATGTATTATAAACATCATTATACATGGTTGTCATGTGTGTTTGTCATGTGTTTGGTGACCCCAGCACCACTCTTGAAAAAGCCAAACAATCCAATAAGTGAGTTTACTTAGTAGTGGAGAAACAGTCTGTGATGTCAACCATCTAATGATGACACCTCGCAAACTGTCACACTACATGGCACAAAGCTGCTTCAGGCCAGGCCACTGCTATACAAAGCTTTGCACAATCACTCTTCTCCCAGTCAGTGTAGTGTGTGTGTGGTTAAGCTGTAAGCTTCAAGTACTTTCTGCCTATCTCTCTCTTCTTCTTGTTAACAACGCAATGTAGCCTCTCCACTCTGAATTCAGTATTGTCAGAGCTTGTGTATATATGTGTGAGTGTATGTGTGAGTGTGTGTGTTTGTTACCACAAGATGCAAGAGTTGCAGATGTCACAGTTTATAAGACTGGCCAGAGTGACGATGGCGTGACGTTGTCAGAGAAAGTCTTCCTAATGACACAGAGCGGGTGTGCACTGCTTGGGGCTGTTCCAAGGAGTTGTCTGGGGGAAAGCTCAGCTGTCTAAATACATGATGGGGTGAAGACCTTGCTTTTCTGATCACTTTTCCAGATTTTCCACAAACTAAAAATGTTAAGGAAATAATCTGTCTATATTGTGTCTGCTATCCAAGTCTCGCTAAACTGCTTTTTAACAACTTCTAGAAATTTATTACAAATTAAGAAAATAAATTAACTTTTTTTTGTTTTGTTGATTTAACAGAAAGATCAGTGAAAAAAAATGTTATGTATAATAAATAAAAATGGTGTGTGTGTGCCTGTTTATACGTAAGCTGATTTGTTTGTGTGATTAATGCAAATTATTTTCAGGGGCTAAATAATTTTAATTGTAATTACATTTCTTTTAATAGGTTCAACAATGACTAGCAAAACTGTTAAATTAAGACAATCTCACAAAACATAGAGTATGTGTGTGTGTGGGTGTGTGTGTATGTGTGTGTGTGTAAGTGTGTATGTGAAAAAATCAATAAATATGTTAAAATGGAGAGTTTTATTTTAAACGTTATTATTACTTTAATATGCACCAAGTTATTCTTTGAGATAAAAATTTCTTCCTGGTCTAATTTTATTTTGTAAAGTACAACATTCAGCATTTAGTTAAACATCAACATTTAATATATAAAATAGTCATTTTACAAATAATACTAATGTCATTATTAGAAATATTTTTAAATACTGACATAATAATGTTTACAAATGCAATCGTACCTTGTTTATAAATAATAACGTAACATGTTTACCAATACTAATATACTATATACTATACTGACATACAGTATTTACAAATACTGATATGCCATGTTTATAAATAATGATATTCAATGATAATGAATAAATAAATCACACATGAACATTTTACATACACATATACATCTAATAAATTAATACATATATATATATAAAGTGCATGGTGTGTGTGTGTGTGTGTGTGTGTGTGTGTGATATTTATATGTATAGAATTTAAAATGAACTGAAGACAGTTTTACAAAGATTAAAAGATGTTTGTCAGTTAAATCAAGTGTGTCTAAAGTGCTGAAAATGCACACCACTGCTTCAGTTCCCCATTTTCAAACATCCAAGTTTAATTTGCTAGGACAAGCGTAAAAAGTGGGTTGCCACAGTGCTGTTTGCCTCTACATCAAGATAGCATCATGGAAGGTAAAAGATGAAGAGAAGAGAATTTTATCTGTATACACTGTTTGTGTTACTGACAGTCAACTGACAGCCACTGAAGTAGTCAAATCTCAAATATGATAACATTTCATGAATAATACCTTCATGAAGTGGCTTTCATATCTATTTTATCCCATTCTAACCATGATAAATATAAATGTATAACCATACACACACACAAACACACACATAAAATAACATTAATTATGATATTAATATATATATATATATATAAAAACATAAGGATTTGTTGTCTAATTAATATATAAAAGTAATATGTATTCCAACCAATTATTTAAATTTAATTGTGGCCTGTGTCTTGGTGCTAAATGATATGAAATATTACAAAACTACCTATAATTATTTTATCATGTGATCAACAACACATTCTGTTTATTCTCATGCTCAAGTAAATTTAAAAAGTATTTAAATAATACTTTTATAATTATTTTAAAAATATTTGATGTAAAGGGTTTTATTAACATGGAACTCATTAATTAGTGGCAAATTGAAATAAAAGAGAATGTATGACATGGGATGAACCAAGCCAGGAGTTGAAGAGAGGATTACACAGAGCTTAGCATGTTTCTAAACCAACTAGCCATTTAAACAAATTATCTCCAATTTGTAAAGCCTGCAAAATTGGTTTAAGCACTGGTATTTTTTTTAAGCCAGCAGTTAAATAATGATCTGAATAAGCCTCTTAGTAAACCATCATCTTAGAGATCACATCATGATTTAAAGTAGCTTTATTAAAACAGCCTTATACTCAAAAGGGCTGGATTGTTTTGTTTAACCTTTCTTGCATATTGTAGTCTTTCTTATAATTTAATTTACTGATTTTTTTTCTCCCTAATTTGACTTTTTATTCCTTTCTGTTTTCTTAAGTATTTTTAAAATGTCTTTTCTGTCATGTTGTGGATTATATTTAAAATTTCTGTATTTATTTAAAAATTAATATAGCTTTTCTTTTACATTATTTACTTTTGACTACAAGTGCTTCCACTGTGATATAATTTTTACTGTAGAATTAAAAATAAATGTTATGAAAGAAATTTAAAAAGTAATTAAAATATGTAATTTTAATTCTTCATTATTTATCTAATTAGTGTTTTCTGTAATCAATATTGTTATGAAAATAGGTAATATATTAAAATGAAATGAAAACACTCTAACTCATAATTATAAATAAGTGACTACTTTTTTCATTATTATCTAAAATTAACTATATATTTAAATGATAGAGAAGCTATCCTTCTCACAAGAGCATTAAGCTGTTTTCAAACAGAGTCACTTGAAAATAGTTTAAATTTTTTCTTTGCATATAACTTTTGGACTTGCAAAGAAAAATATTCTGAAATTTGTGGCTAATTAGCTCACAGGAAATAATTTTAAACTGACTTGG
This sequence comes from Chrysomallon squamiferum, assembly GCA_012295275.1. Taxonomy (NCBI): domain Eukaryota; kingdom Metazoa; phylum Mollusca; class Gastropoda; order Neomphalida; family Peltospiridae; genus Chrysomallon; species Chrysomallon squamiferum. The sequence goes on from CM022674.1 coordinate 9,214,632, forward strand.
TGTGCTTCCTATTGGATTTCGTTTGAGCCATGTACATTTTCCACTACTGCAACGCTGAGTGAAAGCAGCAAACACAGCACCTGCCACATCAGCGTTTCCAGTGAAACGGCAGCAGCCATTACTTCATCAATACTTCATCATTGTCAACATACAACATTGAGCTTTCAAGCCTAATTAAATTTCAAAATTAAAGTAAAGTGAACACAAAACAAACATACAGCTACATAAGCAATTAAAGCTCATAGATTTCTGCAAAACCAAATGCAATGATTCGGTCAAATATTCTAATTAGCTGCAAAGAGAAATGTTTCATACATTGCCAGGATTTTGTGCCCAGCTTTTCACCACTGCCTTCATTTTAAACAGGTGAAACAGAAATTAGACTGGTACTAAGCTCACATCTGCATCTGAATCAGTTACACTTGGAGGCCAATCTGATTTCACAACTATCTCAATGACAGCTGAGAGGTTCAGGAAAAATTTACCATCTCCATGTGATGAAATACGTAGCTACACAGCAAAAGGAAAATTTGATTTAGATACAGAACTGATGATTGGGTCTTATAATATCTCAACTCACTTTCTGTTTGCATTTTGGAATATCTCTATGATGTGTTGTGTAGAAAATATTATTTTCAGAAAATGATTTTATATAAAATATTTATAAACATGTTTTGATGCTACTTGTTTACTTGAATGTATCCAGTTCAGAAATAATTTTAATTTATATATCTATTTACTTATCTCAGTGTTTATAAACATTTTAAAACATTTCCATGAATTTTCACACTAAATTATTTTAAGCAACTGCTATAATTTAGAGGCAGTTTGCAGTCTACTTGACATATATATTATGACATTAAATTATAGAAAATCTTGTTTTATCATACTGAAATGTTTCAAACAAATCCTTTTCTTTGCCACAGAAATGTTTATTCTTCTGTTCTTAGTGACAGCTCAGTTTTTGGGTGGTTTTTTTTAGTCAATTTAGGACTTTCAACATCTATGCTGACTTTACAATCTGTATCTGTGTAGTTTTCATTCACTGTGAACACACTGACTTTCCAACAACTACTAGGTCTTTCCATTTGCTACATTTATAAGACTTTCCATCTGTCAGTCTATTTTAACTTTCAGTTTGCTATATGTATAATGTTTTTCCATTTATTTTAACTATACTGACTCTTTTGACCACTAAGGATTTAAGTCACTGGATTACATTACAGCAGGTTCCAGAAAACATAACAAAATGATCAAACCAAACATACCCACTGAATTTAGCTAGTTTGTTATTTGTTTACAGAGACTTATCATTATTACTATCAGCTAATCATCATATAATCTATTCATAATAATCATTCCAAAACTACATTCTATTAATCTATTATGTACACTTAATGACCATCAGCAGCACAATGAATCAAGTTTAAAATAGAAGTATCAAGTGAAATTCTCAAACAAGTAGAGAAAATTTATTAGGTTCCAAATTCCACACAAGACGTAATAGGCAGCAAGCATGAAGAAATGAAGTATCAGATTGCCAGAAATTGCTTATCAGATTTGTTCTTTGATTGGTTTATAGCTGAGCAGGATTTGGGCAGAGGCATCTCAAAGGTTAAAAGACATTCTGTTTGGTATTTTCACAGAATTCCTGTCTCATGTGGCAACTTCATAAATCACATGTGAAAACAAATTTATTTGTCTGTCAGCTCATACATTAATACCTCTTCATTCTTAAAACTATTGTGCAGTCACTAATAATAATACAAATAAAACTAAAAGTGTTAATGATTTTAAGATAAAATGAAAAATTCATAATACTTTAAATATGATATGCAGGTCACTCACTATACAATCCCAAACAGGTGTGTCATTTATTTTCAAATAAATTAACCTTCAAAATCTCATCCTTAGTAACTGAAGTATTAAATAAATAAGTAAATAAATAAATAAATAAATAAATAAATAAATAAATAAATAAATAAAAATAATTAGTACCAATAAATAAATATTTAAATATACTTTGAAATTATTGATTTTTAACAACCTGACTGAAAAGAGAATGTCTGTTATTTTAAAATGTAACTTTATTAAAAAAAAGTTTGTGCTAGCATTTTACTGTTTGCTGTGTTCTCTAAATTGTATACCAATAATTATTTTTAAAATATAACAAAATAATATGCAAACTGTAAAAGAAAATTTCATGTAGAGAATTTATAAAGGATTTATTGTGTTGACAACTTATTTGTATAGATGTTTGCTATTTATTTCAGTGAGTGGACTACTTATTTGTATAGGACAGGACTACTTATTTGCATAGTAATTATGTATATTGGTGTTGACTACATATTTGTGTAGATGTTACTTTCTTATTTGTAGGTTTAGGTGTTTATTACTTATTTGTATAGACGTTGACTAATTATTTCTGACACACATAGTTAGCAAAAACAGCCTTTGTCATTTTATACAGTATATGAATTTATTTTTTATTCATAGAAGGAACTACATAAAATTGATGTGGGAAGTGGGGCATTGTACTTAAATTTGTCTGTTTTCATTTGAAAACATTTACTTACATCCTTTATTGATGCTGTTATCTACTTCTACTGTAGATAAAATCTTTACTGATATCAACCAGTTTTATAATACTGGCAAGAATGTCATATATCAAAGTTTGAGGAACCATTTCTGTTACAAAATACTGATTGGTTTCTACACTTTTATCAACTGTTTTTGATCTTGAGTGTGTTTCAGTGTCTAAAATACATAGTTATATGAGATTATTATCATTATTATTATTATTGATGTTGTTGTTATTATTATTATTCGAAATGACAGTGTAATTTCAATTGTTGATAACCCTACAACAGAATTATAGAAGTGAGCTTGGTAAAAGGGTCTCTTAAGGTTATTATTAATTTTGCTCTTTGCTAGAATATTTTCCTTATTCTGCCTGGACATTTTAATTTTTAAATGGGTGGGCGAATCAAAGTTTTGAGAATGTTTATAGCTTCTCTTGGTATATTATTAGGGAGCTAGGCTGTAGCAACTGTATAAATGTTTCATTTTTTTTAAATATTACTTTGTACATTCAAATTAATACATGACAATTATTAAAAATAATTAATAATGGTCATTTTTATAATATTTAAAACATCAAAAACTGTGTATTAATATATTATTTTATGCTTAGTTCACAAAAAGCTAAAGATCACAGACCCAAAAGATAATTCAAGTGTACAACAGTTTGAAGAGCTCATCTTACATAACTACTCTTGATCTGCAGGAACAAGTGACAAGACGTGTGAGAGAACATAGCCTTGTTTGAGATATCAACACCATCAGAGATTTAAACAGGGCCCAGTGAACTATCACCTGTTCATGCAATGAAACTCAAATGGGTGTTACTTTTTATCACAAACACAACATGCTTATTTTTATCATAGTCACAACACATTTATTTTTATCACAAACACAGCATACATTTTTTTTTTTATCAATTGTTTCAAACTAAGACAACCTTTCAGTTTATTAACTGCTTGGCAGTAATTGGAATGGGAAATGTCTACTATCAAAAAATAAAATTTATATTTTTTTGTATTTGATAATGTCAGTAGTCATGCTAAAATAAACTGTAGAAATATCACACAGTATTATCAGGTTTATAGAAATTAACAAGTATTAAAATTTGTTTTATTTAAAGACACAACTACAACAAATTAAATAATTTTCTATCATCAGCTTTTGTAGACAAACATTTTTGTAAAGAGAAATCTCTTTTACAACAGCTTGTATGCAGATGAGAGATTTATAAAAACTCAGACAAAGGACATGTTTTGATGAGGTAATTATTAATTCTAATTTCTACTTTGATAACCTTTTTCACAGTGCCTAACAAACAGAGACCACTACATAATCACTGAGATAATATTAAGTAGTTTGACTTTCAGCTACCAACATTAAACAAGAAGGTGAAAAAACTGCTACTGAATGAATCACTGTTATATTAGCTTCTTTGATATGAAATCAGAAAATTACAATCCCATATAGCTCCTGGCTTTTCACTATTCCTACATTTTGTACAACATTTAAATGAGGATTCTGCCCAACAGCCAAACTACACGTACTTGACTTAATACACAAAGTACATGTACTGTATAATGTAGGAATAATGTGAAGAAATTCATAGTGTTTTTAAACAACATTAAATTTAAACTATGAATTACCGAAAAATTACTTTAATTCATACACCAGTACTTTTAAATTACAAATAGTTTAAAAATTATTAAGCAAATACAAATTATGCTGATATTATAAAAATTCAAAATAATATCAGGAGCACTGTTGAAAGTCCTATAAATTAAATCGCACAATCTGAACAGTTCAACAATACATTATACATGTACAATGATCTGAACAGTTTAAATTCATTACTCATACACAGTGATCTGAAGAGTTCAAATACAGTTACAAATACTCAATGATGTGAACAGTTGATATACATTATGCATAGATAGTTATTTCAGTAGACAGATTATATACACACACATTTTAAAATTATATAAAATGTACTGGCAGAACATTTATATATTTTATTCATCTGGCCATATTCTCCAATAAAGATGATAATATATAATTTGAGTTAGCATATGGTTCATCTGAAATCAAGATCTCAACTGCAAACATGTACTTATTTAAAATGTTATAAGATTCAAAAGTATAACAAAATAAAAAAGAAAACATAAAATAAATAAAAATAGAAAAAGGGGCATAACTCTTCGTTTCAGGTTTTAAATATTAATAATTATATTGATGAGTTTATATCTAGTAAATAGACGTTTTCTATTGTTGTGGCTCGGTCACAGTTTGCAGTTTGACTAAAGTCATACGAAATAAAATTCTCATTGTGATTTGGTGGCTGATTACAAGGCATCTTAAAAAGCCGCTAAGAGAACGCTGCTTTTAACGCTGATCATCGAGTGGACTAAATTTATGACGTATTTAACTATATTCTTGTGAAGGTTCTCTCTGCCTACTAGTATCTAGGCATACATTTAGGTAACATGGAACAGTTATGTCTAGTAATCATACACGTAATTAAAACATACCATTCGTGCACAAAACCGCAGGAAAAACTTTCCTATTTCTTTATCCAGGTGGCGCTACAGTCTTTTATATGTGCCTCAAATCCAAACGAGCAGTTCTGTTACTTCAATCTTGTCTTGTGTGGTCGTTCTTCAGGTGCAACACAATACGTACGTGCACATTATCTACACCACTCTACAATACTCTTCAGTCTTTCCAGACGTCCAAAAATAAAACGTGATAAAAACTTTAAACAAGAAATAATCTACAAATATCTTGATGAAAACTAAGCTGTTTGCCACATGTATGTAATATCTAAAATTTCAGTAATAGTTTATTTTAAAAAATAATTTAATGAAATACATATATATATATATATATATATATATATTAGATTAACGATTATTAATTAAGCAAATATGTAATACGTGAAGACAACTGTTATCAGTATAAATATGGGATTTTAAAATCTTACAAAGACAGAAAACAAATATACGTATTTTGGACGGACAATTTACTGGATTAAAAAAATAATAATAATAATTAAAATATATATATATATATATATATCACGATTAATGTTTTCTATCTATCTGCCTATATAAAATTTGTTTACTGTGTCAAATTAAACCATCCAGTTTTCCGAAACATTATGTAAAGTTATTAAAATCCCACACAAATTAAAGACGGAAAGAAACAGACAATTAGATATATACTGTGTATGTATCTATATATGCTTGTTTTGCAAACAAATAATCAAATCGTAAATGTCATTTCCGGAAATCACCTTTACTAGAGTATGACTCTTTCTTTAAAGTATTTTTTATTTCTGATAAATTAACTGAAAATGAGCTCTAAAACCTATACTACATTAATTACTGCTCCAATCAAATGCATTCCCACGTATAATCAAAACCACATAGTATTATTTAAAAACAACAAACACTTACTGTATTGGAGTAACTGTTTTTGTGCCTAAGGCCGAAACTAATTTCGGATAACTAAAAATCCTGTAAAGTGACAAGAGGATTTAATTTTGAGTAAGCGAGAGTAAAATTATTTTAAAACATGTTGCAGCAAACCAAACTTAAGATAGGTGATACGTTTAAACGAAAGAAATAAAACCTAACTATATTCGAGAAAAAAAGAAGAAAAAAAAAGAGAAGAAAACGAAAAAGAAAGAAACAACCTGAAAAAGCAATGAATTTGGAACGAAATAAATCTAAAATGTAACGAACATACACGTATTAGTTAAATGAGAATAACAGATGTCGGAATAATGACAATAAGAAATGTCTGATTAACAATATCAAAAAATATCAAGAAACGTCTAATTAATAGCAGTAAGAAATATCTGAATAAAAACAGTAAGAAATATCTAAACAATAACAGCAAAAATATCTGAAAAGTACAGTAAGAAATATTTCTATTGTAACAATAAGAAATACCTGAATAATAAGATTTTTCGGAACAAAAACATTAAGAAATATGTGAATAATAACAATAAAGAATATCTAAATAAGAATAAGAAACCTCTGAATTTTATATAATAATAATTTTATATATTATTAATAATACCAATAGAATAGATCTAAATTCAATGTGTGAAAAAAAGAAATGAATCGTCATTATTCTGAAAACAGTAACAAGAGAATTCATAAGAAATAATTAAACAGTTTAGGAACAGGTTAAATATTAATGAAAATACAAGTAGTATTAAATTAATGACAAAAAATGAATAATTCATTAAATAAACAAAAGTATCAGGTTGTATAATTAATTAAATGAGTGAGAATAAACTTTATATGAATTGAATCACATAGCAGGTAACTGAAAATGAAATTAAGGTTAAAAAAAGAAAAAAGAAAAAAGAAAAAAGAAATGCGATTATGAAATAAAAAAAATAGATTTATGATTATGAATAAAGGTTGTCTAAATATCTAGATATCTATAAGAGAATATGTTAATTATATATATATATAAGTACACTTTTGTAAAGGAGGATTAGAGGATTCGTCATAATTTACAGGATATCAACAGCAGTAACTTTTTCTTGAGAAATAAAAACAAAATACAAAAGAAAAAACATTAATTGTTATAAGAAAAATCATCTTTGAGTGCTTCCAATCTTTAAATCTACATGGTGCAGAACTTAGAACATGTCAAGAACATAATTTTATATTTTATTTAATTTTTTGTTTTGTTTTAAACATTTTGTTTATTAATTTTTTTTAATTAATTTGTTTAAGTCATACGAATTAATACTTTATTAGTTCTTAATTATATTTATATTATCTGCACGAAGCAGTTACAGTCAATATTTGTTGACTTATTTTTATTTTTATATCTTGCATATGAGAAATCGTACAAAACTGAAACGCAAAGATGGAGTTCAAATTATATTGTACCTTAAGTACGTTTGATATGTCATCGCTGAGTTTAAATGTATGTTTGATTGTTGCCATGCAAATATTTCTCCGCATACCAACAGCAGACCGACCTCACTTATCGCTAGAGTTGTCAGGAACGTAGTCTCGAATTTCCATGAAAACGATGGGAGTGCTGATTTATGGCAAGGATATTCTTCCATGTGTAACACAATTGCTCATAATCCCTCAGAAATGGCTTTTTGAATGTACGGTTGCAATAGCTATCAAACGGCAAAAGTCAAATCGGGTAACGCTCTTCATGTTTACACCTATTTTTTTATATTCTGCATTATAGAACAAACTTACACCACAAATTTATATGTATGTGTGTATTTATGAATATATTTATTACTAGTAATAAGAACATATCATGAAAAATTATATTACGATAAAGTTATTGCAGTAGTAATTTACTTTTAATACTTGTGACCCTCACGTCTCTTTTTCTGCCTGTCTGTCTTTATCATTTTATTATATGTATGTGCATGTCTGAACGGGCGTGTATGGATTATATGCACGCACTTAGGTATGCCAGGATTCATTTCAAGTCCAACAAATTGAAACTTTCTCACAAACATAACTTTGATCTTTGCCAAACAGGTCAATGACCACCGACTGGCGTCACAGGAAAAAACCAGCAGGTTCTTTATTTTGTCGTTAAAAAGAGTGTCTTTATCTGTATCTGTAATGAGACCAACTATTTAAATTACGAATTTTAAATTATCCTGTTCTCGCGGAAGTCGGCTTTTAAAGGTCTAAAGTCAAGTACAGAAATATGTAGAAAACTTACTATATACTACAATCTCGTGAATGTTTTCTCTTTCTCGCACAATCTCAAACGTCATATCTATGTTATCTGCTGCCAGAGGAATCACATTTCATCGAGAGAGTCACCTCTAATTGTCTCTCGTATGGTTCCTGCAATTCCATTTACACGTACAACGATAGACAGCCAAGTGCTAGACTGGTTGAAAAAAACAGATGGAGAAATACAACATAGAGATAAGATTTGAATATAGCTATTTAATTGGAATCCAAGTTGTGAGTATAATTAACAAAAAAAATCATCTCGTTGTATGATAGCCTGCTTACTCCATGGTCGAATTCAAAGGAGTAGTGATTCCAAATTATATTTTGTGAATATTATCAGTAACTATAAATCCATATATGTGTTTGCATTATATATGTACGTGCGTATGTGCGCAAACTTGTAAATAATAGATCAAAAATGATTATAATATGTCAAGCATGAGAAAGCATTTAAATAGTGTTAATATATTTATTTATATCTCATTTGAAAGAATGTTTTATATTTATTAAGAAGAAAAGATCCAGCAATTAAAACGTTTTGACCAGTAATATTAATAATGTTACAAATCGCTGCAGCATTAGAATTTTAAAATTTTATATGGATTCCAGCAAAACAAAAATTCATTTTAATGCTCAATATTTGAGGTTATATTTCATGCACAAATCATGCACATCTGAGTAATTTAGTTAAATCTGGAAGAATCACAGAAAGTGATTTAAATCTCGACTAGTAACAGAATATTACACATCCTCTATCAGCTCATTCATAAATGAGAAACCTTACCTGTGTCAAAAAGAAGACTCTCGCATATCACTTGATTATTCCATCTTCTTTACTGACGTGACGCTAGTTTAGATATTTTCTTCTCTGCTGTCTGTTCAGAGCTCGTTTCTCGACACTAGCTGAAATATGCCAATGAATAAAAAATAATATATATATAATTTCGAATTAAAATAATAATAATAATAATAATAATAATAAAATTTTTATTTTGAACGTCTGCTTAGAAATAAATGCGATTATAAAAGTGAGATTCGTAAATTATGTTATTTTAACTATATATTTTATATTATTCATGTTAGAAAAAAAAAGAAAAAAAGGATGATAATGAAGGAAACGACAACTACTACTGTTGCTACTATACTATACTATTACTATTCTACATTAATAATATAAAAATTTGCGAATATAGCAGTTATCAAGAAGCAGTGTAGACTTTATTAAATATATATATACATATATTTATGAAAGATACGTCTATGCTCTTGTTAACAGAAAATACACGTTTCAAATACATATACAAGTACTTATATTTATTTATTTATTTAATAGTTTTTATTTTTATTATTATTATTATTTATTATTTTTTTATTTTTTTATTTTTAAGGGGGAGGGGGAGGCTTTATTTTAAAGAGAAAATACACTTACATATATTTAAAAGAAAATAACTAATAAATAAAGATAATTTTTTTTTTTTAATAAAGGTTATGCTTATAGAAACAGTATTCAAGGTCGAAGTATATAAAGTAAACCAATATAACAAATGTTCTAACAAAATGAAAAATAATTAAACAAAATATCTAAAAAGAAATAACCACTTGGATAAACTAAATTCAAGATACTTATAATCTGTTGTTGACAAAACTGAACATAAACTGTTTATGCAAAAATGCTTTGTTTTAGACAAATCGCATAAAGAAAGCAGATTATAGACAGTTAGTTCCGACAATTTAATGATGTTTCTACATACTGAATCAAGAAAAAATTACTTATTAACAATCGTTAATAATAATAATAATAATAGCAACAACAGCTGCAGCAGCAATAACAGAATAATAACAACAATAAATAGATTTGGAAACAGAGCACTCTTAGAAAATAAGTCCAGTTGTCTGTTTAGAAACAAACTGTGTCACTACTGATGTATAAAGTTTATTCTCACAAAGAGTTGGATGTCTCAATCATAAAGTTGACAACTTTATCAAAGTCAAAAAGCAGGCATCCTATGGAGGCGATTTTATCAGCATCACTTTAAATACATTCCTAGTAACAATATCTCTGCTCCCAGCGGGCACCTGCAGCCGGGCTAAACCAATAACAACAGGCCATAATGTTATGCTGGAGTTCGCTGTGGGGAGTAAACGCCGCCAATATTTGGTTTCAGAGCAAAATTTATTTGTTTGCACTGCAGAAATTTAACTCCTATGACGCAGTAGTAAAAATACAACTAATTAATAACTGTGATGTTGATCATACTCTTCGCAGCATTGTAAAAATATCCTTGGATAATGTTTCGTTATTATTAATTTTGTTTTCGATGTTTGTTTGTTACATAGGCTGAGGATATCTCAAAAATGGTTTGTTTTGATAAACTGGACGGTTCGACGTTAAGAAAATTTCTAACTTTATTTTTATTAAAAACAGAAATATTTATATATCCAATGTAATGTGTAATTAACCAGTCAAAATACTATGACAAAATATTAATGTCTTCTTATAGTTAACAACAATAAATAATAAAAAATAGGCAAAAAAAAAAAAACAATAATAATAATAAGAAGAAATTAATAATAATTAAAATAAAAAAATAAAAAAAAAAAAAAAAAAAAAAAAATAAAAAAAAAAAAAAAAAAAAAAAAATAAAAAAATAAAAATAAAAATAAAGAAATAAAAAATAAAATAAATAAATAAATATTATTTTAAAAATCTCAAATAAAATGCACAGAAGTAAATGATTTAAAAACCTTTTCTTATTAATTAGACTTGGACTTTAAAGCAGTATATTTCTGTAAAAGGTAAATATGTATGAACTATAATCGATGATATTTCGAAATATATATATATATATATATATATATCATATAAAAAATCCTCCAATAGAAAATTATAGTTTAATAACTTAGGACAAAACTCTTTTTCTCATAATTAGTAATAGCCGATTAGATTATTTTACCGCGATTTCACGAAACGCACAGCGATACCTAAGGTTGCCGACGATCTTTTTCTTTGTAATGAAATTCATTTATCCTGAAAGTTACAGGTATATATATTTGCTAAAGACAGTTGATTAAATGCCTCTGTAAGCTATGACCTCTGGATGCGCATGTAAATATTCGATCAGATGACTTCAGATCAAAAATAGCAAACAAAAGGTAATGAAATAATAATACAATTCTTTTAAAGAAATTATAATTTAAAAAAAATATATATAAATTGATTAACCGATTAATTAATTGTCCACTTTAGAATTCTGAAAAGAACACTTAATATAATTAATTTATACCTTTTTAGTATAACGTCATCTTTCATATAAAAGATTAAATACTGCTCTTCGTATTTTTTCACTGGTTTATTGAAAATGTGAGTAATCACAGAGCATGCACTCGCTTACCTTGTAGCATACCATAAATAATAACTATCCTAAATTAATCACAAGAAAAGTAACTAGCAGACTTTTTTAATGATGTTTTTGTTGTTCTTGTTTTGCATTACTTATTATCAATGCAATACTGGAGCAAAACCGTTTTTCCGAGGATATTTCAGAAATCTGTTAGCGAGAATTTTGGTGGATGTTTTCCGTAAATTTCCAGCCGTCGCTGTAAGTCAAGTATGTAGCAATCTGTGTGGGTTCTTTTCTGTCAAAGAAATTATTATTATTATTATTCGTAGAAGTAGTAGTAGCAATATTTTTAACGTATATTAAAAATAAAATAAATAATTACAAATATAGCCCTAATTCCATGTTATTTAATGACTTACATCTTTGATATAGTCGCAGTGAAGTAATTCAAAACATTCTTCTAGTGACGTTTTTTCTATTTATTTCTTTGTAACAATTCCATGTTGAAAAATGCAATAACTGAAGAGATTCATTGTCATTTATGAATTTTAAGTTTTTATACTTTATTATTTTTTTAAAAGAATGTACTACAAATAATTTAATATTACTTACTTCAGATGATTAAAAATAGACGATAACGTAACATGCAGGTCAGTAAGATAATTTATAACAAACGTGATGATAACAGAAATGAAATTGATTGTGTTACACTGATGACAATTATGAGGACAAGATGATTACTGCTAAATTATTTACAGGCTCAATCGCCTTCTGGCTTGTTGGGAGTATTGAAGAAGCTACGACCCTGTCACAATAACCCGTTCTCAAAAACTGCAGGTGCCGAGTAAAACACACGAGCAGGAAGCAGTCAGGAAAATGACGTTACTTTTTTCTAATTAGTTCCTGTGCTTGTGAATTGGGCAAATCTGATTACACACACAAGATCACTAAAAGGAAGAGTAATTTGCCAAGTGATGGCACTCCATGACAAACTGTTTCCCGCCGTGTCAAGTGCTGCACCTAGCAGAGATTCAGAATAATGTTATTTTTTGGAAAAGATAATTTTGGTTTAGAACAAACTGAAATGTCATAGTGAACTGAACAGGTTACTGCAGTCATATACTCACATTTCAGTTAATGAATATCAAACAGTAATCACGAGATGCCATATTCTTATCGGAGATACAAGGGAAATAACTTCCTTCTAAAACTCATTATTATCACCTTTATTTGTTCAGACAAGTGAATTATCTTAATATTATAATAATACCTTTTTAATGCTTTCTCAGGCTTGTAAAGGACCAGCTGTTATTTATATAAATAATACTTTATGAGAATTCCTTACAATTGTAAAAAAAAAAAAAAAAAAAAAAAAAGAAAGAAACAAATTAATAATAAATATATCAAAACTTTTTAAAACTGACATCTCTATTTGTTAATGGTTATAGGCTTAATTGATATTTTATAATCATTTAAAAAAAACCTGGTATTGTCACATGCTACGGATTTGTTTTTCAAATTGCAACATTTATCTTTTATCCATTTTAAAGTGATGTTCATTGGCTATCTTAAAATATTTAGAAAGTGAAATTTTTCTTTATCTGGATATTTTCATCTGTTAAAAAAATATACCTTCTTTAAAAATAAAATAAAATAATTATTACTTTTAATATCATTAAAAATTCTTTGGGGATCATTCCATAAAAAAAAAAACTCAAAAGAACACATTAAAACCTCTGCAATAAGTTCAAGCACAAGACTTTTTTTATTACTATTATTTTTTTATTTGTGTTTCCTAATTTATCCATCAAACAGTTATCATCTGGTCATGTTTATTTTTGGATTATGCATTAATTCTAGAGGCATTATAAAGAAAGATTTTGAAAAAAAATGAAAAAAAGTTCAGTCAAATTATCTTCATGACAACAAAACAAACATAGTAACAAACACTGTGTTTATTTAAAATACAAACACATTTCTTCAAAATATGCTAAAAATGTTTGCTTTAATCGATAATACATTGTCACTATTAAAATAGAATACTACAATTCTATTTTAAAATACCAAATAAACCCAATTTGTATTCTGTAATGCAACTTTCAAACCTAATTGTGGATTTCTCTGTGGAACCATTTAAAATATGCTCTTCTGCATTTTCCTTCCAAGTTTCATTATGCTGTAATTTCCCCCGATATAAAATGCTACAAGAGATACCAAAAATCTGAGATGATGAAAATTTTGTTTGACTGGAATGTTACTTGCTTGATAAATAAGTCGCATGTTGAATGTGATAATAAAAAATTATTAAGATCACAGTAACCTGACTGTGAAAAGAAACTATTCATAGTTATGCTTTATATATCCATGAACTTAAGAAGAACAACTAGTTAATATATTGGAAGATATTTCAGTTTATTCTTACCAACATAATTGTGATTAAACTATTATGTCCTGAACATGATGTGAACAGTAAGGATCTTACAAAAATAAAATAAAATTAATAAGAAAATTAAAAAATACAAATTCAAGAAAAAATGTTTTGTTACGGCAGTTACTGCTTATGACATTATTTTGCTATTTATAATTAGAGATCAATCTCAATTTACATATTTAAGTAAAGAAATATAATAAAATTAGTCATGTTAGTTTGTCAGAAATGACTCAGTCTAAGTACAGTTCAAACATAGTAATTATTAAACAACTTCTGTGACTAAAGTGTTAAAAAAACAGCATTGGTCACCATTTTTCAGTACAGTTATCAAGCTGTACTCCCAGTTACCGATATATATATATAAAAAAAATCCCGGAAAACAAACAAAACAAACCATTAAGAATGTAACCTACATTTAATTTTTGTCATAAGCCAAGTATGTTGAATATAGCATTAACCAACTGAATGAACTGTAGAAAGAAGAGAAAAAAAAATATATATATATATATATATATATTCATTCTAATACACATACTTTATTAATGTGCTTGATTCTAAAAATAGAGTACATACATCTTAAAAAATACTCTGTATTATTTTAGTATACGATTATCAGTACATGATTTCACTTCTTTCATCTAGCAATACTGTAATAATGCAGATCACTGCCAGTTTGGGTAAATGACTACTGACAGATTGAACTAATTGACTGTTTCAAGTTTTGTTATTTATACATCAACATTATTCTGTGACCTTTCTAGGATCATTTGAAAATATTAATTAAAAATCAGACCTTAAAAATATTAATCAGTAGCAAAGATATTATGAAATGGACTAACGGAAAATGTTCAAAGTAACAAAGTTAAAATCTAGTTACTTAATATGTGAATTTAAAAGAAAGAGATTAATGCAGAAAAGCTGAACATCTTCTCCAAGTCTAAATAAAAATTACTGATATCTAATGAAAAATATATGAACTAATTTTCATGTTTACTGAAATTTACTATTTATTAAAACTCTTTGGAGTGTATGTAATTTGAATAAAGTTCTGCAAAAATTACAGTGTTTACCGCAAACCTTTCTCGTCAGACAAGTAGTCCATTGTTTATTTACTTTACTGCTGCTTTTGTTTTGTTTTTATTTATTTAAGAACTGACAAGTGGCTATATATATTACCTGAATTTAATATGTGCACAAAATATCATTTATTATTACAGAATCTAAACTTGATACAATCTTTCTTAGGTAAAGAAATATGTTTGAAAAAATTCCTGCAAAATGCAATGTAAAAAAAAAAAAAAAAAAAAAAAAAACGAAGAAAAGATCAGAAAGTTACCAATTTTGTAACTATAATTCCAAAATAGCCATCTATCTACTGAAAACAATTTATCACAGATGCTTAAGACTTTTTTCACCTTTGCCACCTTTAGCACAGCCCTCTACACTGAGCAATGTAAGATTAACTGTATTTGTATCCAGGGCTTCAAGATTATATTATGTAACAGAATAACCCTGTATTGTTAATCACATTATCCACAACCTCCATAGCACTGAATATATGCAGCTTGCGAGTCTTTAAGGCAAACAACAAGCACAATTCCTTTCAAACTGTGCTATCTGATAGTTTAATATTCAGTGACAAGTAACAAGCTTAGATGACATCCCATATCCAAACAGGAAGAGCCCAAGCTGTTACAAAGACAACTCACATGACGTGGTTTAGCACTCACTGTTTGAAAATAACAAAACATTTCCAGTATTCTAAATCGGTGTAGTTTGTCTAACAAAAAGACATCAATCCATCAAAAAGCAAGACCAGCTAACTTCAGTCTAATGGGTCAATTTCTCCAGCATTGACACGGTTCTGACTGGCATGGACCGTGAATCCCAAAATGCTCTGGTCTATCTTTTGCATCTTTTTCTTCTTTTTGCCTTTTGCTTTCTCTACATCTGCGAGTGCTGTGCGAGTCTCTTTGGGGTTGACAGCGGGTGCAGGGCCCCAGATGCTGTCCTGCAAAGAAAAATAAAAATGTCCAATTCATTCACATATTGGTATTATTTTTGTAATCAAAGTGGCACATTTCTAATTTTGAAGTGGTTGGTCAAAATGTCAAAGCCAAAAAAAAAAAAAATTAAAAAAGTTTTTTTTTAAACAATACAATTATTTAACTTTTTTTTTCTTCTTTTTGTCACATTTAAACTAGTAACGATTACTTTAAAAAGTTTGATAAACCAAGTTAAAGAAGTTTTAATTAACCTCCTCCTGTTGCTTTTCCAGTCTAGCTTTATTCTTGTAATGACTTCTTTTCTCCAGAAACTGACGGGCAAAATCTGATGTTTGTTTCGATTCCCCAAGATATGACTTCACATAGTCATGAACCTGGACAACATTATGTTTTAATAAAAGATAGTAAAAAAACAAATAAAATTACTAATATGTAAAAAACTACATTGCTTTGGTGACTGTTCAAGATATAATTTCTAAACACTGAACTGGGAATATTTTTACATTTACTTTTAAACAAAAACAAAATCAACTTTCAGCAATAGCCAAGTTTATTTGTACAATCCTGAATGTTCAAATTTTAAACTGATCACACAACTATATTACAAATGCAACAATTTAACAAAAATAGCTCAATATAAAAGTTTATTTATAATTTTAAATCCTTGGACTTTAACTCTTGGTGCCTGTTTGTCTGACAAAAAAGCCACCTATTTCCACTCCACTCCCCCACGCAACACACACACACAATCACTCACTCACACATGCATGGTTCTTACCTCATATGGTGATTCAACATCTTGTAAAAAGGCAATGAAAGTGGGCACTGAAAATACACAATTTACTTCTTTGATGATTACAAATATAAAAAGTGTATCAATAGGCACAATTTAAAAATACCTTCTTACATTAACTTTGTTTATATTACTTCTGAAGTGAAAAGTAAAGATCAAGATAACTGTTTTGGACAATAATAAATACATACCATCAACTGAGGATGCCATGTTACTCAGAGCCTTCTCACACCACTGGGTGAAATCATCTGTAGGCCTGGAAGACTGAAACAACCTCTGAACCACCTCCTAATCAAACACAATTATCAATTAAATACAATTGAATACTTTTAATCAAACTAAAGTTAATTTTTAAAAGAAACTTTTCTAATTAACTGCTCAATTTATATTAGCTTTAGTTATCACACACAAAATGTTCAGTTTTGTTTTAATTTCTTTCTTGCATTATATTAAGGGGACATGCTCTTTTTAATATCACAAAAAAAAAAAAAAAAAAAAAAAAAATTGGGATTAGATTTATTTCCAAAAATTACTTCTGTTTGAATATGTATATCTTAAACCATATTTAATCTTTGTTGACATTCTGTATACAAGCACTGTATGATGGTATAGCATTATTATTTTAAATATTCATCTGTTTTCATGAATTACTGTCTAGAAAAAGAGACCATAGCATCTGAAAACTTAGTCAATTTAGCCATGAATAAGCAACAATAACTGGCTAAAACATGTCATGTGACTGCTAACACAAGCTTCGTTGCTTACATGTCACCACTGATTATGAAATTTAATCAGCTATTTTGCCATTATTTCACCTATTTACTCAAAAAAAAAGTCAGTCTGTTAGCAAAAACCTGTAGTTACTTTCAAAGAAAGGTTTGAGAAAAAAAATCTGACAATTTTGTATTGTTTAATGTTAACATTGATTTTCCTAGTTGCATGTTTTTATTTTTTTTGCTGAACTGCCTTCTCTTTTTGATACATCTCATCAAATTTCCAATAGAATCTTTTGAAATTTTCAGATTTTCTTCATATCACTATAACAGACAAAAAATAGGCAAAGAAACATTTTACTATTGGGTCATTCTGTGTTAAATCACCCAATGGGTTAAACCTGACCATCTCAGATTTTTGTGAAACTTTGGATACTATCGGACATATGGCCCCCCAAATTTTGCAATTTTCAACCAAAATGGGCATGACCATCAGCCTTTGAACCCTTATATCTCAGGAACTATTGGGCCAATCTTCATACAATTGGTATTGTTGAAAAGGCAATATGACAAGGATTCCATATCTGCCATTATTGTTCAGAATGTTGGCGTACTTTTGACCTTTGTTATGACCTTGTGGATCTTGTTACCGTGAGATGATCTTTCTTGAAATTTAATCACCCACATGTCAACTAAAACATATAAAAGTTTCAGAGGTGTTATCTTATTTTGTTTAGCCATAATATAGATTTAAGAAATGCATACCTGCATGGATGAATGTTACAATCAATTACGATGTACATTTTGTACATGTATACACTTATCTGAGACAAAAAACTCATCTTTGGTATCAAAATCCACCTGGCATGTCTGAAGAAATACCTGAAGGATATCAAAGGATGCCAAGTGGCATGAGATGTTCTACACAATCAGACCCAAAGGGTTAACAGGAAGTGTGGTTTAATACATGTCAGAAACTCCTTGAAATCCCCACTGAGTACATGGCAATTAGAAGTTTCTACTACTAATTCTTCTACTACTCTGTCTATTCCCACTACCTTTTGTTCCTAACTATTTCTACTTATACTACATCTTCTTCTACTGACACTATTATCAGTGATAATACAACATTTGGTACTAGAAGTTACTTCTAGTACTACTATTATAACTCCCACTAGGCTCCTGTTATTATCTGCACATCCACTACTACTACTACTACCACCACCACCACCACCACACCACTGGTATTACTTCTATCACAACCAGTACCTCTACCATTACCACTGTTACTAATGGAGCTATTACTACTTTTATTTCTAGAACAACTATTACTGTCACCATCATCGCCACTACTGCTACTTTATTATCACAAATACTGTTACTACCTCTACTACTACTAGCATCACATTATATCTACAACTACTACAATAGCTATTTCTTATTTTGCTACTTCTACTGACACTACATCTGCTACTACTAGCACTATAATTAATCCTGTCTTCTAGTACTACTAATTATACTAACACTCCCTCTACATTACTATTATATCGCCTAGTACCTATTGCTACTGCATCTATGAGACTATTCCACAATTTCTACTACCACTTATAGCATTAATGTTGCTTTACTTATCGTTATAATTATTATTATCATTGTTATTGTTATCATCATCATCAAAATCATTATTACTGGTAGTAATAATACTAGTTCTACCATTAGAATACAAATATCTGTATGGATATTACAGCACTGATACTTCTTTCTCCAACTACAACTTTTACTATTATTACTTCAACTACTGTTATGTCTAATATAAGAATAGTGGTACATTTCCTAGTACAATGACCTGCTATATTTTAAAGTAATACAGAAATTATGCCCGAGATAAAACTAGTCTAAGATCAATTCAGTTCACTGCACTATTTTGTGACACCGTTTTGTGATGGCTGTGCTGGACCGTATAAAAATAAGAACAAATTTGTTAACCTGTGCCATTAGGAAGAGCACTTTGGATTGGAAGGTGAATGGAACTTTTTTGCAACATGCCATGGCAAAAATGCCTGTGATGGAATTGGGGGGATGGTGAAGAGGTTGCTGACAAAGGCCAGTTTGCAGCATCCCTACAAAGACCCAGTCCTGACCAGAGAGGCTATCATGGACTTCTGCATCAAGAGTATTCCAGGTATTCATTTTTTCAACATCACACCAGAACACATAGCAAAGCATGAGTTGGAACTACAAGGGAGGTTTCAGGTGGGCTAAACAGTCAAGGGAACACAGCAGTCTCACCGGTTAGTTCCAGTGTCTAAGTCAAAGATGCATGCCTACAAGCTGATCCTGCAGAGTCACCCACCAGAACAAGTATCTGTCCAGGATTCTGAGGAGTACCAGAGGAGCCAAGAAGCAAACCTATGTTTGTTATCTGTATGACAATGAGGCATGGTTTGGGGTAGTTGAGGACATTTCAGAAGAGCATGGAGACTTCTTCATTCATATCATGCACCTTCACGGACCTAAGTTATTTCACTGGCCAACGAAGATGACACTTGAGGGACTAGTGAAGAAGACACCTTCTGTGTCATTGATACACCTTCTACTGAATCTTCTCAATGGATGTACTCTCTGAGTAAATAGAATTGCAAGATTATGGAGGCAGTGGGTGACCGAATGATTCTGTGACTGCTGAACTGGTGAGAAGGCAATGAGGGTAATAGTTTGATATCATATGATCATAGCATATAGCCTACAATATATTACTTGGTGATCAAGATAGATGGTGATTCCTAGCATCAGGAATAGGTCATTCAGGTTTTAACTAATTAGATGTTAATGGTAGAAAAGCTGTTATTTTCATGGACATGCAATTTGTGAATGTGTATTGCTGCTAAACAAAGAATATTACATACCTGAAACTTTTATATGTTTTATTTAATATGTGGGAGATTAAATTTCAAGAAAGCTCATCTCAAGGTCACATGATCCACAAGGTCAATTTCAAGGTCATAAACAAAGGTCAAAAGGTCACAGTACCCCAACATTCTTCAAACTGAACAATAATGGCAGATTTGAAATCCTTGTCATATTGCCTTTTCAACAATAACAATTTTATGAAGATTGGCCCAGTAGTTCCTGAGGTACGAGGGTTCAAGAGTTGGTGGTCCTGCCCATTTTGGCCAAAAATCTCAAAATTCATGGTGCCATACCTTCCACACCACTGGTCCAAATGGCCTAAAATTGGTGCTGCAGGATCCCAGTCAACAAGTACCAAGTTTCATAAACATCTGAGATGGTTGGGTTTAAAAAAGATTTTTTTTCCGCTGATTTGCCATGGAATGATCCTATACAGAAATGTTTATTTGTTGTTGCAAGAACATTTAAAATAGGCCAAAAAAAATAAATAAAAAATAAAAAAAATATATATAGATAGAAAACAATAAAAAATCTCCTAGTTATAACATGCATATGTATTTTATCTATTTATCTGCAAAATGTGAGTGCATTTGACCTAGCAGTTATGGAGATCCAGATTTTGAGCTGCAACAGTGAAATCAACTGTCTATGCCCCTTAAGAATTAGGTATTTGTTTTTGAAATTATACATCTCTTTTCTAATCTTTAACTGATGGGTTTTACAATTTTTGCCAAATCTTATAGATTTCACCACTGCATGTCCCCATAGAGACCAAAATCTTCGTAATGAAATTATAAAATCAATATTTACCTCTTCTTTAACATTTGACTTGGTTTTTGAGCGACTGGTTGACTTCTGGTTTTGAACTTGTTTTTTATTTCCCAAAGCTGGAAACTCTGCCCTTTAGAAATGAAAATAACCAGCTAAATAATAAATCTGTTATGAAGTACACTGAAGGCAGTACAAAATATATAAAATGGAACTGGTTAATTCAAATTATTTACATTTAATCAAGTTGATTTAGAACACTGTTTTCAGAAATTTTAGATATGTATGCAACAAAAACATTAAGACCCTTAAAATGATCATGTTTTCTGAGATTTATTTGACTAATATTTATCTTACTGATCTTTGCTTTTTGTTGGAGGTTTTTTGCTTGTAGATATGATAGCATCATCCCAGAATCCAAGTCCTGATGATTTATCAGATGACCAGATAGACTTGTCTCCCCATCCTGATGTCCCAGATGTGGGCTGTGAACTCCAAGTGCCAAATGCAGCAGTCTCAGTATTTGGCTGTTAGAAAATTAACAGTTGATTTATAATATTTAACAGATATAAAAATCAAAATTTTAGCAGATGTGCTTTAATGTGAAAGAATTTGTTTTATAAAATTTAAGATAAACAGTGGATGAAATAGGAGTGATTCTGTCACACAGTCTGAAAATTTACTTTTCTAACTGAAACATTTATGCAGTGTCAAAATACAATGACAATGTTAACTAGATGGATGGATACAATTAAAAGAGGAATACTTTTGTTTTACTGTATCTCCTCTACCAATCATATTTGTGCTATATTCAAGTCACACAGTGTCGTTAATCCGTTTTGTGTGAATAAAAACCAAACTGGTCTAATGCACATTATTTACAGTGTTTGTAAAATGTCAGCAGGGACCATGGTGCACTATCATGTGATGTACTAAAAACAATGTGTTATGAACTCATGAGCTGTAATGAGAAATAGCTAAAAATCCACCAAGATGGACTGATCCAACAATCTGAGAAAAGGCTAGAACAACGAGTCATGGCTCTTTCCACATACTATTAGGAGTAATTCAAATACTGACCTTTTAGCATTGACTCAATTTACTATTAATCAACAAATAAATTAAATATATAACTTTTTTATGTGAGCTTTAAGTATTGTACACTGGTGTGAAACTGCATCAGGCTAAGCAACTTTATATTGTTCCCATCTTTGTCTTTGTAAATAAAGAAGATAGTGACTAACTCCATTATTATTCTAAAATGTTACCAGAAAAGTGAGAATTTTCCATTCTTTTTCACTAGGAAATATGTTTACACGTTTTTCATTTTCTATACCTTTGTCTTTGCCATTTGTCGTGGTTGCTGTTGGTGTGGTTTTCGCTTCTTTCTATCGTGTTCCAATTGCATTTCTTGCTCAGCCTGAATTTCCAGCAGTGTTTTTAATCCATCACCTAACTGAGCTTGCCTGCAGAAACCGAAAAATTTTCAAAAATATTATTCATCGACTACTGAGGTTAATTCTGAATTACAGCTGAAGTAACTGATAGCCTGGACTGAAAAAACAAAGACACTGATGGAATTTTCAGTACCACTTTTATGATAGATCAAGTTTGTTTTGTTATAGTGTAAACATTTGCTGTCTTAAATTATTATTATTGATTTAAAAAAAAAAAAAAAAATGAGGTATAGCATTGTTGATTTTAGTACAAAAATTATTTTGTTGAGTGTCACTAGTTACAATGAATATATTATTTACATGTGCTTAGCCCAGGATTTCTGCTGCTGTTGTTGTTGCTGCTGCTGCTGCTGCTGTAACAAAATCTGCTGCTGCTGCAATTCCAACTGGTGTTGCTATTATAAAAAGAAATAGGATACTTATTTATTTATTAACATTTTCTAAAACTGGCTTACAGTAAATTGTAAACAAATTTTTGATTCAGCAATATAAGAAAACATCAAATTTCTTATTAGGTCTGCGTTAGTCATGTCTGATTCAGGCTCATTCTATAATTATTTCAAAAATATACTTTTCACTATTTTTCTATCACAAAATTCAAGTTTAATTATTATTTCACCTTTTCCTGTCGTTCCTGTTCTTCCTGTTCTTGGATTTCAGCAAGAGACATTGATGATTTAGGCTTTATTTTGCTGTCATTTTCAGCCCACTTAGCAGATGGGGGAAGCTAAAAATAACATGTGAACCGTTTAAACAACATTCATAGGGTAAAAATAACAGTTTTGAATGTTCAAAAAAAGCTTGGCATACTGATCAATGACTTGATTTTTATTTCTCTGATGCCAAAAATAATTTCAGTATTTTTTATATGTTCACCTGCATGTTTGCAAGTTGTTCCCTCTGTTGTTGTTGTAACTTGTACAGTGCTTCTTGCTGCTGTCGCTGTTGTTCCTGCTGACGCTGTAATTCTTGTTGATGTTGATGCTGATGCTGTAGTTCCTGCTGACGCTGCATTTCCTGCTGTAAATTTTTAAACATATACCTTTTTGTACAATATAATGCATAATTAATTATAATTTTTTGTTATCAAATCTACAAACAGGTAAAATCAACCTTTCCATCTATAACAAATTAAGGAAATTCACTGAATTATTACTAATGTTTGCTTTTACCTGCATCTGTTGTCTCTGTATCTCCACCTGTCTCCGCTTCTCTTCCTCTGCTGCCTGTTTTTGCAGTTCCTGCTGCCGTAAGAGTTCTTGCTGCCTTTGAGCTTCCTATTCAAGATCATTTTTTTTATTAACAACATTTGACTGAAGATTTATCCTAAAACTAAGTCTGTTCTTTTCAAGTCAAAGTAGTAAATTAATTTCTTAAATAATTTAAAACAATGTAATCTTGCTATGTATTTCCCCCAAAAACCTGTTAAACTAAGCTGCCAACCTGCTGTCGAAGTACTTCTTCTCTTCTTTCTCTTTCTTTGGCTTCTTCCATCTGTTGTTTTGCCTCCTGAATACGTTGTTCTGCTTCATTCCTTTTCCTTTTCTCCAGTTCTAATCTTTGTTTTTCTTCCTGTTCTTGTCTCTGCCTTTCTTCCTCTTTTCTTCTGTTTTCCATCTCTGCCTTGAGAATCCTCTCTGCAGCCTCCTTCTCCTGCTTTTCCCTCTCCTGCTGCTCCAGTCTTATTCTTAATTCCTCTTTCTTTCTGGCCTCTTCCAGCCTCTGATTTAAAAATCATTTTTAATATTAAATATTTCATTTTCTTAGTGTAAGAACACAAGGCTCAAGAATTACAAGGCATGTGGAATACGTATTTAATGCAATAAAATTGGAAATTATTAATTATTTTAAAGAGTTTCTTCAAGCATCTAAGTTTAGAAAGATTAATCAAACTTATTTATCTCAAATAATCAAGCAGACTATTTAGAATTAAAAAACAATACATTATTATTTTTTAAAGTGAAAATTTTACCTTGAACTCTGTTTGTTTTTGTCTTTCCAGTTCCTCCTTTTCTCTCATCACCTGTTCCCGCTGTCTCCTCAACTCCTCTTGTTGTCGGTGGATTTCTTCTTGAGCTCGCTGAAACTCTTCCAGTTTTCTCCTCTGTTCTTCCTCCACTTGCAGCTGTATTATATTTATTAACAAAATAACTTAAATCTATTCATATCCAGTCTTAAAAACAAAGACAATGATGGGAGGCTATGAAGGAATGGCAGTTATAAAATCAGTGTTTTACTGAAAAATAATCTAATTATCTATCTATAAACAATATAAATTAAGCAACACCCAATTCATAGAGCTAAAGGAAAAAATGTATTTTTGTTGATGATTTATTGACAGATGACATCTTGCTGAATAGCATCTCTTTTGTGGGATATTCAATGTAACAGTTTTGAAATCAAGTTTGTAATGATCAGATATCATACTCTCTTCTGTCAATCTGCAATGAATATTCAGTACCATGACCATCATGAGATATGGAGGAATGTCCCTTAGACAAATTCGATGTCAACTTTGGCACAATATTTCCATTATTCAAGTCTGTTGAATAAACACTGGGCTAAAAAATGATGCTGAAGATCATCCAAGACTTGGCAGACCCCGTAAAACAACAGAGAGGATAGAACATTGTTGAGACCTGTTTGGTGCTCTTCCTTGGGAATCGAGCACATCTTTAAAACAACAGTGGTTACAAAGGAGAGCCATCTGCTGCAAGACCTTTAGGAATTGGATAAAACCAGGGCCAGAAGACAATCAAGAGTATGAAACTATATCCAGATCATAAAGCAGCACAACCTGCCTGGTGTAATCAAAATGTTTGCTGGAAAACTGCATTATTGGAGAATTCACTTTTCTGCTGAGTCATTTCTCACTGCATTTGGTGGGTGGCTGTAAATGTGGAGATTAAGGAACAGAGTCATGGTTCCAGCAACATCCAGGATGTGTGTCCCTTTTGGGGGTGGGTCAGTCATTGTATGGGATGCATTTCCTTAGGTTCCAAGATGGACCTCATAACCTGGTAACCGTAATTGGTCTCGGTATGAACAGGAAATCTTTCAAAATCTGTAACATTC
The DNA here is from genome assembly GCA_012295275.1 of Chrysomallon squamiferum. Lineage (NCBI taxonomy): Eukaryota > Metazoa > Mollusca > Gastropoda > Neomphalida > Peltospiridae > Chrysomallon > Chrysomallon squamiferum. The sequence goes on from CM022674.1 coordinate 9,240,450, forward strand.
AAATCCGCAATATCACATCATGGTATTATGGCTATGTTTCTTCTCATACCTTTCTGATCACTGAAAATTTCACACTGTATGGCACTTTTTGATACATTTCATGTATAAGTTCATTAAGTTGCTCACTCTAAGCAAATTCAGTTGTTGTTTAATATCCATATGTATATACAGAATTCTATATCAGGCACATTTATATACCTTATACATACACACATACAGACACACATACACAAAATTAATTATTTATAACTGCTTACATTTTTCTGGGATTCCATTTGCGAAAGAAGATTATTTGATGAATCATTTGGCTTGGGCTGCTCAAGTTCCCATACACTGGTAGGCTGAGCCCACGAACCTAGAATCACATTTAAGAATTAACAAATTGTCTTCAGTAAACCTTTTGTCAGTATTTCTAATGAAAATATCAAAACAATAAAATAATAAGGAGACAAAACAGAAAATAAAACAAATTTTAAAAATAATAACACAGGAAGAAATTCAAAAATTAATAAAAAGCAAAAGAAGTGATATAATAAATGCTTACAAGGTATATTCTGTTTATCCTGGACCTCAACTGCTGCCATTGACTGTGTTGTTGACTGTTGGAATGTTGGAGTTGGGACACCATTAGATTCTGCAGCAACTTGTCTAGAAAAACATTGTCTCATCTTTTTAAATGTAATACTTTTCTAATTCAAATAACTTTTTTGTTCTGGTGTACATGCCATCATACATTTATGATATTTAAGGGATAGAAATATAAATGCATTTGAAAATATTTTTCATTAACGAATGCCTTTAACATTTAACAGGATACATTTCAAACATTATCTAAATGTATCCTCCAATATAAAGTTACAGGCCTCAGTGAATTTGTAATTATAAGAAGATAATTAACTTAAGCAAGAAATACTCGTAACAAACTCACTGTGGTGACAGTCTTTCTGCCTGCTGTTGCTGCTGCTGCTGCATTTGTTGCAGCTGCTGAAAAAGAAGAGGCTGTGTCTGCATCAACATCTGTGTAGCAAGCTGCTGCTGCTGGGCAGGAGGGAGAGATTTAAATGATTCCTGTTCTTGCATCTCAGACATCATGTGCATTGTCATTTGTCTATAGGTAATTGTCAAAGTTAAAAACATATCAGAAACAGGTGAACAAGAAAAGTTTACAAAAAAATTTGTTTTGAGAAAATGAATAGATGATAATGGAATCAATTAATTTATTTTATTTTTACAATTAAATAACAATGTTCAGAAAATTATTTGCTATGGTAATTTATTATCAATTTAAAACAAAGTCAGAAATAAAACACTTTGGTCACTGTAGGATCATTCTAATTTGTAATAGGAAAAAACACATTAATTCTTTGTTTGCTAATGCCTAGTCTTCTTTTTTCAGTATTTTTAATTTTCAAAACTGTAGAGCCATGGGACCCCCCCCCCCAACACACAAAAAAAAAAAAACCAAGGAAAAACCCTGCTACAATCAAATTCTCAGTGTCACTATGTCTGGCTACAGTATCACCCAAACAGTTTTCTTCCCAAATAACTGCCAGTGAATTACAAAGATGAAATGTTAGCAGCTGAAAAAGTTACATTAAAGGATTACCTCATAACTAACTGTTGTTGTAAAAGCTGCTGCATAATCAACTGTTGCTGCATCATTTCCAACTGATTTGTCAAGGGTGGGCCAGAATGAACGGCAGTGGGTTGGGCTGGAAGAGGCTGAGGAGATGGAGCTTTCACAGCAGATTCATTTCCAGCAGATGACATAGTATTGTTCTATTAATAACAAACATACACATATACAACAGACATCTCAAGAGATGGAGAAAGAGATCAATAATTCAAAAAGATGAAAAACACCCACAAAAACCAGACAATAGAAAGTGCAAAACTACAGAAACACACATACACACAGGGATTAATTTGATCCTGTCTTAATTTCTCAGCTTTATTCTTTGAAGGTAAGAAGGACCTGACTCATTAAGGCTATGCCAACCCACTCATACATACATATTTAAAAAAAAAAAAAAAAAAAAAAAACACTTTGAAAGTGCTCATTACATACCAAAAGAGGTGGTGGTGAAGGTCCACCTAAGAATGGAACTCGTCCCCATCTCTTTATAAGCTCACCTGCCAATACACAATATGTTAGTTGATTAATGTTTTACTAGGATTCAAATGGCTACATAATAATTTTATATTTTGTAATATTATAATTTCAGGCAGTGTAATGAATGATAAAAAATATATTAAAATTATTTACCTGAAAATATCTGGATAAGGAACGGACTGGGCAAAAGTTGTTGTCATAGAGTTAAAATAAATAATAAAACACCTGAAGAGATATATATGTAAATATATTTTGTTTATACAATACCTAATTGTTGAAATCTCTCATCACAGCCACGTCTCACTAAAAGATTCATTGTGAAATAGCCTGCACTAAACCACTGAGCCATTTCTTCAGGTGTGAATGGTCCTGGAATAAAAACAAATTTAGAGGCAATAAAACATATCTCAACCTTTATATCCACTGCTTTTTTTAAAGCCATTCTAAGCCATACATTATTTAAAAGTAATTTTGCATTTGAACACATATTTACACGAGCACTATGAAATTCCAAATCTATTACATGTAAAAATTATAACCAGAATCAAAGACAGCCGATGAATAAAGATGAAAAGACAAACTTAAAAACAGAAATGAAATGAAATTAACTATTTAATTGAACAAAATTTATATATATATATATATATCAGGAAAGTAATGTTTATTAGTATAAGTTTGGAATTGTTGCGTTTCTTACCCTGAGTGTCTCCCTGAGGATCTCGGTAAAACCACTTCATTGCATTTACAGTTGAGGCTGTGGTGTTGTCCTCTTTCTTAGAACCACTCTCTTCCTTGGCCTAAATAAATAAAATATTTAAAAAATTAATCATGTTTTGTTCAAAACATCAGTAGAAATCTATGACTTTGAAATTACTTTAAAGCTCTATATGTGCATGATTTTAAAGATGTGTATTACACTGATGATGATCTATTAAGTTTACAAACACTTGAAAAAATAAAAAGAAAAATAAATAAAAAGAAAAAGAAATCAGATTAAAATAATGATCTTTTAATAGACCAAAAAAATTTAATAAAATAAAATAAAATGTTGCAATGTCTATCTGGTTATTAGAGTATTTATTTTGGGATTCCAAGTGAAGTCATAAATCTTGCAGCCATTTTCATCCTCTAGCTGGAACACTAGTACACAAATACAAACTCAGAAGCAAATTTTTCATTCTGCTACACTTTATTAAAAAAAAATAAAAAAAAATCAACAAAAAACCTTCAAAAAACTAACATATCATTCATAAAACTAAAACAAATGATAGCTTTGGTTCACAATATATACTGTTCCTGTTGGACTTTAAAAATCAGTGCAAACCTGTTAAATATAAAGATTATTGTTCATTAGACTTAGAGCAGAGAGATTTCTTTTCTTTTCTTTTTTTTAAATTTTATTTAAGCCAGTACTCTAAAGAGAAATGAATATACAAAATTAACTTATTTTCACATACTTAAATTATGTCATAAATAATTTACAAGTACACTTTTGTTAGCTCAATACTAACTTCATACGTTACATTTGCCACTAGATTCTCAGCTTCCTTTTCAAGTCTGTCTAGAACTTCCTTTTCCACAGGAGCAGATTTAGATTTAACTGCTTCAATTCCATCAGTATGTTTTGTACTCACTGCTTTGTCAGGCTTTGAACTCTCTGTAGCAAGCTTTTTACTAGGGACAGCACTTTGTTTTTCTGACTTTACTTTTTGCTTTTCCATTTTCTTGCATTCTGGAGATACAGGCTTTTTATCAGCAGCTTCTGAAGATGCATTTTCTTTTAAAGGTTTTGGTTTTTTAGCACTTTCCTTTTAAAAAATAGAAGTAATTATCTAAAATTAATATCTAGGAAAATTAATTATAGAACATAAATTACAGTCATTCTAAAACAGCAGTTAGATTATGTAAAAGAGAACAAAAGCTAATAAAAAAACAAATATAATTGATTAGTAGTGCATACCATGTCAAATGATACTCTGCAAAATGACAAATATGTCGTATTTTTTATTTTTTTTAATTAAGGCACTGAAACAGAAGTTTGGAAACAAGTTTGGATTTTTGGCCAAAAATGGATCAAGAACAATATTCAGATTCTTTCTCAGCAGCCTGTTTATCAAACTGTTTAGCTAAGGACTCTAAATCTGCAGTGCCAGTGAATTAACAGATATAAAAAATATCACTAACATTTCGTTTGGGTAAAGTAAACAAACACTCACTTTTCTCAGATCTTTTGGAGCATTCTGTTTATTGGTTAGGTTATTCTCGTTCATGGATAATTCACATGATTTCAGGCTTGTTTCTTCCTTAGGTGTCAATTTGCTGGTTTTGCTCAATATATTATCAGATACTTTCCCTGAATGTAAAACAGGTTTATCTTCTCCAACGTTCTTCTTTTCACCATCCTTTTAACAGATATATTGTTAATTTATTTTCTTTTAATCAACAAATAATTAATACAAATAGCACTTGTGGTCTAATTGGAATTGGTTTGGGTCCAGCATATATTCACAATACGAGATTATTTCTAAAAATTGTGTTATAATTATTTTAATTAGAAACTATTCAGTTTATGGTTAATTAATCAAATATGTTTAAATACCTTTATATCAGTTGTAACAAATTGTCCACTTGCATCAAATGTCCCCAGACCATCCATGTCTTCATCTCCTGTTACACTCCACTCTGGTACATCTGCAAAATCTATACCCTTTAAGCTTTTCAGGATTCAGACAAAATATTAAATCACTGTTGTCAAAATAGCAGCTGATTCATTAATCTTAATAAAACGTGTCAGTATTTTTTCAATATTCAAATATAAATAAAACTGATAATTTTCTATCAAACAAAAAGAAGAAAAATGATACAAGTGTTAGTACCTTGAACAATGCTAAAAAAAACAACTAAAAATATAAGAAAATACTTAAGATAGAAATCAGAGCAAACAATGAAAAAATTAAGTTATTTTCTAAGCCAGATGACCAAATGAATGGAATACTGACCATCTGCATCCCAAGATTCATTGCTTCTACTTGTCCTGAGATTTAATGATTTTTCTTCTGTTTCACGTGTTCTTTCCCTATTCTGACCATTTGTCTTTCTGTCAAGATCAAAACCTGCTCTAATATTAGGGTCGCGCCAATTGCCTTTTGCTCCTAAAAGTTAAGAGATGAAATATTTAGAAATTCCTAAACTTTGACAGACTGATAAGTTACATTAAGACTTTCACTGTGTGTATTTTAAAATAACTATCTGGTGCTTGTAAAATGCTTTAAACAATCATTATTTAACTGGAGCTATGACAATAATTTGTTCCAACAAAGATTCATGGTTTGACCAGTCTGCAATTTTGTAACAATGCTTTCTAATTTACGTCAGTAAATTATATAATCTGTGAACATCATATTAAAAAATCAACAATGAATGTTTATGGCAACTAACAGCAAAAGGGCAATCAGCATGTCAGAAGCAACAAAAACAAGAAAAGATACCTGCTTTACTTATAGATTGTTAGCTTCCTGCATTGATGTGTGTCTTGTATTATTCATAAAACATTTTTCTGAACATAAGCTTGCAATAACATACTGAAATTTTAAATATGTTTCTGGTCACAGCAAAATATCACCAGACTGGTATTTTTTTTTTCCTATTCCATTCTGATCTACAAACAGCCTGAATTAGGCTTTCAAGAAAGTGACAGAATCTGTATTGTGTAATCACCCCATCTGTCTTTCACTCCCACACGTCGCCAGTCCCCATCCTCCTCCTCATCCTTACCCCTCCAGTTTTCACTGCTAAGAGATCGTGTATATTCTCTACGAGCAGGCCCAATTACATCTTCTTGGTTTCTTGACGAGAAACTGCGTTCAAACTTTTTACCACTGAAATTTAAAGTATCTCAATAAAATAAATCTGTTCTGAAAGAGAATGAACTTTATGATATATATATTATTTTCAGAAATTAAGGAATTTTGTGAACTATCAGGCCCACATAACATGGACACTGAGGAAACAGCATTTACAAAATGTCATCTGTTGCATCTTTGCAAAATAAGCCATTTTAAGATTACAATCACTGCAGAATACAAAATTGTATTTTTATAATATTATTTTTTTAAACAGTTTTAATAATTACTATTTAATGTTAAAATAGAAATCAGAAATAAAAACTGCATCTGAACTTTTTTAACGTTACAATCTACAATCATAGAGAAAAAGATTTTTTTTTTTTTATTGTTACAAAATAAATTACAGGTTAGCTTACACTTCTTCCCAGCCATCTTTATTTGACCTTGGTGGTGGTCTACCATACCCTCCTGTCTCCCCATTCTCCATTGACATTCCCCTTGAAATGTAACCTTCTCCACGTCCTCGACCTGTAGAAGAAAATTTTATGACATCAAACTAGTAAAATGTAATTTATTGGTGAATAGATTTTAATCCATTGTACAACAAATACAAATATGTAAGCTGTTATGTAAAATAATTATATTTCAAATGTATAAATCCTATTGCCATTTAAAAATAATCGATTTAGTAATTCAAATTAAAAGTAGGTAAATGTGCTGTATACCTCGTCCTCGTCCCCTGTCAGGAATACCTCCTCTGCCTCGCACTGGTGGACCTCCACGTCCCATTCCTCGCAGAACTGTAATACTATTCACTGACTGAGACATTAACCTCTGTCAACATAAATCAGATTAGATTTTTTAGATAATTTCACAAGTTGCTTTTAAGTGGATCTGGGATTTGTGAGAAGAAAATTTTAATTATATTTAAAATAAAAAAAAAAAAAAAAAAAAAAAATATAAATGAAATAAAATTATTTAAATAAAAAACTATTCTTCTTAAAAAAGAAAGAAACAGAACCCTAAAAACAAAACAAAAAAACAAGACTTTCTTGTTGAAAACCCACATCAAAGTCCATTATATTTAAGCTATGTAATATTCAATTCAGCTGTAACATCCAAATTTATAATTTTGGGTTCAAATGTATTTCTTGCAAACCTGTTCTTCTTCTGAGAGAGGTATTAAAGCTAGAGGTTTCTGCGTTTCTTCTGAATAAACTGGAGGACAGGCTACCAAATCTGCCGGTGCTTCATATTTCTCTTGAAATAGTGCTAGCATTTCTTCCCTCCCATAGCGATATTCAGCCAGCTTGAATTTGCCCAAGCTTGGAGTTGGTGGAGGTGATGCAACAGTGTTTCCATCAGACAGTGCACGAAGCCTGTAGAAAAGACAAATAAGCGAAGAACTAATAAAACCTAATTTCTCAAAAATGAATTACAAAAATACTGTTTGCAAATGATTAAATGAATAAAAAATGAATTCTAAAAATCATTTAGCAAAGGAATTGTCAACAACAAAAAGTGTTACCATTCAGGTCCAAACTTCAGTGTGTCTGCCATTTTATCTCTTCAATTTCAAAGTAACTGAAAAATAAAATACTTTGAGTGTATATTTGGTCATTGGGATAAATTGTATTATTTATTTATTTTTACATTAAATATTTAAATGCTTTTTAACAATTCAGATAAAAATAGATAATCATAATGCATTCTTTTTTACATTTGTTCCAAAATATTTTTTTATTGTAAAATTAATCACATTATCATCATTATCGATTATGAATCAGTCACAAGGTATAAACTTTTAAAATGGATAACTTAATTATTGAATTAATGTTATCGTATTGTATAATCGTAATATATATATATAAACATTTATAATTATTTGGCAAATAATAAATTATACTATCGCTAAATAAACAGCATACGCCAACGAACTGGACTATAATTTTTGGGGAGGGCCATGTTACATTAAGTTTTTACATATTAACTTTCCTCACTCCAGATGTCAAGTCCCAAAACGCACATAAAGTACTATAAATTAAACATTAATCGCTTCATTAAAGACTGTCAAATTTATCAATAATTTTGGTGGTGACAAAATCGTAAAATAATTTAGTTTAAAGGATTTACCACTCAATTTAACGAGCTTGCACACGAAAACATAAACCAAGATGGCTGTTTAGCAGTATAATGTCACGTGACAATAAAAGTTCATACACTTGACCTCAAACCGAACCGGACATAAAACTAAACCTAGGAATGTCATGCGATAAAAATTAATTGCATCTTTGTTTGATAAAATATAATATCACGTTTGCTTATATTTGTAAATTACAAAATAACGGATTTAGTTTAATTTTGATAACCAAACTTAAACAATACAAATAAATTTATGAGAGCTACGGCAACAATTTTTGTTAAGATATTACCTAATAGTAATAGTAATACCTGTAATATTACATTATGATTATGATTGTGTAATCTTTAATGATTTCGGTTTTTAATTAATACAAATTCGGGTAATGCGTTTGTCATATCTGTTATTCTATATACTGGATTTATTGATATATATATATATATATTTTTTTTTTTTTTTTTTGTTTATGGATGTTCTATCATTTACAACAGACATTAACAAGGAAGCTCACATCTGGTATGTGGTACAGCAAACACATACATTCTAGATAATTTAAAAAAAAAAAATATATATATATATATATAAAAAGTCAAAAAAATAAAAAAATAAAAAAAATTCAAACAAAACATCTACAACAATAAAAAATAAGAATGATAAAAACACAAAAACAGAAACAAAAAGAAGTGGAAGAAGTAAAAGTAAAGAAATGAAAAAAAAATATAAATGTAAAAATAAAAATATATAACATAAAATAAAATAAAATAAAATAAAATAAAATTAAATAAAAGCTAAGTTAACAAAAATAAAAGAATTAGTATGCAAAAAGAGTAATAACAAACAAACATACAAAGAAATAAATAAGATAGATAAATAAAAAGAACTGAAGCAGGGAGTAAAATGAGGTAGAATTCAAATATACAGAAAAGAAAGAAGAACCAATGTCTTACATGATTTGAAATAACAAGGGAAAATATTTTTGAAATAAAAATAAAATAAATAAAATAAAGTAAAATAAAATAAATAAATAAAGACAAACAAAAAATAATATAAAGAACCACAAAGCATACATATAACAAAAAACTAATAATAAATGAAAGATATTTTAATATGAGAAATAATAAGGAACTAATAATAAAGGTATAAAATAAAAATAAATAAATAAATAAAATAAAATAATTAAAAATGGGATGTGTGTGACGACATGATTTTAGAAACTATGCTGTTATCAACTAAGACAAAATTTAAAGGCTCTTATCTGAATTTCATGACATGACATTCATCATTAATCTTCATTACTTTACTAGTGGATGTTGCTGTTTGATGAGTAATACACAGTTTCTTGGATTTAGTAGCAGGTTTTGTCTCATTTTTATGCAGATGTCAACATGATTATAATCTGTATAAAGCTGCATTCTCACTGTACAATTTGCTGCACATTATTGATGTTAGGTTAAACCAAAACAACACTAAAAATTATTTCATACCATTAGTTTTAGGAAGTAAAAAAATAAAAAAACATTATATATGTATATAATATCAATCAAACCATTCATAGGGCATTGATTAAAATGCTTCTTTCCAAGAAAAAACACTAATAAGAATCAAGGCTGTGACTTGTATACCTTAGACTTGTGCCCTAAGCATTGCGGTTGTCTAGCAAGACAGTGTGTGAGTAAACTACATCTCACAGTTTAAAATTATCAGGATGTAATCCAGTATTAGACAATCTTTATGTAAAAACTAATATTAAATCTCAACAATTAGATATGTCAACATGTTCTAATCACTGAACTTGAATGATTACAATTTTTTTTTTTTTTTTTATTATTTAAGAAAGAAATATAAACTTCATTTAAAATTATACAGCTGTAATAACTAATTACCTACTTGTAAATTGTACAAAACATTATTATTATTATTATTATTATTATTATTATTATTATAAGAAGTTGGTATTGTATGTCACACTTTGACTTTTGCTTTATGAAATGTTAGTTGGTGTAACCTGAAATAGATATAACAAATTTCCTCTGTCAGTACTCATTGCTGTGTGATTTAAAACTTTAGCATATATGTTCAAAGATACCTGCTTATGGTTTAGGAAATCCTGGCTTAGTGATATCTGTAAACTAGTCATATATGAAATACAATTTCTACAGGAATGGACCTATGACTGAATAAGGGTGGGTGCTATAAATTGATTTGTGCATGATGCTTTGCTATGTTCTTAATAAAAAAACCAACAACAATAAAATTAAAATAATAATAACAATTAAAACAAATTTCAAAAATAAAAATTAATAAAATTAGTTGTTAGAAGTTGTTTATTAAATTTTAAAGCTTTCACCAAATTAACCCTCTTAGTTCCATCCTGAAATACTGTGAAAGCGGTATAAAATAGGTCCAACATATATCATTCACTTAGAACAAGTTAAATCAAGAAAAGATGCATGATTTATGTGTGATTATCTTTTCAGTATATATTTTTTTGCCAGGTGTGTTTGGGAATGGGCGACTAATAGATCCACCCTCCCAGTCTTCTTTGTGGAGGCTACAACACATCCATCAACTACAATGACGATGTTTTAAATTGTGGTGGATATTCTGTAAGTATTTGTGTGTGTGTGCATGTGTGCGTGTGTTTGTGTGTCGGGTTGTTGATATTGTTTTGTTGTTGTTGTATGTATAAGATATATATATGTAATAAGGCTAATAATAATAATAATAATAATAATAATAATAATAATAATAATAATCTATATAGGTTAAATAAAAATTGTAAATAAATACATGCAAGGTAAATAACTGGGTAATATCAGATTCCAGTAATGATTTGCGATTTATATTACTTAATTTCTTCAATTCATCTACATTATTAGATCATCAAAATTGTTGTTGTCCATTTACTTCGTAGTCTTCCACAGGTAATTTTGGTAATTTTGTAGCTAAAAATCTCAAAAAGAAAATATATGTAATGGCAAAAAGAGCGGTTTAAGTAGTGGCATTTAAATCATAACACTTGATATAGAAATTAATATATGTAACAATCTATGCCTAGAAGTAATGAAGCCGGGGGAATATATGCTAAAGGAGTCATAACTAAAACCTACAGTGCTGGTGAAAAAATTAACATCACTGTGCAGATAACAGTCAATCATGGAGGGTGGTTTGAATTCAGGTTGTGCGCAAACAATAATCCAGCAAAAATCATCACACAATCCTGTTTAGACGAACATGTTCTTCAGCTGGCCGGCGGCATTACTAGATACCATCTGAGTGGTGATGAATCCAACATGGTTATCACAGCAACTTTACCACCTATCCTGACATGTACCCAGTGTGTCCTCCAGTGGAAGTGGAATACTGGTATATTAAAAGAAAACTTAATATATATATTTTATTCTTTTTAAATTCAAGAATAGAGAATTGTCGAGGAGTCCATCTCTGGGTAGGAGTTGCTGTTTTGGACCATTGGTGCCAAACAAACTGTGCCAAGGGACTCTGTCCCCCCATGTACTGCTATTGTTCTGGTTCAGTTTCACATCAAAGTCTCCCTTACCTATTAACATTTTCCACAAAGAAGTTCAGCCATTTCACAAGTACTCGATCTGGAACAATGATATCAGGAAGTTCCTTGTTTGGAAGAACAGCATCAGGAAGTAGCTCATCTCCAAATTTGGTGTTTACAAATACTCCATCCAGCAGTACAGTGACAGGAAATTCAAAGTCTAGGATTACAACAGCTTTAAATACTACGCCGAGTTTATCTCACAGATGTCATGCCATCAACAACCTGGAAGGACAACCTGTATATTATACATTTTGTAACAGTGTTTGCAGTTCCAGCAGTTACAATATTTGTCCTCCTTTGTTATGTGAATGTAGTTCACCTTAATAAACACCCCTACCCCAACAATAAACACCTTAACAGTTGTTCTGAACAGTAACATAATAAAATATTTTCAATAATTTGTATAATTTTTATGAATCTGAAACAAAATTTTGTACACTGATTTAATTCAATGAGATTATTAAAATCACAATAAATTAATAAATAAAATAAACTGAAATAAGTAACTTAAAGAAGCTTGGATAACTATCGCAGTCATTGTTTTTCTAATAATAATAATTAATCCATAAGCCTATGATTTTCCTGGAATAAGATCTTAATATATTTCCACACCTTCAGTAGGTGATATCAGTTAACTGTTCAAAATTCGTAACAGACCGCATAAAAATAAAATGTAAGAAATTATTGTTAAAATCAAACTAGTATGTATATATATTGAACAAAACCCAATGTAAAAATTCTTGTACTGTTTTCTTCCCATCTGAGAATGTGTGAAGAGATGTATTTTACCATAATCCCTTGTGCAAGTTAATTTCTGGATCTGTGTGTGTGTGTGTGTGTGTGTGTGTGTGTGTGTGTCTACAGTCATTTTTACAGGTATATTTTTTCATACATCATATAACATTAATTCTTGTTAAGAATCGCAGCAATTATCTTTAAACAGAATAGTTTTTACTTGAAACACTGGATAAAGTTTACTTGATTGGCTTTGTACAACAGATTTATTAACTCAAACTGCTTATAAATAACATTATAACAAATAAATAATTTGTAAACATGAATATATTTTTTCCAATTACTTGTAGAGAACTAATATTATTTTAGAAGTCCTTTTTAAATTTCAGATATTTTTTAATTTATCCACTGCCAGACAATTTGGACAGTTCAGTTCCTAGATATTACTATTACTAAATAAAGAAAAAAAAGAAGAAATTATAATCATTACGTCACTACACTCAGGGCAATTTGCTTAACTTTCTTCTATAATAGAGTATCTTTTTCCTGTCCAAAAATTCATTCATCCTTCAACAAATACACTTGAAGTCAGCAGTAGAATAAATCTCAAATAATTTAATATTCTGGACATATAATCCATTGTTTGCACACTCAAACTGCTGGCATGTGTTTTTGGGAGGGTGATGACATCCCGACTAAAACATTTTACTGTGCTGTACATGGTGACATAAATATTGGAATTGTTGAAGTAAATATCTTGTACAAATAAAAAATGTGGGATGCACCAACCCCAGTTACTGAAAAGTTGCTTAATAATACATATTGTAGTAACATATATCATATTTTTTATCACTTTCATTATAACAGGTTTTCACTTTTCTCTTACAGTTCTTGTTTATACAAGATATCAGAATAACAACAGACAAACAGATATGCGTAAAATATTTTATGAACCGAATAGTTGAACAGATAACTAACAATGAACATGTCTTAAAGTTTGTCAACTACTACCACAATATCAATTATAAAAAGATAAAAACTGTCCTATATTTGAAGAACAGACTAATTTAAATAAAATACCAAAGCTCTTATAAATATACAGACCTATTCTTTCATCATCAAGTTTCTGAACATTTCTTTAAAGACCACTAATAAAATCAACAGTGTCTTCCAGTTTTCAAACTATTTAAACAAATTACTGGAAACAGATACGCTTGGTTTGATGTTTTAATTTTCAATTGTTGTCTTAATATTAAAGAAGTAACATATAAAATCAAGGGGAAAAGAGAAGAAAAAGACTATAGAATGTAATAAATTTAATAATAAAAATGTTCTTGTAAGGATTTAAAGTGTAGATCTTTTTTTCATTTTAAAGAATATATATATTAAATAAAAGGCTTAGGGGCAAACAACAACACACAAATAAAAAAAATAAAAAATAAATAAAAAATAATAAATCTGTTAAAATAACAGCTGACAAAATGTTTAGAATTTGTTCTAAATTTTTATTTTTTGGCATTAATGATCTCAATGAATTCTGGTTTTAGTGAAGCACCACCAACAAGAAAACCATCAATATCTGGCTGCTTGGCTAGATCTTTGCAATTTGCTGCTGTTACTGATCCTACAACAAGATAGTATAAATAATATTACATTTTTTCTAGATATTAAAAATAAAATAAAATTCAATACTGATATTGGTTTAACAGACAAACTGGAGCTATTAAGTGCATGTTAAACTACATTTTCAAGTGATAATTTTACAACACTGTAATACTATTATTAAAACAATCATTAGTAACATAATATCAAATATTTATTCAAATTCAGTTACACAGAAGATGTGCTTGAGCTGATACATGGTAATATGTTGAGAAATGCTTGTATTATTCATCCACTCATACCATGCTCCTCTCACTGAAAATCACATAAATTACGGAAGATGTGTAAAACTTCAGATATAAAGGAATTTCATTTCCTAAATCTGAAACATGTTGAACTGAAGTATTAAAACAAGGAATTACTATATTAATTCACTCAGTTGTAATATCTGCCCAAAACAAGACTATCTGAATTTTAAGGAAATAAATATACAAAGTGGAACACTATTTAACAAAATACAATTCCTGGACATTTTAGCACATGTATTTACTGTAAGAGTTAATAATATATATTCTAAATATAGACAGTAAAATGTTTTGGGTCTAAATGTTATTATTATAACAAAAAGACTAATTATACAAATACCTCCATACTGGATTCTTGTAGACTGTGCTACTGCAGATGACACATTTTTTGACAACCACTCTCTCAGATGTTTGTGAACCTCCTGAGCCTGCTCTGGGGTGGCAGTTTTTCCAGTTCCAATAGCCCAGACTGGCTCATAAGCAATAACAACATTCTTCCAATCTTTTATCTTATCTGAAAATAAGAAAACATTTTTACATATAGTCAGAATAAAAAGAATAAGAAAACAAACAAAATAATTATTTTAAAATAATAGAACAAAAAATGCAAAAAATGTGAATTAACATGTATATATTCATTATATAAGTAACTCTCCCAGTTTTATTCGGGCTCTATCCCACAAGCACCAAACGATTTAATAGTACTGAAATTAGGTACCAGCAGGCAAATTTTTTCTGACTTCAGTTTCATATAATGAAAGCAAAAAGAAACAAAACACACAAAAAATTATGACTATCTCCAGCAGTTCAAAAGATATAAGCAAATTGGTATGACAGGTATTTGGTCGGTTTTCAACCCTGTTTTTGATAATTAGCAGAAAGGGCTACTTTGGCCAAATGTAGTTTGAAAAGTAATTGACACAAAAGGCTGAAAATCAACAAGAGTGATAGGACCAACTTGCTAGATGAGCTCAACTGTTTTCAGACCTGTATGTTTGTATGTATCCACAATAACATGCTAAACATGGCAAAATCTCCAAAATCTTCAAAATGACACATGGCAGAATGACTAAAAGTGCAAACAGATACTGTGGTTTCAGTTTTGGTCTTATTTGAAAAAATTAACCTGTGTTGTGAACAATTTATCAAGATCTTTCAAATGAATGACGTACTTGAATCTAACATTTTTAATTTTTTTTTTTTTTTTTTTTTTTTTTTCCTGCCAAACTCACACAAAAAATTACCTTTTCATTTTATATAGAACAGCACAACTTTATTTACATATGCAGCTTGAATTTTCACTCTATTAAATAATTAGTAGTAATAAGTTAAGATACTGTGATGTGTGTATAAAAATATTATGCAAAAGGACTACAAGCATTTGATATTTAACTATAATCCTATGCAATACATAAACTCAGCTAATCCTTGGAGTCTACTCCTGAAAGGTGTTGCAGGTATTAATTAGGGGCAATAAAATGTATGTAATCATGAGACTTGAGGCAATTAAAGACACAGGTGTTACAGGTCTGTCAATTGAAGTAGACAGAAAAGAATTTTCTCAGCTTTATACTTGCTTTGATTTGACAGCAAACAAAAGTTATGTATCATCTGACAATTGTTGAAATTTTCTCTGTTAGAGCTTATCAACAAGCAAAAATAATCTGTTTTAAAACTGATCAATTTATGATTTTATATTTTTAAAAAGTGATTAGTTTTTTATTCAGCATTCCATCAATACCTCTGAATACATTGTTCTATTATGTAGTATAGTTTGTTATGTTTATGATTCTTAATTCACAGTTTATCCAAGAATTTTGAAAGCAAAATAATTGACAGTTTTAGAACGGAAGATAGTAATTGGCAAAACAATGTTAATTCATTTTTTTCAGAATGTATTCACATTATATTCAGTAAAAGTCATGACGTACAATAAAACATGCATCCTACAAGTTATTAAAAATATAACCAACATAGAAATATAATCATTTCAAACCACTTCTTTTTAGTTGCACATAAAATCTACTGCAATGTGGCTAGGTAGGAAACAATTCACAGCTATTTATTATGCACATGCTATAATGTATACGCTAAACATAGGAACATTGAAGAAAAACATACAGCCAACAAGTTATTAAAACTATAAACAATATATAAATATAATCATTTTAAACAGTGCCAAACCTTTCTATTTGTACATAAAATCTACAGCGATTTCAGTTTGTAGAAAACGTAACTTAATGGCAATTTTGCTAAGCACATGCAACTTTCAAATACGGAGCTTCTTTTCACCAAAAAAGGCACACCTTAGTGTCGAACATTGTTTGAAAGGTAATTGAATGATCTTTCATTTGATCCTGTGAACGTAGGTTTTAATTTCTGCCAGTTTTTTTCAAAATTGGTCTGAAGATATGAACAAGTACCTTTTTGGACACAACTTTTGATGTAAGTCATTGCCCGTGACGAAATGCACATGGTTAGAAAAACTTTGACTCTCTTAGCTGTGCTAAAAATGACAGTGAAGCCAATTTGGTGAAAACAGCTAGGTGTTTGTACTGTGACCCTATTTTAGGACTTTTTACTCCACACTTTTAATTGCTGACCATGGGCATCAAAGTGCATTTACCCCTCCCATGTTTAATACTCTCATACAAAGAACTGATTTAACATACAACAAGAACAACAACGCCATTTAAAAGACCACATAATGATTTTCAGTTCCATGAGTTTGTTATTTATGGTAGTATTTATAGAAGGGATTTGGGAGTGGAGGAAAATGGACAAAATCTGAACTTTTAACAGCTTCAACCAATTATATCAGGTAGGCTGCTGGTACCTACAGTAATATAGTAATAAATTATTGTTAATATTTTTTATTTTCAATTAATATTTTTTATACAATCAAAACTCTCCATCTGGTTTATTTTTTTTATTATTTATTTATTTTTTTTTTTTTTTTTTTTTTTAGAAAGTACAAATAAACTATTCTGGTGCAAAATATAGGAATGTAGTCACAGGAATCTCCCACTTTTTACATGATTAATGGAGTCCCCTAAATGACATGTTAAATGAACCATATATATATTAATGAAATATAAAAATGTATGTAAAAATATTTATGCATTGTTTTTTAAAGTCCTTGTTTTATTTTATTGCTTTTATTTAACTTAATAACAAATAGTGATTGTTGCAACTTTTGCTTTATACTCACAGACTGACTTTAAATCATAACATTATACAACCCACTATACAACTATCAGCAAAATATATTTCACCTAATGTTTTCAAAGCTGTAAAACTAACAGTGGGAAATCTGAAGTATCTGAATATTTTATTTTTCTTACAAATATATTTTATCAACTGTGTTACATAAAAACATCTTAAAATGTTAATTGAAACCATGTATAACAGGAGAATATTATATCATTACACAATTAAAAACATAAATAATAATAATAATTATAAATTATAAATTTCTAAATAATGATAAATAATTAATAAACACTGCGGTACTTACTAGCAATGGCTTTAGTCTGTCTGAAAACAACTTCATTAGTCTTTCCTGCTTCTCTTTCATCAAGTTTCTCTCCAACACATGCTATTACTTTCAAACCTGTATCCAAAGCAGTCTTCACCTTGTCCCCTATCAACTAATAATATAAAATAAAATAACTTCATTTCTATTATCTACAGTGGTATTATTTAATTATGACAAACAAGAACAGTAACTGTCTATGCTAGCAGTCTGACCAAATTCATTCATTTTAATGAATCTACATTCAACTAAATTCCTCTCTCCCATTATGTCATTATTATTAAATTTCAAGTCTTCAGAAAAATGTGGTTAAAATTATCAAATATATTCAAAAGCTTCTCTTACACCATACACTAGTATTTTCATAAATTTATTTTTACCTCATCAGATTCACCAAAAACATGACGTCTTTCTGAATGACCTATGATTACCCATGTTGCTCCTACATCTTTAATCATGGTGGCACTAAAAATGAAAAAAAGTTATAAACACAATATGTTTTACTAAAATGCCATTATTCTTAAATTAGCTGTGAAGTATAATTTATAAGCTCAGAACAGATCATACAAATTTAAAGACATGCATGGAAATTTAAATTATATGAATTTAAAAAGAGTTAATAAAAATCAAAATCACACTTGAAAAAGTAACTTACTAACTACATAAACTTAATAACATTTAATTATCTTTCAGTATATATATTCTTTTTTATGTAAAAAATGCCACAATCAGGTGTAACTATATCTTTCTACATACAAATATATATGCTTTATAGCTATATTTCTCCATCTATCAAATTTGAAGAAAATGTCCTTAATGGTTATCCAACCTTATGTCCCCAGTAAAGGCTCCTTTCAGCTCCTTAAAGCAGTTCTGAGCAGCAACAGCAACCTTTGGAGAAAGACTTTTTCGAACATAGTCAAGATATACTGCTGGTGGTGCAACAATCATCTCTTAAAAGAAAGAAAGAAAAACATTTAAAGTTTAATGTATTAAATATAATCATAATAAATATAATGTAATGAAAAATATAAAAGCACTAAATTTGTAGAATCAACAAAACGTTTTATTCCCGATTCTGGCATTCCCAAATCTGGCAGTGAGATTATAACACATCTTAATTGGATACGCCAGTTGTTCCATTTCTGGCA
Source organism: Chrysomallon squamiferum (assembly GCA_012295275.1). NCBI lineage: Eukaryota > Metazoa > Mollusca > Gastropoda > Neomphalida > Peltospiridae > Chrysomallon > Chrysomallon squamiferum. The sequence goes on from CM022674.1 coordinate 9,259,447, forward strand.
GTTTATTGCTCACCCTTCTTAATTTGTGTTCCTTCATCTTAATTGATGGCCCATCACCTTAGCTGATATTCCCGGTACCATTGACGATTAATCGTACCACTGACGGTTGACTACTGATCGCTGATCAAAGGCAATAACAAAGGTAATTAATTACTATCACACATAACAAACATCATGACTGTACAGTATTTATATAGGTAGTATTTCCTGTCTCCAAATCTTACGTTATAACATTAAATTCCTTGCAACCTCTACTCTGGCTGCCCTCTTCATACATCTCTTAATAGTTCTCGTTAACCCCATGCGTCTAAATTGGTAGTATTTCCTGTCTCCAAATTTTAATGAGATATAACATTAATTTCATGTCATCAAATATTAATTTTCTTGCAATCTCTATTCCGGCTCACCTCTGCTGTTCACTAATCTCGTTAATCGCCCCCTCTGTTCTTCACACATCTCGTTATCCCCATGCGTCTAAATTGGCCTTAATTGCTCACGCCAGTTTTCCCATTTCTGGAAGCGGATTAGAACACCTCACCGCTTACCTAATCTGGAGATTGCCAGTTTTGGGAACATACACACAAAACAGCACATTAAAAAATTAAGGCAAGCTGATACTTTGTAAATTTATAAAAGTAAGTGGTTTAATTACCTTTAGATCTAAGAAAGTTAATAAGAATATAAATTATTAGAATATTATTTGATTGTGTGCCAACTTTAAATTGTATTTACCGGTGTTATCATTAAGTGGTCCTTTATTTAGAAAAGCTATAATGCCATCGATGGACTGTTTATCTCCGTTCATCTTCCAGTTTCCACCAACAACAAATTTACGTTGGTTCGCCATTATTAAAAATTAAATTACAATAACAGTTAACAAATTCTTGAAATGAAACTAAAATGACCTTGATAAAAATCGACACTGGAGCTCGAAGGTGAAGGTTGTTTTTGTCCCAACGTTCTATTTCCCTCTCTTTTATGGGAAGCACCACATTTCTTAGACTGATTTAAAATGCACCTGAGCAAATTTCCTTTGGTGTTGTTAAACTATTGCTAGTAGTCTCATAATGGTAATTTCATTTTCATTATTTATTTTTTATTATTATTATTTTTATGCTGAACACATGTCAATATAATTTAGTTTGTGCATCAAAATAATAATAATAATAATAATAATAATAATAATAATATATATAAATATATATATATATATATATATATATATATATACACACACATACATACATACATACATACATACATACATACATACATACATATATATATATATGCATACACACATATATATTTATATATGATCAAATGTCAGAAACATTGGTAAGAAATTTATTTCTGATTTACAACACAACGCGTGTTGTTTCGACAAAAAAAAATTTAAAAAAGGAAAAAAAAAAAAAAAAATCAGGTCGGTTAAAGATAGAAGAAAAACAGATACATGTAATAAGCTTATTGTAGAAATAAATAATAAAACAGTTATGAAGCTCCAAATAATATATTTTCTCATTCATATTAGGTTATTTCTGTTCGAACATTTATTTATTTAATTTTTGTATTGTGTAATTTTTGAAATAAATATATCGTTATCTACATTCGTTTGAGAAAAAAAAAAAAAAAAAAAAAAAAAAAAAAAAAAATAAGAAAGAGAAATAAATAAAATAAAGTAAATAAATAAATAACTGATATTTATTATTTATTTAAAAACAAAAGCTCGATTACAGTAATTCTGAATTGATATTTTAAGCAAAGCATGTTATAAACTTAAATAAAAAGAACTATTACAGTGTTTTGGGAAAGGTATTTTGACGCAATATAGAGATGTAACATTTACGTTTAGGTTAGAAAGGTTATAATGACGTTGAAATGTTAAAGTGACGACATTTAGGGTAGATATTAGACATTAGAGTTACATTACACTCTCACCGGTATTAAATCATATCAATTAATTAATATTAAATTATACATATTCTCTGTTTATTTAAATACATTGAATAAATGATCAAATAACTATGTTCGGGTAGTGTCGTTAAATGATGTCTGTAACTCATGTTCTTCTGTTTCAGTTCTGTCTAACGTGTCCTCCAAAGCCTCGTTCTTAGTTTCGTTCAGAAGAAGGCACAAAGCTCCAGTAACAAAACTGACAAAACCCATCACTAGATAGGGCGCCATTAAGTCACGTCCTCGTCCCTGTAATTATAATGTTTTAACATTTTGATACTAGGAAGAAAAACAAAATAGCAATGATGATGATGATGATAATAAAGTAAATAATCCGTCATTAAGAATCAATAACAAAAGCAAAACATCGTTATGAACAAGAACAAAATTAAAAACAAATTTTACCTAATGTAATTAAAAAAACGTATAGTATAAACTTATTCAAGATATAATTATATCCCTCTATCCACCCATTTTATTTTTGTTATTTTATTCTTCGATGTAGTGTTTTATTAATATCACACATCACTTACAAGCGCCAAAACCTGTGATGATACAATTCCACCAACTCGTGCTCCTGAATGACAGGCTGACATTCCTAGATTTCTGTAATAAGAACAGTCGGCTTCGTCCACAAAATTACAACATATACGTGCAATTCCTGTTATGTTAAATGTTTTCTTTCTTTGTTCAATCAGACATTTTCATATTCTGGAAGAGCGACTTTCGATATTGGCCATATGTAAAAATATGTAAAGATATTAACTTGAAATTTAGGGTAATATCCAAGTCTTTAATCATGTAAAGGTTATTATTATTATTTATTTATTTTCTACTTAATTAATTAATTTTTGTTTTTGGCTCACCCTGAATATAAGGAATAACTGGTTATTGTCTTAAGATGCTGTTGGGCATTCAGACTTTCACAGGTTATAGCTCATATCTTAAGACAGTAACCGATTATTCCCATTTTATATATATATATGGTTTTCTGCGTATATGTTTCGTTACAAATTCTACTTTCTTCTAAGACGGTGCTATTATTTTTTTGAATTTTTACGTGTAAATTAATATATGTAAATTAATACCTGATTACTGTAGGATATTGTTCAGCGGAAAAAACTTCTAGACCGTGCCATGCTATTATTAACAAAGTTTTAGCTAGAACTGCAAGCACTGTGTTTAAGACACCCTCCGGTTCTGATGGCACTAAATAATATAAAAAAATATAAATATTTATTTGGGGAGTAGAGACGGTTTTCTTAAAAAAACAAAACAATTAAGTAATAGTAGAGACAAATACGACTCAGGTATAAAGTATCTGTAAAACAGAAGAATAAAAAAAAAAAATGAAATTAATTGATGTTTATAGTTTAAACTCTGATTTTATGTGTACATGTATGTATGTACGCATGTACGCATATATGTATGTATATGTGTACGTACGCATGTATGTATATATATGTATGTATGTAAGTATGTATGTATATATCTATGTGAGTTAGTGAGGGTGTATCAATGTATGTGTGTATGAGAGTGATTGTATGTATGTGGTTTAATCTATATATGTATGTATGTATGCTATGTATGCATGTATGTATGTATACGCATGCATGCAAGCATGTATGTCTGCCTATATGTGTATATGTTTTTTAAATATCACGCCAGCTTATTACACAGAGTTAGCCAATTACCAAACACAACTGCTACAGCTAGTACAAAGCAAGATATACTTGTTCCGCAGAAAGCTGATGCACAAGTCCAGCGTCGACCAATACTGAAATATATTAAATTAACAGTACATTCAAAAAAAATAAAATAATAATAATAAATAATAATAATAAAAAAATAAATTAAAAAAATTAAGAACAAAAATAAATAACCGACTGGTAGATACAAAGTAAAAATAAAATTTTGAATATAACAGTTCAAAGATCATCCCGGTCAGAATTGTGTTAGAAACCACCCAGAATAATTTTCTTGCCGACTGATGTTGTATTTTTATTTTTTTATTTTTTTTTTGGCAATGAAATTAATTTTATCTAGAAAATTAACGTCCACTTTCTTGTATGCGCTTCAGATTTCTAAAATTAATTTTACGAGCACGTATCTATTTTGTGACATAAATAAAACATATAGTTAGAACGTACCAGTTAGTAATGACAACAACCAACATTAAAGCAGGGAATTCGGTTACTTGCATTAACAACATGTTAACATAGAAATTTCCAGATAAATCGTCGACACCAAAACTTATTGCATAGAACACAATGGAGCTGGATGCCCTAGAAAAATAACAATAGTTGTGTTAACAAAGGTATATATCACCGTAGACATAATGCAAGAATTAAAAATACATCAATGAATAGTTATACGCCTTCTACTATTATTGCTGCTGCAATTTCTGCTACTCTGTTACTACTACTACTACTACTACTACTACTACTACTACTACTACTACTACTACTACTACTATTACTATTACTATTACTACTACTACTACTACTACTACTACTACTACTACTATTACTACTACTGCTACTGCTACTACTATACTACTACTACTCTGCTACTACAACTAGTAATAATAAAGTAAATAAATAAATTAAAGTATAATAAATAAAGTATCTTCCTAATCATTAACGTTTTTGAGAAATCAAATAACATCAAATTTGTATCATCTGCTAGAGATGGGTGTTTTTTATAATATATTTATAACTACTCTTTTAAACTACTTGTTTCATCAACTCATTTAGAACTTATTCAGATGCCTGCATTCTATAAAATAATATTTACACAACAATAAAATTAAACTAACATTCGAATACTTATACACATCATTTAGAAGCATATTTTATTCTATACAGCAGCCATATAAATAGAAATATGAAAACAAAGTTCAACTAATAAGTATTTACCAGCTAAAACAGAGTATGACGGTAGTTTTGACTGTTTGTGCAGTTCGAAACAGATCCAGGTAACTGTAGGTCTTAAGTCTAGCATGATTTTTCTGTTCCTCACTGGCGATTTTTTCTATTATCGTAGTGTCCGGCTCACCTCGACCATTGATTCTTGCTATTCGTACGACCAAAGCCTTGGCGTCAGAAACACGACCTTTAATAGCTAACCATCTAATGCTTTCAGGCATAAAACTTAAATTAGAACAAAAAACAACATTGATATTTGTTAAATGGTAACTAGACAACATAAATGTAATGGTTTTATAATGGAATATTTCAAACAATATATGGAAATTAAAAAACTTACATACAGCCTATCACATAAGGTGCTGAAACGACTGCTCCGGCAATGTGAAGGTGTGTCCAGTTAGGAGACAACCAAAATACGAGACATGCCAACATAATCCCAATCGGAAAAGCAGGAATTACAACCAAACCAACTCGCCATTTTCGGTTGACAAATTCCAGTTGATATATGTAATTGATAGCCTGCATGGCGCCAGCAGCGATACCCAGAATTACTCTGCAAGCAAAGAAGTTATTACTGTCGTCAGTACAAATAAATAATTAACACACCTCGTAGACTATTTTTTGATCTCACGGTATAAAAATTATAAAAAAGTTGGAGAAAATAGGAAACTTGGAAAACTTTACTAGATCATACAATATTTATGTTTCAACATTTCAGATTAAAACGAATAATTTATTACGATATTATAGGTTTGTTTATATTTATATTATTATGTTTATTTAATAAAATCACCTGAATGAGGTAAACATGATCCATGACGTCGAAAAGATACTGATTATATTTCCAACACACGTAATACTAATCGCTACAAAGATTACTTTCTTTCTACCAAATATTCCAGCTGCCTGGCCTGCCATTACAGCTCCAGCAAGAACTCCGCCCATTTGTAATGCAATAATGAAATCAGAAATCCATTTCTTGTCACAGACCAAATCCCACTAAAAACAAATAAAACATCATACTAAAAAAAATAAAAGATTGTTCTTCTCCATATTATTATTATTATTATTATTATTGTTGTTATTATTATTATTATTCATATTATTATCCTGTTTGCTATTTTTAAAACAAAGCTAAACTATTAGTGTATTGTCGAAAGAACAAATACACAAATTCAATGAAAGCAAATATTAATTCTGTTATCTTCCACTTCATTGTGTATTATTATTATCATTATTATCTTCTACCTTTTTTTTTTATCTATCTGATATTCTAATGCATGATATTTCTGTTTCTTTAATAAAAATAATTTAGTTAGAATTAAGCTATACATTTTTTTTACAATAATAATAATAATAATAATAATAATAATAATAATAATAATAATAATAATAAGTAAGTAATTTTTACCTGACTGACAGCGGTGACCATTTCTTGTTTAAAGATTCTTACGTCACAAACACTGTTATTTATATAACACATTCCTTCCATTATCTCATTCGTCTCATTTGTGCCATTTCCGTACGACATACACATCCAGGCGGGTTCAAGCCCAGCAAAAGCCATCATAAGCAAACTCCAGGAAATAGGTATTTTTATGGTAGATAAAAATAGCACGAACAGTCGCTGAAATTTCCCGAAACCTCCAAGTTCATCAATAAGATTTTCAATATGCATCTTGATAAATGTTTAGCACTGGTTTGATGACTCGTAAAACAAATAAAAGACAACTGATCTATTTGTATCTGAAGTCTGACAGTCATGTAAAACATATACCGTGTTATCCAGACATTACTCTGATATGTTCTCACTTTGACATTTGACGAGAAACCTGAAACTGAATATAGACACTTGAGTGTTTTTGTTTTTATACGTGTTATGTTAGGATATGTAAAGTCACACATAAACGTGTTGTCGCATCTCACATTGAAATATTGCTTCATGTGGAATCCAAAGAGAATAACAAACAACAACATTTATCTTTTATTATTTAAAAATATCCAACTCTTTATAGACAAGAACTAAATTACAGTAATCAGAATAAAGTGTAGTTTATCTGCATATTGTTGACAAATATGCATTCATTTATGTATAATAAAACTATTTATAGGATTGCAGGATGAATTTAAGATTACAACAATATGACACCGTGTCACATTCTGTTAAGTCTTGAAACTGATTCTGAATATTTTCTTTTACAGCAAAACTATCATAATTGCCGAATGTATGCACTACATAACCGAGTTTTGAAGCTATCCAGCTAAAAATGTGACAGAAATAAAAATAAAACGGAATTTTTTTTTTTAAAGATTATCAAAAGTAAATTATGATTCACAAAAAATGTGTATTACTTGGACGTTTTTTTCTTCTGTATGTGTAGGTTCATATAACAAAGTAAATTTAAACTCACAAACTGAAGCTTTCAAAATCTCCTGCTCTGGCAGTTTTTGGCGAGACAGATTACAGATAAAACTGACATTGTCACTGGCTAACCATAAATAAATAAATAAAAGTGGAGTGGCCATGTTACATAATTCAGGGAATAACTTCGATGACTCGACAGTAATGTTTTCTGATGCTGATAAAACGTAAATTTTATATAAAGTTTCATCCTTTATTCGTTACATGTAATGCATTTATTTAGACTGACAATAGGATTCAGTTTGTTCAACTGTTTGCTAATATTATAATTTATCTGTCTGTTTCTAGGACATTGTTGAAAGCAATTTGCATTCTGCAGGAAAACCGTTCGTCTGCAGTAGGTCTACAGGAGATGTAAAATCCCTTGGTGGTGTAAAATCTTAGATAATTAATAAAGATAATTCAGAATAAACATCAGCAAATACAATTTTTCTGTATCATATAAATTTATTTAATTAACCTAAATAACTGTAATGTACAGGCTCATTACATTATTTTAATCAAAGACTGATCTGTCTGGCCGGTTTTTTTCTGACTTGTAGTCTCTGAAAAGTCGAGTGATAACACGAACCAACTGAAAATCATTATTATATTATTTTATTTTATACTTGCACGTTTACAATTTTTCATATATTTATTTATTTATTTATTTGTTTAACTGTTAATTTATCGACGTTCTTTCACTGAAGTGTGTTTTCAAACGTTTCAGTACTGGACTCAGTTACCGAATAACAACAAGAAAAAATAACAGATTTTCAAACTTTTTTCACAGTATATTCCTAATTTTATTTTTAAAATGGATATATATAAATAAATAAATAAATAAATAAATAAATACCCCCCAAAATGACATCCTACACTTTTTGTCAGATAAACAAACGTGGTGAAAGAATATCGATTAAGATTTGATCCAGGAACTTATATTGTCAGATTGTTTTTGTATTAAATGAAACTTTAATTTTTTTTCTTACACGAAATTTTATCGCAGTTGTTCGACTGATGGCAAAAGTGTTTGTATTTCTTTGTAAAGAACTACGTCAAAAGTTTCCTATAGCAAGGCCATGGTTAGCAAAGAGCTGACCAACAGTTCCTTAAAAAAATAACTCAAATAAGTTTATTATTATTATTATTTTTATTTAAAGGACACCCATGAAATTCACCATATACGCGAGAAATGACATGAACATGAAAATGTTTCTAATACGGTAATTTAATTTTTACCGTTTTTGAATTTATCAGATAATATTCGAAACAAGATAAACAGAAATTATTTTAAGAAAGTGTATATTCTTTTACTTTTATATGTTTTTGGTTTTGCGAGGAGTTAAATTTATTTTGAATGTCCATCATACAGCTGATCATGGGTACAGGTTTCCAATAAATATATATTTTTTTAATATTTATATTCTGTTTCAAATTAATGTCAAAACATAAAATAATGGCCTACTGTTTTTCTTTTTGTTTTTAATTATACTTTTCTCTTCTCTCCAAATAAATTATTACGTTTTGTTTTTGTCGATATCATATAGGCTAAACTGTGTATTAATAAATAAATAAATTAACTCATTTATTCATGAACTTCAGCTGAAAACAGCGAAATAGACAACTAACAATACTAACAATTATTATGATGATCATAAAATTAAAAATATGACGAAACTGAACTGATTTAAAGAGATATTAAATCGGCGAGTTTGTTGCATATAAATTACAATATATGAATGTGTGAGCGTGTCTATGTATTTGTATGGTGTGTTTGCGAGTACGTGAGACATGTGCATGTGTGTATCTACATAAGTATGCGTATTTATATATATGAGTGTATGGTATACATATGTGTTCGTGAGTGTGTGTGTGATATTCATGTATGCATCTCAAAATAAAAAGTCTACTATTTGTAGTGATTATTCATGAGGTTCTTTATCAGACGCGATTTCGAGTCACGGCCAAGGATTCAAAATTTTTGTGTGATTTATAAGACAATAGTTACCATGTGGCTGGAATCAGTTGATGTGTTACTCTAGTCTGCGCCTGACCCTTATCAAAAGTCAGTCTCCTTTTGTACCTGTGTAACAAAAAACTGTTGCTTTTGCGATAAAATTATTTCTTTGCATTTTATGTTATTCAACTATATCTTAATGAATCTCGTGCCACTTACTCCAGTGTTATATTTGGCGTGACAGACTATAATCACGAGTAATCACTCTTGCTATCAAACCACGACATTGCTATTTTCAGGTTCTGTATTGTCTAGTTTGTGATTTAAGAGTATTTATAAACTGCTTGATCGCTGGGCTTTTTTTCTAAAATTCAACTTGACCAAGTAAGTATTTTTATTTCTTTGTTTTTTCTTTTTTAAATTATGAAATTATTTAAAAGCATTAGTTATGACAGTGAATAATTAGCTGTATAATCTCTTGTTAGAATAGCTTTTAGCTCAGTGTATTTTTGTACGATTTTTGTTTTTATTTCTATTTCTTATGCGGATATAAAAAAGGCGTATTAACAGTATAAAACAACTTCAGCTTGACAACCATAACAAATCATCCAGTTTCTCATCATTTACCCTAACATTCTTTCGAATTTCTAAATTTCTATCTCCTGTATAAACAATTTAGGAACTAAAATAATACTGAAGCATGACGAATCGCGTTTTTATCGTTTCTTTTTCTGTGTTTAGATATATGTATGTTTTGTTTTTTAAAATCATCCGTTTCCCTCCTTTATTTGTCGTACGTGTGTCTGTGTATACGCATCTTTACGTGCTGAAAAATACCTCAGTTATTTTATTCTTTCACAGATATGAATCCTCTTGTCAGTTTGGTGCTACTGACATGCGTCATTGTGTCACCTGTTGTCTCGTTTTCATTAGGACTTATGCCACCAACAGACATACTGGAAAAGAAGTCAGGTGAAATGGAGATAACGCCTTCAGTAGCAGAACCACCCCCAAAACCCGTAAAGACAGAAGCCACTTCGATTGACAGTGGAATGAGTTAGTATTTTTACTTAACTTATAAACTGATAAACGTAATATAATATATGTTATTGAACACTGTAAAACTTCGAATATTTGTTATTTTTGGTAACTTTAAAATTAATTAAGTCAGTTTTCTCATTTTCAGGGAGTGTATTCAGACAAGCGATAAATAACGGTAACTTACAATGGGATCTCTGCAGAAAGCTATTATCAAAACATGATAATAACAAGAAGTAAGTAGTAAATATTCTAGTAAAGACGAACCTTAATGCGTAATAAGCAGTCCAACTTCCTTTTCAAGTCTAAATCAGTAAACACGTTTGCATCCTTTTCTTCTTATTAATTAAAATGTCTTTTATTTTAGGATACAAAACTGGGAAGATCTTTCAGATGAAGAGGAAACAATAAAAACTAAGTTTCTGCAACTACGGAAGCATACTGTAGATTCATTTACGGAAGCATGCCAAACAATAAAAATAGTCAGCGAAATAGCGAACAAACTTAGAATAAAAGTCGAGCACAGGGAAGAGGGCGGCGAAGATGACGAAGAAAGCAATGGTCAAAAAGATAAAAGAGGGCACAGCATGAAGGGAAAGAGAAACAACAAAGATGACGGAGAAGATGACGTAGAAAGCAATGGCCAAAAAGATCAAAGAGGGCACAGCATGAAGGGAGAGAGAAACAACAAAGATGACGGAGAAGATGACGAAGAAAGCAAGGTCCAAAATCATCAAAGATGGCACAGCATGAAGGGAAAGAGAAACAACAAAGACGACGAAGAAAGCAATGGTCAAAAAGATAAAAGAGGGCACAGCATGAAGGGTAAGAGAAACAACAAAGATGACGGAGAAAGCAATGGCCAAAATCATCAAAGAGGGCACAGCATGAAGGGAGAGAGAAACAACAAAGACTGTGGCGAAGGTGACGAAGAAAGCAATGACAAAAAAGATCAAAGAGGGCACAGCATGAAGGGAAAGAGAAACAACAAAGACGACGGAGAGAGCAATGACAAAAAAGATCAAAGCTGGCACAGCATGAAGGGAAAGAGAAACAACAAAGAGGACGTCGAAGATGACGAAGAAAGTAATGGTCAAAACGATCAAGGATGGCACAACATGAAGGGAAAAAGAAACAACAAAGATGACGAAGAAGGCAATGGTCAAAAAGATAAAAGAGGGCACAGCATGAAGGGAAAAAGAAACAACAAAGATGACGAAGAAATTAATGGTCAAAAAGATAAAAGAGGGCACAGTATCAAGGGAAAGAGAAACAACAAAGATGATGAAGAAAGCAATGGTCAAAAAGATAAAAGAGGGCACAGCATGAAGGGAAAGAGAAACAACAAAGATGACAAAGAAGATGACGAAGAAAGTAATGGTCAAAATGATCAAAGAGGGCACAGCATGAAGGGAAAAAGAAACAACAAAGACGACGAAGAAAGCAATGGTCAAAAAGATAAAAGAGGGCACAGCATGAAGGGAAAGAGAAACAACAAAGAGGACGTCGAAGATGACGAAGAAAGTAATGGTCAAAACGATCAAGGATGGCACAGCATGAAGGGAAAAAGAAACAACAAAGATGACGAAGAAGGCAATGGTCAACAAGATAAAAGAGGGCACAGCATGAAGGGAAAAAGAAACAACAAAGATGACGAAGAAATTAATGGTCAAAAAGATAAAAGAGGGCACAGTATCAAGGGACAGAGAAACAACAAAGATGACGAAGAAAGCAATGGCCAAAAAGATAAAAGAGGGCACAGCATGAAGGGAAAGAGAAACAACAAAGACGACGAAGAAAGCAATGGTGAAAAAGATAAAAGAGGGCACAGCATGAAGGGAAAGAGAAACAACAAAGACGACGAAGAAAGCAATGGTCAAAAAGATAAAGAGGGCACAGCATGAAGGGAAAGAGAAACAACAAAGACGACGAAGAAAGCAAAGCAATGTCAAAAAAGATAAAAGTGGGCACAGCATGAAGGAAAGAGAAAAACAAAGATGACGGAGAAGATGACGAAGAAAAAAAGAGAAAAAAAACAATGTCCAAAATCATCAAAGATGGCACAGCATGAAGGGAAAGAGAAGAAACAATGGTCAAAAAGATAAAAGAGGGCACAGCATGAAGGGAGAGAGAAACAACAAAGATGACGGAGAAGATGACGAAGAAAGCAAGGTCCAAAATCATCAAAGATGGCACAGCATGAAGGGAAAGAGAAACGACAAAAACCATGGCGAAGGTGACGAAGAAAGCAATGGCCAAAAAGATCAAAGAGGGCACAGCATGAAGGGAAAGAGAAACAACAAAGATGACGTCGAAGTTGACGATAAAAGTAATGGTCAAAATGATCAAAGAGGGCACAGCATGAAGGGAAAAAGAAACAACAAAAAAAACGGTGAAAAGACGAAGAAAAGGCAATGGTCAAAAAAATAAAAAGAGGGCACAGCATAAAGGGAAAGAGAAACAACAAAGATGACGTCGAAGTTGACGATAAAAGTAATGGTCAAAATGATCAAAGAGGGCACAGCATGAAGGGAAAAAGAAACAACAAAGAAGGCGGTGAAAATGACGAAGAAGGCAATGGTCAAAAAGATAAAAGAGGGCACAGCATAAAGGGAAAGAGAAACAACAAAGATGACGGCGAAGATGATGAAGAAAGCAATGGCCAAAATCATCAGAGATGGCACACTATCAAGGGACAGAGAAACAACAAAGATGACCAAGAAAGCAATGGTCAAAAAGATAAAAGAGGGCAGAGCATGAAGGGAAAGAGAAACAACAAAGAAGGCAGTAAAGATGACGAAACAAGCAATGGCCAAAAATATAAAAGAGGGCACAGCATGGAGGGAAAGAGAAACAACAAAGAGGGTGGTAAAGACGAGAAAGAAAGCAATGGCCAAACAATCTACGAGGACACGGATTTCAGTAAGGTAGTTAAAATTTCCCTTTTCTGTAATAGTGTTGTTTATTTGATTAACTGCTTCTGTTTTTGAATACTATTTATTAAAAAGTTAATTTTACTCTAAATAGTTTTGAAAACCTATATTTATTCAAAATACATTTACATCTAATCTGGGTTTTTATTTTTTAATTATTATTATTTTTTAGACGGAGGTCTTTTTTCTTTATTATTTATTAAAATGAATTATATTTTAGTTTTCAGGTTCTTCACTGAAAAATGGAAATAATAATTAATTCACTAGAATACTGTTACAAACTTTTATGCTATAAATATTACCTTCAAAGCCGCTACGTGTTTATCTTTTTGATTTTGTATTTCGAGATATAATTTGGTTTGTATGCAGAAAAGATATTAAAAATCAGCAATACCGTCATCACCATCATTTCTAATTAATAATAATAATAATAATAATAATAATAATAATAATAATAATAATTATAATTATAATGTCATTGAAATAAATTCAATAATTCTGCTTTTTTTCTTTATAAAGTACAGTTTAAAGTCAGTTTTTAGACATTTAATATTAATATTAAGTTAAGATTAGGCACTGGTTTAATTTTAATTATAGTTTTGAAAAAGTTACATCAGCCAAATTCTAAACCCTTTTCCCGCCTCTGCATAAATATTACTTGTATAAAACAGAAAAGTGAGAAATAGCTTTTCTAGATCAAGTGTTTAAGAATACAGAGCATTATGTCTGAACAAATATAATGATTTATCTTATGGATTTCCTATACATCTGTGATTCCATAAAACTTTTGAACAATACGAGCTGAAATGTCAAAAAGGTCCATGCATATCACTGAACCACTAATTTTTAATTAAATTCCCAACAAGGAAAAAAAAAAAAAAAAAAAACTGCAAGAAAGAAATCAGGTTGCGGAAATATCTATGATACTATAAATCAGAATTATCATTAGAAAAAATAAATTACGTTTTACATATAATATATTTTTAAAAACGTTGGTTATATGATTTAAATAAAATAAAATAAAATAATTAGAAAAGGTTTCTAAACTCTGGTAGTATGATTGAAAAACAGCGTTATTATTACTATTATTATTATTATTCGAGTACTTTCACAAAAAACAATAATAAAATGTAACTAAACATTATATATATATAATTTTGACAAAATTGGCTGTGAACGCTTGAATTCAAACGACCATATCTAAGCATCCAATTGATTAATTTTGTTTAAATGGGTGATTTAAGAAGGATTCAAAAAATATATTCTTTTTTTTTTTTTTTTTTTATCTAGGGATAATTTAAAAAGTGATGATCTTTTGACTTTTATTTTGACCTTGTTGTTAAGCTGTCCTTGAAATAAATTTACTACACAATATAAACGGAAATGGATTTCTGAAATTTCTTGTTGAAATGAAGTTGCAGTATGCATATCTGAACCTAACGTTAGAATGGCTGTGAATTTTCAGCAAAATAGTATGGGTTGAGGTTTATTCCATTGTATGATATGACTTGGTATTACCCAAAGAGTGCAGAAATTTGTTATATAATATATAACTCTGGTAAAAGAAAAAAAAGAAAAAGAAAATAAAATACATTTACTTTTCTAGTCTACTTTTGCATGAAGATTAGAAATATGGAGTATAAAAAGCCATGACTTCAATTTAATATAATTATTAGAGTTTAGAAAAATGGTTATTTGCAGCAATACTGGTCGAACGATACATAAAACAATATACCTTGAAAATATACAAAATATAGTTAAAATAGGTGGGGTTTTTTCCCCCATTTCCACCAGCACAGAATAATTGTGTCGGATGTGGAAATATTTAATTAAAAGTGTTTTTTTCGGTCGTTTCTGGATAACCTTTAGAAGCTTATTATAGAGGTGTTAAACACCAGAGTAACAGTATCGGTGACTTGTTGCTGTTTTATTTTTTCATGGAATTATTAATCCATATTTAATTGTCATAACATCTGCTGTGATCTTCGATATTGTCAACATCTTCAACGACACGTGATTCGTATATTACATCAAACAGTCAGACAATCTATAATAAATCAATACATTTTATTTGCTGATCGACATAATTATAATAATCGAATTAAAATAATACAAATAACAACAACAACAACAACAATAATAATAATGTAGTAATAGTAATGCAGTAAAAGAAAGTTGTTGTAGTAGTTATAAAACCACTGTTAGCAGTAGTGGTAAAGACAGTAGTTGGTATTAGTAGTAGAATTTTAGATGAATGCATTTACCTGTTGGTTTCGTTTGGTGAAAAACCAGATCATAATCGTCGAATTAACATCGAGCGTGATTCAAATAAAAAGAACAGTCTTCAAGACAAACACAAACTGATTTGTAATGGATAAATAATATAAATATATAAATATAAACAATAAATTTAAAAAAACATTTTTTCAACATTTGAGCGCAGAGATGTCCTATTTTATTTGCAAAATTAAGATAAGAATAAACAAAGATAAAGAGAGACATTAGTGATGAACTAACAGCATAATGGTGAGTTGAAACTTAATACTAATAAACGTGACACCAAATGTGGTTGAGGGATAAATGCAGACAGAAAGACATTTCAAAATCTCACTTTGCATGCCTTTTCCTGAGCAAAATTTGTAACCAATTCAGCTGAAAAAGTGTGATCCATTCCTGTCATTTTGGAGCATAATGTGATAAACAGTGAATATCTCATGTAGCTTCAATCCACTATACATATATTATAAATCGAATAAAGCATTTTATGAGTTTTAAACAAGTTACTATAACTCATGAATTTTAATTTTTTAATGAACCAATTTATTGTACACCAGTGTTTGTCAACAGAAGTGTGAGCCAATCAGAAAGCACTGTTGATGTCATGTGACCTGAACTGACTTGTCATTATCCATCCTCTGAAGCATGGGCTTTGAGTCCATGTTACATCCGCAATATTTTGCTCACAACCATAAAATTGTTGAAATTAAGCACAATAGTAGTTAATAAGCATATCTATACTGCAAACATATTTTGACTGTTAGACGCCCAAGATTTTTCCAGTGACTGGTGACTTTGTTGACATTTTCAGAAATATCTTTACATCAATAATTTGATAAACTTCTTGATTAATAATAAAAAATAGATAGAGGTGGTAGAGGGTTTAGCAATGTGTTAAGATAACTGGGGTTTCACAATGTATGATATGGAAATGAAATGATATTAACATAGCTTTGAAATTTACCACAGTAAACAGAATTACTCATTTAGCTAAATAAACATTGTCTCTTGTGGAACAGAAAACAAAAAATGCTGTGGACTAAATTCAATAAATTCATTGGGAAGAGATATTTATTCCTAATAAGCACAGAACACATTTATTTCTGTTACAAAAATAAAGGAGTTGATTGAATGATGATAGCTTTCAAAGGATAAATGACTTCAGTTAAAAGCTCAGAGCTTTCTTCCACAAATAGTCAAATACAACTCAGAAATGCTGTGTTTGTGTGTATGTCAACATTTACAGCCTTTTTTTTCATGAGAGGCAAGATGCCTTGTATAATTGGGATTTTGAGTATAGTAGAGCTGTGTGAATCATGGGACCAACAAATAAGTTCAGTTTACAGAAGTTTCACTGTGTCTTGAAATATTCAATATCTCAAAGGAAGTTACATCAGCATTTAGTATCATACAAATGTTTCTAATTATGAACAGTCAATGAAAGCATTTTTTTGAAAAATTTGTTGAATAGATGTAAAAGAATATTTTTTTTCAGATCTTGGTTTTGAGCTGACATTCAAAACAGCTGATGATGCTGGATTAGCTCTAGTTAAATATGGAGAATTTCTCTATGAAAACCTTGTATTGTTTTCACCATCAGTTCAAGGTATGTTCCAAATATTTATTATTTTATATTTAATATTTAATAACAGTATTTGCAAACTGTATTTTCACTGACAGTGTTTTACTAGATCCACAGTCCATCCCATATTCATGAAATTGTAAACTTACTAGTGTAGTAAAGAGACAGAAATTATGCTTTCAGAAAGAAGTCATAACTAAAGAATGAGTTCTATCTTGTTACCTTTTCAGAGTTCATTTAATGAATACAGTTAGTAAGAATTAGTTTCCTCCCTCCCACCATGTATGCCAGTATTTTGACTGGACCTGTTAAAAATTGTTCTAAAAAGTTATTATTAATATGTCAGAATATTTTATCCATCCATTCAGAATAATTTACATTCTAC
The DNA here is from genome assembly GCA_012295275.1 of Chrysomallon squamiferum. NCBI lineage: Eukaryota > Metazoa > Mollusca > Gastropoda > Neomphalida > Peltospiridae > Chrysomallon > Chrysomallon squamiferum. The sequence goes on from CM022674.1 coordinate 9,276,909, forward strand.
TATTGTTAACATTATTTATATTTAAAAATAGTAAATTTCACTTCTTCTTTTTCCATAGAGTTTGGTGGTTCTATTGACATTCCGGCTATAACAAATTTCATTGATGGTGGAGGAAATGTATTGGTTGCAGCAAGTTCTTCTATAGGTTTGTTGAATTTATATTCATTTAGTCATTACTTTCATTTAGTTAGACAATTTAGATTAAACCTTATTTTTCAAATATTTACTTATATTTGCAATGAAAGGTTATTCTGATGATAGATTTATCTGCTCATTTTTTTTGATATCATGTCTTGAAGGTGATTGTATCATAATTATTTTAGTAATATGCTGTACTGTAAAAATGATTTATAACTACAGTAAAACCTGTCAAAACACAGAATTGTGCTGTTTCCTTTAAAATGGCCATATTTCTCTGAATTTTGGTTTGTATAAACTGGACAGAATTAAATTAACCTCAAATAACTACTCTTTAGTAGTTGTATGAATGAATTCTTGATTTGTACATCTGTTGTGTGTGTATAGCATGTTTGCCTTTATTGTTTTTATGAAGGAGCAGAAATACTTCACTTCCATATAGAAATGTATCTCATAAACATATAAACATATAACTCATTTTAATTCAACAAATAAATTAGTACATATTATATTTTTAATTAATATAAACATGGTAAAAGTAATGTTTATTTACAATTAGTGGAGGTGCTGAAATGTTTCTATTCCATGGAGATATAGAATCAGTTAAATTTGTAAATTATCTTTAATATAAATGTGGAAAAGTAATATTTATTATGAAAACTTATAAACGTTTTGCATGTCTCATCCAAGAAATCTTTGTTTCTTTACATAAAAATCTATCATAGCTGAAGTAGAAAAGGAAACAAGGAAACATTTGTATATTTTATTAATAAACTTTATAATTACTGTAAAACTGAATATTTATTATGTATTTGCTTGTGTATGTACAGGTGATCCATTCTTGTGAGTTGGCCACTGAGTGTGGAGTTGAATTTGATGAAGAGAAAACAGCTGTGATTGATCATCTCAACTATGATAAAGCTGATACTGGACATGTAAGAGTTTTATATTGCCACTAGCAAAGTTCACCAATATTCATATTGATAAAGATATAAGCATACATGGAAGATTATGTAATTTGTTGTATTTTCAGTTATCATTATTTTCTTATGATGAAACTGAAAAGAAGTCTAAAATAAATATGATTATTCAATAATGTTCTGATCTGTACATAAGAGGCTTTCCTTGCTTATTTTGTGTGGATTTTTTTTTTGTCTGTTGCAACCCATTTTATTTAGTTACTTACTAATGAATTGCTATTCAGATTGAAAAACCCTGCCCTAGATCATTCTAAGGATAGTCTTGACTGAATAAAGATTTACTTTCATCAAAATTTTCTAAATTGTTTATGATGTCATTTTTCCAAGATTAGAGTGTGCTAATTGTATGACACAAATCTACAGTTTTCACATAACAAAGTCTCCCTTTTTTATGGACATCCTGTTTACAATATTTGGAAGATAAATCCTGGCAAAAATACTATCCCCCCAATAATGTCATCTTGATCTTGACTTACAGAAAATTATAATATAAAAAAACTATTTACCAGCTGTATAGGATCCAAGGACTAAATGGCAATGCTTTAAAGTTAAAATATTTTCACAACAGTTTTTAAATTTTTTTAATTTTCTATTAATTTCAAAGGTTTATATATTTTCACTTTAAGATTACTCAAGTATTATTTATTAAAATGAATTATATTTTAGTTTTCAGGTTCTTCACTGAAAAATGGAAATAATAATTAATTCACTAGAATACTGTTACAAACTTTTATGCTATAAATATTACCTTCAAAGCCGCTCACGTGTTTATCTTTTTTTGATTTTGTATTTCGAGATATAATTTGGTTTGTATGCAGAAAAGATATTAAAAATCAGCAATACCGTCATCACCATCATTTCTAATTAATAATAATAATAATAATAATAATAATAATAATAATAATAATAATTATAATTATAATGTCATTGAAATAAATTCAATAATTCTGCTTTTTTTCTTTATAAAGTACAGTTTAAAGTCAGTTTTTAGACATTTAATATTAATATTAAGTTAAGATTAGGCACTGGTTTAATTTTAATTATAGTTTTGAAAAAGTTACATCAGCCAAATTCTAAACCCTTTTCCCGCCTCTGCATAAATATTACTTGTATAAAACAGAAAAGTGAGAAATAGTTTTTCTAGATCAAGTGTTTAAGAATACAGAGCATTATGTCTGAACAAATATAATGATATATCTTATGGATTTCCTATACATCTGTGATTCCATAAAACTTTTGAACAATACGAGCTGAAATGTCAAAAAGGTCCATGCATATCACTGAACCACTAATTTTTAATTAAATTCCCAACAAGGAAAAAAAAAAAAAAAAAAAAAAAAAACCGACTGCAAGAAAGAAATCAGGTTGCGGAAATATCTATGATACTATAAATCAGAATTATCATTAGAAAAAATAAATTACGTTTTACATATAATATATTTTTAAAAACGTTGGTTATATGATTTAAATAAAATAAAATAAAATAATTAGAAAAGGTTTCTAAACTCTGGTAGTATGATTGAAAAACAGCGTTATTATTACTATTATTATTATTATTCGAGTACTTTCACAAAAACAATAATAAAATGTAACTAAACATATATATATATAATTTTGACAAAATTGGCTGTGAACGCTTGAATTCAAACGACCATATCTAAGCATCCAATTGATTAATTTTGTTTAAATGGGTGATTTAAGAAGGATTCAAAAATATATTCTTTTTTTTTTTTTTTTTTTTTTATCTAGGGATAATTTAAAAAGTGATGATCTTTTGACTTTTATTTTGACCTTGTTGTTAAGCTGTCCTTGAAATAAATTTACTACACAATATAAACGGAAATGGATTTCTGAAATTTCTTGTTGAAATGAAGTTGCAGTATGCATATCTGAACCTAACGTTAGAATGGCTGTGAATTTTCAGCAAAATAGTATGGGTTGAGGTTTATTCCATTGTATGATATGACTTGGTATTACCCAAAGAGTGCAGAAATTTGTTATATAATATATAACTCTGGTAAAAGAAAAAAAAAAAAAGAAAATAAAATACATTTACTTTTCTAGTCTACTTTTGCATGAAGATTAGAAATATGGAGTATAAAAAGCCATGACTTCAATTTAATATAATTATTAGAGTTTAGAAAAATGGTTATTTGCAGCAATACTGGTCGAACGATACATAAAACAATATACCTTGAAAATATACAAAATATAGTTAAAATAGGTGGGGTTTTTCCCCCATTTCCACCAGCACAGAATAATTGTGTCGGATGTGGAAATATTTAATTAAAAGTGTTTTTTTCGGTCGTTTCTGGATAACCTTTAGAAGCTTATTATAGAGGTGTTAAACACCAGAGTAACAGTATCGGTGACTTGTTGCTGTTTTATTTTTTCATGGAATTATTAATCCATATTTAATTGTCATAACATCTGCTGTGATCTTCGATATTGTCAACATCTTCAACGACACGTGATTCGTATATTACATCAAACAGTCAGACAATCTATAATAAATCAATACATTTTATTTGCTGATCGACATAATTATAATAATCGAATTAAAATAATACAAATAAATAACAACAACAACAACAACAATAATAATAATGTAGTAATAGTAATGCAGTAAAAGAAAGTTGTTGTAGTAGTTATAAAACCACTGTTAGCAGTAGTGGTAAAGACAGTAGTTGGTATTAGTAGTAGAATTTTAGATGAATGCATTTACCTGTTGGTTTCGTTTGGTGAAAAACCAGATCATAATCGTCGAATTAACATCGAGCGTGATTCAAATAAAAAGAACAGTCTTCAAGACAAACACAAACTGATTTGTAATGGATAAATAATATAAATATATAAATATAAACAATAAATTTAAAAAAACATTTTTTCAACATTTGAGCGCAGAGATGTCCTATTTTATTTGCAAAATTAAGATAAGAATAAACAAAGATAAAGAGAGACATTAGTGATGAACTAACAGCATAATGGTGAGTTGAAACTTAATACTAATAAACGTGACACCAAATGTGGTTGAGGGATAAATGCAGACAGAAAGACATTTCAAAATCTCACTTTGCATGCCTTTTCCTGAGCAAAATTTGTAACCAATTCAGCTAAATCAAGTGATGAAGCCTGAGCATGTTCAGTTGATATTGTTGATATTCTTTTGCAACATTGTAGAACGAATGTAAGATTTTATAAGGCTGAGCTTTGAGAAACTATGCTCACCACTTGCCACTGATACTGGAAGTGTGAAAAGGATCCTGGATGCAATAGCAACATTTGTGAAATTATCCAAAGTTTTTGTTGAAGTGTGAAAAGTAGTACTTCTTTTGGTGGCATAGCCTTCGAGCTATGGCTAATAGCTCACAGCATAGATATTCAGCATCAGTATCTTTGTTTCCATTATGCTCCAAAGATTTTTCCAACTTCTTGCAGCCCTGAATTATATCATCAGTAGATTTATCGTTTACTTTTGTATACATTATACAGAAAGCCAAATTATAATTGTCCAGCTGTAGAAATCTCTCAACACATTGTATGGCCATGTCTAAAATTGCATAATAAAATCGTACTTTAAACTTGTTTTGGATATTGTGGTGCCTGTTCTTGGGCATCATTTTCAAACTGCCGTTTCTTTCTCATGGTTCTAATTCGATCTGTTTCAAAGTCTGGCACTACCTCTAGTTCATTTGCATACACCAAAACCTTTTCCGACCTGCAGTCCAAAAGATATTTCTTAACTGTCCGCAACTGTCTGGTAGCTGCATTTAAATCAGCTTCCTGAATTAGTAGTACCTTGTTTGTAAGGTGACTTCAAACATGATGTTGTACCATATAACACGTAATACTACAAATCTGAACTTACTGATTGCACCAGCAAGGGTCTTGGCTTGATATCGAGAATTATTGCCAGAGGGACCTGTTAAACATGTATCATTAAAGATCTGATCAGAGCATCAGATATACCACCTATATGATATTTTAGTGGCTTAAGAGATTCTATCCGACTCTCCCATCTCGTTTCACACAAAACTTTAACAGTGATATCCAAGTCTGATATATATGACTGGTTAGAATTTGCCAACGCTTAATTTGATGAAGAGAAGTAGTTATAGATCTGTCCAGCGATACTGAAGAAAGAATTTCTCTGGACGAACGTATTTCAGGAAGAACCCCTCTTCCTCTGCTAGCCCCTTAATTTGTTCTGCTTTTCATTTCCGGTACTGGGCTCCATTGGGTTTTGGGTTTTTTTTTTTTTTAACGCATCGGCACCTTCAAAAATATAAACATTTGTATTTTGTTTAGCGAATATTTAAATGTATTCATTGTAACAGAACAGTAATATCTTTCAGCAAATATAATTATAATCTTTTGAATAATTTTAACTTTGGAATAGCTATTGCAGTTATTTCGACTTCACAGATAAATAAATATATCTTACCATATAAGATAATATTAAATAAATTCTCCATGAATCTGTCTTATAATCTGCTAGAGCCAGGACGTTAATTATTGATTTCATAAATTTCAAGAGAGTTATTTGTTCAGTAAAAATTTGTTTCGTTAACTGCTTTTGGTAAAGGCAGTTTGTTTAAAGAAAGTCAGTTAGTTTTTTCACTTAAGGCTGAATATATCTCGAAATTCGATTCGGGAAAGAGGAATGCAGCTTTCCTTAGATAGAGAATAAATGTATTGTTTGAAAACATGAAAATTTAACTGAAAAAATTATAGCATACAGATTAATTAGTTGCCCTAATAATAATAAATATAGCTGTATTTTACACTTCCTCTGTCATTGTCTCACACTGATTTGTCTACGACCATGATGCTTTCCAGCCTATAGGCTGATAGCCCTTGCCAGAATTTAGCACACAAAGAAGCGAGGCGGATTTTCTTTCTAATATTGTCTATAATGTTATACATGTATATCATTCTGTCAAAACTGATACAGTTTTAATGTTCAGCTTGCTTTGGAAAGCTAATAATTAAATTTTTTAGAAGCATTTTAGTTTACATATTTGTGTAGGTGCTCTAATCATGTGGGAGGAAGTAAAAGGATAAAAATAAAAGATGGGAGGCGTGAAGCTTTTGGTTGTTGTAGGCATTTTGTTATTAGCTAAGGTTTATGCGGGTAATAAACGCACTTTAGTGTTGGTTGACAACTGGTCCATAAGGGAGACACATTCAACATTTTTTAGATCTTTAAGAGGTAATATTGTTTTAATACTGTTTATAATAGATTAGGTACTTGTAGGCTGGTAAAAATGGTGCCACGTTGTGAGGGAGCAATCATTATTAAAAATGTACATGGTTAGGAAATAAAATCACAATGAATTAGTACTTGAGCAGTTTCTTTGGTTAAAAAATATTAATAATTAAATGGAAAGAACCTTTGTAAGACATGGACAAATTGGTTCAAATGACAAACGTTTTTATTAAATTGACAAAATATTCAAAATTATTAATTTCCTAAAACATTATACATCATTGGAAAGAGCAAAAAATTACTATTGAAATGACACCATGATCTCATTGATAGCATTGATATGAAAATATTTTTTCTTCATAATCTACTGAAAAAGTGTGATCCATTCCTGTCATTTTGGAGCATAATGTGATAAACAGTGAATATCTCATGTAGCTTCAATCCACTATACATATATTATAAATCGAATAAAGCATTTTATGAGTTTTAAACAAGTTACTATAACTCATGAATTTTAATTTTTTAATGAACCAATTTATTGTACACCAGTGTTTGTCAACAGAAGTGTGAGCCAATCAGAAAGCACTGTTGATGTCATGTGATCTGAACTGACTTGTCATTATCCATCCTCTGAAGCATGGGCTTTGAGTCCATGTTACATCCGCAATATTTTGCTCACAACCATAAAATTGTTGAAATTAAGCACAATAGTAGTTAATAAGCATATCTATACTGCAAACATATTTTGACTGTTAGACGCCCAAGATTTTTCCAGTGACTGGTGACTTTGTTGACATTTTCAGAAATATCTTTACATCAATAATTTGATAAACTTCTTGATTAATAATAAAAAATAGATAGAGGTGGCAGAGGGTTTAGCAATGTGTTAAGATAACTGGGGTTTCACAATGTATGATATGGATATGAAATGATATTAACATAGCTTTGAAATTTACCACAGTAAACAGAATTACTCATTTAGCTAAATAAACATTGTCTCTTGTGGAACAGAAAACAAAAAATGCTGTGGACTAAATTCAATAAATTCATTGGGAAGAGATATTTATTCCTAATAAGCACAGAACACATTTATTTCTGTTACAAAAATAAAGGAGTTGATTGAATGATGATAGCTTTCAAAGGATAAATGACTTCAGTTAAAAGCTCAGAGCTTTCTTCCACAAATAGTCAAATACAACTCAGAAATGCTATGTGTTTGTGTGTATGTCAACATTTACAGCCTTTTTTTTCATGAGAGGCAAGATGCCTTGTATAATTGGGATTTTGAGTATAGTAGAGCTGTGTGAATCATGGGACCAACAAATAAGTTCAGTTTACAGAAGTTTCACTGTGTCTTGAAATATTCAATATCTCAAAGGAAGTTACATCAGCATTTAGTATCATACAAATGTTTCTAATTATGAACAGTCAATGAAAGCATTTTTTTGAAAAATTTGTTGAATAGATGTAAAAGAATATTTTTTTTCAGATCTTGGTTTTGAGCTGACATTCAAAACAGCTGATGATGCTGGATTAGCTCTAGTTAAATATGGAGAATTTCTCTATGAAAACCTTGTATTGTTTTCACCATCAGTTCAAGGTATGTTCCAAATATTTATTATTTTATATTTAATATTTAATAACAGTATTTGCAAACTGTATTTTCACTGACAGTGTTTTACTAGATCCACAGTCCATCCCATATTCATGAAATTGTAAACTTACTAGTGTAGTAAAGAGACAGAAATTATGCTTTCAGAAAGAAGTCATAACTAAAGAATGAGTTCTATCTTGTTACCTTTTCAGAGTTCATTTAATGAATACAGTTAGTAAGAATTAGTTTCCTCCCTCCCACCATGTATGCCAGTATTTTGACTGGACCTGTTAAAAATTGTTCTAAAAAGTTATTATTAATATGTCAGAATATTTTATCCATCCATTCAGAATAATTTACATTCTACTATTGTTAACATTATTTATATTTAAAAATAGTAAATTTCACTTCTTCTTTTTCCATAGAGTTTGGTGGTTCTATTGACATTCCGGCTATAACAAATTTCATTGATGGTGGAGGAAATGTATTGGTTGCAGCAAGTTCTTCTATAGGTTTGTTGAATTTATATTCATTTAGTCATTACTTTCATTTAGTTAGACAATTTAGATTAAACCTTATTTTTCAAATATTTACTTATATTTGCAATGAAAGGTTATTCTGATGATAGATTTATCTGCTCATTTTTTTTGATATCATGTCTTGAAGGTGATTGTATCATAATTATTTTAGTAATATGCTGTACTGTAAAAATGATTTATAACTACAGTAAAACCTGTCAAAACACAGAATTGTGCTGTTTCCTTTAAAAATGGCCATATTTCTCTGAATTTTGGTTTGTATAAACTGGACAGAATTAAATTAACCTCAAATAACTACTCTTTAGTAGTTGTATGAATGAATTCTTGATTTGTACATCTGTTGTGTGTGTATAGCATGTTTGCCTTTATTGTTTTTATGAAGGAGCAGAAATATTTCACTTCCATATAGAAATGTATCTCATAAACATATAAACATATAACTCATTTTAATTCAACAAATAAATTAGTACATATTATATTTTTAATTAATATAAACATGGTAAAAGTAATGTTTATTTACAATTAGTGGAGGTGCTGAAATGTTTCTATTCCATGGAGATATAGAATCAGTTAAATTTGTAAATTATCTTTAATATAAATGTGGAAAAGTAATATTTATTATGAAAACTTATAAACGTTTTGCATGTCTCATCCAAGAAATCTTTGTTTCTTTACATAAAAATCTATCATAGCTGAAGTAGAAAAGGAAACAAGGAAACATTTGTATATTTTATTAATAAACTTTATAATTACTGTAAAACTGAATATTTATTATGTATTTGCTTGTGTATGTACAGGTGATCCATTGCGCGAGTTGGCCACTGAGTGTGGAGTTGAATTTGATGAAGAGAAAACAGCTGTGATTGATCATCTCAACTATGATAAAGCTGATACTGGACATGTAAGAGTTTTATATTGCCACTAGCAAAGTTCACCAATATTCATATTGATAAAGATATAAGCATACATGGAAGATTATGTAATTTGTTGTATTTTCAGTTATCATTATTTTCTTATGATGAAACTGAAAAGAAGTCTAAAATATAAATATGATTATTCAATAATGTTCTGATCTGTACATAAGAGGCTTTCCTTGCTTATTTTGTGTGGATTTTTTTGTGTCTGTTGCAACCCATTTTATTTAGTTACTTACTAATGAATTGCTATTCAGATTGAAAAACCCTGCCCTAGATCATTCTAAGGATAGTCTTGACTGAATAAAGATTTACTTTCATCAAAATTTTCTAAATTGTTTATGATGTCATTTTTCCAAGATTAGAGTGTGCTAATTGTATGACACAAATCTACAGTTTTCACATAACAAAGTCTCCCTTTTTTATGGACATCCTGTTTACAATATTTGGAAGATAAATCCTGGCAAAAATACTATCCCCCAATAATGTCAGCTTGATCTTGACTTACAGAAAATTATAATATAAAAAAACTATTTACCAGCTGTATAGGATCCAAGGACTAAATGGCAATGCTTTAAAGTTAAAATATTTTCACAACAGTTTTTAAATTTTTTAAATTTTCTATTAATTTCAAAGGTTTATATATTTTCACTTTAAGATTACTCAAGTATTGTTAAAAAAAAAAATTATTAACAATTAATTAAACAATAAGTGATGCAGTTAATTATAATAGTAAATTTTGATTTACAGCATACCTTGATTGTGGCTGATAGTGCCAACTTGCTTGATGCCCCAATGATTGTAGGCAAAAAGAACACCTCACCCTTACTTTACAGAGGAGTTGGGTAAGCTTTATATGTATCATGTATGCATGTATTTTTTGTCATCTGCAGGTTTTTATCAATAATTTACAACTGAAAATATTAATTTATCAATTTTATGTTAATCTGATGTAGAATTCATTTTGGGGTAAAATTTATAGTTTCCAAAATCCATTTGAATTAATTCTTTCGAAATCAAATAACTATAAAGTTCCAAGTCAGTGAACCATTTATTATTTTAAAAATATAGTACCTGCTCTTGGTTGTTGTATTTAAATATGAAATTGTTTGTTTCAGTATGGTTGCTGATAGTGAGAATCCTCTTGTTCTCAGCATTCTTCATGCTTCATCCACTGCATACTCACACAACCCAAATGAGAAAATTGAAGAGGTGAAACTACTCTTTAACAACTAGTGCAGTATTATTTAGAATTTTAGGAAACTGGATAAGTGAAAGAAAGTACATAAGTGTATATTGAATTTACATAATTTTATTGAAAAAGCTACTTTTGTCTGTTTGTCCACAAATAAGCTATGTAAGAATATTATGGGCCACAAATCTTACACTGATGAATCAAAGGAATGTTGACTCTCAGTTCAGTCTGTTTCATTTATATTTTAAGGATTACAGAATAAAAATTGTTTTCATATTTTCAAGTCTCAGAGTCTCTGTGTTTCTTTGTTGCAGTTTCCACATGCAGTTGGTAAGAACACACTCCTGATAGCAGCTCTTCAAGCAAGAAATAATGCAAGAGTTGTGTTTTCGGGATCTATAGATTTTTTCAGTGATGAGTTTTTCCATTCGTCTATACAAAACGCAATTGCAGGAAAACAGTATGTGCTCTTAAAACATTTCATTATGGATATTAAACATATAATTTGATACTAGATTACATTTTGTTTAGAAATGTTAACAAATTTTATTTGTTGTTTTTTCACATGATGCCATATCCAGTTCCAGTGACTAAAATGTGTTACTTTTTGTCATAGAATTGTTGCTATTAATTAAGGAAACGAATTGTAGAGGTATTTTGTTACATCCTAATACTGGTAATCTTGAAAGGATCTATCTATTTATAATTCATAGAAAAATCTTTTTCATTTTTTTCCTTCAGATTTGACAAGTCTGGCAACCAGGAACTTGCACTCAACCTGGCTCGTTGGGTATTTAAAGATAAAGGAGTTCTCAGAGTTGGTCCTATCAGTCACCATAAAGTGGGCGAAACGAAACCTCCAGCTGCATATACCATCATGGATAATGTAGTATGTTAACATTTTGAGTATGGTTAGGCTTTAAAATATAATTTCCATAATCCATTTGAATTAATTCTTTTGAAATCAGATAAAAGACTTGACTTTGACTAGCAAAGACTGTAAAGTTCCAAGACAATAAACCATTTATTCTTTTAAAAATATAGTACATGGTCTTTGTTGTTGTATTTAAATATGAAATTTTTTGTTTCAGAATCTTTAGATTTATGTTATTCTTCAGGAAAACTTCAAAATAAATTGTTAAATGATTTTGTTCTTTTTTCTCAGCATTTTGATATTGTGATTGAGGAGCTTGTTGAAGGAGAATGGAAACACTTTAATGCTAAAGATGTTCAGCTTGAGTTTGTTCGCATTGATCCATTCATCCGTACAACACTTGACTATCAAAGTTGGTGTATTTTGTATTTTATTAATTTGTAAAAGCTGGAATAATGCTAATATTTAATAATGTTTCTTTTTTAAACTGAATTTTTATTTTTTGAGGTATTATTACTAATACATTGCACAGTAATGTCACTGTTTAAAGTGTTCAATTAACTGTACCTTTGGAATCAAACTTTTGGTATTTCAGTTTAAAATTAATCGATTTTTGTTTTTGTCTCTCTTTATTATGTTGTTATGATAATTGATAATGTTTTGAAGATGAAAAGTCAGTGATGTTTTTTGATAATGATGTAAATATTAACTGTTGTAGATGGAAAGTTTTACAAGTCATTTACATTACCTGATGTCTATGGTGTGTACCAGTTCAGAGTGGATTATAACAGAGTAGGATATACACATCTGTTTAGCACCACCCAGGTAATTTATTGGGGTGTTCATTATTGTTAAACCTAATTTGTACTAACATAAAACACTATAAAGAAATGTTACCACTTATGTAGTAGACTTTGGAAATTGTTTCCTTTGATTGAATTTAAAATTGTAATTTTTTTGGTGATGATAAATATTAAATTAGTTTTTGAGATGAAAACTGCTTTAGATGTTTTGAGGTTGTTAATTAACTTCAGAGACTTTTATTCAGTATCTTTTCAATTTTTAGTAGTTTCATTTCTTTATGTCAGCTTAGATAATCTATGATTTGTTTCAAGATAATTTTATTGAAAACCAATTTTATTTATTGTACTTACCAACTGAAAATCTTTTATATGGTCTAAATTCTTACTGTTGTTTGGAATGTATTTTTATTTTACAACAAAAGCTGTATAAATTACAAACATGTTCACACTGATTTACCTGAATAGTCAAGAACAAATATATATATATATATATATCCATATATCCACACACACACACACACACACACACACACAAAATACATATAAAACTAATTTAGTGTATGTGACACCTTAAAAACAATTTTACAAGATGTAGAAGATAAATCCTAAAACAAGATACCGATGTTTCCAGCTATATCTCTCTTATTTCAGGTATCGGTAAGACCACTAGAACACACACAGTATGAGCGATATATTCCATCAGCCTACCCATACTATGTCAGTGCATTCTCAATGATGTTTGGTGTTGCCATGATCAGCCTTGTTTTCCTACATTACAAAGAAGACCCAAAAGAGAAGAAAGAATAGATTTATAATATTAATGTTGGCATACAATAGCAAATGACTGAATATATATCATTATAATACTCAAAATTTTGAAATAAAATGTAATATTTAATTACAGTTTAAATACAGATTTGTATTTTTAATTCAATACTGACTATTTTTTGCTGTCACATTAAAGCAAATAGATCATACCATTTACATATCTTATTGTCTGTCTGTTCATAATAGAAAGTTTTTTTATGTTTCAATAAATGTTATTAAGTGTTTGGTTGGTTTATTTCTTTCACTTCTGAATGAAGATAAAATTAAATGTAAAGTCCATTAATATTAATATATTATAGAATTGTGTCAACATTTATTGTTTCACAACAAAATAAATTTTCTCTGCTGACAGTTACACTGACTTACAATTCACTTGCTGTAATGCATTCATTTTTAGAATAATGTACTGTAACAAGTAGTTAATGCTGTTTTAATTCTCAATCTCAACATGATGATTTGTCAGATACAGATTTTTATAAAGATTTGTAATCCACTATGTACAATTTAGAAGTTACTATTTAACAGCCATGAATATTTTGATGCACATTTGAGTCTTGCTGATATAAACCAGATGATTATGTACAGTGCATTACCCAAATATTTTGTATTGTATCTGAAATGATTTTATAAAGGGTGTTATAAGTAATATTCAAAGGCAAAATTTTAACAATGAATTTGTATTTTATTTTATGTTTAATTTCACTACCAAAAGAGTTTTTGGTGAAAGAAAGATATAGTAAGTTTTCCTTCTCTCAAACCTAAAATAATATATAGAGTATTATTTTAACTTGGCTTTCATCTGTCACTTTAACACTGAATAATGGAAAAACTATTTTATATTCTGCTGACTGAATTGCTGTCATTGTCAGTTTTATCCTGAAGTTTCATTGTGCAACTGTCATATCTAGCCTGTCTCTAAAGAGGCAGTTAATAACAAATTCAGAATGCAATTCAACTGACTGTAGAATCAGTTGAGGGGAAAAAAAAAGGTATATATACACATCAGTTTAGTGGTTAGAGCTTATTTTTTTTTTAATAACACAAGCTAACAATTATTAAATGTATATATATATAACTGCACAAATCCAATATTGGAATGTTATGTTATTTAATTAGTATAAAATCAGTTGCAGGAATTATCTTATTATTAAATTTTTTAAATCAATTTATAAGTTTTAACAATTTAAATATAATTTAAAAGTCCAATATTCAGTTTAGAAATGTTAGTATCAGTGCAGATAAATGCAAATTGGGTGCAGTCCACAAGCTGTGTGTTCACACACTTATCTAGAACACAAACATTCACTTGTCTTGCACACTCAAGATGGTGCTTTTCCTTCTCTTTCTTTTGTTTAACATCTCTTTAGTAAGTAAAATCTGACATTTATATGCATTTTATACTCATTTTGTTTTTGTCAAGTTATTCAATAGAGGAATCGTATGCAATCTAGCCATTATTTATTGCCTATTCTACTATTGATAGATCGATGGTAACATATTTTCAGAAATATGAGTAGATTGTATCTGCAATCTGATGATTAATTGGTTACTGATGTAACTACGGTTGATTTGTCTGTTCCTGATCACTGAGATATATTTGTACAGATATGTTCTATTTCAGACTCAATTTCTGCCAACTCACAAAGGAGAATTTGTTACAAAAATTGGTGACTACACCTTTGAGTATCATGATGAATCTGTAAGTTCAGTATTGTAAAAGTAACATACCATTAAAAGCTGATTATTTTTAGTTTATGATACAGTATTTGGTAGTCAGTATCTATGAAAAATCTCCTAAGGAAAGAAGAGAATGTAATAAGAAAATCTTTCTTTTTATTTACTATTTTTTTCAGAAATATAAATATTTATTTATTCTAATCACAATAAAGTTAATAAAGTTATTAGAATCAGTGATGCTTTTTAAATTGTATATTACTATTATTTAAAATTCTGATGTTAATTTATTAGTATTCACTTTCTCAGATGACATCAACTTGAGCTTGGGTCATTTTTTTTTGTAAAATGACCTAGTAAATAGAATAACTGACAGAGAATAATAATAATAATTTCTAAAAATAATTAATTAACTGTTTGTTATTCTAAAAGGGTTTGCTGCTGATCATAATACGCTTGGACTGTTACATAGTTGATGTACCTCAAGGTTCCCCTCTTGCCACCATACTTGATAATCCTGTGACAAGAACAGATTTTCTGGTAAGATATGTTTCTTTTCCATAAATAAAATGTCATACAGATATATATAAAAATAAATAAAACAAAAGTATGTAAGCTAATTTATAGCTGCTAATGATATAATGAAAGGACAAATTTAAATAGTGTAAATGTAAATATTCTCTATTATAGCAGAAATATTATTCACTAGTATTAGTATCATAACATTATTTAACATTGTGCAAAACTGGTGAAACGAAAAACCAGTTTAAATTAGGAGCTGGCAAAGTGGTCAGTTGGAGCATGCAAGGGGTTAATAAATGAAAAGAGGCCAAAACATTTATCACCTTTACAAACAACAAATTATTACTTATTTTTTATTTTATATGATTGCAGGTTCATCAGAAATCAAGGATTCACTGAAGAGGCTGATGAGCTAAATATGTTCTCCATACTTCCATGCTACAAATTATTTATTTATTTTGTTTTCCTGTCTTAATAATGAACAACAAAACAGTATAGATAAAAAATATCTGAGCACTGCTGTTTTTGTGTAGTTATGTCATCTCATACAATTACATTTAACAATAGTTTAAACAAAAATGATATCCATAAATCTATTTATATCTGAAATGAAGAGAAATACTGCTTTTTTATTTTTACATAATCTAATTTTCAGCCAAAAATTAAAACTATGATTGAAAACGGAGGCAGTCAGACTCCAACGACTATCAGTGCTGTGAACACTAGATATCATGACCCACTGGTGAGAGCAATGTGTTTCATCACAGAGATTTACAACCTTGACGTCAGCTCACTCCTTAACACATAAAAAAACATGTGAATAAAACCATTGAAAATGTACCTAATTTTGTTTTTGTTTTGATATTTTAATCTTACATTATTTACAATGACTAAAGATGTTATTATCTTGGACTTGAAAAAGTTTATGATTGGAATAAACTTTAAAAAAAAAAAAAAAAAAGTACAACCATATTGATACAAGAATTCAGATTTCGAAGAAAAATATTTATTATATAGTTTTATATTTTTTGTTTTCTGCCGTAAGTATAACATCAAAACATTTACAAAATCATGCTGTGATGTTAAACATTTGTTCATTTCTTTTGTTCAAAACAACGCTGTTGTTATTAATTTCAGACAAACTGAGAAATATGTCACGAATTCTATGGTCATGCTACAAAAGCAAATAGTTATTTGATATTAACTTAAAAACACTGCTGGTTGAACTATATTGTATTAATATATTATGTTAAATATTTTTAATAACATTTTTAGGATATGAAATGAAATTTATCTTTCATATTACAAACATAATAAACATAATACACAAAGACATATATACTGCAGATTGTTGTTAACTTTCTTAACCCAAGGCTTGATGAACAGAATTGTAAATCTTTACATTGAAATACTTGGTATTTTCAGAATACAATAGGACAGTTCATGTTCAGACTGTTATCTATCCTGCAACATTTAAAACTGATTATCTTAACAGTGTCATTATCTATTTAGAAAACCACCATAAATTGTGTGTAATTAAATATAACATTTTTGCTCTTTGGCTATAAATAATGTTTACAGTATAATTTGGATCATCTAGGTCTAGGATAAATACAGATTATATTCATGGTGTGAAAGGAAATATTATTATTTAATACAATATAAATTGCTGTAAGTAGTTGTTTAGGGAAAATAAACAACAAATAAATGAATAAATATAAATTAAAAACACATAAAGACACAAACCAATACAAAATTACATATTTTTTTAAAGTTACTTATGAGTTTATTGATCTACAAAGACTTCTACAAAGCTGTTATGCAAAAAACCCACAAAAAAACCCCATCTTTGTTCAGACTTCAAAACCCAATTTTACAAACATCATTCTAATCATCTTGTGGTTTGTCACTAGAGAAATAAACTCAACTCCATTCAGATCAGAAAATAGCGCTGAGCAAGAGCCAGTCGTCTTGAGGGAGGACAGGTTAAATAATTCTCCTTTTCCTTTGTTTTCTTGTTCAGCACATGGACCTTGAAGGACTGAGGATTAACTGCAAATTATGACAATAGCACAAAAAAAAAAAAAAATTAAAACCAAATTGATATTGTTAATGACATCCATCATTATATATTTCTCCCTTATTTTAAATATTATTTGTAGTGTTTTTAATGCATGTATAACAACAAAACAGTATAGAAGATGAATGAATACAAGTAAACACACTCCTAATCAAGAAATATGCACACACACACACACAGACACACGCACACACACACACACACACTACACTTGCATTTACAAACTTCCTTTTTGTAGCAAAAGAAATGTCATAATTCATAATTTGCTTCATAAATGGTTCTTACACTATATTCTTTAAAAATTAACAACTTACCTGATAAAAGTGGACAACAATCATTTCTTATCATGTCTTTTTTCTTGATATTTCTACAGTTCTTAACAGCCTCAGGCTTTTTACTGAGTCCATAACTTTCTACAGTTCCATTGTCAACTGAAGCCTATAGTTAAAAATATAAATGAAATGTAAGCAGATAGCTAGCTATTCTTGAAAAATTTGTTGTTCCAATAATATTAAAATAACAAAAGAATTAAAGAGTTTTCAGTTATTTCCAGTCCAGTCATAAAAGCAAATAATAACAATACATAAAATATATTAATTAAACATAAAAAATTTAAAACAGTATTTCAGAAGACAAAGGATGGTAACTCTATAATGTGTGGTTTATTCAAACCTGAGATACAAAAACGACACTTCGTGGACCAACTGCTTTGCCATAAGCTCCAAACATTTTGCGTTGTTTCACTGGTTGAGGTGTGGGAATTGAAGCATTGGGCATCCCTGACAAAATACAAATGAATACAGATTAAAAATATTTACATATTTTGCTGTGTTGATATATTACAAATGCTAATTAAATATTTGACCGTAAATTTATATTTACCCATCTGTGCCCAGGCAATCTGTCCTCCTTTGATAATTATTTCAGGTTTAGTGCCAAAGAATGCAGGATCCCATAGTACCAAATCAGCCATTTTGTTAACCTTAAATGATGTGCACAAAATTTCTGTTACTGTTTTGATATAGCTATTTATTTACTGCACAGTGTAATACAATGATTTAAAAAATAATTAATAAAATTATAACAAAAGAAAAAGAATAGAAAAAAGATAGAAACAGAAAGAGCAACAACCATTATACAACAATAACAAAACACTTTACTGATACCTAATCCCATCACAGATATAAATTACTAAAGCTGACGTACAGTTGAATAAAATACCTCAACAGATCCAATGAGATGAGACATTCCATGTGCTACAGCTGAGTTGATAGTGTACTTAGCAATATACCTCAACACTCTCTCATTGTCATTGGCACCCTGTTGTATACAAAACAAATTATTCAAATTTTGCAATTTTTAACAACATTACAGTAATCAACTATTATTCTCATTCTTCAAGAGTGAGATTAAAAAAGCAATTTTAACCTTAGGATATTCCATAACAAAGATATTCTCTTCCCATTAACGTACTGTAATTTTTACAAACCTGACTTCTGATTTGTCAGTTATCATGTTAATAAATAACATCATAATCATTGTATTTCTTTTTCTTGTGACTATTTTTTAAATTGTATTTCATTTCTTTCTTTCTTTTATATATATAAGAAAGAAAGAAAGAAACGAAATAGTTTGCATACATATAGCTGCCATAGTTCTTTAGTATAAAAAAGAATTAAATTTCCAAATACCTTTTCTTCAGGTAGTCTTCCTCTGAATCGTTTCATCTTATCTGCTGTTTGCCATGTTCGGGTGATCACCTCACCCACTCTACCCATAGCCTGAACAATAAGTTAAATATCAGTATGTCTGTCTGTCTGTCTGTCTGTCTGTCTCTCTCTCTCTCTCTCTCAAAACCACACACACACACACTGAAGGAACAATATTCATTTATTTAAAGTTTATTATTTTTTCTTCATTTGTCACAATTTGTAGTTAATCATCAGTTCTTCAAGGATTTGAGTTTAATCAAAGTAATTTACTGATGTCTGATTTGTCTTGAAATCATAAGAAAAACAATTTGTTAAATCAGAAAATTTATTCTGAGTGATTATAAGAATCATAATACCTGCGAGTCTGAAGCAATCATACTAATGGCTCCTAAGTCATGCAAAATGTCTTCAGCTGCTATTGTCTCTGCTCTGATACGTGACTCAGCAAAGGCAACATCTTCTTTCAGATTTCTGCAGTGAAAAGCAAACAATTATAAAGAAAGGAAAGTCAGAGAGACATGAATATAAATATAGATTTATACAGCGACAAAGAGTTTCTCTTTGGAGGTATAACAAAGTGAGGGATATAAATAAACCCAATTATATAAAAACAGACTGATAGAGATTTTTATCAACTCACGGGTCGAGATGATGACAGAACATCAACATGTCCAGATGTTCATCAATTGTATTGAAAGTGTAAGGCCTGGTAGGGTTTGTTGATGATGGCAGCACATTTTCCTGTCCACAGACTTTAATAATATCAGGTGCATGACCTCCACCTGCACCCTCTGTATGATAGGTGTGGATTGTTCTCCCTTTAAATGCTTCTACTGTTTGCTCAACACAAGCTGACTCATTCAGAGTATCAGTGTGAATCATTACCTGTATTTTATAAACAGTGATAAGAAACTGGGTGAAATGAATGGAAATGAAAAAAAATATATATTTTTACTAGATTGCATGTTACCAAACATTGGATATCAGTCTGAATCATTTTAATAAAATTTGAAATACTAGTACATAACTTAAATTGTTTACCTGGACATCATACTTATCAGCTGCTCTTAGACAAGTATCTATAGCTGATGGAGTAGAACCCCAGTCCTCATGTAGTTTCAAACTGGAAATTACAGATATTTCATATTATACATATATTAAAAACATTAGCAGTGGTAAATTGAAATCGATCATCAGGGAGAGTAAAGAAAACAAGCATATCTTGCACTACTACAAACATATTCAAAAATTAATTAGGCTCACCCCATTGCTCCAGCACAAATTTGTTCTTCTAATTCTGTAGCTATTCCAGATGACAATGAAGTATTACCTTTGCCAGTAAATCCAAAGTTTAAAGGAAAAGCATCAGTACTTTGCAGCATGTGTCTAAAATAAAGAATATGTTATGGTACACAGATATTCCTTTTTATCAAAACAACCAACTCTGCTCAAAGATAAGAAATAAGTTTCATTTTAAGTTAAATGAAACAGCAGTAATACTTGAAATTCTTTATGAGTGATAACTGTACATGTACCTGTATATTTCATTAATTATAAACATAAATACATTTTAAGTATAACCTTCTACTACATCTTTAGTTTATTTACTTAAGAATTTTACCTGACTGGATCTGTAGACAATTGCAGTAGCTGAAACTGGAAATATTATTTACTATAGGCTGCATGAAAGAGATATTTTCTGAATTAGAATCAGGAAGTTAATGTATTATTATTTGGTAAGGTTATGAAAAAGTGGGTCTTGAAAGCTGTGTGTATTTCTGTGGACTGTATAATTCCTGTACAATATGTGCAAATGTTCTCTGTCCATAGCCAACTAATACCACTGCTGGAATGGAGAAATTTGTGTGTGTGAGATAATGTTGTACATTTTTTTGAGATCTGATAGATAGGCTTGTGATAACCTTTGGAAGCTAAACTTTGCAGTTCTTGCTAATACATGTAGCCAATAAAGCATTATCAAGACTTGTCTTATATGATCCATCTTCTTTTTCTTGTGACTATTTGTACCAGCTGCAAATACTGCAATTGCCCTTGTTACAGATAGTCAGTTCTGGGAGGGTCACTAGAGATGTGACAAAATTGACTGCTACATCTTTGTTAAGATAGGTCACATCTAGCCTATATTTCTGAGCAGAACAGACATGTGTCCCATATCAGTTTCACTCAACAAGTAAATGGTTATCTTCATAAATGCTGTTTCTGTGCTGTGGCCAGGTCACTAAGCAGGTTGATGTTTTTCTAGCAGGTTGTTAATTAACACTATTAGACAAGAGAGCACCTTTGAAAGGAACGTTAGGTTGGTTACTAATTTTTATTACTTAGTATTTTCCCGCCCTTCCTGCTTTTTTAAGCAATGGTCTAACTGTAGCATGCTTTAGCGATTTGGAACATTTCCAGTCTTAGCAGACATATTGATTATGTTGGTATCAGGTTCAACTAAATATTCTGGAAGCAGATTCAATGGAATAAAATATTTGCTCACTTGATGTTGTTAGGTCCTGGTGTGCATGTTGTAGCATTTGTTCCTGTAGCAGGTCCCGTGCCACCTCCAAACATGGTGGTTAAACCAGAAGCAATTGCATCTCGAGCTAGCTGTGGGCAGATGAAGTGCACATGACCATCAAGACCTCCAGCAGTCAGAATTAAACCTTCTCCTGCTATGGCCTCAGTCCCACATCCAACTATCAGATTCTTACAAATGTTAATAAATAAATATTATCTGCCAGTTGGATATTAATATTTTTCATTGTTAACTTATGTTTCATAAACCAACCATTATATACATAAACAAATTATTGTTACGTGAAACATTTTATTTATTTATCTATCAATCTACACACACAAATACATCCACACATACACACCCACACCCATACACAACACACACACACATATAAAATTAATAACAATAACTGAATTGTCAAAATAAAATTAATCAATATAGTTTTGTACTTACAGGATCAACACCATCCATTATGTCAGGATTTCCAGCTTTTCCAATTCCAGCTATCAGTCCATCCTGTTAATACATACATTTTAGAAATACAATTCTTGTAGAAATACTATGAAAAATTGTTCTGTCTAAACTTAATGGAAAAAATATTGTAAATTGCAACACCAAAGTGAATGTCATACATAATAAAAATTAATGGTTAATAGAGCCTTTACCTTAATTCCAAGATCAGCTTTGATGATTCCAGTTACTGCATCCACAATGAGGGCATTGGTAATAACACAGTCAAGTGATTCAGAACATGATCTGTTTGCTCCCTGCCCCATCCCTTCTCGCAAAACCTAAATGAATATAACAATTAACAATCAACAGCAGTGTGCACATTATCAAAGGGTTTATTATTTATTAAGATATGTGAAATTTGTTAATCATAAATATTGTTTTAAATAAATAATTTGATATTTAGATATCTAACCTTTCCACCTCCAAACTTGAGTTCATCTCCATGACTTGTACAGTCTTTCTCCACTTCTATCACAAGATCTGTGTCACCAAGCCGAACCTAAAATGACACAAAATACTAACACAGAGCTTATCTCACTTGTTCTCAAATGCACTTTCTAATTTTGACACTACTCATCTGGATTCTCATGTCGCAAATTATTTCTCTCACACCAAAATCTTGACTAATTATTTGCACCATCAAAGATTTTAAAACGAGTTGTCTTTAAGATGTTATTATGTGTGTGTGTATGTGTGTGTGTGTGTGTGTGTGTTGTCATCTTAAAGCCTAATTAAAGCCTTCCACTTTTTTGAGCTGTGAATCAATCCAAAGGCTGCTGGCTAGTTATACATACACCTTCAAAAGCAGTTCATGCATGTGTGCATAAACATGTACATACTTTAAATTGTTTACCTTGTCACCAGTGGTTGGTCCAAATGTGTGAATATATTTAAAACCACTGACCACTGCTGGCTCTGCTGGAGAAATGCAAGTCTGAAAATTAATTGAAAATAGAAACAAATAATAAAAAGGATAGTCTTAAAATATAAAAATAAACAAACATCTGAACCCTCTGTTAAAATAATAAAGAAGAAAAACAAAAATACTTGTTTTTGACTGAATCATTCTAGGTAACAGTTATCAATATAATCTCTCTCTTTTACTTGCAGAGTAATCACAAACACAAAATAAACACACAAACACCAAGACAGATGTGTGTGTGTGTAAGTTCATGCATGTTGTAAGCTGGTTTACAATATACAATCTTTCTCATGTATTCAAATAAAAAAACTCATCTTTTTTATCTCTCTCAAATACACACACAATACAATCCATTTCCACAAAGCATACAAGTGTTTCACTCTCTGAAATAAACTGATTATGCAGCTACCTGAATTTTATGTCTAAATCCTTCTTTTTCTATTTTTGCTTCAATCACTTTCACCTTTTCCAAGTCAACTTTCCCATCACAAATACCATTACCTCCATGTACAATCCTGAAATGAGATTAACAAGATTATTAGTATTAATTTCGCAGTAATTATTACTTTCACTTTGTATATATATCTATATATATATATATAAAACAGAAATTAAATAAATTACCAACAACAAAATAATAATAATAATTTTACTGTTTTAAAAAAAATCCAGAAACACTAGAAAACATTTATAAACAAGAATGATTATTTTGTTTTAAATGAAAAATAAGAGAAATTCAAACCTGTTCCCACCAATATTAACCAAGGACACAGTTCTTTCATCTCCTGGCTCAAATCGAACAGCTGTACCTGGTATGATATCCTGAAAGGAATGTCAGGATAAATTAAAAACTTATCAAAATGAAGAGTATTACAACTTTCTCTTCAGCCATACTGACTAGTCTATGTTTATACAGAGAATAAAAAATATGATGTAATGAAATATAAAATACTTACCAATCTTCTGCCATAAGCAGCAAGTCTATCAAACTCCAGAGCCTTGTTTACTTCAATGAAATGATAATGACTTCCCACCTACAGGATAAAAATTTAATGTTAGCAAGTTAAACATTTAAATGGAATCAATATAAAAACCAAATATTCATAGTAACATTTAATTATATTTATTTTTCTTAGATTGAAATATTTGTTTTTTCAAAAAAGTCAAATGTTAGATATACACATATAAATGTTTAATAAAGTTGCTTCTTTGCCATCCTCAGTGAAAATGTTTTAAATAAAATTTTTTATATATACAGCAGGCCAACTATACAAGATTATTATCATGCAAAACAAATATATTGGAAGTACTGAAATACTATCCTATAATACTGTTATTCTAAATATCATTTATAAATAGACTTCATAAATTTCAGCAAAATTTGTTAATTAATTCAACTCATTTTGAAAATGACATATTACAATTTTAGATACTATTCTTTAAGTTTGATATTCATATAGATCTTTTTACTGAAAAGATCAATTACTATGGGGATGTCTTGATATTTAATAATGTTAACTATGAAATAATTTGCAGTTCTGAGTAATTACAAAAGTTAATTATTCCACTATAACTTTAACTGAACATTTAAGGAAAATACATTATGAGTAGAGGGGTAATCGTGACAAGAGAAAAAAAACTAAAAATACAAAATAAATAAAGTAAAGAAAGTAAAACAAAAACTTAATGAATATAAAAAGTAAATGAACTGCGAATATCTAGGTGAAATGGTCTATGAATATATATCCTGCAGACGTCACAAGCTGTACTGTGTTACCAAAGAACTACGGCAGCTTTATGTGTGTGAACTATTTCGTTTTATGCACACTGGATGTAGCTGTGACAATCGTAGAGGCGCTATACGCAGTAACATCTCAAAAGAAAAATGCATGTGCACGATTTTTTTAAAATTTTAGTTTCGTTTCTTTCTTTCTTATATATATATATATATATAAAGAAAGAAAGAAAGAAACGAAACAGTTCGCATAAATATAGCTGCCGTAATTCTTTAGTAATACAATACTGAATACAGCTTGTGACGTCTGCATGCAACATAAATTGTATTAAAAGTTGGAATGCAAAACTGTCTGGGCCCAATTATTATAAATATTAGAGTTGTATATGCGTTTGTATATCTACACACAGAAACAGACAAACAAGCACGCACGCACACACACTAATTAATATTTCTATCCGAAACGACTGCTATGATGTGGCCGTCAACATCGCTGGATCGCCGTCCTAATGTCACAGATGTTCCGGCGCGGTGCAGTAGAACATCAAATCGCATTATAAAGACCGCCTAACACACAACAATTTGAAAACGAAACATTCTAACTATTCGACCTTAAAGTTACTGTATTTACACTTTCTTCAAATACAGTCCACAGATGTTTTTTGGTTCCCCACGCCCACCCCATTCACTCTTGACATCTCTTCGATTTGCTCCATAATTTCTCTAGTGTTGAGGTAAAATGGTGGTGGTGGGGGGAAACAAAAAATTAAAAAAATTTAAAAATCCCGTGGGGGAAAAACAAACAACAACTGACAAATAAATAAATAAATAAATAAATAATAATAATAATAATAATAATAAAAAGAAAGAAAAATACAAAGAAACTATAAATACAATAATAATAATAATAATAAAAAGAAAGAAAAATACAAAGAAACTATAAATACAATAATAATAATAATAATAAAAAGAAAGAAAAATACAAAGAAACTATAAATACCTGTTCACCACATAAACAAGATAATTATGAACAACAGAGACACATGTAAAATCCCCCAATCCCAACACGTCACCTGAATAGGCCTGTCACAGTAACTCTTTACACTGAGTCTGATACGATCTTTGTCTTGATTTAGTGTGATATTTCTATCACACGGAAACAGCTCGCCGGGAATCACGTCCAGTGTGGCATCTGCTACATTGTCCTTGACTGGCTTCAAAAATGAAATAAAAAAATCTATAAAAACGAAACAAGTTCTTGAGACATATTAAAATAAATTAAAACCAAACATACAAAAACAAACCCAACAAAAACAACAACAAACAGTAAACGGTGTCTTTTGGTAGTGAAACCGTTGGAAATCATTGTTTTGGTCAAAATTATTAACTTGTAGTTAAAAACCCACAGCTCAAAACATCCAGCGGTTATTACTTAAATAGGAAAAAAAACCGACAACTAGCAACGTTAAATTTTATATAAACGTTTCAAATGATTTAATATCGGAGAAGAAAGGATTTTGTTAAACACAAAGACAGAATTGATACGAGTGTATATAAAAAGAAGAAGAAAAAGATTAGATAAAATAAATCAAACAGCTACAAAACAATACCTTCTTGTCTTGGAATATTGTGTTGTCTGGCACAGGAAGAAAGCTGCCATAAAGAGCCATTTCAATATTTCCCGTTTCACTTGAAATAGGTTTATGGACTGTTACCTATAATGATTAGCATCATCGTTTGTAAACAAAATATATTCTACCTTTTGAAAGGTTATTAACTAAAATAATGTTGATTGTAAGTATTAAATACAGAATGTGTTTTGAAATCGTTAAATCTTAATATTTAAAATTACGCTTTAAAACGTTCAGTTTCAGTTTTAATTATACTTTATAACAGGACGCTTCTGTGACAATTCTGTTAATATCAGTAAAATAATTTTTCGTATATTATAAGTGCCTTTATTATAAAAAGAACTGTACATTATAGTGTAATAACGCAAAAACGAAACAAATTATTTTTAATACCACTGTTAAGATATTACCAGTTTCGTTCCATCAGGGAATGTTGCCTCAACTTGGACATACTCGATCATATGCTCCACCCCTGGCTGAACATGAATACGTCCTAAAATAATTATTAATCATTTATATTTGAAAGTAAACATTTACTTATGTAATAAAATATCAGAAGACAGTGCGTCTTTATAATAACGGTTATATATTAGAAACGAATATGTAATAATGGACCCGACGGAAACGTCATAAAGCTGGATCCTTTCATCGTAAAATTAAATGTTCCAGCCTAGATTTTTAATTTTGATATACGATATTGCATAAGCCTATTTTTGATAAAATTACATTTTACAAGTTTGTATTCGTGTATCATTATTATTATTATTATTATTATTATTATTATTATTTTTTACGCCTTTTTTTTTGTATTTTACGAGTAACATTCATAGGAATGTTGTTTGATTGACTACCTGTTTGTAAGACTCGAGTATATGAAATAAATATAATAAGTTTTGCGGCACCATTGTGACGAAACGAAGCTTCATTGATAACATATTTAAATTTACTTAATAAACACACTCTGTCTGGTTTTTAAGAACAAGACGGAAGAAATGTACTTATGATGACGTTAGAATGCTTTTATCCGATCAACAGCTATTTTCGATATGTAAGCCTTTTGGGCTATCCGTGTTTCCTTCATCAGCATTCCATATTACTTTTTATATTTCAAACTTACCTAACAAGCTTCGACCAACTGACATCAATTCCGAAACGCTTTTTCCATCTCTAGCAAATTCTTGAAGCTAAATAATAATAATAATAATGATGATGATGATGATGATGATGATGATGATGATGTGTCACACACACACACACACACACACACACACACACACACACACACACACACACACACACGTCACGGTGCCTATGCCTAAAGTGCTCGTTATGTCTTGGGGATGAACACTATGAAGGGACTGAAACATTTTATATTGTGACAGTCAACAAGAATACAGTTTCAGTTATTTATTTATATACAAACCATATTTTTTAATAATATAAAATAAAATGAACACAATTAAATTATTTACAGTTTTATGAAAATAATTAAAGAAGGAATCGGTCACAGTAGAATCACATTTTTAAATTAGGTATTATGTATATATGTATTTTAGGATTTGAATATTCTCTGATTAGACTCTGCACATAGACAATATTTGGGAACGCACTGGTGCAGGAAGACAAAGCCCAATCACAACCTCTCAAATCCATTCGCTTGCACTCCGAAGGAGGACGGCGTTACAATTCGGCCATCGAGACAACCGTGTATGTATGCATGTATGTATGCATGTATATATGCATGTATGTATGTATGTATAATATTAAACAATTACACTGCCAAATGATGGTATCCCAAAACAAAATTAAAAAATACAAACAAACAAACGAATAAGATGAAAGCTTATCAAAGCAAGGCCACATTTACAAGTTCTCAGTTTTCAGTGTTCATCAAACGGAACCGCTCGCTTGTCGCTTCTTGTTAAAAACCCTGAACGTGAACCTCGACTCAACCATCGAAGCCCTTATATATATATATATATATATATATATTAGATTCCTGCGGACTCAAGTGAAAACGCGGAATCAAAAAGAAAAATGAAGCTAGCTACTCGGGGTGGACAAATTTCGAAGCTGAGTTAGTTTGTCACACGAAAGTCGCCAAATCTTGGCAGAAATTAACTTAACTTTAAAATTTAAAAACTGTATTTTCGTGTGAAAAGGTGTTGTGGATGATTAAACAGAACTTTAATTAGTTGATATATCGGCAGTAGCCAGTTTATTTACTGATTATAAGTATTAATAGTTATTTATTTAATAGTTGTCGTTATTTTATATATAGAAACTATATAATCTCAAGGTTATATAAATATAAAAATTAGTATCTAATAAAATATCAAAAGTTAGTATACATAAAACGTATCTAATGAAACACAGTTTCAAAGAAAAACGGATTTTTGCGTTGAGCAAAGACGAGATTATCTCTCTTCGTCACAATATATATTCCTCTGACGGATAGGCGGGCGTGCTTTGGGCTAGTCAAATGAGGCTATATAATATTGCGAGTTTTCCAAGCACCTGACGTTGAAAAAGACTAGAATTTGTTTTGTTATTCTGTTTTTAACCGTTTTAGCAGTTAATTATCATTTTCCTTAATTTAAATAAATTACCTTGCCCCCCTTCGTGGTTTTATCTAAAGGGCTGTTGGTTTGCCTGGGATTCTATAATGCTGTTAAGATGGCCTTGCTGCAATAGGTTATTTTTACAAAAAATTGTAAAAGTTGCTAAAAATGAAACACAACTGCAGTGAAAAATATCTGAAATTTGCAGAAAGTTGGCAGTAGTTTACAAGCATCAGAAGTCTAATATCGTCCTATTCCACAATGTCACGCCACATTCAAATCGCAGTAAAGTCTCTAAGCATACCAATGTATCAGTTTCAGTGAAAATTATCCAGTGCGGAATACAATTATATCTCGGTTTCAGAGGCGTGCAGAGGTCTGGTGATACCCAGGGCCAAATCCTTGAATGTAATTCCCAAAGACTCAAGTACAAGACCTAGTATTGAGATATATTATGAGAAAGAAAGGTATTTTGAATATGTAAACACAGATGAAACATAAAATAAACACTTTATTCATTTAAATATAAATTAACCAGATTTATTGTTCTGTTTTCTGTTTGGATTTCCCCCCTGTTTTGCACGCCACTGCTCGGTTTAACGATGGATTTTCCAAATTTTCCATTGGTAGGTGAGGTATCGTTAAGCGGGAGACTAATTTACATGTACTGCTTTAGCACGTGACAGCTCAGGTCATAGGCATGTTTAATCATTGCGTTTGGTAACTTATCCATATTGACAAAAGTTTTTTTCATGTGAGGAATAAATCTGATCACTTCTTTTTTTTTTTTTTTTTTTTTTCTCGTAGAATGCAGGGTGCAAGTTCTTTTAATCTCATTCAGATATTTTTATTTATCCTTTAAAATCGTCGATACAGCTGACTGTCTGACACAAACAAAATTTTGCAGCTAAGTTATCGCATTTACCGGTTTTGTTTTCATTTAAAATACCGTATTTTGTTTCTAAAATTATTATCTTTCTCCGGTATACTATGTATTCGTTTTAACGTATTGGATGGGTAATTTTCAAAAGCGTTAAGTCTGTTTTGGAAGCAGAAGTGAAGAGAGAAGTTGAACACTACTGTGACGTCTGCGTGGCTACTGATCGACACTGCTGAGGAAAGCTTTAGCGCGTGACTGAACGAAAAAACAAACGAGACGAACGAAAAACGAACAGACTTAAATACAGGCATTGTACCCATTTGTACCATTTATTTCTAGCAATTAACTATTAAATTTCTATTTCTATAATTTGTAAAAAAAAAGATATCTTTAAGCGAGGTATTACTGTAATTATCGCGAAATAATAACCAATGTGACCTGCCAAATAAACAAACAACGCTCGATCTGGTATCACTGCATGTGAACGGTTAGCGATTGGGGAAAGCGAGTGTACACAGTATAATGTCAATTTGTCATCATTATCAAAAATATCCTGAAAAAGTGTCACAGATTTGTCATAATTGATGTAGTTCTTTACAGTACATGACAAAGTAGTCCGACATTTGTCTATAGTGAATTTAAAAAAAAAAAAAAAAAAATGTGTATAGTTAATATACTCACCTGACATCCTATTAAAGCCACCGTTTCAGGATAATTCAGGCGAAGACCACGAGCCAGCCTTTTCTGTGCTAGGCAGCCTGCATGGTTTAACAACAGTCCCTCGATTTCTCTCGGCACTAGTTTCATTTTCACGAAGTCAGTAGTTGTTTCTGGATTTATACTTGCCTGGATCAGAACAGTACATCTCTAGTTATGACTTAAGTATAAAGTATAAATTACTTGAGATATAATTATATACACCACAGTGGGGTTTTTTTTTTTTTGGTTTTTTTTTTAATTCAATATATAATAATAATAATAATATATTATTATTATTATTATTATTATTATTATTATTATTAAAAACCGAAGCTGAGTAGAATTAGTGCATTTGTTCGGAAGCTGACTATACGACCTCCATGATGTACCTTGGAAAAGAGTTGAAGCGGAACAGTGTTATTTCGCTGAGTTTCAGTTGTTTTGTTTATCTGCTTATATTTTAGTGACATCCGGTGACTGTAATTTAAGCGATTTCATTTCGCCGAGTTTCAGTTGTTTTGTTTATCTGCTTGTATTTTAGTGACATCCGGTGACTGTAATTTAAGCGATTTCATCCTGGTATGTATTTCGTTTTATTTTTATTTACTACCTACGTTGTGTTATATATATATATATAAATTATTATTATGTATTTATTTATTTATTTATTATTACTTTGCGAAAAATATTCTAAAAATCTGTAATTCTCCAACATTTTTCACATTCCCAGCTTTTTGAAAACAAACCATTATCACGTCACGTTAAAGTCACGAGCAAGTAGTACCATTTGTTTATTTGTTCAATTTTTAAATACTTTCTTTGTGTTGATTAAATGTAATAAATATAATTAATTTTCCTTTTTTTGACATGGTATCTAATTTGGTGTAGTTTTGTTTGAAAAAATAATTTGTTTTTATATTGCAAATTTGGATTTATACAGCCTCTTAACTATAAAGAAACAAATAGAATTAAAATTTACATTTCATTTATTTAATTTTTTTTAATTTGAATGGAGTAACAATTTTGATCTGTAAATTCAGAGAAGTAAGGGGGACCAGTGCCTATTTTCTTGGGTGAACATTCTATAATATTAATTATCAACTTAATGTACAGGATTAGTTACACCATTTGCTTTGTAAGCTTTTTACTTTCATTGATTTCATTTCAGTTACGTTTATCTCATAATTTCTTTGTTGATATGGATACATCAGAAAATTGTAATTTTATAAAAGGTAAACACTTTTCCTTTTTACTTTATTTTGCAGTATGACTAATTGTAAGGTTAGATTGGAATGATGTATGGTTGGAAGGGTTATCAAGTAAATATAAGTATGACAGAATTATATAATAATAATACAAAATCTTGTTTTCTTTTATTATTAATTTAATATGTAATTATTTTTTGTAATTTTTTTTTTTTTCACATTCAGAAAACTGGTTTTCAGAATGATATTTAAAAACAATAATGGTAACAGATTTGGAGATGCTGGTTGATACTAATTTTGATTTTTTTAAATAAAGTCATATGTAAATAATGAAACGTCAGGTTACAAAATAATAACTATCTAAATTATTTTAAAAGTTAAATAACCTTTATCAGTATCTCGTTTAAATTCAGACAACTAATATTTTAAATATGTTATCATTACAGTTTGATTCTAATGCATTTAAAAGAAATGACTGAAAGTATTGCTGTTTTTAAAAATGTGTTCTTGACAAACATTAATGAAAATATTAGTTTATAAAAAATTAAATGAAGGATACTGAGTGAAGTCAATTTTGAAAACAAAATTTCATATATATTTAAAAGCAGTAGATGTATGGGATTATCAAATGAAACAAAAAGAGGTTAAAAACTTCATAAATAAAATTACAATTATTAGATTAAGTTCTGTTTATATTTTTGAAGCAGGTAGCATCAGTCAACCACAAGAAGTACATGTACATACACATGACCACACACATGAACATGGCCACACCCATGATATACTTGACAGTCCAGGGCAGTTTACATCAAGGGAGAAGCCATTATACAGAACAGACTGGAACACTGTTTGTTTGTTTATATGTATATATTGTTGTTGTCGTTGTGAGGAGCTTTAAAATATAGTTTTTTTCTATTTATTATTTTGTCTCAACAAACAACGCACTCTGGAGTGTGAATCTAGACTTCTGCATATTTAGAATACAGATGATAGACAACTGTTTTCTTGAAGATTAAATAATGATGATAGTCATAGTGTTTGTTTATTTATTTTTAATTTTTTTTTAATTTTGTAAGCATCTCTCCAAAACTGATAAAGAATCTGCTTTACTAGTAAGAAACGATAATAAATTTCTGTTATGTTTTAGAGAGTATATGAAATTGTACAATTAACAATTTATTTGTAAACCTTCTCGATTCTGATTTCAAGAATTTTAAACCAATAATACATTGTACTAAAACCACAGACTTAATAAGTATTGTACAGAGATTTAATTGTCAGGATAAAGTAAGAAAATGTTTTAAAATTTTTAATTCAGAATACCTATGTCATTAATTTATTTCCATAGAATAAGTCATTTCAACTGACAATTTGTGAAAAAGAAGCAGGTTATTGCCATACAGTGAATAGTTACTGCTTGGCGAGGCAGCTTTGTTCTAGTTATTTTCAATATGCCAGTGTATTTATCATTTCCAGCATATATATATAACTAGTACAAATTATATCTAATGTACAAATATGTATTTCTTGAATTTGAAAACTAAGTAGTTATAAGAAGTGTAAAAATATCAAAAACCAAGTAAAAAAAAAAAAAAAAAAAAAAAAAAAAATAAAACTCATGCAAAATAAACAAGCTAATAATTGCATGAAATAATAATGCTGGTTTTATTTAACAGAGAGCTTTCACTGTTGGAATTGGAGGCCCAGTTGGATCGGGTAAAACTGCTTTAGTGTTGAGTCTTTGTAGACAGCTCAAAGATAAATATGGAATTTGTGTTGTTACTAATGACATTTTTACCAGGTGAATAAATTTGTTCTCAGTCTTGCATTTAAACTGAATGATTTTTTTTAGAAAAGAGCAGAGAAAGATCTTTTTACCTTTATGTTTATTAATAATGTGTTTTTAGCTGCATTTACATTGATATTTAAAACTGTTTCAGATCACATTTTGCGGTAGACTGATTTCTAAAAATAAACTTCTTTGTTTGCTTCACACACACACACACACACTGATATGTTGGAAATACTGAACAAAGGTCATTTAAACTGAGAAAATATATTTTTAACTCTCTCTCTCTCTATATATATATAAACACATACATACATACATGTATGTCTTTTCTGCAGACACCTTCATCTTTATAACTTTTATTATTCTTTTTGAACTTATGTGATGAAATATATTTAGCCATCAAAAAAATATTATGTTATTAATTAGCAAGAAAAATTATTAAGAATACTTAGTGTAATCTGTGTCATTAATTGTTTATACATACATACATACACTGACTCAATGGCTGAATGGTAATGTTGTCCGCCTTTGGAGTGCAAGTGAATGGATTTGTTAGGTTGTGATTGGGCTTTGTCCTCCTGCATCAGTGCGTTCCCAAATATTGTCTATGTGCAGAGTCTAATCAGAGAATATTCAAATCCTAAAATACATATATACATAATACCTAATTTAAAAATGTGATTCTACTGTGACCGATTCCTTCTTTAATTATTTTCATAAAACTGTAAATAATTTAATTGAAACTTTCAGAGAAGACTGGGAGTTTCTGGTTAAAAACAAAGCTCTGCCAGAAGAGAGAATGAAAGCAGTAGAAACTGGAGGATGTCCTCATGCTGCTATTAGAGAGGTATTAACAAATTCTTAATTAGATGTTATCCAACTCTTAGGTTTTGTCTTAATATTAAAATAACTGTTTTAATAAACTTTAAAAAAAAGATGTTTGCTTGTATGTTTAAAATAAAGTAAAAAAAATTATATTGTATTAATTTATCTTCAGGATTATTCACTCAACATGGAAGAAGTTAAAGAGCTAACAGAGAACTTCAAGCCACAAATTGTGTTTATAGAATCAGGGGGAGATAATCTGGCAGCAAATTTCAGTCGAGAGTTAGCAGATTACATTATTTATGTCATTGATGTTGCAGGTAACATTATCTGTGTTGTTGATGTAGCAGGTAACATTATCTGTGTTGTTGATGTACAGGTAACATTATCTATGTTGTTGATGTAGTAGGTAACATTTGTGTTGTTGATGTAGCAGGTAACATTTGTGTTGATGTAGCAGGTAACATTATCTGTGTTGTTGATGTAACAGGTGACATTATTTGTGTTGTTGATGTAGCAGGTAACATTTGTGTTGTTGATGTAGCAGGTAACATTATTTGTGTTGTTGATGTACAGGTAACATTATCTATGTTGTTGATGTAGTAGGTAACATCTGTGTTGTTGATGTAGCAGGTAACATTATCTGTGTTGTTGATGTACAGGTAACATTATCTATGTTGTTGATGTAGCAGGTAACATTTGTGTTGTTGATGTAGCAGGTGACATTTGTGTTGTTGATGTAGCAGGTAACATTTGTGTTGTTGATGTAGCAGGTGACATTATTTGTGTTGTTGATGTAGCAGGTAACATTTGTGTTGTTGATATAGCAGGTAACATTATTTGTGTTGTTGATGTAACAGGTGACATTATCTGTGTTGTTGATGTTGCAGGTAACATTATTTGTGTTGTTTATGTAGC
Organism: Chrysomallon squamiferum; assembly: GCA_012295275.1. Classification (NCBI taxonomy): domain Eukaryota; kingdom Metazoa; phylum Mollusca; class Gastropoda; order Neomphalida; family Peltospiridae; genus Chrysomallon; species Chrysomallon squamiferum. Next base: position 9,312,176 of record CM022674.1, read on the forward strand.
AGGTAACATTATTTGTGTTGTTGATGTAACAGGTGACATTATTTGTATTGTTAACATAGCAGATAACATTATCTGTGTTGTTGATGTACCATTGTCTATGTTGCTGATGTAGTAGATGACATTTGTGTTGTTGATGTAGCAGTATCTTTATTAAACTTTCATTTCATTTCATTTTTATAGAATGAGTAGTTAGCATTTTCTGTGCTCTGTTTATGTTGCAGTCTTTATATTTCATTAGATATAATTAATTCTGTTTTAATGTAATATGTAAAAATTGATATAAACTGATATCAAGGTCTGAAGAATATTATGTTTTTAAACAGGAGGTGACAAAATTCCAAGGAAAGGTGGACCAGGGATTACTCAGAGTGATCTGCTTGTTATAAATAAAACTGATCTTGCAGATGCAGTTGGAGCTGATTTAAAGGTACACCAGACTTTGTTCAAATAAAAACTGCTCTTTTAATAATTACAATACCTTTCTGTCATTCAGGTTGATAATTAAAAAAAATAAGTGGGTAATATTTTTATTGCACAGATAATTAGATTACTTGCCTCCAGTTTACAAACAAATACTAACAATACTTTGAGTGAATTTAAATAAAATTAACTTCTTTCAATTACTAGATGAACATTTAAATCATGATGCTAGGATTTCACTTATTATAGCTTTGTAATTTTTCGTTCATCTTGCTCTCTTGCTATACACACATACACTTACTTTTCTAGATATTTACTGTTTCAGGTGATGGAAAGAGATGCTATTTTAATGAGACAAAATGGTCCTACTTTATTTGCCCAGGCAAAACATTTGATTGGTGTAGACAAAATAGCTGAACTTATAATTGAAGCATACAAATCTCAGACCAGTTGAGACCAGTGATGTGTTTTTAATTTCTTGGAAGAAGTAATGACTTTATACAAATTATTGTCAATAACTGATTATTTTTCAAAATACTGAATAAAATGTCATTATTTGACAATGTAATTAAGCTTTTAATATATATTTTAAAAGATTTTGTCTATATGCTGATAATTCTTTTAAAATCTGCATCAGTATTTTGGATACAAGAAAAAAAGAACAGGCTATTCTATAAATGCACTGGTCTTCTTTAAAATGGGATCAGACTGAAATCTTGAAACGCACATTTACAAAGTACATTAAAAATATCTTAACCATTCTGGTCACCAGTCTGTATAGCAGAAGATTGTAATCTTTGTTCAGGGTTGAATTTTCTATTTTTTGGAGAACTAATTGGTCTTTATTTTTTTATTATTATTTATTTTTCAACAGTCATTAAACATATTAACTATTTTCATAACCTCTTTAAAATATTTCTAGATATCATGTTATAAACAGTTTCTTATTTTCAATTTTAATTTGAATTAATGCAAATATCTATCTCAGAAATTCAAATTGAAAGTAAATTCAACTTGTTACCCTTAAATAATGTAAAAAGTATTTTAATAATAATAATAATAAATGTTTGACAAATACATCATTTTATTTATGTGTATCTCGCCTTATTTCAGCTATATAAATACCTGTAATAAAGAAGAAAATGTTTCAACAAATATAGTTGTGGAAATAAATAAGAAACCGGTTTGGAAATTCTGAAGTACCACAGCTGCCAGCATTTAAACTTGCATTATCAGAATACTATTAATCTGGAAATACAACTTTTCAAATGAAGAATAAAAAGGGTCCATACCTCTAATATAAATTATTTATTTCTCTTTTCAGTTATCAAAAGCAAATTACAGAATTTAACTAAGAAGAATTTTATTCTTTTATAAATTAAGCAGTCTTATATTAACAAGTATAAACAAATTTCTTAAATAGTACTTTCTGCTTACTTCTTAGCTATTGTACAATTTTTATTTATTTATTTATTTTATATATATATATAATATATTTTTTAATGTTTTTATGTCAGATAAACTTGTTAGTTAAGGGATAATCACATGGAAATTTGCAGTATATACATGTAATATTTTTTAATTGTGTTACCTTCATATGACTTTATTCCTTTGTTGGTTCGTGGTACTGCAGATGGTAAGTCTTGTGACGAATACACAAGAAAGAGTCGAGTCTGTCATGGTATTTCTCACGAATTTCTTCATGGTTCCCTGGGGTTTCTCCATCGTGATCTAAAATCTGCTGATAGAGTTCGTCCTGAAAATTAAAAGAAAATGAAACAATGCAAATCATGCACATGTACCTGAATATGTTGGAACGTTGTTATGAAAATAAATAATTGAAACTACTAAATAAATTTAAAATATAAAAGAAAAAGATAAAAAGTAAAAAAAAAAACAACAACAAATAAATGAAAACAGTTTTCCAAACCAAATCTTGCTATTTTCTTCAACAGATATTATTCAATACAAACACACATACAAAATATCCACCCAGCCCCCTCCCTCACAAATAATAATAATTAAATAATAAAGACTGCTTTTCTACTGATGAGGATGTAGTCTAGGATTTGATACTAGGTTGAGAAACAATTGAAAAATAGTTTTATATAAGGTCAGAAATGCATCCATAGTCGTCAGTCTACAACATTATCACGGGGTTGTTAGTTTTAGTTTCTGGAAAAGAAAAAGAAATAAATGACCTATAAAACAAAAAAATTCTGTCTCGTCCATTTATTACTTTAGAACCAAAGATAATGTACATGTTGCAAATAACTGCTCTAAATACAACTGGTCGAAAATGCATGCCACTAAATAATAATAATGATAATAAATAATGATAATAATAATGATAATAATAATAATAATACCTCAATTTTCTCCCTGGTGGCTCTGTGGTGCATGTCATTACGCAGTTCATCTGAGATTTCAACAATCCAGCATGACTCGGAGTTTCTGATCACAAGAATTTGCTGTTTGGAAAGAAACAAGTTGGCAGCCATTCAGTACTTTTATCGGCAGTGAGTATGTCAGTCGGTAAGACAACTCCACTGACATGAAATCATGTGGTATCAGTATGTAACAACAATGACCCTATACAAACGTTAGCTAATTAATGTAATCTGTTTTTATATATATATATATATACTCACGTTGTTGTCATGATATGTGAAATGATAACCATGGATACGGTCACCTGCTGAACCCCACGGGAATAATGGGAAAAGCTGTCCCTATTAAATAAGTAAATAAATAAAATTATTTTAATAAAAATAAATAAATAAAATAAAGGAAAAGTTAATTCATATTTATAAATATTTTAAAATCCTTTTAAAATCATTCATCTCCAGTATAATCAATGACTGAAAAATGTCTTAATACAAATAGCAAATATATCATTATGTGTCACAAATGCATATCATTTGTTCATTCATTCTTTCTTTTACATTCTAGTTAAAAACAAGTAATTTAACTCGAGCAATTGATTCTTAGTGTTTATTTTTTTTCTGAGATTAATATGCTAAACATATTTTAAATGTTTCTCTGAATCCATTATAAATAAAAATGAATATATTTTCACAAACAGGGGTAATAATCTTGACTTACCAAGGCTACTCCACATAGAGTGAGTAAAATAAAGCTGTTCATGATGACAGGAAACAAACAGTGTGAGACAAATCTGCTTCTTATAGAACATAAAGTTACACTCCTGTATTTCTTCTGGGAATATCGTAGTAAGTAACAGATTGTGATTAAACTAGAAACATGAAAATCGTGATAACATTTTCATATGTTTAACAGAGCCTTCTTTATTAGGACTCGTGTATTTAATTTTGAATAAATACATATTCTAGAAAGATATTTATCAGAAGGCAAATTATTAGTATTGGCAGCCTCACAAGAATATTAAAACCAAACTTTAGTGGTTCCCATCTAGTTTAATAATAATACATATTTTCAAATTAATACGAATAATTATTTTGAGAAATATATATATAAAGTGATAAAAAATTCTACTTTATGGGAGTCAAATTTTAAACTATTCCGTCTTAAACATTATTCAAACTTAAAATGTCAAAACTTCAGAAATTAAAACAATGGCAACATGTCGACCATACATCTTTAGTCGATGACGTGTTTAGTTCCCTGGACCGCATAGAAGTTAATTTTGAAACAAAACCATAACAATATTAGAGAACAACACCTCTTTTTAATGATTAATTTAAAACTGAGGATAAACAGATATTTTATTGATTTAAATTTGTTTAACTGATTCTCTTGTCCTAAGCAGTGAACTCTCAACAAACATTATGCAAACTACTCTCTAACTACCACATAATGTTTTCATAACATAACCATAACATTGTGGTTTGTTTGTATATTGGTTATTAAGGCAGTAACGTTATAATACAACCTAATTTGAATAGATATTATTTATCTCAGTGGTCCCTGGGCATTTGATACTTTATAAATAAACTGGTACAAAGTTATAGAAAAACAGTGTATGATCCTGAATAACAAATTATTTATCTCAGATTATTTGTTTTATTATTAATCAATCTTCGCTGGCTTATTCTAATTTCTAATGGATCCCGTGTATATGGTTAATTCTTCTTTGTTTTGTCTTTTAATCCAGTACGGTGAATCATACTTATGAAATCAAAATACTTAACTAGTAGTTAATAATTATTATTTTAAAATTAGTAGTTTCTCAAATTGGTTTTAAAAGGGTATGACCATATAGGTACCTGCATTATCAGTATGGAGGGTCCAATCTCATCATGGTAGACAGCATATTTTTTATAATTGCATGGTTTATCAGTAACAACTATGAATTTAATAAATCAACACGAGAAAGAGAAGACCATCATATGGCGGCAGCTTTGTCAATGTTTTTATAAAATTGTAATTTAAAAACATTTTGAGAAGGCACGTGCATTGTTATATAGAACAATTGTTTTCAATTAAATAAAAACAAATCGTTTTATAAATTGTCTATCTGTTTATTTCTACCTGGTCAAAATACAGCAAAACCATCGTTCCTGTGTAAGAGATAAATAATAAATTCAGAGAATTCATAAATGAAACAATAAATCTTTAAAATATGGATTTGTAAGACTGTATTTATTATTATGAGAATAACAATTCATTTTACCATCAAAATAATTATATGACCAATATTTTTGTTTAATTTCATGTATTTTTTGACAGACGCTTTCTTTAATAATGAGCACTCAGTTAATACCTCATGGTTGAGTCGCCTCTGTTGTTTCAATTTCTTCTATTGCTACTGATGTCTTTGGCTCAGGTTCATAAATTAGATGATAGGTCTTGTGTCGCATACACATGAAGTAGTCCATTCTATCGTTGTATTTGTCACGGATTTCTTCATGGTTGCCTGGAGTTTCTCCATTATGCAAAAGAATCTGCTGATACAATTCATCCTAGAAAATAATAATAGTAGTAGTAATAATAATAATAATAATAATAATAATAATAATAATAATAATAATAATAATAATAATGATGATGATGATGATGATAAAGTAAATATAAATCCTAATATCAGTTAAATGAGTTTACCTCGATCCGTTCTCTGGTTTGCTGATCATGCATTAGTGTGCGTAGATCGTCAGAGATTTCTACAAGCCAGCAAGAGTCCATGTTTCGGATCAGAAGGAGATGCTGGATATAACAATACAGTAAGAACACTAAAGACTGCAGTTTTAAATTATAGTAATCATAAATTAAGTTAATTAGAAAGCACGCAGCTACTTTATAGTTTAATCAAAGGAATCCGATATATATTATTTAATATTAAATTCCTTTATTTGTTACAGATAGAGTGTTACCATTTTTCATTCCTCTCTGCAAATTTCCATCATTTTATTGTAGTTGTTTCCGTCTTTTGGTTGTTTTATATTTCATTTGTATTATATTAATGGATAAAATTATCTTTGAACTCACGTTGTCATCGTGGTAAATAAAATGAAATTCGTGAATGCGATCTCCGCTTGAACCCCACAACATGTGATTGTGAAAAGGACCGAACTGCCCCTGCGCCATAAAATGTAAAACAACGACAACACAATTTAAATATTTAAACAATTATGATAATGCAAAAGATTAACAGAGAGAGAGAGAGAGAGAGAGAGAGAGAGAGAGAGAGAGAGAGAGAGAGAGAGAGTACAAATAATAAAAGTAAAACAATAAAGTAAAAACATCTGTAAAAAAGTAGAGCTGACTTATCAGCATTAAAAAAAAAAAAAAAAAAAAAAAAAAAATCAATTTATTAGCAGTTTAAGAAAAGTCCCACTTTAACTAAAATATTGAAAAGGGAAAAGGATTTTCACCATGAGCGTTTATTGCCATATATGTTTCTTACATATTTAATTATCAGTAATCTTCGTTTTTGAACATATATTTTAATAATTCTTAATATAAAGTTAGAGAAGAATGCATTATTAAAACTTACCAGGGCCACGGAAATCAAACTGAGAAATATTAAAGTGTTCATGATGCTGTTAAGCTGAAAACACAAACCTCTTTTGTTCAGGTTGGTTTTTATAGGAAACTTTTCACATCGATGGGAATCAGAAACTTGGGAACAGATTGCATGTTTGAAACCTAAAAAAATTATTTTGTGATTTATGACCTTTTGTTACCTGTTAAGTGATTAAAAGTTGCAAATAATGCACATTTTTCCTTGGGGAAATCAGTGTAGTCAGCATTTTGTCGAATATCGTTATCACCAGTATCTCACCTTAATCATGGTTTTCTTGTTATTCCTAAAACTGGCTGATAGTGATGAAAAATAAAATTCAAAAACTATTAGAAGCTGTTTACACGAGTTTCATGGCATTCAGTTATTCAGCTTAAGATCAGAGTTGTTTTAAATATTGTTAACAGTGAAATTTGTGAAAGGCTCTTTTTCGACGCCTAGAAATTTAATTTAAATGACGATATTAGTCTTTTCACATCTTTTTATTTAAATTTAAATTATTTTTTAAAAAGAATTTTAATTTTACTTATTTCTGTACATATTTACCTACGCATAATAAGCTAATTTAATATATTTTATTTATAATGATTAAGATATATGAAGTTGTCAGAGAGAAAACATACGTATGAGTAAATAAAGTTTATCTGGTTCGGGGTTAGCATTCATCGGAATCACAGTTTTCTCATTTATTGTGTAACTGATGAAAACATTTACCCACGATGAATATGTGTTCTTTTCGTTTTCTTGTTTTTGGGGTTTCTTTTTTTTTTTTTTTGGCCGTAAGAATATTTATAGTCCCTGGAAAACGATTTTCTTTTTCCCCCGTGCACGGTAGAACTAATATTTGGCAAATATTAGTTCCTCAAGCTTTAAGTTATAGAATTAAGGTGAAACTTTCAGACTTTGATAAAATTACATTTTCGAAAAACTCAATTTCCTCAATATTTTCACACCAGTGTAAATAAGAATTAGAAAAATAAGATGCAGAAGGGGGACGGGGAGGGTGCACATTATTCTTTGTTCCTTTAAACTACTGATATTCCTAATATTAAACGATAAATAAATGATAATACATATTTAGTAGAATAATCTAATTTAATTACATATATGTGTACAGGGTGAGAATATATATAATAATTGAGATACAAACTTTCAGTGATTGCTGATTGTGCTGGTTGCACAATGAAAATTAGTCCTGCTATTTAGTGCCAAAGTCTTATGATTGTGAATATGGTGATAAGCTTAATTCTTTGATTAACCAAACCATCCTCTCAACATGTGCGATCAGCTGCTAGCCAGCTAATCAAGCTACCTTAGCATCCTCCTTTTATATTTCCGGGATCCACATTTGAGGAGACTGAAGTGTATGATAATGCAGATGTCAGCTCCAAGCAATATGTGTTTAAAAAAATAAAAAGAGACTTAACTTAAAATTTATATGTACAGGTGTTAGGTCACTGGGTAATGTCTTAGCTAATTTGTTGTATCGTTACCTTTTTTCACAATGTGCACACTAGTCCTTACAGTCATCACTTATGCCTTTCCAGAAAAAAAATGGCTCCTTAACTTCTGCCACATTTTCTCCCTGGCAAAATGTTCTCCTTATAACTCATTATCATGGACAGACTGTCGAATTTTGGTTTTCTGGGACACAGGGAGAGCATCAACAGAGTAACACTAATGTAACACTGGGCTGCCTTGCGAAGTGTTCTTTTCTGGTTTTTGGAATAATCCTCAGGGTGTGAATCAAAAAAAATCGTCAATGGACTTACCTACATGTTCATACAAGTTAGTTTGGTCATGACATGTTGGCAAAAACTTCAGACGCTGTGTTATTTTAGCTCTTTAATTAAAAGAACGAGGCACAATACAACATGTATCAAAGAGAGGACGTGCATAGGCTTACAATATGAGTATATATAATAAAAGAATTATTGAAAATTTAGGGATGAATATTTTCACATTCATTTGAAAAAGGGAATATCCCTATTTTCAAGATGGGACTAAATGAAAGGGTAACTAACCGAGGTGCTGGAGAAGAACTGGAGGAATCTGAAGATAAAACAGGAATATACAGGGATGAAGGTTACCTTAGAGATTCATTATGATATAAATTATATTACTACTGAGACAAAAAAAAAAAAAGAAGAAAAAGATGATTATTAATCTCTCCCAAAAGATGAAATAGGTCAAAATGTTTCAGAACTAAACATTTTGTTTTATGATACGAAAATAACTTGTCTTACACAAACACACACACACACACACAAAAAAATTATTATTCATTTACAACTTTATTTGTAAATTTAAATTAAGTTGTGTAAAATATGATATTCATTTGATAATGCGTAGAATAATAAACTATACAATTTAACTTAATAGATTGCATCATGGAAATTTCATATAAAATCACATTGTAGTCAATAGACGTCAGGTGTTATGCAAACATGATAGATAAAAATGTTCACATTTTACGCTGATCTAGAAAGATAAGTAAGTAACTCTCCGAATTCTTGATCCCACAAACCAGCCATGTTTTTCACTCTGCTCATCATTTTGGCAAGTTTTTCTTTTGTAAGTAGTTTTTTAAAACATTTTTGCATAAGATTTAATAAATTTTAAATGACAATATTAATTAGTTTTAAAGGAAATTAAAATATTTAAAGAAAAAGAAATTCAATGTTCTATTAGAATATAAATATTAAGTTGCGTTTTACTTCTGCAGTGTGAAAAAATAAATCTGCCTTTATTTGGAATATTGTATAAATTTGCATTGGTTAATGCGTTAGATTATAACTTTAATAGTGTTAAAAAAAACATGATTCAATATATGTATGATTATTGCCACTTCAACCCAACAAGCACAAAAACAAAAAACCACACACACGAAAAAAACAAAACAACAACAACAAACAAATAATAATAATAAAATAAATTTAAAAAATGATTAAAAGAAAGAAACAAACAATTTGTTATCACTTTTTTATTATTATAATGACTAATATTTAAATTTCCTTTTTATTTGCTATCTTCATTTTATATCTGTAAATAAAAACTGTAATTTGGTTATCCTTACGAAAAGCCTCCGTATTGGTATATCCTTTCCAGCTGTGCTACTTTATTTCACCATACTGAGTATTAATTTAGTATAAATATATATTGTTTAAAAATAAATATGTTTGCAAGACACAGTTCCCTGAAAATACCTGATGAATATACTAAATATATTATAGAACATTAAAATAAACAAATTTATTCTTCAGGTGACACCTTCTTTCTACAAAGGGTTTCATTTTGAGTATCATAACAGACATGTGAGTTGTAATTACTTCTTACGTTGCAGAAAACACAAGCTTCTATCAGTTCTAGTAAATTAAATTATTAAATGTGTGGCCTGTTAACGCATTTTTAAAATTCCTGTTATCTCTGTAAAATTAACAGTTAATAATGTTTGGACTTTTAATCGGTTATTTAAGAATGGACAAATCATTGTATGTATGCATATGTGCACACACACACACACACACACACACACACACACACACACACACACACACACACATTAAATTCCACGAAATTGTCCTTCTAAAATATGCTTCGTGCTACATCTTTTTCAAAACAACTAAATTACCATTTCACAACTTAGATTATTTTTCCAACGTTCCGTCAACCAGCTGTTTCTTTCTCAATAATGAACATGGAAAACCTATCCTTTCAGCACCTGATTCTCATGACAAATGCCACAAAATGCTATGTTGTCACTGCGAATTCGAAAACGGTATCTGCATGGAATACCGATAAACATCAAGTTATGGCAAGTTATTATAAATTCCTGTACTTGAATATAGTTTTTATTATATAATGATTTTGATATATTATAGCATATGTATAATATGTATGTCTTTGAAAGTGTTTCTCTCTGTCTTTCTGACCAAATTAATAAACCGTATCATAGCATACAGTTAATTTTTAAAAAGATAGAAAAAAGGAAAGTTTATAATTATTTTTTTTTTTACCAGGATGAGCTTATCATTCAGATCAGTTCGGGAAAAGATCTCGAGCCAAGTGACGGCAGTCTTTTACATCGGTATCATGACTACATCGCCGTTGTGGAATGTCTTCGCCACGACGTTGTCGTTGTTCATTACACATTTGGGCAGTTGGAAACTACAGATCAGAGAGAAAACAGTTAAAAACAAGGATTTTTATAGAAGAAACTAAATCATTTAATTTCATTTTAATAGACGATATCTCTGCAGGGTGATGAAGTAAATAAACAAAAAAAGTAAATCATTTTACTTTATAAAAAGAGAATCATATTGAATAGTTTTAGTAGATTTAACGTGTTATAAACTTCATTCTGATTTTAGGTTATCAGACCACAGATGTGTATGAATGCACACACACATGCATGCATGCACGCACACACACATTCATACATACGTATACATAAATGCAATCGCATGAATACCAATCACATATGTAAATACATACAAACACACACAAACACACACACATCTTGGAATATAATCTGTATTTAATTCTTATTTTAGGATATTAAAATTTAAATAATAATAAAAACAATTATCATATGCGAATACACCTAAAGCAGTATTTATCTCGTGTTACTCGCAAATTAGAAATAAAGATCTGGAAACTCTCCAAGCATTAAAGTAATTATTTGTTATGTACAATGAGGAATCGGTAATTATCGGGATGTCCCGTGTAACCGATTCATATGCTCTACTGCAGAACCGGATTTGTTCATATTTGAAATCCAGGTCATCGCATTAGTTTCTGTTAAGTTTTTCTGTCTCGGTAACCATGGCATCAAGCGGTTCTCCATTTTTCCAAGATTGCGGAACTTACATTGGGATTAGACATTCTTGTTAATAGGTTATCTACTGTATCAAAGACGTTGTTTGCCGTTTCGAAAAACTTTGAAGAATTTTTGTAAGCACTGTGAAAACTTGAATTTCCTGAAATGAGCGGTATGTATTTTCTTTAACTGTTAATGCTACAGTATGCGTTTGAAAGAGAGCAAACTGTGCTGAAGTAAACGGCCTTTTCTAACTGCATCACCCAGTAGAGAGATCGCCTGGTAGATAGATTTTTGACCGGGTTTCAACAGTTTATATAAGTATTGCTCTTTCCGATTTTCAGCGCTGTTAGCCGTTAGGTGGGTGCATTTAGAAAACATAGAGATTATTATAGACATATATAATTACATATATCTGAAAAATATGGCAAAATTTGATGACTAGATACATTTTCACACAAGACGTAACTATATTTACATATACACTGTGTAAATATATTGTTCGAAGTTACTTATTTACGAATTACTTGCTTGTTTAAATCTTTAAAGACCATTTTGAAAACGGATTTCATTTTAGAAATGAAAAATAAATTGCTCTTTTATTTTTTTAATTACTGCATTTTCATGTATAGTGACAACGAAATCAATATGCATGAATCTACTGTTGTCCACAGAGATGAGGTGAGATACAAATCCGTTTATTTCATTTAGAATTGCAGGAGAGAAAAAAAATAACATAAATAAAAGTAAACTACAACAACTGCAGTAAAACTTCAAATACAACCCCCCAAAAACTGCAACAACTGCAACTTATATCAAGATATCAGCTTCAGCACACACACACACACACACACACACACACACACACACACACACACATGCACATGCACACTATTCCAGTCACTGAAGCCGGGCTTTATTATATGCTGTCTACCAGAGGACACACAATAACTGTCTTAACGAAAACATTATGTTGTTTAGTTCGTATTAATATCAAAATCAGAGAAATGCTTATAAATATACCATAACAATTCAAAAATAAAATTTTAATATCTCGGTTAATTCCTGGGAGCTATTTATGCTATTAGACCATCATTTAATGCAAGCTTTCCTAATATCATAAATAACTTAATATCATTTGTAAATGTCAAACCATTTTGACGCTCATAGGTTTGAATACCATAAACAGCTTTGTAAATTTATTACTTGGCTAGTTATAAAAAGCGGTTGGATATTGTAACTAAGCAGGAAAATTATTAATGCTATGTCTTGTCAATCCAAAAAAAAAAAAAAAATGCTTTTTTGAAATATTTATGTTTATTTATATAGAACTATATTTATATGTCACGTCTTTACGACTTTGTTTAATTTTTTAAATTTATTTATTGTAAGCTTGAATCGAACATAGCATCTTTGTTTATAAAGCATTATTTTAATTAGTTGTATCCAGAAAAGCAGAGCATTTCGCGTTATTATTGTTATTTAGTTACTATGAATAACCAGCGGCGGACTTTGGCATGTTTAACAAACTATATTTTAGGTTCTTACAGGCTCTCAGACTCTGTCAGTCTCTATTCGTCTCTCTGTAGCTGAATGTGTGTGTGTGTGTGTGTGAGAGAGAGAGAGAGAGAGATAGAGACGGGGGAGATAAACCGGAAGGAAATGACGTTCAAGAGATTAATAATCTCGAACCACCTGTTATTGCCAGGCTCAAGACATCTGTTTGCTATAAAGTGTGGCAGGTTTCTTTGATAAAGCTGTTATGTTTGATAAAGTTCGCTACTGATAAGAAACTTCACCATTAACTCATGTCTCGCTAAAGCTAAGCCTTATGAAAAACAGAAAAAACAGTATCAAACATTATATTTTCTTGCGTTTTAAATCAGCCAATTATCAATGAATAACTGTTTCTTTTTGTTGTTGTTGTTGGTGTTGTTTGTTCTTGTTATTTAATAATTTTGACAATCTTTAATAGATGCAAGTCTAATAAAATATTAAAACTAAAGAAGACGGTTATAAACTTGTGTAATATGAATTAATCAATATATAAATGAGGTCCAGGTTAACAATTTAAAATGCTACTGTTAAAACAAATGAAACAACTCTTTTTCTGTGTGTTCTGTTCTATGCAGGTATATATTGGTTTAGATGGTCAGTTACAATAATTACTGTTGACTCTACAGTCTCAGAGATTCCATGACTTCTGTTCCCTGTCCATAGGACATTAACCCATCGCGACAATATCTCCTAGAATAAACATCAAGGTAAGAACGGTTGCCAACCCTAAGTGATTTCCTATTCTTATAATAATAATAATAATAATAATAATAATAATAATAATAATAATAATAATAATAATAATAATCATCATCATCATCATCATCATCATCATTATAATGATGTCGATGATAATAATAGAATAAAGAAAATAATAATAATAAATACATGATAAATCCACGTTTTAATATTTTACTTTTTGAAAAGTACTTAGATTTGTTGACAAAGCCAAATGAAGAAACGGTTTTATTTACGTCTTATTTACAGAGCAAATCACTGTCTAAAGATGAAAGATTTACACTTATAACGATAATGGAAACTACTTACTGATTCTTTCAAACTCTTAGCATTCACTAACTCTCTCAAAAAGAGCAGTTAAACAAATAATGACGATTCTACTACTACTACTACAACTTTTATTTTAATTTGGTGTATAATAACGATACAGAGCTATCTATTATTAGGAGATTAAAAAGAAAAAAAAGAGGAAATCTTACCTTTTTTCATGCAGGTAATGGATGTAGTTAAAACTGTTGTTTTCTCTCTTTACAATGCATTTGATCTTCGAGTTACTGCTTTTATACTTTTATAACAACAACAACAACAACAACAACACCAGTTATAATAATGGATCATTAAAATACACGGCCCAAACAATTTATATAAATACGCAGTCATTTTGCTTACTACCTGTGATTTCGTCCATAGACTGAAAATAATATTATTGCATAAACACACACACACACACACACACACACACACACACACACACACACACACTTATATATTCGTTTCAAATAGAAGCTTCTAAGAAATTAACTGCAACATTTTTAAACGTGATCAGTTAAATTGACACCCTCTTTCCATACTTCAGAGAATCTCTGAAACCATTATAATGTTAAAAATGCATTTGACGTGAGATTTTTTTTATTTTTATATAGCAATTGTCTGTGACACTCCTTAGAAACAGAACAATTTTTCAGTTACACTCTAAAGTCACACTATCATTCAGAATTGTGTGTACAAATTAATTTTGTCACAAATAATCTTGAGGTTTCTGCCGAATGTTCATTTCCAAAATTGTGAAAACTCATAATTCATCAGGATGTTTTCTAAATACGTGACGAATACTGGACCAGCAACAAACAAACAAACAAACAAACAATAAATAAATAAATAAATAAATAAATAAAGAAGGAAAGAAAGAAAGAAAATAAAGAAATATAATAAAAACAATGAAATCCCTCAAAACAAAAAACAAAACAAAAGAAAAAACGAAAAAAAACGAGTATAGGAATTCATTCTATCTGCTGTTAACTAATTGCAAAAGCTCTATTATTAATATTATTATTATTACTGAATTAAGGTATGAAGTTATTACCATTCAGGTATTAGAATTGCAAATATTATTATATCTGCCTAATTTATAATTATATAAGCGTAACAAATAATGTTTGATTCAGGAATTTTTCACTAGAAGTTAATAATAATTAATTTTATGTTTAGAAATATTGAAATAGTTAATGTTTAAAATATATTATGGTATTAAAATGTTAGTGAATTATCTTTCACTTATAATTAATTTTCATTTTCTCCAAAAGCACTGATACTTTGTTATACATATTCAAAAACAATATGTAATATTTTATGCCTTGCAGATCACCAAAACGTAACGCCAATGATAGCAAATATAACACAAATTCAAATCGATGACGAGAAGGACACGGACGGTCAATCATCGACGACAGCAACAGTGGACCAGTCATCAGTTATTACGGCACAACCACGTCCTCAGAAGTTAACACGAGTAGAACTACTGATGCCATTTGACGAGGCTCACAGCGAAAGAGAATGGTCGTCTGGTCTGTTCGACTGCACGTCTGCAAGAAGAAATTGTACGTAGTAAATCGCTAACATATATACATATATATTTATAAACCTACACATAAATAAATTCACAGAACACGATATTAATTGTATTTAATTTTAGTTAAGTACTTGATTTTTATACATTTCTGTCATGAAACACACACATACACATATACACAACACAAAGTAATAATAATAATAATAATAATAATAATAATAATAATAATAATAATATTCATAGCTAATCTAATTTAAGTTAGCACTTAGTCACACTATTAAATAATTCTTTAATCTAAAACACACACGCAGACACATTTATATACAGAAATAAATAAAAACTGGATATTGCAGTGTGTTGCATGTGCTGCTGCTGGTGTTACTACAGATATATGATCTCTACGCGATTAGGAGAAACACCTTTCATGCCACATATACCGTGTGCTGTCTTCGCTCTTAGAGTTAAGGTCCGGACACTGTTCAGTATAAAGGTCAGTACGCTTTTTATTCATTCCTGCAATGTCTACTGCTACTTCTGCAAAGCTACTATTACCCCTACGAGTATTACTACACCTAGTATAACTACTGTTAGTAATACAGCTGATGTTAATGATGATGATGATGATGATGATGATAATAATAATAATAATAATAATAATAATAATAATAATAATAATAATTATTATTATTATTATTATAAAGCAGTACAAACTCATACATATTGCTTTACTAGTTTACACACATATACATACATAATTTCACATACACATACACATACATATCTACAAAAGAGAATACAAATAAATCAAGTATGTACGTATGTGTGGATAGACATGTAGACATGTAGTAATATAATTTGCAAATATACAGTGTTTATAGAATATAATACTGTATTTTACAGGGCTCACTTATAAAAGACTTTTACACCAGCTTGTGTTGTGAACCGTGCGCTGTGTGTCAGATGACCAGGGAGCTGGACAGCGTGGGCTTGTGAAATAACAGAAATAGTCAACATTGCTGGCCAGCTCATATTAAAAACATTATTTTTAGTCAGCAGATTTCTATAATATCCCATCAATAATTAATGATTTTTTTTTTTGATTTTTTTTTTATCTGTAAATCTAATTTTTCAGTTAATAAATTTCTTATTCGAAATAGCTATCGTCAAATCACGTCACAAACTTCGGAAAGGATTTAACCTCTGATTGTTTATTTTAAATAATTTTAAATAAGTTTTGATTAAAAATAATTATGAAACTATTTGTACACGTCGATTTACAATTAACATTTTAAAAATGATTTATGTGTTGACAGATCGTTTAATATGTATTTTAGATAACAAGAGGGTGCTCAGTTCTATTTTAATCGGTTATTATTAACATTAAATTCTTATATAATTTCATATGAATGAAATAATGTAATGATATTAATGTATATACTTATTAATGTTTTTTTTTTTTTTTTTTTTTTTTTTTGGATTTAGCTCGATAACTTGTTCATTCTTGTTCTTGGATTTATTATCTTTTTGAAATAAAATGAAATATTTATACGTTAACCATAAGAATTTGTGTATTATTTTAACTAGTTTACTAATTTATGATAATATTGCATCTGTGAGTTAACTTGTAGTTACTGATTCTACGCCAGAAAAGTTAGCAGAATCAAAAACCTTATATTTAATAAATCATTTCGAACAGACTTTTTAAAATAAGAATATAAAGAAGTATATTAGCGCAAATAGTTTTCAACAGAAATTATTTTTATAACTTCATTAAATATTAAATCTGGACAGGTATAGGATAGAAATTTTGTTTGTGCTAAACATGCTGGTGAGGCACATGTTAATATACAAATAATAATAACAATAAAGAAATACCACAGATTAAATTTTTGTATGTATGAGTACACTTCACCATTCAACAAAACGACAGTCGTCGTCACGCGTCACTGATATTTAGTGATCACCTAAGTATTTCTTTTTATGGCTGAAGGTACGTCTTGTGTTTGCCATTATATCTCTTTATAAATAACTTCAAAAGTTTTTTGAAGAGAGAGATCTAGTTCCTTTATGTATTTCACTTGGTAACAAATCAACAACACAACCTTAATGCATAGTAATTCGTTAAGTGTAACACGGGTTAAATTAACCTTCTAATTTTACTGAATATGGTGGAGAAAAGTTTATATGGTAGATATTTAACAAACATTATTTTAAATAATTTAGATAAATATCTCGATTTCTAAAGCTAGCATAATGTTTTGTGAGAGAGTTGGTCACGTAATAGTTGGAACAGATGGGACATCAACCGGTTTGATATCCAATGTTTTAGGAGAACTTTCAGACCAAGGACGACTTCTGACACTTAATCTTCAAACTGTTACTGTCAGAAATGTTCAAAGTGCAACTACATTTGGCAATTCTTTTAATAATTTTCACGATTTTTCTAAAACCCTTAGCATTGTCTTGCGCATGGCTATGTTACGTTGTACAAACGTTCCTCAGTATATTTGGGAGACGCATTTGACCACCAAAGCGGCCGATCGGAACATCTCAAGATTCCATTACTATTCAAAATGGTTGGATCGCCGAGATTTCAAATTAGCCGAAGTGAAGGAAGATGCCAGGTATTACTGGAGTAGGTTTGATCAACTTTTTCCACCATCGAGAATAGAAGACAAACTCCGAGGAACTGGCGTCGGAGAACGTCGCGAACTTTCAGGAACTATCCTGTTAATAGATCGGGATTTGGAAGGAGTGGTTCAGATTACTGTATATGCTGACATTGTTAAGAGAGACTGGAGAGGGACAGCTTTCGATACTGTGGTTAAGGTTAGTTGAATATATATATGTCATTTCTATTTTTATTTTTTTATAAACTCCAACACTGCAAAAAATTAACATTAAAAAAAAAAAAAAAATTAAATTAAAAAAAACGAAAAAAAAAAAACGAAAAAAAAAAATTCATTGAACAATCTATTTATAAAAATAAAAGAAATATTTATAAGAATTACTAATACACATTCAGTCAAACAATTCTACTGTTTAATTATACTCATAATCAAAAGGGCTGATTGTAAGCTACTGACTTTATATCCATTTTGTAAATGTGATCAACCGAATCCATATTCTTTTATTTTCTAAAACAGTTAAAATATAATATTAGATGATTGATTTTCATTCGTTATTATTATTATTTATCATTTTTTTAAATGTCGTACTGCTTTAATCAAGATGTAAAACGTTTTTGTACAGACAAGGAAATTACGATTTTTTATTCATTTTGTTGTCTGTAGCTCTTAGTGACTGCATGAATAAATGTGAAATAACGAATACCGATACTTCGTTTTAAACTGTCATCCACTGTATTAATATGGTACTTTTTAAAAACTCTCTCAGTGAAATTCAGTCCTTTTCCATAACCGATATGTGTTAACGTACGACCAAGTTACTCACTGTGACCAAGGTAACACAGTGAAGATGTCAGAGAAGATGACACTATCCCAATGCCACTCTTTTTTAATTCACAATGAATCCAAATAATTATTTATTATTTCTACGCATGATAATGATAATAATATTAAAATATTAAACATACTTTAACAATCTGGGTTTTTTTTCGAAAATCCAAAATAATCTCCGTTGAACAAAACTTCAGAACACCATGCTTTAACATCTTCATTTATTACCAGTACAGACAAGCGCAAAAATAAACGAATAATATAATATTAGTAATTCAAATAACCATTTTCGGGATTCTATCTTTTGATATACAATATCAGTGTCATTTTTGAGGGACATTTCATTTTTGTTTAGTAAAGACCAGCTAAAATATGCAAAGCTTTGAATTTGTATCTCAATTACTAGAGAAAGAGAAAGAAACAACCCTTGTTCAATACAGCTTTAATACAGAGCTTCTAACGTCGAGTCTGGAAACTACTTCTAGGACGCTATTCAAAAATATCTTGCTACCTCTTCTCGTCCTGTATTTCAAAACTATCACAAAGGACACTGGTCTGAAAGCGAACACGTTATTCCAGGCATAAGGAATGTGAAGTGCCAGCCCTTGGTAGAATCTGAGAAAGTCCTTATGCTTCCATTGTACTATTGTACCATCAAAACTGGGCTTGACAATCAGTTTCTGAAAACAATGAATAAAGACGGCGAATCTTTGAAATACATTTCCAATGTATTTCCGCATCTGTCAAAAGCGATAACCAAAGGTGCTGTTTTCACAAGATGCTTCAATCACAAGAAAAAAATTACATCAGAGGAACAAAATGCTAGGAGGCTTTTTGAGAAGCAAATAATCTCATGAAATCGTATAACATTTCTAATAATAGTGAAAGTACATTTTTGTGACTAAAACTAACACTCTAGAAGTAGTAACATATTTGTAATCAGTAGACTTTAAATAAACATAATTAACAAACAAAAAACCCCACATAACTAAGAATTCTAAAAATTTGTGTACAATCAATAATAAAGTCTCGTAACTTCAGAGCTTGTGAAGCAAATAAATCTACTATATTTGACATTAATAAAATTTCCTTAAGGTTTGTGTTTTCTGATATTCAAAATTTTAATAAAATAATAATAAATAATAATATATATCCCCCAGCCAGAGGAGTATCCAGGTTCTAAACTGTAATCCAGAAATATATGTTATTTTAATTTACAACGTAAAATAAAAGCAAAATGAAGCGATGTGAATCTCTTTTATCTAGGTAGTAGTTGACTCTCTTTCAATGGAGCCTGTGAACTGAGAGGCTGAAAATAATCAGTCCAGACAGTTCTTTCTGGACTTGCGATTAAATAATAATAACAATAACAACAACAACAACATAAATAAATAAAATAATAATAAATTAATAAATAAATACAAGTGAACAAAAGGTTTTAAAAATTGTTGAAAAGTCGCCATTTTTTTAAAATGTGGGCCGTAGCTCATTTGCTCCCCCTCAGCCATAGGTAAATCTAAGATAAGTTATTTTTTGTATGAACATTGTCAACATGCTTTAAACTACTAAATAATAATAATAATAATAATAATAATAATAATAATAATAATAATAATAATAATAACAACAACAACAACAATAATAACAATAGTAATAATAACTAATGCATTAAACTTAAACTTTTTCTTCGTATCAGTAAAGGTAATAACTAAAAAAAATATACATTTTCTTAGTTACCCAAACAAAATATTAAAATTTATCGGTGTCCTGTTAGATGAAAATAAATAGTGATGCAGAAATAATGGTTACAGTTAGAAAATAAGATCAGTCACCGAAATCATAATTATTATTATGATTGTTGGTAACATTACTACTTTACAGTTTGCTATATCGATCATGATACTGTTTTCAGGTTATGGTTCTGCACTACGACATTCTACCCCTTGCTGACGGGCCGTGGATGACCCACTTGAAGAAACTACTCCACAACGGAATATCGTTCAAGAAACACGTCACGTGGTACATGAGCGGCATGCCGCTGCAGGAGAAAGCATTGACATTTCGTGACTGGGAATATATTACATGGACACATCGTCAGCAGATGAAAGATTGGATACGACAGCGGCTGCGACTTGTTTGGAAATGACAACATTACGGAATTATAACATGCAAAACTGTTTTTAATGTTTGTTTTATTAACAAATTATTTATTTATTTATTTATAATTATTTTTTTCTCCCTCTGAATATCTCATAATCATAATTATATGGGATATTAGTGTAATTGATTCTGTTTAGGGAAAGAGAAAAGCGACAAATTACAAATAGAAATAAAGTAGAAGAAAAATATTTTATTTTATTAAAAACAGAATAGTTTGAGTATGACCATACATCCACTACCTGTGTTACTGTGGCGTCCATCATTCCGGCAATCATACATTTGCCAGTTTGTTAAAATATTTGTCACCTGAATGCGAAGTAACAGTATTGGATCGATTGCTTTAACGTATTATTTGTTTACTGCATATTGATTTAATAATAATAGAAAGAAACATTGAAAATGAATACAGGAATTATTCATGGGTGTAAAAAAAATAACCAAACCTTATAACTGAAAATTCTTTTGTTTCAGATTAGCAAAGTCTGGAGAAATCGATAGTTTATTAAATATATAAGGCATACACGTTTTCAGATATCAGATGGTGAAAATAAATTTAAGATAGTTAACGTTTTTTAAACTAATAAATTTAAAGACACGATTAAAAAATATCGAAACACCAGCTCTAGGTAATTGCTGAATATAACTGCGAGAAAAAAATCTAGCTAAACTTCTTTTTATATTATTACTTTTTCAAAGCTGTCATTCTCATCTTAACTGGTTTAATTATTTGTCAAGAAATGTAACTAGCTATATTATTATTATTATTATTATTATTATTATTTTTATATCTAATAAAAATTTGGTCATTTAACTTTATAACTAAAAGTTTACCAGTATTTATTATTTTTATTTTTATATATGTATTTTTGGTGCTTTTGATTTTCTTTTTGATATTATTGAGGGTTTTTTTGGGGGGGTTGTTTTTTTCTGGTTACATATTTAATTCAGCTTCTGAATTTATTTTATTTTTGTTCTATTTATAATTTTATTTTAAAACATTGATTTAAAAAAAAAAACCAAAAAAAAAAACGCTGTACTTTCTAATTAGCGGGACCCACTTCAGTTTCAGGCCCTGGTTTGTCAAATCAATTTTCCTTTTGATAGACAGTGTACTTGCAAGTGTTCATTCACACACATTTATTCCATTTTTTTTTTAAATTAATGAATTTTTTAAATAAATTAATTATTTAAATTTATTTATTTTGTTCAAATTAGACGATATATTATTCAAAAAGAAAAGAACACTTTTTTTTTCTTTTCTTTTTTTATATACATATTCAGTTCCTTTGCTCATTTACTGGTGAGAAGAAACGACTGGTTGTGACAGACGATTCTACACTGAGAAGTTCCAAATCCTGGCATACATGTCGTTGAAATCTGCGTAAACAGGATTAAACAGGCAAAAAAAAAAAAAAAAAAACAACAACAAAACACACACACACATACACACACAAACAACAACAAAAAAGAAGAACATCAAGAGTTTATATCATGCAGTACTTAAATTCAAAACCAGCAGTTATTATATATCATGTCCTAAATTTCCGTTTGATTTGTTCTGTTAACCATTTATTGTCATTTTAATGCCACAGTAACGCCTAACATTTGCTTGATTATTTAAATCTATTAATTTCTGCAGGAAGAAAATATATATATATTTTTTTTTTTTTTTTTTTTTTTTTTTTCATCTCTTGCCAGAACGTTAAAATGCCACAACTGCGCATGCCCTATCGGAACTCGTGCCGAAATGGTTATGAAATGTAAAACCGGTTCATGGCACAATATCCATAGCTAATTTTAAAGTGAAAAATATACTGGCGGCTAAAGCTGTATCCTATCAGGGCGCGAGCGACACGACACTATTTATATCCTAACCAGACGCGACCGTAGCGACAGTCTCAGTTTTTATTTCAGAAACATGACACTGCCAGTAAATACACTATGTAATACCAATGACCTACACTCACCATTACTACCGTATTAGGTAATTTGTTACTCGTGTGTGTCTCTCTCTATATATATAAACCATTTTGTCAACCTATAAAGAATGACAATAGTTAATTTGAAAATAAGGTTTACAACAAGGTTTGAAAATTTGGTTTACAACAAGTAGCATTTATATCAAATTATTTGACAATGTATTATACATTTGGCAGCCGTATGATATTAAAAGAATGCATAGGGGAAACTGGGGATCAATGAGCTATTGTTAAGATATTTGGACATTTTACCCAAACCTTCATAGATACATTATAGCTCTTGATTACAATATAGTTTGATGGGCTATTTCCTTCAATATCTTTTTGTGAGACAGTTTATATAACAGGGTCCCTGGTGGCTCATCCATGGGAGTCTTACGAATCATGATCTCAAACGGTGAAACTTGCTATAATCAACACATGTAAATCTTTTTTTTCTGTATATTGGTATTATGCATTTCATCTGAGATGTACATACTGTAAAAAACTAAGGGGTTAATTATATTTTTCACCCAATGACCTTTGTGTATGTACCTATCTAGTGAATACTGTGCTATTGAGCCAGTGTTTGTAGTTCAGTGTTATTTTTTGCTTGTGTGATTACATTGCTGTATAATCACACAATCAACTGGATCTGGTTCTTTCTCCTGAAAGGTAAAATGTGTATCTTCTGATTCCTCCTTGGAGCTGCTCTCTTCAAAACAACAGAAAATGGCTCATTTATCCCTGACACCACTTTCATTATGTCAGCCAAGTATTCTGGAGAATCACATGGCTTATCAACTAAAACTGCATTTAAAAATCAAAATAAATTACAAACAAAACTCAAATTTTTTTTCAAGATCTATGAAATATGTATTTTGACCATTATTAAATTGTAACCAAGATTAATAAAGATTACTAAAGGGAGTCTAAAACTATGTTTTCAGATGTGGATAGAGATGATTATTTTGACATTTATTCTATAATTCTTTTGCAGTTATATATAACTGTCTGAAAACCGATATCACAGCTGTCAGTAATAAAAGAAAATGATGCTTTGTTGGTGGGTATAAGTAGTTTAATTGCAACAACATTTGGTTTAGGTTCTAATCTTTACCCATCAGCTGCCATTAATTCTTCAATTTTTAAATGAACATTGTAGTTTTTACATTATTTATGACAGGTACTTAAGTTTTTAAATTACTGAACATTCCAAAGTTTCTTTCATTTCTGTAGTGTTCTCTAATTGTGGATAGTATAAATAAAAGCAAGTATTTGATTTATTTTATAATAGACTCATTAAACATGAAAATGGTAAACAAAGATTTGGTGGTACTAGTGTTGTGTTGTGGACAGTATTGTTTTCTAGGGTTTATATTATTTTTATTATTTGTTGTGTTTGCTGTTCGTTCTTTTCTTGTTGTTTTAAAATTGTGTATGCATATTTAAATTAAGTAATTCATATCAATTTTATTATATTTAAATAAATCTATATTGGTATATAGCAAACAGAAACATACACACACACCTATACACTTGTAATCATGTGCATATATACACTGATTGAGAGATATGTGTAAGCAGTAGGAGTCTGAAAACAGACAAGGATTTTATTACATATTATATTCTAGTACCTTGTCTAAGTGGTCACCCTCCTCATTTCCAGGCTGGATGACACAGGGACAGAATGGCAATATGTAAATTTTACAAATGAAAATGCAGTAATTCTTTTCGTATTATGCTTTATTTCAGACAAAATGCATACAAATATTATTACTGTAATTATGCAACTAGAATTTACTTTCAGTTACTATTTTAATATATATAAATACATTTTTTTAGGATATTTATTATTTAAGAATATATAAAAACTAAATTACAAATACAGTAATGTTTTCTTTTATATAATTTTTATTTTTTAAATTTTTGCGATAGATTCATCCAAAAAAGCATAAGAAATGGAGTCCTAAATGATTAATGTGTCAGAGATGTTACCAAGTGATTTTGTAGACTGATTGGACTTCTCAGCTCATTCTGCACTTTAGTATTCAGTCTGAAAAACATTAGGTTTTTAATATGGAAAAAATCCTAATTGATTTTAAAAAACATGAAAAATATTTGAGAACATGTAAAGCTGGTATCAAAATTGTATGATACTGATCTTTTGAATGAATCACTGTATGATGATTTTGGAGCCTACTTTCATTATGGATTTTATACGTATATCAGACAGTTTCAGTATGCAGTTAATTAGGGTGATAAAATGTGTTGGTTTTAAATCCTTTGACCTTCTTTCTTTTGGATAATTTCTAGTTCACCAGATGCTTTTCTAAAACACAACATATATATGTCTGTCATTTTAGTTTCATGCTTTATAATTAAATTTAAAATGACTGAGTAAAGGTTGGCAGGTCATGGTATTTCTTTTAGGAAAATATGGTCGTCAGGAGCAGAAAAAACAAATGTCATGGCTTTTAGGAATTAACCTTCTTTTATATAAACAGAGATTAGCCCAAAAAGTAAGGATAATACTTGTAAATTCCTTCATGTCATATGGTCCCATAGGAAATAAAAATGACTTGTTAGAAATTGTTAAATGAATTGGAAAGAGAAGTAATTACTGACAAATGTGTACTCTGATCTAGTGAATGATTGCTGTTAATATAATGGACTGAGTGGAATACACTTTTGTGCTTTTGAACTCTCTGTTAATGTATGCAGTACAAATAAATGTTTAAAGATGTACATAAGTAAAAAAAAAAAAATAATAATAATACTAATAATTAAATTTTAAAAAATTAGAAATTCGGTTATAAGTTAACTGCATTTACATTTAGTAGATACATTATGAAGATTGCTTCAGAGAATGGATCTTGTGTTGAACATTTAGTGCCAGTATGCATAAGGTAAATATGACTGTAATGTGATGTACAGTTTTATCTTAAAGCTATTACAAATATATATATCAGTGCCAATGCATAATTCAGTAATGAGATTGAAGAGAAACTATTAGAAAAGCTTGTCTCATCTTTTACTGCATTTTAACAATATCTTATGTAAACCTTGGTTAATTTTTTATCAACTGAATGTAAAACACTGTCTTCCAAGGACATTATGTAAAGTGTCACACACCAGACTTTGGGAAATAGGAAATATCACAAAGCAAAAATTATACATAATTAAAACTACATAAAAATCAGTAATTCTAGCTAAATGATTCCAGTGTTTTTTCTGTTATGTCAGCCTATCAGCTGTAATTAGATATTACCAGTCAGCTTGTGCATATGTGTGTGTGTTTGTGTGTGTGCATGCATGTTTTGGCTGTTTCTAACTCTGATGTTAGAAAGTAGGTGTAAAAATGTATAATTCTATAGTAATCTTTTTCAATTAAGGAAGATTAAACATATTTGATAAATATTTTTTATTTAAATAGAAAATTTTAATAACTGAATTAATTTTTTTATAAAAAGGTTCCTTTCACTGGAAATGTTAAGTTAAATTTATTAAGTTTATAGTTACATATATTTTATTGTGGTGACATGAGATTAACCTATTCATACTGGAATATTATTCTTGTCATAATTGTTACATAATATACAAGATAATAGCAAATACAATATAAAATCAATGAATTGAAATAAACTAACTATAAGCATTATAAATACTATAATTTATTCCTTTTATTATATGATTTAATTTAACTTAGATCTGTATAAATACAAAACAAATGTATAATTTTTATCAAATTTACTCACTATAAAGTAATAGTTCTTAATGGTTCATTAATATGAAAAATAAATAAATAAATAAAACTTAAGCTGTTTTAACATTCACCATTTTTGGGCTATTGTATATCTGGAAAATAATAATAATAATAATATTAAAATTTCAAAAGTCATGTTAAAAAATGGTTTGGTCTGTCATGTTTGGATTGTTTTTCAGTTCAGTGGTACAAAATACCTTTAAAGAATTTTATATGACTTGTTTTATTTTGTGATAGAAAATTACTGAACATTAAAATATAATGTTATTTATTACTTTGTTAGAATATGGCTGATGTCAGTATAATTTTTTCATCCTGACAGCTGTACTACATTTAAAATACATAAACAGAAATGAAAAGATGTATATGCTCATTAAATAAATAATAAGTTTACACTTCATTAAAAACAATAAAATATTTGTTTCATTAAACCGATGAAATCAGAAAACTGTTGACCGATCTGGTTCTACCAATGATACTTTTTCTGTTCTTTAGAGACAGCTTATCTATTCCTAGATTAGTGCTCAAAGCATTTCTCTCCCTTGTATCATATTAACAGAGACTAGTACTCTTACACTTATTAACAGTATTTTTGAAACAGTATAATATGAAAATTAATCTATTAATTCATACAGAACCAAGAAAAAAAAAAAAAAAAAAAAAAGAAGTTATAATTAAAGAGCGCATTAGTCTTCAGAATTTTGGAGAAAAACATAACTGGAAAACATCTTTGAATGTTGTTTAAACTATTTTCAGTTCACTTTTTCTATCTTTTTGTGATTATTTTTTATATTTAATAAATCTGCCAGTAAAGATGATTATTTATAATAGTTATAAAAAATTAAAATGTTTATGGTATATAATTTATCCATACGTATATACGTATATTAACCAACATTATTAATTCTATATATAATATTTTCTAAATAATAAATTTTGTTAATTTTCATATATGAAAAGTGTTAAATAAACGATAATTACTTTTTCTTATAATCATGCTGCGAAATATTTGTAATCTTTAAATTTAATATTTAATCCATTTTTATTTTATTTTACGCATGTTAAAAACACTTTATCATTTCGTTTAATTTTAGAAATCATCGCACTTTAAAAAAAATATATATAATACACTATTTACATAAATATGAGGATTTTGTTGCTTACTTTAAAGAAAAGAGGTTTAAGAATATATGTGTTTTACTGCCGTTTTCTCCTGAAATAAGTTTATCGTGATAACTATTATCGATTGGGTTGGAAATTCAATGAACGGTCTACAGCAAATGTTTCATCTTGTATAATTGCGTAGACAGTGATGTCTTTTCATAATAACATTTCTCTCAGATCTCTCGTCTTTCATGTGTGATGTTTCCACTGACAGAGGACGCTGTGTAAACACGAATCTAAGCTTAGAAAATGTCACTTCAACGAGGATTAATTCTGGATTATAAAAACTAATAAAGTCAATATCTCATGATTAATATATAAGTGTTGACGAATATACTTTATGAGTACACAGTTATAAGGTATTGATTTAGCCATGTAATACATGAATAATTTAGAACCATTGTTTTAAAACTCGTTTAGAAGAAAGTGATTAGTAGATGGAGAATATTCGACATTAATTAGAACATTTATTATCAGTAAAGTAACCGTCTTAAGCTTCATTAGATAAAATAGCTTTCTAATTGATAATAAATATAATTTTCAAACATATCAATGTCAAGTATTAATAAAGTACAGTAGAAATTTCTGTTGCCATAAATAACCAAACTGAATATATACTTACAAATAACTGTCCTAACACAAAATCTCTCTCTCTCTCTCTGAAATCAAAGTAACAAATCCATTATTTATAAAAAAAATACTTATAAACTGACTCCCATTAGTATAAGTGGATCTGCCATACAAAGGTCAAAGAAACCATGAACACAAATCACATTTATAGACAATCACTGTTCTAGCTGATCTTCCTCGTCAAATATTCAAAAGTATGCGCATAGCTGGCAGAGATGACTCAATTCCAACTATAACCTCTCTAGACCAAACATTTCATCCAATCCCTACTGACTTCAGAGAGAATTCTCTCTTAACACCAGATATACCCATTATTATTTTAAATTTTATAAGCAGTGGTATGAAACATTACAATTTTGTTGACTGTACCATTATCTAAAACATATATATATGCTACAATCAGTATTCCTGTTTGTTGTTTAAAATAAAAGCGCCAATATTATATGAAACATAACATAACAGATAACGGTCTTGTTATCACTTACTTCACAAATAAACAACCGATCTACTGCAGTATATTGGAAATGTTCGGTTACCGTTTTTAGCAAACATTCAAGAGCTTCATAAACTATTTACACTATCATTCAACAACGCGAATTTTTAATCACAATTTGATTATATTTACTGATAATTTTCCTCTTACTTTCCTTCTAGTTTAAGAAGCACAAATATAGTGAAATCAAAGATGATGAACAAACAGTTGTTTTCGCTGTATTTCGGCTTATGAATTTGATCCGTAAGTGTTCAACATCTCCATCACTAAATCTATTTGTTGACACCCACACACATATACACACAAATACAGATATAAACGCATACACACGCAGGCACCCAAGCAGATATACGTGCGCACATAAATTCATATATACAATATTTCATTTATACTCAACTAATTAAATAAAAATATTAATTGTCATGGTTTTTTTAACCTTACTAACTAAATTATATTGTCTTTTTAAGGGTAATCTGTTAGTGCAGTCAAGGATTTCAGAAGACAAACATTTATATTCTTACAGTACTGGTCGATCAATTTGGGAAGGCAGCGTAGTCAAGTCGAACACGAAGTTCATATAACGGAAGATATAACGGAAGATATATTGATATCCAATGGATTTTGTCTCGCCAATAATTTTCTTAAATAATGAGAAAAACGGATAGCTTGAATGATATGAATATCGACTGTCTTAGAAAAGGGTGAAATTGACGAAAGAAAAATCACCTTAAAAAATTAATAATCTTGATTTACTGAAATGCATTATATAGAAATGATCAAATTTGAACTAATGTATTTCCACTCTGTTTTATATTATTTATGTATTTATTTAGTTATTATATTTTCAGCCGGAAACATCTGTGGTAGGTTCATTGGTTGATATAAAACAAGATATAAATGTTTATATGTCAGTAAATAGATCATCGTGCACTTTATACCAGATTGGTTATAAATTTACAGAAAAGGTTATGTTGCATCCATAGGATGAATTTTTAAAATGTTTTTACACTTAGAAAGATTACAAAAAAGATATTGTAGGTAAAGACAAGGACGTGTAAAGACAACGAAGACACAGACTGAGATAATTATAATAAAGATGACTTAGCAGTTAATACAAGAACCTGAAATTATTTCATTTAAATAGTATTAATTAATGTATGCAGCTCTCAGACTTTACTTTATTTAATTTAATAAAACTTGGTGTAGGCTGTTATTTGCTAGTCAAAAGTAAAATAAAATTATAAAATTAGCTGAATTTATATTAGTAACATAAGATAACATGCTTCGTTCAGTCAAATACAGTTTTGAAGACAGATACAGGAGGAAACTCATTTGTGACAAGTACTGTTTGAAAGCCGCGGTCTGATCACTTATTGACAACAGGCCGTCTCCTCTGACAGCTGTGATTAATGAACAGTCTGCCGAGATTAGCTGACCAAAGATATGGAAATTTGCGTAAAGATCTCTAGATATATGTATCTCTTGTCATGCGTTAACATCTAGAATTTGCAAATTGTCAATAACAAATTCAGTACCATATTTTTGTAAATCAGTATCATATTATATTTGTAAACATAATTTTAAATAAGAATAAAACTAGGTAATATGAATAAAAATATAAGCTGTATTTAAGATAAAAATAATAATTTAGAAAAAAAGAAAATGAATCAAATCGATTCAGTATACATTTTTCCTATAGCAGTTCTAAACTGTCATATTTATTTATTTGTCAAAACAGTATGTAATTGGGTAACATTAAGTGCATGTTTTCTTACATAAATTCCAGTATTCTAGTAATTTTTATAATTAAAAACAATTCAAGGTATAGGTCTCATTTCGGTGTCTAATCATGTTTTGTTGGTCGTAGATATAAGTAAAAGTATTTGCGTACATGATAAACCACTTTAATTTGGATGAACTCAGAAACTAAAAGCAACACTTTTGCAAATCTTGGTTGATGAAAAAACTAAATGTTACTGACCAGTCAGATGTTTCACAGGTTAAAAAGAAACAAATAAAAATGTTTAAATTAAAATAGATCACTCTTGAAAATATTAAATGTAAGAAGGCGGAAGTAGAAGAAAAATGGCTAGAGATTATGTTTTAAGTAAAATATATTCGTGCGAAAATTATATTAACATATGTTAGAATTTTTTTTTATCAATACTCATTTAAAAAGTATAAATATATTGTTACCCTTCAACAATCAGTTTCATAATTAACAAATTTTTGGAAGAGGACTCTGTTACCATCCATCTAATGCGAACAATGTCCAACTGTTAATGGATCAATTTCATCGAACCTTTTCCTATTAGGGTCTGGAAAATTACCAGTTCTAAATGGTGTTGAGTTTTTTTGATGAAGATAGTAGATTTTAATTTTTCTATAGTTTTTGACAGAAAGATCTATATGTAATGTCACTGACAGTGCCTCCATATAGTTTAACCCGTACATGGCAAGATTTTACATCCTTTATTGTCAAACCAATGGTTTTTTTCCCAGTTACAGGATCGATAGATAAATGCTGTGCATTCAAGATCATCATAAACTCAACTTTAAAGAAAACGCTAATTCTTTAAAAGACTTATTAAGTCTATTAATGATTAGTTATCCTGGTGTAAACTAAATGACCAATATAGGACGAAAAAACGTTATAATTACTAGCGAACTGACTCTTTATTTTTATTATTTCTTAATAAAGAAACAGAGTTGAAACCAGTTTTCAAATAATGGAAAGTACACTTTAAGATTATACGGATGCTGCCGTTAATTGTAACTTCATACTGCAGAAGACAAATAATTCTTTAGTTTTGCGTTAGTTCCATTGGTTTTATCAAAAGAAATAATCTATACTGTGATGTCTTCATGAGTCCAGTTATTAAGAGGTAAAACGGCGGCCTTCAATAACAGTATCGATATACTTTGTTATAAAGATTACTTTTTGCCCAAAACAATCATTTTTAACTGAATAAAATAACTTGGAGTTATAAAAACCAGTTTACTGGGCCATTTACTCGAATAGTCACTGGCTCACTTAGTATTACTACTGACGTTATTATTATTATTATCATTATTGGTGTGTATGTGTGGAGAGAGAGAGAGAGAGAGAGAGAGAGAGAGAGAGAGAGAGAGAGAGAGAGAGAGAGAGAGAGAGAGAGAGAGAGAGTTCTGATTAATGTCACGAAAATATATTAAACGTTTCTGTGCTAATATCAATGTATATTTCTTTGTTTATTTTCTTGTGATTCATCTTTGTTTTAAATGAGAGAGAGAGAGAGAGAGAGAGAGAGAGAGAGAGAGAGAGAGAGAGAGAGTTTAGGTTTTTTCAGTAATGTAATGAAATAAAATAAATAAATAAAGTAGTTGATAAAGTAACAAAGAAAAATCCGTATTTATTCTCCTTGATACATCATAACATTGTTAATATTTCTTATGACAAAAATGTGAATATTACACAACAATAATCCTTGGAATCTGCTAAACAGAAAACATAAAATTCGAGAATTTCTATACATTTGTTTACCTCTAGAATGTCACAAGAAAAAAAAAAGAAGAAATAAAAGTAGACATTTTTTTTTTGTTTCATCCAGTGAGTAGAAGTGTGGGAAATATAATACTGACATTTCTCATTTATTTCATTTCCATATTTCTTGCAGTCAGCTTATATTCTCCAAAATTAACGGTTCTTGCTTCTTATTTTTCACAATCAATTCAAATCAACTTTGGATTTTTCCCCCCAAAACTTTAATTTAGAAAAACAAGACTGAAAGAGTTTAATATAGACTTTCCTGAAATCTCTCATGAATAGTGGATAGATGACTGGGTTTATCAGGCTGTTGCAGTAACCCAGCCATACACATCCAATAAATAACTTAGGTGGAATACAGCGACATATCGAATCTGTTAAGTTAATAACAAGAAAGGGAGCCCATGTGAACGTATAAGCACCAACTATAACACCTAGCGTTATTGTGGCTTTTGATGTATAGGGTTCTCTAATCGTTTTTGTGGAGACATCTTTCCCCAGTAGCAAGCGACTCGGCGCTATTAATGTTCCGACAAAAAAAGCTTGTCTTTGAGCCTCTTTCGAGACTCTGTAGTAGAGAACGAAAGCTATGATAATAGGAAGTAAAACTGTGACGGTGGATGCTGTAATAGCATATGGGAAACTGACGATAAACAAACACAAAGGTTTTTCACTGAACATGGTCAAGTTTTCCAAGGAAGGTGTGTCTATGTTGTGCCAGCCATTTTGAATGGGAATAAAGGAAGTAAACATGGCAATCATCCATGCAGTCGCGATGAGAATCAGAGCTCTTTTGTGAGTCATCAGTGTATTGTAGCGTAAAGGTGACATAATAGCCATATATCTATCTAGACTTATTAAACACACATTCAAAATTGAAGCACTGCACAGCATGACGTCACAAGAGGCCCAGATAGAACACATTTCCACACCCAGCATCCACTGGAGGAATATTTCATTCAGTGTGGCTGGTATCATGACTAGAATGGCAACCAGAAGATCAGCCACACTGAGAGATACAATGAAGTAATTTGAAACATATCTGAGTTTTCTCTGAGATATCACCGCCAAAAATACAAGCATGTTTCCAGCTATTGTTAAAAT
Organism: Chrysomallon squamiferum; assembly: GCA_012295275.1. NCBI lineage: Eukaryota > Metazoa > Mollusca > Gastropoda > Neomphalida > Peltospiridae > Chrysomallon > Chrysomallon squamiferum. The sequence continues at coordinate 9,345,819 of CM022674.1, forward strand.
AATAATAACAGAAAGAACAAATCCTGTAACAATGATTCCCACTGACATATCTGTAGAAATTATATATTTACATTACCACCTTTTCTAAGTGAGAGAAACACTGTCAAACTAATTAAATAATTGACCTTTCTTTGATTCCTTCTACTGAATTCCTTCTAATAATGTCACTTGAGAATACTTCAAAGCCTTTTTCAATTAAACATTTCATGTCATATTCCATACAGATGAAGGATTACATCTTTCATTTAGTGTCTTCTAATTACTTTGTAATAATTTGTCCTCTTTTTTTTCAATTTTTCATTTCTCTGTTTTATAAACATGGTGAGTGGTCACAGCAATCTTTAATAAATGGACCCTGCCGTCACGTAACAACAATAATAAAACAGTCTGTAATTTAACAAAATTTACTTCTTCTAATGATACAGTATTCGAATATTATCATTCCATGTATCACGGTTCTTATATTTTGTGCAGTCGGTACAAAAAAATTGTTTTTAAAAGAATCATTAGAAGATACACAAATATAATTAGTTGAAAAAACTTATGATGCAGTTCATGCTATTCTTCTCAACACACAATAGTTTCACTTGCTAATTGCAGAACAACCACAAAAACAATTGTTAAAAACGTTGATAAAATTGCAGGCAACTTAATCATTTCTTCTGTCTTCGAGTCACTAGAAAATCAAACTGTCCTTGAGAACTTTTCTCCGGAAGTAGATCCTTGTATTTCACTGTGAACTGAAAACGACCAAACACTAACAACAAAAACGATTCAAAGATGTGAAGCTGGTTTCTATGGTCCAAACTCTGTGCCAATGCGATAAACATGTTGGCGTAATAGCCGATCCAGCATACCGCGAACAGCAGCGATTGGTACTGGTCGATTTGTATAAGAATACTTCTTCATTGAACTGTGGGCAGGACGCATTATCAATCACTTGTTCAAATCACAGTCGGCGCTGCTTTGCTTAATGTTGAAGATCCGCTTAATCTCTCAAAGTAATTGACTGCTAATGACTACATATACATCCACAAATTCTGAATACCGGACAGTACGTTAATCTGGCGTGTGATTTTCTATTCCAGTAGAAAGAAAGTGTATAAAAGTAAACATGAAGACGGTAAATATTTGGTAAAAAAATATTATTTATTCAGCTGATATTGAAATATTTGTAAGAAGAATCAGAATTTTCTTAATAACTATAGGAATATTATTTATTTACTTTTTTTTTTTTATTATATCACGGTCATTATTTTGAGTATAATTATCATAATCATTATCGTCATCATTTTCATCAATAAATGAATCTAAAAATGTTGTTATTGTGTAAAATAAAGACAAGAAAAATGAACTTTAAACTCAGTAAAGATATTTTGATAAAAAAAATTTGGCTCTTAAAATAGTAGTTCTGTAAAACTGAACAGAAGTTGTTCACCCATGTAATGCGTAGAAATTCCTTGTGAAATTATTGTCGTTCTCTATTGACATAATTGATTTTGGAGATTAATTTTGACCATTAGTCCTTCGTCTATTATACACATCAGTCACTGTGTTAATGAAAGTCCTGTATGAATACTGAGTGCCATACTTCTTATTATAGCCTCACAATCTTCCAGGAAGGTGGAAGTAATGACAAGTATTTTTAGAAAAGAAAAATATATATTCACGTTAAAACGACATCTACTGAATAAATTAGCTATTTTAATAAATGTATGATGTATCTACATTTTGTTTCTTAATTTTGTTAAAAATAATAAACATTATGTAACATAAGATAAAGTGAACACTAATGGAGGTAGAGAAACAAAATTAAAATATTTTTGCTTACACACAATAGATATAAACAAATCTACAGATCACGATGTGCATAATCTATATGTATTTCGTTAACAACGAAGAAGAAGAAGAAGAAAAGAAAAGTGAAATTAAACTGTTTGATGTTGGTTCTGACACCTAGGAAATGCCAGACTCTTATTTCGTCCTTATCAAGTTTGAACGACTGATCATGTAGTGTAAGTTTCTTTTACTGAAAGTTTTCCATCATCGTTAATGCATGTGCCCCACATGGGTGCATTTTAAATATGATATATTAAAACAAAATTCTGAACTCATCAGTCTCTCCAATCTGCACTATATTCCTGAAAATTATTATTATTATTATTACTATTATTATTTGGCGTATATTTAAAAAAAAAAATTATTATCCTCTTATTTAGAAAGTTAATATAAATAACAAAAAATAATTAATAAATAAGATTAGAAAAATGTATAGCATTATTAATGATTTTTCTTCATTATTTATTCAGCTACATTTTACGTGCATATTCAGATATTCAGTATTAGACGTCATTGAAACTGTTCAAACAGAGAATTGATATTAGCAAAAAACTGTTAAATAGCGATTGTTTCTAATTATGTCTAATCTAGAAGACGTCATAGATATTGATAGAATTTAGTCAGTTTGTCACATAACATATTTATTTATGTATTTATCTAATAAACCAACGTGAACACTATTTTTAAAAGCGACATTTTGTCGCTGTTTGATACTGTAATTGCAGTTAGGTCAACAGATATTCAAAAGAATTACTGCCATGAAAATCGAAGTGATTTCCTTGTCATATTTGTCTGGCTATTTCTGATAAGGACATAGCAGTAATCCTGAAGCAAATTCTATGATAGAATGGTCACGTATTTGCAGCATCATTCTGAAAGCAGACGTTCTCCAAGTCGTAATCAGCCTGTCATGTTATGTCCACTTAACTCTTATGAGAAACTTGTAAAGGGCCAATGAGTGTGTCGAGAGAGACCTGTTGTCAAATCTTAAATCCACGATGAGCTGACAGAGACGTGAGAGAGGCCTTTGTTGACAGTCACTTTATTGAGAGGGAGAGGTTTATCACACACACACACACACACAAACACACACACACACACACACACACACACACACACATTCATACATAATAGACACATATACAAACATACATGCATATATATCAACCACATACAAACATACACATATGCTTGCCTCTACACCTACAAACAAATATACACACACTCATGCCAATATATATATATTTATATATATATATATATATGTATGTATGTATCTGAGTGTGTGTGTATATATATATATATATATATATGTATGTATGTATGTATTTGAGTGTGTGTGTGTATATATATATATACTCACACACTCACATACATACATATATACATATATACATAAATGTACACACATTTATATTATTGTTTAACTATTGAAATAAAAGGTGTTTAGACAAAGAGTCAGGAATTCAGGAACCTGTCAGTGGCGCTGTTACTTTAGAAATCGATGTAGATTCATTTTTACGGGAATTAACCTTGAACCATCGAGACTTGTAAAATGTGTTCTACAACAGAGGTCTCAGCAGATAGCTGCATTTTTTATTTATGCACGTACAAATGGCATTTACTGCATAATATAAAGATTATTCATCGAAATTAATCATTCATTCTTCTTGTAAAATTATAGTTTTACACTGTAATATAATAACTTTTGTTTAATCTGTTTTTTCTTAATTTATCTTTATAATCATATCAATATTTAGTCTAAATATTGTAAAGATTGTAGTTAAAATGTAATTATTATTATTATTATTATTATTATTATTTCTTTTTCAATTAAAAAACAAATAATAATGTGTAATCTTGTTTTTAAGTTTTAATACAATTTTAACAGAATTGAGTCATCTTCACATATTAATAAAATTTATTAGTACTTAGTTAACAATTATTATTTCGATTTTTCTTCTTTTTTTAAAAAAATCACAACACACAGACACACACACACAAAAAAGAACAAAAAAAACCAACAACAACACAATAAAAACATTGGATATTGATTTTTAATGAAAAAGCTCGATGTTGATATTTACTAAAATATACTGATATTGATATTTGTTGAAATACATAGACATTGGCCTTAAAGAACTATACTGACATCCATATTTACTGTAAAGTTGTGACACTGTCATTTATTGAACAATACTGACTTTGATATTTACGAAAAACACTGACACCGACTTTTACTGAAACGTACACTGATAGTTACTGAAGACATCTCACGTGGATATAATTTGTAAAACAGTGAGACTGTTCACCTACAAGAAAACTAGCAAAATGAGGACAGTTGAAACATTTACACAGACGTCGCATGACTATCGATTAGGAAATTAAAAACGGATAGAGACGAGTTTTAAAGATATTTCCAGGTCGAGAAATGATTATTCATTGATCATATACGTGATACTGTGTTTGAGTCTTCAATCTTTGACTAGTACAACAAACACGACAAATCGTTTTAACATCCATATAACTCTAAACACATTGTCCAGATATTCTTGTAATTACAAGTCAGTTTGTTTATTTAAATGACATGAATTTTAATACAAAACAGTAAACGATTATAAAATTTTGAACAGTGTTTCAAAGTATGTAATTTTGTGCCGGACATATTTTTTTTTTTTTTTTTCACCTTTCTTTCGACAGTGATAAACGGTAGCTCTAAGATACAAACTTTAAGCCAGACAATTTAGTGCACGGTCAGCCTCTAATCACACACAGTGGTACCTCTCTAGAGTTAGTGCTTTTTTCTGGGTATAAGACCAATACAATATTTTGTACCCAAATGCGTTTATTCAAAATATATGTTCACATTATTTTGAAATAATATAGTATTCTACAGCTTCAAGTTCACATACATACACATACTGCATAATGTACGGATACAAACTAGCCGGATAGATGCAGTTTTATATTAGACGTATTTTAATGCCTTTTAAAAAAAATCGTAGTACTGAGATAACATTAATTGAAATAAGGTATCTAAAGGTTTTCAAGATCCACCAATTTTAATGCAACTAACTACTCCTTCAAAGAACTGTCGTTGATCAGTAACATTTAATTTAGAGTTCGACTGGTATTCCTCGCTTGAACTCTGATGGCCAAAGTGAACGATCTAGTGTACATTTTTTTATCTACTGGATTGACTTTAATCTCAGCAATTTCCTCTTTGTTTATTCTTCTTCTACTTCTTATCATCATCATTATTTATTTATTTATTTTGTTATTTGTTACCTTAAACGTATAAAAAAACAAATGTTAAAAAAATGTCCATAATAACCCAAGTGGATCTGTGATCAAGCTGTCGCAAAATGAAATGATCAACCATAATAACTCCAAGTAACCCGAACAGCGCATTCCAGGTATGTTTAAAAATTAAGTCTGTGAGATAAAATATATAAATGTTTAGTGGAAGAATGTTGCTGTCATTATAATTTCTAAACGATATTCTATCTTACTCAAAACACCCATTTTGACAATAAGCTGGAAAAAAAGTAAATCTCTTGACCAGTGTAGATCACCGGAAACACATTAAATAATAAACACTTATTTTTCTGTCACATTTATTAATAAGCATTTGTTTTCCCATATTAAATCATTAAGTCTTAATCTAATAATTATGTTCACTTTATTCTTTGCACAGTCAAATTATTTTAATTATTTAAGTATGATTAAAAACTTATAATAAAATGTTTATATTTCACTGGGATAGAAAACTTCTATTCAGCTAATTTATAAACAAGAAAATCTAAAATTGTAAAGTAGGTTTATGTCTTCGTAAAATAATAAAATAAGTTTTGCCTTTATTTATGTCGTTGATATGAACATATTTGATGGTAATAATAATAATAATAATAATAATAATAATTACCGCTAAATATTTCAATAGTGTTCCGAAACATTTCCAAGCCATGTGGGATATCTGCCAGTAAAATCAACAATATTGCAGTAGTCAACGTCAAATGGAGCATAGCGTGTAACATGGCGAAGGAAGCACTGTGGTAAACAAATAATAATTAAAAAAAAGAAATTTAATAAATGAAATATCTATAGAATACCAAATTTATTTTGTTATCGATGGCATTCTTCTGAAGTCTGGTCATGATCTTATAAGGACGATATTACAGAAAAAAAGTTTTCCACATATAAACAATTTGTGATATGCTGAAAATATTTTAATCAGCAATGGAAATATATGTTGAATGGAAATGTTTTGAATAAGGAATGCGTGTCAGATAGTATAACGATGGAGACAAATAAAACCTTCAATCGATAAGTTTAAATTACCTTTTTATTTTGAAAATAAATCTGAGAGGTATTACCCGAGTAAATAAACAGTACCAGGCAATTATCAAAATTTCATCCACCTTTATCAGCAATGTTTTCAGCTCAAATGAGAACAACTTGCTCAAAATATTTAAAATATTTTTAAAATACAAATTGCAAGAATAAATTTATATCTTCTAAAATGATTATTTTTATCTGTCTAATACTACTGTTTTATTTTATTAGACACTCTTATCACAATTTATTTACTCAGAAACAATAGTAAAATAACAATAAGATAAACCATACTATGTACAAGTACACTCATATCCGACTGTGGAGCCATTTAACAAAACACCACGCGGCTTTACTGGAGTGTTCTCTTTTGTCTGCCACCACTGCAGTAAGAGTCCAATTTGAAAAAAAAAAAAAAAAAAAAATATCCCAACAAAAATTTAATGAACAATAGTCAAACTGAGTCTTCTTAATTGACAGTAATAATGATATTTTAAAAATTATTATTATTATTATTATTATTATTATTATGGGACTGATCGATAGTAAAGCACTTCTTAAAACCTTTTAAATTTTAATGAGAAAAACAGTCATGTACAGAATGAATAATTATATAACATTATATTTAATCATTACTGCTATTACTATCTCTATTTCCCATAGAAGTAATTATATTACTTATACCGCTGCAGTTGCTGCCACTACTACTACTACATCCACTACTACCACCACATCCATACTACCACCACCACCATTACGACTACGACCACAACCACTACTATTATTACTACTGCTTACTATTACTATTATCATTTTCTATATGTTAAACGGTTTAATTATTTTCTTTAAAAAAGATTGATTTAAAACATACAATTTAGCTTTCATCACCAGTGTAGACAGTTCATGATTAATTCATGATTAATTTTGTTATTACAAAAAAAAAAGAAGAAAAAAAAAGAAGATTATTATTATTTATTAACAATGACTTTTTAATTATTTTTCTACAGTGGCGAGTCTAACAGTATAACTTTTAAAATCGTTAAATTCGTTTCTAAACATTCTGAAGATTAGTTTTTGTTGACAAGTACTGGTACATAATATTCTCTCTGAAAACCAAATCAATACAGAATTATGTTCATCTAACAGAAATAGGTTATTTATGGAAACGGACTAAACTTTGCGAACAAAAATACATCACTTAAACGATTAAGCCAGTTTTAAAATATATGTTTCCTGAAAAACTGACATCATTAGGGAGTTATCGATAAATGCTTCGCTTTCTGAAGCTGTTTCAAACTCATGCTAGTTAAAAATGATGTTTTCTAGCTATTAATATATTAATCAATACAATTTATAATATTTCGTTTTAAAGGTTTCGCAACAAACTTCGACAGCAGTTTCAAAAATACCCATTTTTAAAATATATTCATTATCTTTGCATGTATAAAATATAAATAATCATTTATATTTTATAACGATTAAGTTATATATATATATATAATTTGGTATATCAGAAAGGAGCAGCACGAATGTCCAGAAATCAAGAAACACTATTAGAAATATACAGATCCAGTTCTATTATTTTAAAGGAGCTTGTGAACAACGTTTATGTGCGTGATATGCATATTATATATTTGTTTTCAAAATATATTAATTTATTTATTAATTTTTCTTCTTTTACTTCTTCTTCTTCTTTCTTCTTCTTCTTCTTCTTATTATTATTATTATTATTATTATTTATCAATTAGCAAGTTAAAATCCAATTCTATTTCTCAGTTTTAATCAGTTCAGATATAAACTGTACTGAAATGTTATTATGACATAAATACTAAATTGTTCATTATTAGTAAAAACACAAAAATACGGAGATAAAGAAACACGTTGCATTATTAGACTTGATACAGAAGATGTAGCTGAGTAAAAAAAATCAGGTAACGATGTCAGTGGTCTCAGAAGTGACGACAATTATTTGTAGATCAGCCGCGACTGGCGCTAAGTTGATTTTACTCTGTTTCTCATTACGAGCAGCAGTAGGTAAACAATCTTAATCACCAATGCGCAAGCATTTTGGGAATGGCGTGCAACTATAAAATTATTTTCTTAGAAAGATTGAAGTTATTTGCAGCTAGCTGGTTTTCTAATGTGGAAATAAACAGATTTGATTGTATTTGTGCTGGAGTAATTCTGAGGAGCACACACGCAATAATATGTGTGAACTGAATCATCACATATTCTCTCTTCAGAATCTCAAAACACCCACAATTATAATCACTCGCAGTCAACGTTCCTCTGATTTTCCCAACCACTAAACGGAGTTTTTGATGATTTGAGCAACGAGAGAAATGTTCAGTGGCTTAATCATTTCAGCTTTCGATGGTGAACAAACCATCTATCTATCTATCTATCTAATATATCTATCTAATCTATCTGTGTAACAATCTATCTAATCTATATGTCTGCCTGTCTGTCTTTCTGTCAATCTACCTACCTACCTACCAATCTATCTATCTAATCTATCTATCTATCTGTCAAAGAATTAAATACAAATAACATTCAAATATATATGCAATAAATATATATATTTGAATATAATTTGTATTTTATTCTTTGATATGTGTGTGTGCATTGAAATATGACTATGTAAATATCTATATTTTTCATATATATAATATATATCCTTTTGGACAGAACTAACTTTACTTCGATAAATGACTGACTGCATGCCAGACAGCATAAAAGACATGAAGTAGATAAAATAGATAAACATTAACAATAAAAGACGATAAATTAAAAAAAAAAAAAAATTCAAAAACATCTCTCTATCAGATACCTTCTGTTACTATGACTATTACCACCGCAGCAACGTTTTATTATTACCACCACACCACCACCACTACTACTACCACTATTACTCTACTACTTCAACTACTGCTGCTGCAGACAGACATTTTACTTTTGTTCTGTACTAGATAATTATTTCTGCATTTTCTAACTTTCGTTTCTATTTATTTATTATTTTTTAAAATTATTTTATTTATTATTTTAATATTATTTATTACATTCATTTCATTTCTTAATTTTCGATTCTAATAATACATTTAGACTCATAACTGAAGTTCTAAATTAATGATAATAGAAATAGTAAACTTATTAGAACTAGGTAGTTAATCGAAATACTGTAGATATCTTTTTAAAAATAAAATAAAAAAGGAAAATATGTCTTAATTTATATAAATAAAATAAATTATATCATCTTTTAAATAAAAATAATATACCTAGTAATCGGGAAACCATTCATTATTTCATGTGTAATATATTTTCATTGGAGTTATTCCTCTTGCTTTAGAAACTTCTTTACAAGCATCACAACAGTAACATAAACGAGGGAGTTTATTAATTTCCCACTTATTTCCCCAATTTTTAAAGTGAGTCCATTGCATGAGATGCAGAGCCAGTTTGGTAACATGTATTTGAATTTGGCAAGGAAGCCTTTAGAAGGAAACTGTTGAAAAGAATCGCAGAAAAAAATAATTACTTTGAAATACTAAAAAATGTGCGTGGGAGGGGGATCCATTTACATCTAGCATGGATGTCGACAAATAAATTACAACTGATTCATATGCTGACAACTATAAAAATTGGAGTGAATACATTTTACAGGAAATATCCGTATGTTGGTAATCTCACTGATAACCTTCGCTGCAAAGAAGATGGAGTTCAACGAATCATGAAGACATGCTTAACAATTCTCAATATGGAAAAACATATAGCTTTACAGTTGATTAATAATGTGATGTTATTATTATCAAATTAATCATATTGTTCATTACCAATTTTTGTTTCATATTTCAGAAAGCAGAAAAAGTCAAGCCAATGCCCGGTATGAAAGAACATACTCTATCCGACTGTTGTAAATGAAACAATAAACTCTCCATTCCGAGTTTAATTCGTTCCGCGACCGAACTCATAACTCAGTTTGCTCGCATATCAAATAAATTTTCCCAAATGATATTAACTGAAATACCATTAATCCGTTCCAGCCCACCCCAAAACACCCCATTTTTTTTCTTTTCTGTAACTTGTTTTTAAACAAATTCTTGTATAATAATAAACCTAAACTTACTTTATTCAAATGCCTGTTTATTATTTCTAATTTCTACAAGAAGCTTGTATTTAATGGCAGTATTTAAATAAACAAATAATTAATGACCATAATCATCTAAATATCTGATTATTTGAAATACCTCAGAAAGAAAACAATTTAGTGGTAGCAACTTATCATCCAAATATAAGTATTCAGCTGCTTGTTGTTCCAGCTATTTATTAGGAACTCCATGATTTCAAAATGCCATTTAATTAATTAACAGACACAACTAACTTGGAGCAAATTGGTAGGCATTTACATAACATGTAGCTTTGGTGTAAACTTAAATGCAACACTCAGTATCTAACTCTGGTAATACAACCAAACAATATATTTTGCATTTATAAAGATAAGAGATGTACAAAATATATGTTGGCCCCTTTGTACATTAGAGGTTTGAATAATATCAAAATTGTTTTTACCAGATGGCAAAGGTTGTAATAACTCATCACAGATGCTCAGTTTGAGGATGAAAGCCCTAAGTGATTGTTCTAAACCATACAGATAGGAGTCAGCTCTGAAATGTTAAATTTACATAAGAAATTAAATGAGCAAAAGAGGTGTGTTCGTCACCCATGTTTTTGCAATGTACCTAAATTGGTTTTATTCTTATTACCACAGCATATTTTGTTTGGCGTATTCAGGGGCTTATCATTGCTATGTGCATGGCCGTAACAACACTCTTTTTGAAATGAGGCAAAACATTTAACTGCCATGCCGAGCAGGGCAAACAAATTTGGGTGAGCTAGAACCAGGCTAAGACTGAAATGTGTGAAAAGGATGTTTTATTCCTTAAATCATCAGGTTTTTGATAAACCTGTCTGATTGATGTCTGATGTCTTTGAAGTCATTTATATTTTCATTGCAGCAATGTTGGCAGAAATCAAATGGTAACCATAGACATAAACAAATTCATTCAGTGGATATTGTTTCTACTGGAACAGAGATTTTTATTTTCAATTTTTTTATTAAAATCTTTTTATCTAAAAATAAAAATACATAATTTAAACTTTAAAAAAGACATTTGCCTCATTTGCCTCAATGTAGTTATGGCCATGATATGTCTGAAATTATCTCACTATAAATCATAAATGTGTTACATTAAAAAACACTGATTAAAGTAATTAAAAATAGAAATTATATTTGTGATAAAATGTGTTACTTTTAAATAAAATTATCACCTGCTTTTTGGAAGTGGCAAACCAATTTCAAAAACAAAATGCTCCAATGGTAATTTACTTCCATTCAGTATCACAATGACAATTTTATTCACCAGTTTTTGATCAAGAAGAACTGCAACTCCTTCTATAAGTCTAGAAATGTAATGACTCACCTCTGGATGCTTGCACATCTAACATGCATACAAAAAAAAAAAAAAATGCAGTGTTTATAAAATTATTTTTTAATTGTTGTAAGTTATAATTAAAACACTGAAATATTAAATAGAAATAATAAAAATTTAAAGTCAAAATTTAATCTAAAAATTATTATGTAAATATACATTAAAAATACAAAAATCGTTTCTGTTAGTCCTTGAGTATATAAATTCAATATTCTAAATTTTAAAATAAATGATTTGATTTGATTTTAACCTGAACTGGGACATTATACTTCTTTGTGTTTTCAAACACCCCAGGTGGGTAAACACCACGTACGTACAAAACACAATGAATAGCAACTTCCAAAAATTCTCTCAGGATATCACATGAAACTGAAAAATAATTAATGAAACTGTAAAAACATACATTCCTATTTTAATGAAAACACACACATATAGATGAAAAGAAAGACCATAACTTTTAAAGAAAATCCAAAAATCAGAAATTGATATGGTAAACTCGTTTGCAATATCAAAAAATTCAATGGCCCTTTAATACTGGATGTCAATGATTTTAAAACTATTTATATGTTAGCATGATGCAATCGTAAATCACAATCAGTCAGTGCATAGTTTCACATAGTACAACATTGATTACTTGCACAAAAATATTAAAACCAAAGGCCAATTTCTGAAACGATTTTATTTTATTCCATCAGATTAACAGCAGTACATTTTGGCTAATGTGCCTAAGGAGGAACATAAATGTAAGGAAGAATAATAATGTCGGCATCCATGAGACGTGCCTGACAGTGCACGTAGTATAATGTGTAATTATCGTTACCGTATGTGGTATGTATATTTGAAAACATTTTATTATATAAATCTTAGAAGATAACTAATAAGCGGAGTACCAAAGGCATTTAATTGCTTTCGATAGCCAATGGTAATAAAGGTATTGAAGCTAATGACCGCTGGTGGCGCTGGCTCTTTTTTTTTTTTTTTTTTCTTTTATTTTATTTTATTTTTTTTTATCTTTCAAAACGTTACGCTGATTTACTGTGTGTTTTAAAGCAGAATGAGGTCAAATATCAATTTTATTTTGTTCGGGGAATTTCTTAACAAAAAATAGACTGGACTGAATAGATTATTCAAATGGAACATTTAGACTATTGAAGTATCTTTCACATTCCACCTTGTATTTTACAAATAACTACCGATATTTATTGTTTAACAGCCATTTGAAGGGAACCGTTAGTGCCCGATTAGTAAAAAAAAAGAAGACTTCATTATGGGTATGGAAACTCTTCTTATGTTCCCATATCTAGAAATAGGTTCAGGCATGCCTATCTTGGATCCGATCTCTGACATCGCCAGGGATGGGGGCTCCGGGACTGGAGTAAAAATCTCAGGAACGACAACTCTATAGGGTCGTCTGCAGAAGTAAACATCAAAATAACAGAAAAGTTATCTATTCTAGTATTGACGAACGACAGCTCTTACTAAGGCATTATCTCAAGCTCATTCATCAACTGAAACAAGCCAAGAACATAATATTTAACTCAGTAAGACTACTCTTAAGGTCTTCATAAAAAAAAAAAAAATAAATAAATAAAATAAAATAAAAACTATATTGAACAGCTAATTCAAATTAAATAAATATAAAACTTGAAATATGTTTTTGGTGATTTACGGTTGTCGACTTTAAAGAAAAAAAAAAAAAAAAAAAGACCCTTCAAAAAAAACTTTGAAATGTGATGTCTTTTACATGTCAAATTAACATAAATGTAAAAAACTTAATAGAGAATATGTTCATAATCAGTGTCTTTATCAGAAAGAAAATATCTAAAACTAGAATATTACTTCACAAATTTACACTATCATGGATATCATCAAAAAGTGTTTTGTTTTTATTCCAGGGACTGGTTTTCTTTTAACTGGTATAAAATACATCTTTTTTCATTTGACAATATAATAAAATATGATACATTGCTAGTATTTAAATTAAATGATTTAAGTAATTTATTTATGAATATATTATTATTATTATTACTCTTACTGGTATTAATATTATTTTATTCACCTTAGTTTAGACTACGATTCTAATAATACAGTAATCATTATTATACATATGTCATTTTCTTATAAAATAATAAATAATCAGAAACATACCACCAAAAGTCTAAGTTAATTAATCAGTTGCACTGATTCACACAAATGTGTCCAACCTGTGTATATTTCTGAAAAACTCCATAGAAATTTAATTTTTTAAAACTGATGAATAGTTTCATTTTTTATGTTTTACCAGTTACATAATAACATTAATTAACATTAATTTGCCTTACACTATCATTACATAAATGTAAAAAAAATTAATAGAGAATATGTTCATAATTGGCGTCTTTTTCAGAAAGAAAATATCTAAAACTAGAATATTACTTCACAAATTTACATTGCACACAATTAACAACTTTAATCGCTACTACCAGCAACAACATTTGTATTAATACGACAGATACATCTGACATTATACTCATTGCTGCCGGGATTACAATGTCTATTAATAGAGCCGATAAGGCGGCTATTACCATCACTAATACCAGCACTATCATGTGTATTATTACGACTGGTGAGACTGCTATTACAATCACTACTACAACCACTGTCATATGTATTAATACCACAGATACATCTGCCCTAACGATAACTATTACCAGAACTACCATGTCTATGTCTACGGCTGCCATTAGCGTCACTACTACTAGAACCACCATGTGCATTAATACCATTGGGAAGTGTACTATTTTGATCACTACTACCAGCACTATCATCTGTAGAAAAACCATCAATAACGCTGTTATTACCATAAGTACTACCAGCAGTATCATGTGTATTAATACCTTAGGTAAGGCTCTACTTCCAGCACTGTGATGTGTATTAATACAACTGTTAACCGCTGTCATTACCATCACTACTACCAGTACTACTGTGGCTAGGAATACTACCGATCTGTGGGTTATTACCATGACTACTGAAAAACACTAGTAACGCTGCTATTACCATCAGATGTCTACGAACACCACCAGTAAGTGTCCTATATCATTATTATTACCAGCACTACCATCGGTAAGGCTGGTATTATGATCACTAGTATCCCTGCTATCACGTGTATTATTAATTAATAGAACTGGTACCCTGTTATTTCCATCACTACTACCAGCACTACCATTTCTGCGTATAGCACCGAGCTAGCTGCTCTCACCATGACGACTAATACAACCGGTATTGCAGAGGTATCGGTGATATTAACACACATGGTAGTTCTGTGATGTTATGTGCAGAGGTATTAATAGACATGGTAGTTCTGTTAATTGGGATTCTAATAGCAGTGATAACGGTGGTATTAATACACATGATAATGCTGGTAGAAGAGGTAATGTGAGCAGTACAGGTGATATTAATACACATGATAATGCTGGTAGAAGAGGTGGTAATGTGAGCGGTACAGGTGATATTAATACACAATATGGAGATGGTAATTGCAGCCTTTTTGGTGCTATTAATACACATGATAGTTACTGAAGTATTGTCAATGGTATCGGTGCTATAAGTAGACATAGTTGTGCTGATAGAAGTGATGGTAATGGGAGTCTTACCATTGAAACTAATAAACATGATAGTGTTAGTAGCAGTGATGGTAAAGGCAGCTTTACCGGTGGTATTAACACACATGATATGGCTGGTATTATTGATGGCAATGGTAGCCATACTGATGGTATATGTACACATGGTAGTGTTGGTTGTGGTAATGGCAATAGCAGCGATACCGGAGGTATTAATAGACGTGACACTGCTGGTATTAGTGAAGGCAATACCAGCGGCACTGATGAGGTTACTAGGTATGACAGTGCTGCTATTAGTGAAATTGGCCCTAACTTATTTATTAAGCCATGGATCGCAATTTAGGTAATACATACTTGTAGAATCAGCTGGTGGCTATATTTTTACTTAGTATAACATTTTAAATTGTTGTACTATTAAGGTACAGTTTTTGAAAATGTCGGTAATATATTTACTACTTACCTAAATTGCTTATTTTAATACAATTCTCGTAATTAACCTGTATGTATCATTAAGTAAGTAAATATATTACGCATTCATTTGTACAAATATTCCTAACAGTATGTATTAATTAAATCAGTTAACAGTAATCCAATTAATGAAATCACCGAACAATTCATGATCATTAGCGAGAGACAAAAGGAATTTTTGTCAGCTATGCTCTGCTGACTTCAGGTAAGTCCTCGACGTGTTTAAGTAAAAGACAAACAGGCCCAATGGGGGAGACAAAACAAAAATCAAAGAAGTGAAAGACAGAGTACAGTGCTATAATAATATTGTACAAATCTAGAATTTTCTCTGTGATGTGTATTTAATGAAATGTGTTTTTTAATCGATCATAAAATTTAGGATTTTTTTTTTTTTTTTTTTTTTTTTAGTGAACGTTAGTGTATGTTGGTAAATAAACCAATGTCAGTCTATAATCAAAACTCTTATGAACATGAAGAGGCCAAGTTTATTACATACAGAGGTAATCAAATATTTGGTAGACGAGTTATTTTGACCAGATGGGGAATTCAATGACATTTGTGTACTCTCAAGCCTTTCATATCTGGATCTTATTCAACACAGATTTAACCGATGTTTGGAAATTCAGCAAACACATGTACACATATAGTTTATCCAAAATGTCTTCTTAATGCATCGGATATCTTTGCGTACCTTAATCTACCAAGGTGATGATATTCATGGGATGGGAACTGATCAGTGAGAACTCGACTGTCTTTAGGATTAAAATAAAAATTATTGCAAGGAGGCAAATAAATAAAGCATAGAGTTATGACTTTAACATACACAACATGTAACTTAGTATTTATTGTAGCAATACTCTGGTGAATGTTCTCATTAACAAGAATACCTCTCCATTTAGGCAGTACACCTGTGAAAACGTCCTCTATTTAGTTCCAGAGAGTGAACATAATTGAAGTATTTTGTGAATTATCTGACCTAATAATAAATAATTTTGTTCGTTCATTTTACATGCTTTCGTATGTTTTAATATGGAACGATAGACCTATTTGTTGTTTTTTGTTTGTTTTTTTGAAAAAGGACATCAAAGTTAAGCATAGTTTTGCATTGTACATTTTCAGATCAATCCCGATGGTTTTAATCTTCTGTTTTATTAAACATATATTCACTGATATACCTGGTCATCAAAAACGATCACTATTAAACATATCAGGTCTTTACTGAACATCAACTGACCACCAAGCTAATAATTTAACTATTCATCTACTGTTAAATCATGAAACAAATTTTAGCATTTTAGCATATTTCTCCAGATATTAAAATACTTGCAAATCATTAAGATTACTTCAATGAAATAATCACTCAACAAAAAGCAATACTCAAACAGACCAAGGATAATACATACCAGCCACCACACACAAATGTCAAAAAACCCACCTCTGAATGCATGTTTGGTGTTCTTTTAGCTCACAATTCACACACATTAAACACTATACCCACTACATTCACAGACATAATTCATCATAATAATACAAAGCAACACATATCACGCATAGCACATACCACACTGCTTCAGAGCACAACACACCATACACAAAGTTTGCACCATAACACTAAATACACAGAATAAACCAAACAACAGTGAAAAAATCTCAATATGCTACATATACCACATCCACAAAACGCACCAAAAAACATGAAACGTACAACAAAGAACACTCTCACACAACAGAACACTCAGACGCTGTGCTGGGCATGTGTTTTTGACACTGAAACGTATGTTAATACAGACATTTTTACATTTCTTTCATAGTCCAATGTCACAATCAGCTGGTTTATCTAAGAGTAGTTGCCTGAAGTTGTTATTTTCACTAACTAAAAAATAATGTTTGTGTAATTTCATTTTCCTTTTGATTATTAATTAATTATTATATATTTCTGAAAAAATAGTTTGGCTTAAAGGGTAAAATAATAATATTAAAATGAAAATACTAATACAATACTATCGGTTATCTTATTTCTTTCAAAGCATTTTTTTTTTAACCTTATTTTAGTGAGCTATCTCAAAGACTATAGTCATCTAGAACATATAACTTAAAACAAAAGTAGAACTCTTTTTAATCTCCGAATATCTACTGATTTTTATTACAGATTGAATCAAAAGTAGCATCCACAGCACAAAGAAGTTTATGATTCTTATAAGCATTAAAAATTACAAAAAGTAATACTCTACTTAAAAAGTTTACAAAAACAAATCTCATTATACAAACCCTTTTGTTTTTCATTTATCTGCTTTAGCACTATCATTTTATTGAAAAATCTAAATCGTTCTCTTAATTCAAAAATATTTTATTTACAAAAGAAATTAGATTGTATTTGTATTTATGGTTAACACTATAAACAGCATAAAAGTTTGAAATAATAATCTATAAATCTAAATTTTACGAAGTAAACATTATCACATAATTTTTATAGTAATTATGTTCCCATTCCTCGTGGTCGCTTCTGATTATACTTTTTATACAGAAACCAAATTCGTTTTCTCATTTGATGGTATTTTGTGGGATACATCCATTTCATTCGGTTTCCTTGGAAGTGCATCCTTCGAATTAGTCTCTGTAACTCATTGCCACGGAAACCAATAAGCCAGACTGGACCTTTAATGAGATCAGCAGGATGGACATCCCCATCACCTAAAATATCTAAACACAAAATGACCAGTTAGATAAACTGAAAGTATAGAAGAAAAAAAATAAAAAAATAAAAAATAAATAAATAAGTAAATGATAATGTAAACTTTGTTTGTTTTAATAAAAATACATTTCTTTATTAAACTCTAACCTATGTAATCATTCTGCCCAAACAGTGCCTTCTTCTTTGTCCAAAAATCTTTCGGTATGTAAGTTGGAATAGGCAGCCGATGCCTGGAATTTTTCAGTCTAGGCAAAACACCTTTTTTATTTTTATGAAAAAGAAAAAAGCCATTATGTAAAGTAAGAACAATTCTTGAAAATAACAATGCATCGAGACATAACAGAGTGAAATGGAAATAAAAGTTAAGTGTACATGGCTGGGGTTCTTTGTTGTTTTTTTAATTTCTTTTCTCTGTAGCATAAATCTATTTATTTGAATTTGTGTCTTTACATATAAACCCATCTTTCATACTCTACTACTATTCCAGAATGCTCAAATAACAATTGCTTGTAACCTTTTTCAAAAAAAACAAAATGCAAAAGTTATTATTATAATAATATACACTTTAATAAAAAGTAAAATAAAATTATATATAGACTGGTTCGTGAAGTATTATTTGTATCAAAAAGAATTGTCAAAACTGCTTACCTCCCGTCAGGATTTTTGTTTCATATCCATACCTTCGTGGACCAGGGTTTTTATATGGAGACTGTGGGTCATAAGATTTAGATTCTGATGAATGATTTCGACTGTTAGGATAACAGTGATTAATTTGTAAGATGGCTGCCACTGGAAACTGGGTTGACTGGAACATTGTTAAATGTTGTGCTGAGGCAATGGTTTCACACAAAGACAAAGATGACTTCAGTCTAGTGAATTCTGTAAAAGCTGATAATGATTTGGTGGAAGCTGTCAGCTTGGATGACCATGCTGGGACAGTTTGCATCATTGTGTTAACTTTCATTAGATATCTTCCCAGAAATGCCATAATGCTGACTAATTAATTTGTAAAAAAAATGTATAGCAACTAACACTTCAACCAACTATCAGCTGCTCAAGGACAGAATCCAATTCTAAAAAAGTGAGAAAAGAAATAAATTCATAAAATTTGTGTTGAAAATAGGTAAATATTATTCAAACATGTTCTACCCAGGACATTATAAATTAATTCATGCCAATCTGATTTTTTATATGTTACACTGACTACTTAAATCCAAAATAATGTGAATGAAACAATGACATCCTAAAAAATAGTCATGATTATTGTATAGGTATGTTACAAAAGCCATTTCTCTGCTGCAGCAAATTTGTGACTTGAAATTACTTTCCTTGAAGGGTGTTCCATCATTATTTTAAAATATTATTCAAAATCTCAAAAATCATGATATAATACACTTATTCAGCTTTATCTTTGTATTAATTTCTTGACATGTGATCTTTGATAAACAATATAGAATCAACAGACAAGTTTACCATTTCAAAATGATCATAGTGACTATAGTAAACTTATTCAAGGCTTAAAATCATACACAAGTTGCAGATTATGCCTTTCTCTCGTAGTCTGCCAAATATATATGGTGTAGCAGGTACTTAATTTAGGGTGCCAAGAAGTGTGGTGTTTTTAGCAGATGACACCATAGCTATAGTTGATGTTGCCAATGTCTGAAAATTCAATATTTGTTAATTGTGTGCAATGTAAATTTGTGAAGTAATATTCTAGTTTTAGATATTTTCTTTCTGAAAAAGATGCTAATTATGAACATATTATATTCTCTATTAATTTTTTTTTACATTTATGTAATGATAGTGTAAGGCAAATTAATGTTAATTAATATTATGTAACTGGTAAAACATAAAAAATGAAACTACTCATAAGTTTTAAAAAATTAAATTTCTATGGAGTTTTTCAGAAATATACACAGGTTGGACACATTTGTGTGAATCAGTGCAATTGATTAATTAACTTAGACTTAGCAAAATTATTAACAATACATGTATGCTGCCTTACTGGTTTGAAAGTATATGAGATATATAGTGTTTATATTGCCATATGACTGAAATGAATCAGTTTGTACTCAGATTGGGACAAAAAAAAAAAGTGTTAATTTCAATTAAGAATAAGAACAAATTCATAACTTTTTTCATAACAATGTTGTTGTTGTTTTTTTCTTTCTTTCTTTATTTTTAATTTTTTTAATTTTTGGTGGTGCTTTTTCTGATTATTTATTATTTTATAAGAAACTGACATACCTATAATAATGATTACTTATTATTAGAATCGTAGTCTAAACTAAGGTGAATAAAATAATAGTAATACTAGTAACAGTAATAGTAATAATATATTAATAAATAAATTACTTAAATTATTTAATTTACTAATACTAGCAATGTATCATATTTTATTATATTGTCAAATGAAAAAAGATGTATTTTATACCAGTTAAAAGAAAACCAGTCCCTGGAATAAAAACAAAACACTTTTGATGATATCCATGATAGTGTAAATTTGTGAAGTAATATTCTAGTTTTAGATATTTTCTTTCTGATAAATAAGCTGATTATGAACATATTCTCTATTAAGTTTTTTACATTTATGTAAATTTTACATGTAAAAGACATCACATTTCAAAGTTTTTTTGAAGGGGTCTTTTTTTTTTTTTTTTTTTTCTTTAAAGTCGACAACCGTAAATCACCAAAAACATATTTCAAGTTTTATATTTATTTAATTTGAATTAGCTGTTCAATGTAGTTTTTATTTTATTTTATTTATTTATTTTATTTTATTTTTTTTTTTTTTTATGAAGACCTTAAGAGTAGTCTTACTGAGTTAAATATTATGTTCTTGGCTTGTTTCAGTTGATGAATGAGCTTGAGATAATGCCTTAGTAAGAGCTGTCGTTCGTCAATACTAGAATAGATAACTTTTCTGTTATTTTGATGTTTACTTCTGCAGACGACCCTATAGAGTTGTCGTTCCTGAGATTTTTACTCCAGTCCCGGAGCCCCCATCCCTGGCGATGTCAGAGATCGGATCCAAGATAGGCATGCCTGAACCTATTTCTAGATATGGGAACATAAGAAGAGTTTCCATACCCATAATGATTGTTGTTTTTTTTGTTTTTTTACTAATCGGGCACTAACGCTTCACTTCAAATGGCTGTTAAACAATAAATACGGTAGTTATTTGTAAAATACAAGGCAGAATGGGTCTAAATTTTCCATTCGAATAACAATAATCTATTCAGCCCAATCCATTTTTTTGTTAAGAAATTCCCCAAACAAAATAAATTGATATTTGACCTCATTTTGCTTTAAAACACACAGTAAATCAGCGTAACATTTTGAAAGATAAAAAAAAAAAAAAAAAAAAAGCCAGCGCCACTAGCGGTCATTAGCTTAAATACCTTTATTAGCATTGGCTATCGAAAGCAATTAAATGCCTTTGGTACTCCGTTTATTAGTTATCTTCTAAGATTTATATAATAAAATGTTTTCAAATATACATACCACATACGGTAAGGATAATTACACATTATTCTACGTGCATTGTCAGGCACGTTCGCATGGATGCGGACATTATTATTCTTCTTTACATTTATGTTCCTCCTTAGGCACATTAGCCAAATTTACTTCTGTTAATCTGATGGAATAAAATAATATATTAATGATTATTTAAAGCTTGACAGTGATGAACATAGTAAAGAATGTGATCACACACACACACACACACACACACACACACACACACACACACGTATATTTGTTAAGAATTTTGTCTTTTTCTGCTTTTTGCAATAATTTAACTGATAGTCCGGGTGATGATTTTCGAATGATGCTGTGAAGATTTACTTCGTAGTACCTCTATTATTCAGATAGTTTGATGGTAGATTTATTTTGGCTATCATCCTAAGAATGCTTCTGGACTTCAAATTAAGGTATGACTGATTTTTTTTAGAAACAACTGAATGAATGCGGGAGCTACAAAAACATATATAGTTGTGTTTATAAGACATTTTACTCACCTGACATTTGCTAAATGTACAACTGCTTACATGAAAAATTTAAAAATGGACGACTGCCCATAGCGAGAATTTTTCTTCTCTCTCTTTTTTAAAAATTATTATTATTATTATTATGAGGATATTTTTGGAAAGATGTGATTAACATGATTATTAATTGATTTAATTTAAAATCATTTTCACATATACGTTTCTTTTATCAAAACACACCATGCAGTAATTGCAATCAAGATGTCATAGTTCTCCAAGATCAATAGAGTCTTTGATTTTTAATCGATTTCTTGTTCAAGACTGGGTTATTCTAATTGATTGGAAAATGGCAATCAACGTGCCAAAAGCTTATAAAAATCCCTTGATAAATGCTCCTTCGGAGCAACTCCCATCTAAGAAAGTCAAAAGTTGAGTTATTCTGACTGACTTTTTAAAAGTTCTATTTAATATGTTATCATTCAGAGCTATTCAACATTTGGATTTCTTTTGGTACATTGTATAGTCACGGATAAAAAAAGGAGATTATCAAGTCAAATAGAGGCAAAGACCAGCTGTGCCACATTTGCCAGATGTATGTGCAGACGATCGCCAAGAAAGACTGGATTCGCTAGGTCAGCCACAAGCAACGTTCCAGAGAATATATAAGTGCTCTGTTACCCAGTGTTACCTGTTAGCATCATAGATCATTAGAAAATCACAACTAGCTTCAATTATTGTGATCCATTTTCATAGAGTAGAGGATATCAGTTGATCGCAGTATTTTAGGCGTCTCGAAGTTTTTGCAGTCGAATTTATCAGGAAGAAATCCAGTTAAATTGTAAACAGATGATGTAATTGTGTAAATAAAATTTCTTATTTGACATAATTTTCTTTTGTCTGGCGTGGGCAACTGTTCATTTTGTAACTTTGTGGGTCACTATCCGGCGGGTAAATGCCTGGTGAGCTAATGTTCTGGCACTACATGTACAATCATACATATAGCTGTTATTAATCCGTCAACTAAGCTAATATGTATTTAATCAAATTCTTCTCCTTAGGTTAATGATATAATTTTATTTAGGGTGCTCCCAGCGATATTAGCAATGTCATCAGAAAAAAATATAATAATAAAATAAAAGAATTAGAAAATTAATTAAATTTAAAAATTTAAAATAATATTAATAAATAATAATAATAATAATAATAATAAAATGATTATCAAAGACATCTATTTCTTAAAAATAGCTTCCGTCAAATGTAATGTTGAAAATTTTATACTATTCTAAATAAATTTGTTTAAAGCACCATGAGTACTCAGGAGATATGATGATATATTATACTATATATTCTTGATTACTGATTCCAATAAAACATTTCTATAAATGATAAATGCATTTGTGGACATTAAATAGATGGAAATAGTCAATATGGCCGTAACTGAAATAAAAAAACAGTGTAAATTCAGGATTAAATTCCTCGTTCTACATTTTCTCCATCAAGGCATTAAATGAAAATAGATATAAATCCTAAAACAAATATTTACACAAGTTATGTTTGAAATTTGTTTTGTATGTTGTAACAGGGATATCTTTTCAGTACATCAAAGCTTGTATGTCATCAAACGTCTTCCATCACAAAGTAATAAACTATTAGGATTTCAGACGTTGTTACCCGGTATAAAGTTAACTGAAGGTTCAATCCACTAAACAGTTAACAAGAATTATATATCCAAAACAAAAGAATAACTTATGTAAAGACTTATTATCTTTTATTTTATAAACTGAAAGTTAAACTAATTAAAGTTCTGTTCAGAATTCAAAGAACAATCAAATGTTGATTGTTCAGACCACTGAAAGAAATTCCAAACAAAAGTCAGAATTCATGAATTATTTATACTGTCAATATATTTCAAAGTTAAAGTTCACAGATCCCAGAATATTTATCGTTGTTCGTACAAGAACGAACAATATTTCATTAGACCTTCGCACAAGAATGAACGAACGACTTCTCGTCACTGTAACGACTTTCAGTTTGATGAGACCAAACAAAACGGAAACTGTTTCAGTGTCACTGACGGGATAGTGAGGAGAAGACGACGTGTTGGTGTTCTCCCCAAAGCATTAAATTAAAAACTTTGTCTTTACATAACATGTTGAGAATTAACTAACAACTTGTATACTACCAAAAACAACGAAGCTGGACTAAGTCACGCCTTGAAAAATCAAAGATTATTAATAAACAAAAAACAAAAAGCAAAAAAAAATTATTTCTCGTGAAAATGCAAGTTTCTTATTAACTAATATACAAATTAGTGTCTGCAGTAACACAAAATGAAAATAAGTTGTTTACGACTAATTAAACATAGGTTTGTTTCAATACACTCAGTGAAAACGTGGAAGTAGATCGTCACGCTATAATAATCAGTTTCTATTATCATCATTTCATGTATAAAAGATTATCTCCAATCATATAATACAGCCAGTAGCACATCTCCATATACACTATAAATTGTTTCCACTGACAGAGATATGACTTTTAGCAATCTAATGTCTGACATATATATATGCTGTTCGTTCAATCAGTGCAAATGGGGCAGCTCCTTTTGACGTATGGAGTCAGTATATCAAACTATAACTGTACCAGATCTTTCAAATGTGGCATTATACTGCTTAGTACAACCACGCCAGCAGCAATGTTAACAAATGTAAAGCAGTCGTCAATGTCAAAAATCACAAATCATAGTCGAAAAATTATTGACCAATGTGACCATGTGATTGTTTCTTGTAACTCCTGTCTCTGGATGCCATCTTTTATTTTATTTTAAGATATTTATTATTATTATTATTATTATTATTATTATTATTATTATTATTATGTATCTTTTTTTTCAATTTTCTTGCTTTTAATAATAGCTACGTTTACCTAGTTTACCAAGTTAATTTTGCTATTTCGTTTGTGTTTACGTTTATGTATATTTTTAAAACAAAGCGATTATTATTATTATTTATTTATTATTATCCCCCCCCATGAAGAAATACTGTTTATCGTTCATTTTAGTTCCTTTATCACAGGGGTCGTCAACCTTTTGGAGAGAGTGGGCCAGACAGTTATGCAGTGTTTTGGATGAGTGCCAATATATCAAATGTATTATATATATATAGACAGACAGACAGACAGACACACACACACACATACATACATACATACATACATACATACATACATACATATATATATATATATATATATATATATATATATATATCACACACACACACCCACACACACACCGATAGCTCTCGCTCTCTATCAATTCTGTGTTCAATGTTGAGCACCAAAATGGATGCTAGGAAGCAAAGCTGCTTTGGTCTAGAGGTTTAAAGAAAAAACAACGAAATTAATGTAATAATTGCGATCCAAGTGTTCGGTTGGCCAAGGGTTGCCGACCCTTGCTTTATAATTAATTTAATTTCTATGTTGGGGAGCTGTCAAATGTCTAAATTCTGCCCTGCATCTGTCTTCAAAAATACATCGTCTTACGCACATCTTAAATCTGTTTAGTTATTCAGAATAATATTTATATATATTTTTTATAATGCCACTATTATATATTAAATCAGTACTTTGAAATGATGATATTGATAGTTTTTAGCGAACTAAGGACATTATTCGGCGTAGCATAAGTGGAGCAACTTGTAAACAAATGGCTGTTTTGCATTATTCCTGATGGAAACTGAAAACTTTGATGTTCTGCAGGGTAGTGTGTCTTTTTTAAAATTATTATTTGGGCATGCATTCCGATATAATTTGACAGAACCATTTTATTAATTTACTGAGTTGCCGTAACATTTTTTGAAAATTTCAAATACAGCTGACCACTGTGACATAATGTCAAGTCATGTATACAGTATACACAAAAAAAGTCAAAATAAAATATAAACATATTCTGTTGTTAAATTTCAAATAAATCATGTCTGTTGTCTTAGTTAAGTTTAATAATAATAATAATAATAATAATAATAATAATAATAATAATAATAATAATAATAATAACGAGGAGGAAGAAAAGAAATATTCAAAACAAACATGACAACTAACTTAATGAGTAATATCAGCTGATAAAATATTATTAAGTAGTGAATAGTATATGGTGTAAAAGAAACATGAGTTAAATAACTATTCTGCAAGTGTAATCTGTTTGTATATTGTGATATTTGAAAATATATTTTGTGATATACTTAGAAGAGAATATTAATTGGGAAAAATCTTGGCCTTTGGTTTTAATATTTTTGTGCAAGTAATCAATGTTGTACTATGTGAAACTATGCACTGACTGATTGTGATTTACGATTGCATCATGCTAACATATAAATAGTTTTAAAATCATTGACATCCAGTATTAAAGGGCCATTGAATTTTTTGATTATGCAAACGAGTTTACCATATCAATTTCTGATTTTTGGATTTTCTTTAAAAGTTATGGTCTTTCTTTTCATCTATATGTGTGTGTTTTCATTAAAATAGGAATGTATGTTTTTACAGTTTCATTAATTATTTTTCAGTTTCATGTGATATCCTGAGAGAATTTTTGGAAGTTGCTATTCATTGTGTTTTGTACGTACGTGGTGTTTACCCACCTGGGGTGTTTGAAAACACAAAGAAGTATAATGTCCCAGTTCAGGTTAAAATCAAATCAAATCATTTATTTTAAAATTTAGAATATTGAATTTATATACTCAAGGACTAACAGAAACGATTTTTGTATTTTTAATGTGTATTTACATAATAATTTTTAGATTAAATTTTGACTTTAAATTTTTATTATTTCTATTTAATATTTCAGTGTTTTAATTATAACTTACAACAATTAAAAAATAATTTTATAAACACTGCATTTTTTTTTTTTTTTTTGTATGCATGTTAGATGTGCAAGCATCCAGAGGTGAGTCATTACATTTCTAGACTTATAGAAGGAGTTGCAGTTCTTCTTGATCAAAAACTGGTGAATAAAATTGTCATTGTGATACTGAATGGAAGTAAATTACCATTGGAGCATTTTGTTTTTCAAATTGGTTTGCCACTTCCAAAAAGCAGGTGATAATTTTATTTAAAAGTAACACATTTTATCACAAATATAATTTCTATTTTTAATTACTTTAATCAGTGTTTTTTAATGTAACACATTTATGATTTATAGTGAGATAATTTCAGACATATCATGGCCATAACTACATTGAGGCAAATGAGGCAAATGTCTTTTTTAAAGTTTAAATTATGTATTTTTATTTTTAGATAAAAAGATTTTAATAAAAAAATTGAAAATAAAAATCTCTGTTCCAGTAGAAACAATATCCACTGAATGAATTTGTTTATGTCTATGGTTACCATTTGATTTCTGCCAACATTGCTGCAATGAAAATATAAATGACTTCAAAGACATCAGACAGGTTTATCAAAAACCTGATGATTTAAGGAATAAAACATCCTTTTCACACATTTCAGTCTTAGCCTGGTTCTAGCTCACCCAAATTTGTTTGCCCTGCTCGGCATGGCAGTTAAATGTTTTGCCTCATTTCAAAAAGAGTGTTGTTACGGCCATGCACATAGCAATGATAAGCCCCTGAATACGCCAAACAAAATATGCTGTGGTAATAAGAATAAAACCAATTTAGGTACATTGCAAAAACATGGGTGACGAACACACCTCTTTTGCTCATTTTATTTCTTATGTAAATTTAACATTTCAGAGCTGACTCCTATCTGTATGGTTTAGAACAATCACTTAGGGCTTTCATCCTCAAACTGAGCATCTGTGATGAGTTATTACAACCTTTGCCATCTGGTAAAAACAATTTTGATATTATTCAAACCTCTAATGTACAAAGGGGCCAACATATATTTTGTACATCTCTTATCTTTATAAATGCAAAATATATTGTTTGGTTGTATTACCAGAGTTAGATACTGAGTGTTGCATTTAAGTTTACACCAAAGCTTTTTTAACACTGATAAATGTCTTCTCTTAATGTGCAATCTAAAAATAAAAAAAATAAAAAGAATGCAAAAGTAATTGCATAAAGAGGTGAACCAACAAGTACACAAAGTTTGTTTTTCCAGACTGTTTGTGGGCAGTCCATATTCACACACAGGATTCTGCAATACCGAAATTGGAGGAAGAACTAAATTATCTGGTAGGTAATGCCTAGTTAATTTATGAATTCTAAAAGTACAATTCTAAAATTTAAAATGTTGCAACAAAGGTAACATTTGATTTGAGAGATGCACTCTACACAACTTAACAAGATAGTTTAACTTGTATGGTTGTGTTTATATTTGCAAACTATATTTTTTGTTTCAGAATTTTCTTTGGGTAGAAGCAGATGAAAAGGAACAGATAGTACCAGAGGCAAATCTTGTACCTCTTAAATCAATGAAGTCAGACTTGTTTCAGGTGAGAGTTAATTGCAGACTTGAAGACACAAATATAATTTCTTGGAACGATTGTTTAATGATTAAAACAGTTGTGCAAGGGAATAGCTCTCTCATTAAATTACTTTATCTTCTTACATCACTGAAAAATGTAAACTTTCTGTTGTTATGTTATGTAAATGTCTAGCAATTTGCTCCAAGTTAGTTGTGTCTGTTAATTAATTAAATGGCATTTTGAAATCATGGAGTTCCTAATACATAGCTGGAACAACAAGCAGCTGAATACTTATATTTGGATGATAAGTTGCTACCACTAAATTGTTTTCTTTCTGAGGTATTTCAAATAATCAGATATTTAGATGATTATGATCATTAATTATTTGTTTATTTAAATACTGCCATTAAATACAAGCTTCTTGTAGAAATTAGAAATAATAAACAGGCATTTGAATAAAGTTAGTTTAGGTTTATTATTATACAAGAAT
The DNA here is from genome assembly GCA_012295275.1 of Chrysomallon squamiferum. Lineage (NCBI taxonomy): Eukaryota > Metazoa > Mollusca > Gastropoda > Neomphalida > Peltospiridae > Chrysomallon > Chrysomallon squamiferum. The sequence goes on from CM022674.1 coordinate 9,375,141, forward strand.
TTGTTTATTTCTGTTTAGTTTGTGGAAATAATTTACAAATTGTTTAAAATCTGTTTCAGATGCAGTTATATGTTGAGGAACGTAGTTATAAAATTTGAATTGAAAAAGAACTGTCCACAGATGTTCAGCACAGATGTTTCTCCACAATCTAAATCATGACACATAATAAGTATATGAAAACAATTAGTGTTCTTAGGACTTTCTTTGAAAAACAGAATCCTTTCACTAATAATAACTGTCAGTGTGAGAAAAAAAAAAAAATGATATAAACATCCAGTGACCAAAAGTAATTTATAAACATATAAAATTAAATTAGAATTAAATAATCCTTGTCATAGAATTTTGTTCTTTCTTTCTTCACAGGAAGTTGTCATAGACTACATAACTTATATTTTCACTATGTTTTATAGTATAGAGAAGTTTATTTTGATTTTTTAATTATTGTTAATAAATACAGTTGAACTACAATTCTATCCACGAAATGAGAAGTGTAAGAACATTGAAATGATGATCACTTATATAAAAAAATGCTATGACAATCTACAATTTCAAGTATAAAATATGTTGAAAAATAATTATTAGTATATGTTTAAAAATAAATAATTGAATAAATAATAATAAAGTTTGCCAAACTTTCTTATCATGGCATACTTTCTCATAAGTGCCATTCAGTGAATTAAGAAAAAGAGGATGAGATTCTCATTATACCTGACATGAGTGCAAAATCTTGTTAATGATAACTATTTAAACATTGCTATCTAAGTTGTAAAAATAATTATAACCAAGTTCAGAACAAGAATAATAAAAATGTTTTTATAAAACACTAATATAAATATTGTGGCAGATCAGTAAACAGGTAAAAATATATAAATAGAACATTCCAATGGAAACTTTAAATTTACAAATCTGCAAAAACAACCCACAGAGTGTTTTATGTGTATATACAATGGCTTTATCCTATTAACAGACAGAATGTGGCAGTTGTTCCTAAGATAGCAAGTTTTATTACAAGAAAGATTCTTGAAAAATAAATTGGAAATATACACTAACAGAAAAAACTATGAAAGTGATGAAAAAGATATCTTTATTATTATCATTTTTCTTTTATTTCTTTAATCAATTTATATATAGTTTTGAAACTAATATTGTTGAATATAAACATTTTACATACATATCTACACAAAATGTGTGAGGTATTCAATGAGTATAGGTGTATGTGTATATTACAATTATTTTTAGATTGTCAGTTTACTTTGTTATCATGCATCTAAAGTTGAATACAATTCTGAAATGATTACATTTGTTAACTAAAATAATTTTATTTATTAATGTTAAAAGTTTTCATTATAATGTAGACAGTGTAAAAGTTTTAAATAAAAAACAATAATGTGGATACATGACAAATATTTAAAAGGTTCTCTGTGACAAACACATACTCTTTACTAAGGAAGAATTTTCATATATAGTTAAATAAATATTTATTTTCTGTTTTAAATATATTTTAATGTTAATGTTTTTTGGACAGATGGAGGTTTCTGGGAATGGTTTGTACAATGACATGACAGTAGCTTGCATGGAATTGTACATATTTCCAATTATCATTTGCTATGTCCGAGTTTGGCTTTGTAAAGTCTAGGTGATAGTAAAGTTAAAGTTTGATGTAAGATCATTGCCGTGAGGCCCCAAATACGATGTTTCTCTCCAAGATACACAGGTAAGGTATAGCCTCTTCCAGTACGGAACTGTGTGGTTCTGAAATTGCGGAGGTTACATAAAGACTGTATACTTCTTGAAAATACTTCCTCTACCTGTGAAGATATTTAAAAATAAACTAAACTAAAACAATATCAGTATTCACATTTAATTTTCCCATATGAATATAACATAATAAAATACTCTTAAGATTCATTAAATGTCTCATATTATCTGCTATCACAGATTAAAAACCTGAATATCTTAAAGTGTACCTTTGCTGAGTTTTAGTAAAAAGTTAAAAAAAGTTTGTCATTACATTTTGCATACATCTGCTGTCCAGTCTCAATTAATATTTACTATAACAACAAAAGCATGCAATTTAAAAATATTTGTGACTGCCATTTTTCTGTAATTATGTTATCAAGTACAAACTAATTTGTTCTTGTGTATTTTATTGTGACAGAAAATGTGTGTGTATATATATATATATATACACACATATATATTCGTCATGTTTGCACACGTCATGATTCCATCTAGGACAGAAGTGCAATTTTTGTACGTTTTGAAAATTTTATTTATTATCATAATTTGTTATTAATGATCACAGGTCACTAAGATCATTAATGAATGATTATGAGAATTACAGACTAATGATGGTCACCATGGGTCATGTAAAAACAGTATGAAAACAATTTACCTCGTCAGGATTAAATTTCAAACTGTTTGTATCTACTTCTCCACAGAAACCTAAAACTGGTAACACAAACATGTCCTGAAATGAACACAACCATATATTATGTAGCTACTTACTTTACCATAATAAGAAAAATAAATAATTGTATATACACTGCAGTAATATCTATGTATTTGATCATGCAAATAAAAAATTATTTTGTGGAAAATCTCCCTAAATAAATTCATTCAGATTAGTTTGTCTTTGACCTTGCTAAAGATGTTAATAAAAATGAGGCATAAAATTTTCAAATATGTCTTATGAACAATTTCAAAATCAATTGAAAATGTGAAATAATGTCTTATTGAGGTAAAAATAATATCAACCTCGCGTGTTGGTAAAGGTTTCATAAATCCTAAGACTTTGACAATATGTTTTGGAATTCCAACTTCCTCTTGCATTTCTCTGAGAGCAGCATCAATAACATGTTTATCACTTTCATCCACAACTCCTCCAGGAAAACTGAAATATTTAAGTTCTATGGTGGTTTGTAAAAAAAAAAAAAAAAAAGAATTGAAAAGTTAATAATAATTTAAATTTCTATTGATCTTTATTTTTTCCATCTGTCTTTAATCAGACAAAGGCTTAATTATTATTTATTACTAAGAACATAAACATATTAATTGGAATATCCTGCAGGGGTTCAGCTTGTACTACTTCTCTATTTCAATTTTTAATACAGTTCTATACTGCAAAAATCTTATAATTTTAATAAAGTTATGTAAAAAAAAACAAAAAACACATGAAATTAGATAAATACAGTAATACAATTAAATGATCACCTGATTTCTCCTCGATGCTTCCGTAGTGAAGATGATCGGACAGTGAACAGAACAGAAGGCTTACCATCAACATAACACAATGGTACCAACACTGCTGCATTAGCTCTTTTGTTCTTCAATTCAAGGGCTGCTGCACTTCTGACTGACTTCACACTTGATATTTCCTTCTTTACTCGTTCAAAATTAGCCTCAGAAAACATGTCATTATTTATGCTTCTTGATAAGTGACAAACCATGGAAATCATCATATCATTTGGTTTCTTACAAACATTTAAACCACTAACAGAAGCAAACACTCTAGAAAAATATGTTTGTTTTACATTTGTCTTTCCTAGAATACTGCCATATATAGCATATGTTTGAACATTGTTTTTCAAAAAAAATGTTGTCAATAAAATACTTATTTGCTTGCATACATTCATATTTTTTCAGCATTACATAAATGATAAAAAATATAAAAATAAATAAACTATAAAAAAGACTATGGTGTAAAAAAAGATAAGATTTAAAATATAATTGTATACTTGTATATTATATTTGGAACCACATACTGACATTAAGAGATACGACACAAAGATCCTCAAGTTAATTTGAACCTGAAAATAAAATATAGAATGAGAAATGGTGGGGGGGGGGGAGGAAAAGAAAAGTGGATTTTTTCTTTCTTTTTAATTTTTTTTTTTTTTTTTTTTTTAGCTGTGAGACTGAAATATTTATGTTTAATAATTAAATAATGAAAACACATTATCAAACAAACATAAAATAATACTACCTGAAAGTTTAATGTACTGGTACATCGTTCTTGTCGACTGATGCAACCAGTGATATAACTGTATAATGTATTACAATATATGCGATAGTCTAGATGGTAGAGAACCAGTTTATTATTTTGAACTGTGAAATTTACTCGTGTTAGTGCAGCATAAATGTCTGGGAAAAAACTTCTAGAATTGTTTTATGATGTAGTTTCACCGTATTCTTGGCTCTGCTTTGAGGTAACTTACAAAATACGTTCATAAAATGAAAACGTTAATTCACAATCGTATGTTATAAACATGACCTCTGATCTTTGACCTGTAAAAGTGTAAGACTGAAGAAGGAATTGATTGATTGATTTGATTTGATAGATTGATTTGATTTGATAAAATAATGATAACTAAATAGCAGGTGACTTGTATTTAAAAAAATCATCGAAAATAACTAAACACACTATCTATCGTACACATTTTTAATGTGATACTTTTAGCACTGTTTAAAATAGTCATAAAGTAAACAGTTAAAACACTAAGTCAAAACTGACTCTAACATTAACGATTGTCACAATGACAATGTCAGTATTAATTTACTGATTTTTCAAAAGTAGAATTACATACTTAATGCATTTAAATTAAATAATTTATTATTATTATTATTATTATTATTATAAATTACCTGATTTATAATAATTATTTATGATAGTTATATTTTGCATAGGAAATTAAAGTTAAGTTTGTCTTTGAATAAATTAAAGCATGTTCAAGATGTTGATTTTGTTTCAGTTATTTATTTTTAATTTTTTTGGTTGTTGTTTGTGTGGCAGTGTGTGTTAATATTTTTGTTTACATTATTAAGAAAATTTAAAGGAGACAGTTAATAACATGGTAATGGTTTTTAAACATCAGATTATTTTGTTTGTTGATGCCAATTTTCACAGAAATGAACTATACACATAATGACCTATAGCATTACTTTTGAATAATTAATTCATAATAATAAAAATGGTGCTCCAAAATACCCGTATACTTTATAAAAAAATATATTGTTTAATTTCTTATCACATTTAACAGTCATAAGTTTATTTAAGTTAAGTTAAATAACTATTTGTTGTTTCAGGTTTTGTGCCGTTACAATGCTGCAGGTTTGTGGAATATTAATTTTAAATTAAAGCCTTTCTTTCTGGCTGGAATAATGCATGAATCAGGTAAGAATTTTTTTAAGGTTTATCTAATCTTTCTATATATGTACCTTTTGGGAATATTTGACAGGCTGTGAATTTAAGTGTGTGTGTCTGTATGTGTGCACGCATATATACGTATACATGCATACATTCATACATATATGTATATATATCAGTATTTGCATATGTGTGTGTGGGTGTGTGTAAAATCGTTTATTTTGAATAAAAATGAAGAGCAAGTTTCTAAAATAAGAAACAAACTTAAATTTTTCATCCAGTGAATATTTAAGAAATATTTATGGGTCATTCCGTGTCAAATCACCCAATGGTTTAAACCCGACCGTCTCAGATTTTTATGAAACTTGGTATACTTGTTGACTGGGATCCCACAGCACCAAATCTGAAATATTAGCCCAATCAGACCAGTGGTGTGGGAGATACGGCCCACGGAATTTTGAGATTTTTGCCAAAAATGGGTGTGACCACCAACCTTAGAACCCTCATATCTCAGGAACTACTGGGCCAATCTTCATAAAATTGGTATTGTTAGAAAGGCAAAATGACAAGGATACCAAATCTGCCATTTTTGTTTAGTTTGGAAAATATTGGAGTACCTTGACCTTTTGACCTTTGCTATGACCTTGAAATTGACCGTGTGGATCACGTGATCTTGAGATGACCTTTATTGAAATTTAATCTCCCACATGTTAACTAAAACATATAAAAGTTTCCTGGGTGTAATATTTTTTGTTTAGCCACAATATAGATTTAAAAAATGCACATACATGAAAATAACACATTTTCAGCCATTAACATCTGATTAACTAAAACCTGAATGATCAACTCTGGATGCTAGGGATCACCATCTTTCTTGATCATCGAGTAAGACATTGTAGGCCTACATGTATGCATAAAGTTCACATAAATTTGAGAGAACTAGGTGTTTCTGATGCTTAACCTTCTCACTATGTTTGTTTCAAATGCTCACTGTATCCTTCATTCCCAGACACATTCTACTGTTCTCATCACTTTCATAAAATTGGATTATTTCCTCCTTAAATTCATTGTCCTTTCAATGGTAAAGGGTGACAAAATCAAGATTTGCACACGCTCTGTGTAGGATTCAGACATTAAGATGTCATTTTAACAGGAGTTTCGCCTAAACTCAACAGAATAGAATTCAAATCAAAGTCCTTTTCTAGGGAAACAACAACCAGCGGTTTGTCTGGCAAGTTATCACCAAATTCTCCCATTGTAATACCACCCATACTAAAGCCATCCTCTGCAGGACCTTTGATTTCTGAAGGGTAATCAGACAGTCGCAGCACAACTTGTCTCCTGGCACTAGTGTCTTTGGCGAAACTCCTGTCAAACTCCATTCACTAGCGCATTCCAGTAAATGAATGAAAGGACAGAAAAAAACTAGCATCAGCTACAGTAACATTAAAATGACATCTTAATGTCTGAATCCTACACAGAGCGTGTGCAAATCTTGATTTTGTCACCCTTTACCATTGAAAGGACAATGAATTTAAGGAGGAAATAATCCAATTTTATGAAAGTGATGAGAACAGTAGAATGTGTCTGGGAATGAAGGATACAGTGAGCATTTGAAACAAACATAGTGAGAAGGTTAAGCATCAGAAACACCTAGTTCTCTCAAATTTATGTGAACTTTATGCATACATGTAGGCCTATAATGTCTTACTCGATGATCAAGAAAGATGGTGATCCCTAGCATCCAGAGTTGATCATTCAGGTTTTAGTTAATCAGATGTTAATGGCTGAAAATGTGTTATTTTCATGTATGTGCATTTTTTAAATCTATATTGTGGCTAAACAAAAAATATTACACCCAGGAAACTTTTATATGTTTTAGTTAACATGTGGGAGATTAAATTTCAATAAAGGTCATCTCAAGATCACGTGATCCACACGGTCAATTTCAAGGTCATAGCAAAGGTCAAAAGGTCAAGGTACTCCAATATTTTCCAAACTAAACAAAAATGGCAGATTTGGTATCCTTGTCATTTTGCCTTTCTAACAATACCAATTTTATGAAGATTGGCCCAGTAGTTCCTGAGATATGAGGGTTCTAAGGTTGGTGGTCACACCCATTTTTGGCAAAAATCTCAAAATTCCGTGGGCCGTATCTCCCACACCACTGGTCTGATTGGGCTAATATTTCAGATTTGGTGCTGTGGGATCCCAGTCAACAAATATACCAAGTTTTATAAAAATCTGAGACGGTCGGGTTTAAATTTCTTTTTTTTTTGGGTGATTTGACACGGAATGACCCTTATGCAAACTTAAAAGAAACATGATTCACAGAACAGTCAATCATTTCCAAACACTACTGTTAAATGGAGTTATATTTTTAGAATTGGGAAATATTTTCAAACATTTTTACTGTAATTATTTTGTTCTGTAGGCCAGTGGTGGCAAAACTTTGATGCTAGGCGTGTCCAAACTTTTATATCTTAGTCATTTTTGCATTAACATGTGTCACTTCTAAATTTATGTTGTTAAATGGTATATAAGTATTATAACTATATTACATTATGATTTTAACAGAAGTATATGAATATATATAAGCTATGTCATACAATAAAGAAATAAAAATATAAACTTGCCTATTTAATTTCTCTTGTGAACCTGAATTTTACCAGCCAGTTCCTTTATGTCAGGCTGATAGTTCATTGTCTTTAAATGTAAACATGCAGCACTTTCTTCATAAGTTAATCGACTTCTTCTGTTGTATTTAATGTAGTTAAGAGATGAGAACAGGCTCTCACGCGATATGTAGAAGAAAAAATTGTTAATACTGCTTTGGCAAGACGTTTAAGAGCACCAAATGCTTTGGGAATGCTTTCCCAAATGACCAACAATTGATTGTCTTGATTGCTGCAAACTCCCCTCAAACGATCTTTTTCAAGCGTTTCTAAATTACTTCTAAGAGTGATGACTTATTGCTTCCAAATAGAACTGGATTGAAGTTCTACTAATTCCATTTCAAGTTCTTCTATTTTCAGCCATTCAAACAGATTCATTTTCATTTTTTCAAAATTAGCTTCATCTGGGTGTTTAATGAAAAGCAATATTTCTTCAAGATCTCTTGATGAAAATTCATCTTTCAAAGAACATAAAGCTGACAAAAAGAAGTCTTGATCATGTTCGATATCATTCTCATCTTTGTAACTAACTTCTTCATAGTTCTTTTTCAATCTTGGAAAGTACTTAAAAGTTTTAGTTTCAATGTCATGCTCAAAAATGGCAAGTTTGGTTTCAAATGCAGTAATATGTCCAAACATGATATCAATAATTTTACCAAAACTTTGGAGTTTAACATTCAGTTCATGCAAGTGGAATGAGAGATCTATGAAAAATATCAACTGCTGAATCCAGGACTCATCATGTAGTTCTGCATAGCCTTCAGTTTTGTTCATGTCTAAAAAAAGCTGTATCTCATTTATGCATTCAACAAAGCATTCAAGAACCTTGCCTCTACTAAGCCACTGAACATTATTGTACATCAATAAACTGCCATAAGCTGATTCAACTTCATCCAGTAACAAGCTAAATTCACGTTTATGCAATGCCCATGCTGATATCAAATTAAGTATCTTGGTGACTGACACTGTAATATTTTCCAGTTCTTTTAATCCACCTTTAGCACACAGTGCATCTTGATGAACATTACAGTGAAACTGTGCTACAGAATGTCCGACAATATCAGTGAAAAGTTTCACAAATCCAAGCTTTCAGCCAACCATATTGGGTGCTCTATCTGTTGTAATTGATATATCTATGTTTCTGTCACCAAGAGCTTTGACTACAATGTCACAGATATCTTTTCCTGTAGTATTTAATGACAGGCAACTCCTTGAACATTTCATGACCACTAGAATAATCTTGCAAAAATTGCCAATCGAGAAGCTGAAGTAATGTCAGTGGTTTCATCAAGGCAAATTGAAAAACAATCACGTGTTCAAGTCCTTCTGCATTTGTTCTTCAATATTTGAATGCATGGTCATTGCCTGGCTTTTAACAGTGTTTCTGGAAATAGGAAGCTCTTTAATACACTTAATTATTTTATCCTTGTTACTAAAATCTTCAAAAAGAAAAGGTGCACAGTTAAGAAAACAATTTTTAAGAAACTCTCCTTCCTTAAATGGTTTACCTTGCTGAATAATAGTATGAGAAATACTGCAACTTGCTGTCACTGAATTCACTTCTGAGTTGCCACTTACAAATTTCAACAGACTTTGAGATAGGGTATTTTTTTTTTGTTGCCTCTTGTGCAATATATTCTTTATGTTCTTCATGACTTCTTTCTAATAACCACTTGTGATTTGACTCAAAGTATCTTTTCACATTCCAAATTCTGCTAGTAAGAACTTTATTATTTCTAAAATGCAAAGAGCTTTATTATTTCATTCTATAACAGCATATTCAGTTGTCGATCATTTTTGGAAAATTCTGCTACTACACAGATTTTCTGATAACTTTCTTTGCTGTACTCATTATGTAAGTAAGGGTTTGATCAAAACTGTGAAATGAATTTAATCTGGAACTTATTCTGAAAAAAAAGGAAATAATAAACGTGGCGACATCTGGCACTTCTATTTTCATGAGTTGTCAGTGGCTAACAGTTTCTCCTCTCAGTAAAAGAAAACGACATATATCGATTGCCATCTATTTTGAAAGAACCGTTTGCTTCTTGACATAGACATTTTTTGCCCATAGAAAGGAATTAAGAATGAAATTTACAGCTCAGAATTTAGTTTAGTGTTAATGAGCAGTTTTGAGAATAAATCGGTGGCAATTTCTCCATATATATATGCAAGGTATGCACTGCATGCCTTCATTTCTACAATATATTTCTACAATATGAGATAATATAATTAAAACAAATTAAATAATTATATAGAAAAATATATTCGTAAAATATATACCAGTAAATAATAAATTTATATGATAGAATATTACAATGACAAAAGTGCTGTCAATATTTTACATCGAAATCTAGTGCGAATTATTTTTAGTCAAACCTGTATCACAGATCCAGCAGTTGCTCCAGAATTCACTCTTCTGTTGTTATGAATAGGAATATATGTTACCAGAGTACAGCAAGGAATTCTGCTCTCACCCACTACTTTTAATTCTCTTTTATTAACTTTTGAATTACATGACCAAAAATATTCAAAATATATTAAATCAATGTCCAAGTTACTCAGTGACACGCGTATCACTTAAAATGCCCCTGCATGTCACTGCTGACATGCGTGTCATAGCTTTGCTACCACTGTTGTAGGCAATAAAACCAGATATAAAAGTACAAAAGAAGAAGCTGAACAAGACCTATGAACATTTTTTAATTTTTTACGGTTTCTAGCATTTCTCTTTTACAGGTAATATACCACCTGCTATGGTTCAAAATAAATCTCATTACATGATGAAGGATTTGAAACGACTTGCGGAATATATGGATGTGCCTATAACTATTCCCAAAGTAAGTTTAAGAAACTCCATTTATTAACTTATTTTGTTTTTAAATTTATCTTTTTAATTAAATATACTTGTCAAAGTAACAAAATATATATTAAAAAAAAACTCAGTCAAAACACACTCACTCAAAACACTCTCCAGTCAGAACCCCCTCCAGTAAACAGTCAGATGGTCAAAACCCTCTTTTATGTTTGATCATAGAACCACTGAAGAGATTAATGAAATTGGGAAGCCTTGGAAAAATTCTTAAATTATAAATAATATAATGAAAAAACTTAATAGTAATTAGCAGTATTTATTTATTTATTTTTATCTTAGATTCTGATGGGATTAAGGTAATTGGGAAGCCTTTATCAAATCTTTAAATAATATAATTACAGAGCTTGATACCAGTGTAGCTACTCATATTCCATTGATCAAATAATTGAGCATTTCAATTTTGTTGAAACAAAAACAGATGATTAAGACTAAATAGAAATACCAGGATTTCAGATGGTATATATATATATATACAAAATAGGATATCCGTCTTAATAGACGTTGTCTGTTTGAAAATACTGGACAAAAGTTTAATAACTTACAGAATAAATATAAAAATCTAACTGAAAAAACCAAGTTCGACTTATCTAAGGATTACTGGAAAGTACTACATATACAAATGATATATAACTGATATATAACATCACTGTGTGATTATTTTAATCAGCTAAACTCTAATAGTAATGATGACAAAGAATGTGAACTTGATGATAAAAATGATTAACTTAACAGGTGAAGAAATAAGATGATGAAGAAATAAGCATCTGGGAATGATATGATTATTAATGAATATTTTTTTTCTACATGTGATGTTTTGCTACCCTTTTCTGTTAAACTATTTAATATTATATCTGATACTGGAATAATTCCTACAGGTTGGATGGAAGGAAATATAGTAACTATATATGAGAAGAAAGGTAGTCAACTTGATCCAAGAAATTACCAACCTATTACATTACTAAGTTATTTAGTGAAATTATTTACATTTATAACAGTAACAGACTAACAGTAATCTTGTAAAAGGGTTTTAGTAATTAGATATAATTGAAAGACATCATCTCAGGTTTTGCAAATATATATTATTTGTTAACAAGTCAAAACCAAGCTTTATGGTTTATGGTCATTTAAGGATATCCATTGTCTATAAGTTAAAGTAAGAATGATTACATTTTGGTCAAAGGTTGTTAACTGTAAATAGTATAAATGCTATATCAAATCCTTGGTTATTTTTTTATAAAAGCTATAATTGATGAATGTGGTTTACATATATTCATGTGTTCAAGTAAATGTCTTGTGTTTAAAGCATGCTGTTAAAAGAATTTTGTGTGGTCATTTATTACAAAAATGTAATAAAAATAAACTTGAGTCATCTGAAGACATTAATTATTGTTTAAAGATGAATTTAAATTAGAACATTATCTGCTAAAGCTGCCAACAACTGTCACAGCTAGTTGAAAAGCACAATGAAGAACGTAAGTGGTACATCATGGGTATACCAGCCAAGATACTGAAGGATATTACAGCTGCTACAATTGAGTTTCTGTCAAACATACCCTACTTTGGGAGAGTGCTATATATCTTCTCCAAAATCCACAATCACTTCAAGACTTAGTCACTGAAGATCAATGAATTGCACCTATGACAATGAAGTGCACTCACCTAGCAATATGACTGATTTTGCAAGTGACAAGGAACTAATGCATCTGGTTCATTTAGATGTCTGGTACATGGATGGAATATTTAACTCTGCTCTGCATCTGTTTCATTCTGTTCTATTCACCTTGTGCATTACTCAGAGATTTGTCAAAGCAGTTCTGTCCAACAACAACCAATCCACCACGTATGAAGAACTGCTACAGTCTGTCCAGAATAAATGTCAGGAGCTTGGTTTTCAGTTAGATGCATCAACTGTGATCACTGACTATGAGTTAGCCATCATCAAAGCTGATGTTTCAACATTTGGCCCATACACCAAAACTCATGGCTGCTTATATCATACACAAGCATGAATAAACATTTATATTGTTGATATCAATTATCTGAATAATTTTTTGTTATTTCTTATAACTTAACAGTTATATGAAACTCAGGTTTATTTTCTAAATAGGGGGTAATGACCAGAAGGAGTTTTGACTGTTACCAGCACATTTTACATGCAAAAGGTTACCATTTTCTCTCTTTAATTTAGATTTAGACTGTTTAACTTAACAAAAATTAAAATTGATTTAAAATATCCTAAACTATTAATTAAACTAAATATCTCAAACTTTGTCTGATTAGACTGACTTGTGTGTTCCAAGACCAATTTCTTTATTACATTGTATAATTAAATCTTTTTTTTTAAATCACAAGATTAAAATATCATTTCTATGATTTTTATGGGTACTACTTTTCTCCCTTTATAGTACTATTTAAAATTAAATGTTACATCTTTAAAATTAAAATCAGAATGTAAAGGATATAACACTTGGAGTGTTAACAATTTTCACAAATTTGTTTACTACAAAGATATTGGGCTGTATTCATGTATGTAGCTGTTAGCTATGTAGGTACAGATATTTAGTCAAATGAACTTATTAAGTGTGATTCAGAGTCATATGTAAATGTTTATAACTTATTCATTCTGTGTCAGTTAATCTTTAAAATGTTGGTCTTTTTCTGTCTTCTATAAAGGGTCATTACTATGCATGGTTGAAAGCAGTTTTTAATTTATTAGTATCCAACCCAAACATACATCCACATCTTTCCTTTCATCTTTCATTTTATTTTTGTCTTCATCTAGTTGTTGTTTAAATTCATCTTTTGTAATAAGTCTGTGATCAATTGCTCTGTAACAAAATTCATATCTGGATCTGGATACTAAAGGTCTTTGAGAAAACTGTATGATTGTTTTTTTTGGTTCTTGTCCTTGATTAATTTCTGATTGCTTTGGTCTGCCTTCTTTTTTATTTTTCCTCAGTGTATTAACTCCTTTTACCATTTTTTCGAAACTAGTGTCACTTGAAAGATGCTTAGAAATTTTCTGGCCAAAAATGATAAAAATTTAAATGGCTATTAAATAACTATTCCAGAACATTTTCAGGTTACAGTGAAATGTGTATACATATGAAGCTTGAGGTTTGGACTTACATCTTGTTTTTCTGGTATCAATGAGTCACCAAACAATATTAAAATTGTTTAGTTCAATATCAAGTTTCTAGAAATATATTTTAAATCCGAGTCTGATATATATCATTAAAAATGAATTTAATATAACATTCTTTGATAATGAAATGTCAGCAAAAGAGTGACCAAAGTCACCATAAAATTGCAAAAAAACACCATATGATAATACTGGCCAGCCTGTTTGTTTGACATAAAGATGAAATGTAAGTGAAATAATCCCTGCAATGTAACTGTTACTCAGTTTACAATGGTGTATAACCAAAAACACTATATAATGGTACCTTGACTTACAAGTTTAATGCTTTCTGTGACCGAACTCTTATCTTAATTTACTTGTATATCAAATCAGTTTTCCCAACTGAAATTAATTGAAATACCATTAATCTGTTCCAGCCCCGTGAAAAACACATCTTTTTTTCTTTTTTGTAACATGTTTTTAAATAAGAAAAATGTATTTACAAATGACAAATATTGTATAAAAACAAAATAAAAGAGAATGTAAAGAAATAAATTGGTTCCACTTCTTTTCCTCACTGTCCTTTGCACTCACTTTCTTAGGATCCATGGCCAGAAAAAAGAAATTTGGCAAAATACTGCACAAAACACTAGCACAATACAACAGAAATGCTTCTGCAGCGAGGTAACCACATGAAGTAAACGTGGGAAGCTGGCTCGATGTTATGTTGTTTGTTGCATCAACTAGCGGCAGCATATCTGAAGCTCACTTGCAACTCAAAGCAAAAAATTGACCACTGGGGCACTTGTTAGTCAAGATACCACTTTACTTACTATATAGTATAGGTGATCATTGAAAGCAAAGTTTGAAAGTACTCCAAACATGCTTACTTAAATATATGTATCATCTTTAACAAATTGTGTACAATCAATAAACTGTAATTCAGGAGTGAATGGTGATAAATATAAGTTCTAGAAATGTGTGAATAAATGATACAAATATTTAAAAAAAAAAATTAAAAATGTTTTATTTTTTTATTTATTTTTTATTTTATTTATTTTAGAGTTAGTTAAATAGTTTTAATGATTTAATATTTTTACAAAGGAAAATAATTATATTTCTTGGAAGAATTATGATTTTTTATTATATTTATTTGCAGTTAATAATTCCTTGAAAGAAACTGGAGGATTTCATTCATTAATGGTTGTTTTTCTTACACATTAATTTGTTTAATAAGTAATTTATTTTTACCTGTTATTGTTTTAATATTATTACATATTGTTTATTTTTATTTTATTGTATATTATTGATTTGTTATTATTATTTTATATATTATGTTTAATTTTTAATAGAATATAGTGGATGTAATGTTTGTTAAAGGAACACTTCAGGCTCAGAGGTTTCTTACAGTTGTTGATATGAAACATCCACAGTTTACAGAATCTCTCTCCCGTCAACTGTTTCTTCGCATTTGGAATAAGGTACAGATCAAAAATTCTGAAATGAGTACATTCAGTATTAATTACACATTTCTTAATTAATGTTCGTAATAGAAAAAATAAAATAAAAATTCCTCTGTCTTCATCAGAGAGAAATGAAATATGGGTGTATGTGGTCTTTTTGGTTAATCAGAGCAGGAAAAAGTTTACAATGATAAAAACACAAATATTTCTTTTTTGTCGAGCATCTATGTTTTAGATGCATCACTATAAATTACTTGAAGGTTTGGAATATGGCTAAGTGTTTCTAGCTTCACTTAACTGTTATCTTACAAAGAGCAAATTATCATCACATTATCATATAAACTTTATACCGATGTTTTTTTGTATACTGTTAATATCAGGAGTTTATTTGTATTAATTCAGGATGAAGATGTATCAAAAGAAGAAAGTTTCAGAAAAGTTTGTATCTGTTTAAAATATATTGTTATTTATATTAGCTATATTTATCTAAAATTTCAGATTTCAACAATGTTAAAATGCAAAACCAATATTTCTTCATAAACAGTCATATAATATTTTTTAAATAGCATGTAGCAAAAAATGTCAAATTACATCTAAAAGGAATCAAACTTATTTATATTTACAGTACTGAATAAAAAAAATGTTCAGTTATATACTGCATATGTATATTATTTTTATAGGCTGGCCATGCAGCTGGTATTAGTGATGCTATCATAAATGATTCTCTGAATCACATCAAAGACCAGAATGTCAAAGACAGGCTTAAACAATATACACAGGAGGCTCTTGATAATGGGGTAAGAAAACTGTATAAGCAGATCTATGTGTGTATGAATAAAGCTCTAACCCTGTCTACACAGTATATCATACTTCTGTGATAAGTATCAAATTTAATTTAAGTGATGCCAATCTTAAAATTTATTTTAAAAGTTGTAACCAAAACAGGGTTAATGACTCCAGCTAGATAATGTAATAAGTAAATATGTGCAGCCAAACATAATAAAATCTTAAGTCTTCCAAGAAATATATTTAATTTTGTTTGTAACATGTTTGGAATATTTTTGCCATTTAGAAAAATGCATGAACATGTATACTTCACATATATTTTCAACTGATATTTGTGTATAAAATAGTGTCACAATAGTGAAAAAAAAAATGAAAACACAGACTGGATTTTTATTTTTTATTTTATTTATTTTTAATCCTATGGTAATACAAAACACCATAGCTGTAGTAATAAATATATACAGTGAAATCCTTCAAAACCAGAAGGTTTGGGACCAAGAAAAAGGTCCAGTTTTGAGAGGTACCAGGTTTACAGAGATTTCTGTCTCAAGGTAAACCATTTGTTAGTTTGTGTCCTTTATGACAGAGTAACCAATAAAACTGGCAATCAGTTCTGGACAAACCATAAGTTTTAATGATTTATAGAAAGATTTTGAATATATCCAGTATTCACAGTAAGATAATTAAATTAAATTTATTATCAAACAGTGCAAAGATAAAAAAAGAAAATATAAACAATAACATAAAAGGTTAAAACAAATTTGGTAATCATGAAATGTACCTGAAGGCTATTTCAGTTAACTTTATAAACAATCAAGCTCAGAAGTAAGGGAGTACATGTGCTATGAGGGATTTCGTTTTATATGTATATATATTGCTTTTCAGCTGGTCTGAATTCAGTGTCATAAATAAATTAAATCATTTGAGCATTATAATAAAAAAAACATTTACAAATTCATTTAAATTATTTACCTCAAAATATGTTACTGTGATACTTTCTATTTGGATAATTAAATTTACTAGCACAATTTGTTGATATTTACATAGGCTATAGTGAAATAAAGATTTTAGATCACAATATTTTCTTATATTTTCCAAATAAAATATTGTAAAATATGCTTTGAAACTTGAGACCATGACATCATTTTTATTTTAAAGTAGAAGTAAAAAAAGTTGAAATATATTACTGACTGGCCTCTCAGATGTTTGCAGTATAAAATGTATGGATACAATAGAATAGGAATTGTATATGTAATGAAATGACATTATGCTTTAATAGACTTATAGAAAAATGTTTTAATAATAAAAGAATGAAATTATGATAGTACTTGTCAAACGTAGGTCAGATTTACAAGCCATAACAGATATGTTTTGTTGTATAATTACTTCAAAATTATTTTTCCTCTCCTGCACCCCTGCAATTTCTGTTGCCTAACCTTATTTATTTACTCATTGAGAAAATGCATTTTCATTTATCTGTCTATTTATTATCTCTTTAAAAGGAGAAGTCTAATTGAAAGCAACAGTCAGTTTTAAATTATAATTTAAGAAGAGTTAGTATCAAAAAAACAGAATTATCAATTCTGTTGTAAACCACGATGGCAAAACAACCAGTATTGTTCATATTTCATTCTTGGGTTTTTGTCTGCTCATATATAAAAATTGCAGTATGAAAGAGTGATAATTAATATTTAATAATATGTAACAAATATTATAGTTTGTACTGCAACTAAAGATATGATTTAAATAATATATTAAATCTTGTTTTCATGTTACAGGCTTTTGGATCTCCAACAATAGTAGTTCATATCAATGGGAGAAAAGAAATGTTTTTTGGTTCAGACAGATTTTCAGTATTAGCTATGATTCTGGGTAAGTTTGAACAATTGATTATATTGGTAATTACTAAATAGCTCTGTAAACTGGAGTGGGAAATAGCTCAGTGGTACAGCATCCATTTAAAGTGCAGTGGATCTTCAGATCATTCTTAATGGACCCATTCAGCTATTTCTGTTTCTAGCCTGTTTGGTATCAAACACCAAAGTATCAAATATTATTCTAATGGGATGAGTACTTTCGAACATATATAGCCTTTCACAAATTTTATATTTTTAAACTGATATCTCAGCAAACAGTGGTCATAATCTTCATAAGGTTTGTATTGCTGGAAATAGAATTCCACAAAATCTGCAGTTACATTTTGGGATGGACCACTATACATAATCTTTATAAGTGAAAGCAGTATATACTCAAAATATGGCTGCCTGAGACCAAAATAAGGTAAATTCCTATTTATGATTTCAACAAATAAATGTTTTGTCAGTAGTGCAATCTTTCTGAATTTGTATTGAAATTCTGAATGACTGAATTTATGAGTGTCTAAGCAAAAGTTGCTGTAAAAAAGTAAATGTATTTTATTCTAACCCTCTGAGCTTGACTTTTTGCCATCTGAAAACATGTAAAATAGGTTTCATTATTAGTCATTGCTCAAGTTTAATGGGCATGGAATGGATTATTTTCAATCAGAATAACAAAAGCAATTATTTATCAGCATATAAATCTCAATATGTCCTTTTGAAATAAATGACTGAGTAATAATGATAAGCCTTACTTCCTATATGTGCATTGACATTGTTCTCCATATATATGCTATACTATTTATACTATTTTGAATTCAGTGGATCTTACAAAGTGCAATACATTCTTCTAGGTTAACTGCCGTTTGCTCAGAGGTATTACACAACTACTTGCACAGGGTTTGTCCTCTGAGTCTAGCTTAAAAGTGTTGCCAGTCTTTACCATGTTACAATAACAACAGAATGAAGATTTCTGAATGGATTTTATTGGTTCAGCATTGCATTGTATGAAGTATAATTGTTTAAACAGTCCATTATCTGGTACTGCCATAAGTATTTATACTTTGAATATTGCAGGATGTTCCATGAAACAGGTATTTCACAACATGCATCCAGTATGTTTTTACAATGTATTAAACATACACAAGTTTCCATATTTATAAAGAATATTATATCTGTTGATACTAATATTCTGGGCTGTAATTCTGACTAAAGATCATTCAAGATAATATGATGCCAAAGGTCAAATTCATCATTGAAAGATATGAACATAAACATAATTGCAGATTAAAAATTCTCTTTGCAGCAATACATTACCACTGATTGCTGGGATATCAGGGACGAAGGACTGCCTATTTTGACAAAAAGAAATGTCAGTTTTGAAGGTGAAATTCAATATACATATATATTTTAACATTTTCAGTTAATAACATAAAATATCCAGTTACTAACTGATTTTAAAGAATCATTACATTGCATTATTATAATTATTTCAGGTGTTGAATGGAAAGGTCCTCTACCTCAAGGAAAAGGAAAACTGTGACAATAAATGAACAAGTTTATATGCTTTAATCAATTTAGTATGATTTTTCTGTCTTAGCTGTTTTATTTTTTGATTCATACATATCTGAATTATATAAAAAGAAAAATGTTCATGAAAAAAATATTCTGGCACAACTGTCAGATAGATACATTTGTTTTTTGTTGTTTACCTTATTTACATAATATTAGTAAAATATGAATTCACAATCATATTAAAAGCAATAAAGATACTGGAATTATTATTTGTGACACTGAATTTAGGTGATTATAATTTTTTAAGTGTTTATTTACATTTTAGACATAACTAAGGTTTCAAATTACATGCACATTTTATAATCAAAAATAATTTAATATAAATTGATTAAGTAATGATGGTTATATATAAAAGATGTGTATATGTATGGGTAGGTGAATTAGACTTTGAAACTGAAATGGATTAGAATTGAAGTGTTCACTGAATACTAGTTATTTGTTAAAATGTTATTATTCTTATTTGTTGTTAACACTGTTTTGCAAGAAACCAATAATATGGAGCTATAAAAATATATTTAGGTTATTTGAACTTTCTAACAAAGGTAATAAGTAACATGAACTGGTGTACAGTTTTTCAAAATTGGTTTCAGCAAAAGCATTTGAAAGGGAAATAAAAAAGAGTAGAACACAAGTTTTTGGCAAGTTTGAAAGTTTTAATAAAAAAATATTTTGAACAGTAATCCTTTTTTGTCATACAACCCAGTTTTCCTGTACAGATTTCTTCTACTGCGTGCCTTTCTACGTCTTTTCTTTTTTTTATGTTTTACTGATTTAAAAAGAAGGCAAAATATATTTTATATTTTTTGCACAAAAAGCACTAGTTATTTGAAAGTATACATTAACAGAAACAAAATCTTATGTTTAAAATCATTTATACATATTTAACATAAATCCAAAATTTCTACAATTGATTATATTGATAGTTAATGTCAAAATAATAATAACAACAATACTGTCAAAAGGATACAGTTATAGTTTGTTTATAAAGCACCAGCTTATGGATTTGGAGATAGTAACGTCTATCTTTATTTTTATTTTATTTATCAATTTTTTTTATTTTTTTATTTTATAAACGTTATTACTAAGTAACAAAATTAAATGATCTACTTAAATAAACTATAGAAAAGGAATATGCAGAGAACAGTCTTATTTATGAGAGGAAATTGGCTAATTTAAAACAAACCTGTAACCTCTCCAGATAATTTTCTTTGTTCTATAACCATTTCAATATCCCAATTTGTAAGGTTGATTAAATCTCGCATTTGTTGGATCTAAGAAGTAAGACTATTTAGAAAAACTGGAGGACAGACAAATTAATATTTGTGCAAACACATATATAAAAATAATAATGAAATAGTGAATATTACAAAATTAGCATGTATATGTAATATTTTATATAAATTATTCTCATCATCATGAAAATGAAAAACTTTTATAAACTTAAAATTCTGCTTTATATACCTCAGTTATATTAAATCGATTTTTCATTTATACCTTACTTACTTTTTTTTATTGCGAATCATTTCATCTTTAAAAGTATTTAATATTTCTCCCATTTTTTTATGCTTTCCTTTTAACTAGACTCACCGTTTGGTAGAACTCTTTGACACAGATACACAGGTTTTGAATGTATTTTCTTTGAATGGCAACAGCACTAGGAACAGATCTGTTAGACTTATGTTCTGAAAATAATAAATGAAAAAAGATTTAATTTCTTATGAATAATTGTCAGCAGGTGTCATCTAATTTGTTTTTCTATAATAATGACAGAGACAAATTTGCTGAGATCACTGAGTGAATACTGTTAGCTAGGAGGAAAGAAGAATCTTTAATATGCACTTCTCGTGAAAGAAAAGCACACATGCACAGTCATATACACAAACATATGCAAATGTGCACTGAAACACACACACACACACACACACACACACACACACACACACACACACACACACACACACACAGTCATGTGGAAAATGAAATAGCCTAAATGAGATCAGTGACATTGTTAAAATAAATGAATATTTTAAAGGTTTTTTTTATCATTCTGGTAAATTTATTTTTTTAGTTTGTTATACTAAATTATTTGGTCTTTCTAAAATTTCTCTAAATTGAACAAACCTCTCGAAGACTTGGATGGTTTCTGTGTCAGTTTGTGATTTGAAGCTCTTTTCAGAAGATCTCGTATTATTGCATCTGTCTTCAAACACAACTCTTTTCGCTGTTCAATAAATTGTAAATATTAATCCTGCCCCTAATATAAAAATATAAAAATACAGGAGTTTCGATGTATTTTGTTGGTTGTTTTCTTGCATTTTTTTTCTTCTTGTGTTTTTATTTCCATGTATTATTTTATTTTATTTTACTTTACTTTTTATTTATTTATTTTAAAAAAAGAAAGAAAAAGAAGATTTTTTTTTTCATGTTTACAGCTGTTTACTTTAAATATTTGATATATACATATCTGACACATAAATAAAATTACCATCTGTAAAGCCAGCACCCACAGTTTAGAAATCTGTTTGATGTTTTCTTCTATTCTAATAGTGCGAAGCCTGTCCAGTCTTCTGAATTCAGACATGGCCTGCTAATTTAAAATTACTATCATTAATCTGATAGACTTCTTGATGTTTTGGGGTTGTTTTGTTTTTTAATAATATAATTATATAATACAATATTGTTGTTGTTTTCAGACTTTGATGGTTAATTTCTAGGGTAATACAGTTATTTCTTAATTGTATTCTAAACAACAGGCATATTAGAGTACATGTTGTGGCTAAAAACAATTAGTTAAACTATATCTTTTTCTTCCTAATCATTGTTTGATTGTTAAATCTAATCATGGCGGTATATTAAAGAGGAGACTGCATTATAAACTAGATTTTCAGCTGTAACGTCACTGCTTATTTTTCTTTTTTGTTTTGTTTTTCTTTTTTTGGACATAAATCTTAATAACACAATATTATAATGACTCTTTATTCCAATTACCTTGTTATCTCGTACTATTTAATCGTAAATAATAAGAAGAAGAATTAAAAATGTCCTTAAGACAAAATGAAAGAAAGCTGAAAGTAATACTACTATGACGTCATTATTTTTATCCTAATTTGTAATCGTTAAATACCGATGTTTTCCGTGCGATGTCCGTAATGCAATTCGTTGTTTTTCGATTGTAAAGTTGAAATTTCAGAAAGAAAAACAGCAAGAACCACAAAAATGTAATTTAGGATATAAAAACGGTTAGTACCTTTAAAATTAAAGTCTATGAGGATGACCACATACTCTGTTTTATTGCCTGGCGTTCGAAAGAAATTACGAGATGTTCAATATTGGTATTGTCTATTTTGTTTAACAACTCTGTGTATTTGTAATTATGGACAACAGCTTCTAGACGTTCACATAACCACACGCACAAGGAAGTGGCTTTAATTTATGAATTATGCTAACGTTTATTTCTGTGCTTGTCTAATTGTCTTATGATCTGTGAAAAAAGCATAGCTTTCAGCTGCTTGCAAAATAATAATAATTTAACATTGTAAATGTTGACCGAGAAAAAATCATTTTATAAAATTATATATATATAAAATTTATTTAGAATGTTTGTTTTAAATATCAGTTCGTTTTGAAAATAGTGTGTGTGTGTGTGTGTGTGTGTGTGTGTGTGTGTGTGTGAAATCATCCTCTTTGATCAACCAAGATAATAATTTCTAGAAAACTTTCAATGAAATCAATATTTGTATTTTCTAACATAGTAGTTATGCTTTAAATGGGTTACTCTATTTACCTATTTATATCATAATAAACTAAAAACTTTGCTGAGATCACTGATAATACTCAAACTAACAAACTAATAATGTGTTATGTATTTTTGTTTTTATTTTTGTTATTGTTCGGTAGTAAATAATCATTATTTATCTTTTTAATCGTGTTAGCTTTTTTGTCATTTATGATCTATAAAACACAGAAGCTGATGTTAATGCAACGCCTATATGAGTGGTGAAACATTTTATTATAAATATTTTAAAGTTTTGTTACATTACGAAATCTACTCGAAAATGTCTAAAGCTGAGAGTTTATAAATAACTGGTTTCTTCCTTTGAAATATAATTTGAATCTATTTTGTTCTTAAAATCCCTCAGCTGTATCCCGTTTCCTTTGGGTATCTTGATGATGAAGTTAATAATCTGAAAGATCTATTTCTTCAGAACCGATACATTGTTAAACCTCGATGTTCCTCCAGTAAGGGTTGCTTTGCATGTATCTAGCTATGACCGTGCGCCCTAGGAAATAAAACAAAATTTTAAAACACAATTATTAAAGATGATCTCCATTCGTTATTTTTATGTTTCTTATTGAGCTAATACTTTAATTTGCATATATTCTGGTAAAAGTACGCTTAATGTTTTAAAATGTGTTCTCTATGAATAAATGATATAAGTTACAGTAGATGAACCTTTTTTAATAGGTTGTATTCCAATTACATTGTACTGAAATTCTTGCTATTAAATTGTTTTTGAGTACTGACATCTGACCCAATTTAGACTGTACACCCGCTTTGAATACGTGTAATACCATCGTCTTCTCCTCTTTGGCGGCCATCTTTTATTCGGGTCTTTATGATCTGGCGTTACGTAGGCTCTGAAATGATACTTAATATATAAGGTTTTCATTTGTTCATGGAATTAATAAAATAAAAAAAACCCCACAAATATTGCAAAGTGAAAAACATTCAACGAAATATGACGATGACTAATTAATTATCCAGCTCCACGGAAGATCACAATCAGCAAAATCATCACTATTGCCACTATTATTAATTATTATCAAACATCTTGGATAAGTGTTATATAAACCAGTTACGATAATTAGCACAATTCTGTAAAACCAGACGGGATTAATTGATACAATATATAGTTGAAATAATTTATACACCAACCTCTTCAGATGTTTTTAATTTCCATTTATATTTGCTGAAAACGCTTTACATGGCTGTTTTTTCTTACTTTTTAATGTTATTACTTTTATTATTACTAATTCCACTATAACAACTACTACTATTACAGCTGCTGCAATTACTACTGTTACTACAACCACCACCATCACCAACATTAACTGCTATTACCATCATTAACAACAACTGTTACTTCTGCTGTCACTACACTATTATCATTTTATTATTATTATTTATTTTTTAAACGACATTGTGAAACACTACTACTGTTACTACTACTATCACAGCGTTATTACTATTAGTAATATATTATCGTCATCATTATACTTTTTATTTATTTAAAACGACCTTGTGAAATAATTATATTATATTCTTTTACCAGTAAAAAAGGCCTTTAAAAAATTCCGTTAATCAAAAACAACGTTTTAATCTCTCTTCTTAGGATTACTTCATTAACTTTTTTAAAAAGTGGTAAATGATTTGAAAATATTACATAATTATTCAACAATTTACAACACTAAAAAGACCATTATTATCTCCAGTTTTTTGCTGTATGGTAATTTAGTTACTGCTAAAATCTGTATGCCGCTGAACTCATAATATTCAATTCAACTAGATTCCGATACGGGATTTTTAATATATTTGATTTTTTAATTTTTTAATTTTATGAATTCTGAACTTAAACCTTTACTCATCATAATACGTACCTGTTAAATAACGAAATAATTTAAATACATTGTCTGTACGTCAATTTTACTGTTACGTATGCGTCTGGCGGCTAATCTGATAATAAAACTTAAGACTATTTAAGTGGATGCTGCGAGTAAAATAGCTATAACATTTATTAGTGCATTTATAAAATTTAAGAAACCAGCTGTTGGCTACACTTATTTTAGCATTTTAATCAAACAAATTGCTACACCGATATATACAAATAAACTGAAGATCGATTGTCAACTGTAGCGATGAAGGTCATATCAGGTGATGACAGTTGTTCCACGCATACTTCTAATTATCACAAAATAACGATAAAGTCTTCAAATGGCCTCCTAACAGTTCATGTTCCTTGCAGCAGGAACATTCTACATCCGTTCTTGGTTTTTATTTTCCTTTTTGTTTTTGGTCTTTTTCATTTTTTTCATTTTTTTTCTTTTTCTTTTTTCTTATGTCTATATAAAATTAAACAACCATGCTATGACGTGACAGCTATAGCCCCAAAGGGCTTAACGGCGCCTTTGTTGTATGCAAGATAGTACATTTTTTTTTTCTTTTCTTTGTTCTTTTTAATTTATTTTTGCTTCCTTTTAAAAAGGAGAAGAAGAAGAAATAAAAAATATTATTTTGCAACTTTATTAACTGATTGGCCACCAGATACAAATGCAGCAGTAAAATGCAACTTAGGACAATGTATTTAACTCATTGTTTCATTTTCCCACAGGGTACACCTTAAGAGGTTTTAACCTGAAAGTTCTGTACATATCATACATTATTAAGTTCAGTAGATAAATGGAATCGGTTTATGAAGTTAAGTTTGCCCAGTCCAAAGATATATTTATTATGTATTTTAGGATTAATCTTACACAAAGTATACAAAGTTTCTTCCATCGTTCGCTGCGAACCATGTTGCAGTAATGTTCGGCTGGGGGTTGTCTGGGTCGGCTGATTTAGCGCCACTACTGAAAAGCCATGCACTGGATGGACAGTAGACTGGGGCAGACATGTTCAATTTTCCAATCCAGTGACCGGATGTAGGAGAGTCCATGAATCCCGGATGTGCGTCAGTTGTAGGCACATACAGAAACATGTCTGCAACTTCACTGATAGAACTACTAACATTTTTTGGTTTTACTGTAACTGAAATATATTACTTGAAATATATTAAAGAAAATATTATTTAATTTAGATCATTTACATGCACGCATTTCAAGTGTATAAAGTATTTTATTTTTATTTTCTTATTATTTATTTATTTTTGTTTTAAAGCGTAAAACTTATTTTGAAATATTTTTATTTTTTTTCTATATATAGTTATTTATTTACTTTTTGTAAAACCTGTCTATAATCTATCTCTCTGCCTGTCCCCTCTCTCTCTCTCTCTCTCTCTCTCTCTCTCTCTCTGTCTGTCTGTCTGTGTGTGTGTGTGTGTGTTTTATAAACATACACACAGAATCAGTTCCTTTATTAGTATTATTAATTTTTGCTGTTGTTTTTATTATTTTCTTTTTTTTTTAGATTTTCTTCTTTTCTTATAATTTTTATATTGTGTAAATTATATATAGTATTTATTTATTTATTGTTACTTTAATTAATCATTTTATATTATATTTGTTTTATTTTTATTATATTTTAAATTTCATTCTATTGTTTTCTTTTGTCTTAATTGTTTATTACTTTTTATTTTAGTTCTGCTTGTCAACGTTATATTTACACAAAATAGTTTCCTACTATTTTGACATAATTATGTTAAAAAATGCAATGTCTGTCTGTCTATTTATCATCTGTCTGTGTGTGTGTGTGTGTTGCTTCCAATGATTTATACTTATATTTTGTACAGATAATCTCTCACGCGTCAATATGAACAGCTAGCTACTGTTAGGAAACAAAGTATTAGAATCTTTCTATTTTAATACAGTTTCATACACCAAAATGTATAATTTGTTTATAATCCTCAATAAACAGGTAGCTTGTATTGATCATGTATTAACGCTCTTCAGTGAAGATTATTACAGATAGATGGATGACGGATGTATGGATAGATGGATCGCTGGGCATATGAGTCGCTATGTGGATGGAGAGATAGATACGTGAAAGAAGACGTTATTGTTGAGAACCTATCACCAATTTATGACTGTAAAATATATATGCAACAAAATTTTTAAATTGTTTCTTGCAGATTTTTTCGTCTACACAGCACCGCCAGAGTAATGAAGAAAAAATAAAACAACAGAGATAATTTAAAACTAATTTATGTTATATGTTTATATGTAATGTTATGTATATATTAATCAAAAGAGAAAGCGCTTGTGTTTGTTTGACCTTTACGCGGCTGTAGAATATGTTAACAGAAGTTTTAAACGGTAGTGGGTGTGTTCGAAATTATTTTTGTGTCATTAAAGAAATGTTCAAGTACTATTTTACTGTAATTAATATAGTGACAACATGTTTACCAAATAACTTTTCTCTCTGAACTTATAGCTCCTTTCCTGTCAAACAATAACAGAGTAGCCATGGAATGACGGCAACAAACATTCGTCTTTGTCAGATCAAATCGTAAAACTGTTAGTGATATTTTCACCAATGTAATAATAATAATAATAATAATAATAATAATAATAATAATAATAATAATAATAATAAAAAATACACTATATAGAAACTAATTAGACATGTGTTGGTAACTTTACCTATTCAATGATTACCATTCATAAATATAAATACATGGGTATTCCAGCATCTAAAAACTATAGCATCTAACATTTGAAGCTAATAACACATTTCTTTTATAATATAGTTTACAGCAGTTCTTTTTTAAAGTTCAAATTTAAATAGAAATGCCAAAACGTTTTTGTCGTAAAAGAACATGTTTAAAATTATGATGTTATTACTTTAATGAATTATTATTCCTTACCATCAATTCCTTGGTAGTAACTGAACCATGTTTCATTTGTTTCAATTATAAAATGGTTTCCTCTCAAAACCGGCGGAGCATCAGCGCAGAAATCCTCTGGTTCCTGACTAAAAGATTTAGCGATGAAAAGAATAAAAACTAATATATAAAACATAGTGAACTATCTGTAAGCAGAATCACAACACTACCAACGACCAGAGAAAATATTATTCAAGCTATGTGACAGTCTTTTAATCATAATCTTCGTCAACCCTGTCTTAGCGTGACACAGTGGCACGGAAATGCTGTGTATGAAAAAAGTCATATATCAAAAATGTTAATGTGCCACTCAGTGACTTTATGATTCATTGTGTCGAGCTCTTTTACGTATTTTTAACAACGAGCGGATGTTTTCTGTCACAAGTAATCAAAGATACAAGAATTACACTTTTGTGTTACTGTTATTGTTATAATTTTTTTTTCTTTTTTTTTTTTTCTAAGAGGTTTATTTTTCAGCAGCTAAGGAAGATTTTCGAAAATACCTTAAATAGTTGCCTGTATGTTTGACGTTGAAATCACGTGACCAATAATATCAAATTGACTGGTGAAATGTCAGTTATTTTCATTCTTTTTTATTCATAATAAACAAATATAATGTTTTTGAAAAAGCATATTTCATTTGCCCTACGTCCATTGTTCAAGATTTTTACACTTCTATAAAATTTAATATTCGTGAAGCAAATGTTAACGTTTGATCAAAATTACAAATACAGTAGTACCTTGACTTACGAGTTTAATTCGTTCCGCGACCAAGCTCGTATCTCAATTGGCTCGTATATCAAATCAATTTTCCCAACTAAAATTAATTGAAATACCATTAATCCTTTCCAGCCCCCGAAAAACTAATCCAATTTTTTTTTTTTTTTTTTTTTTTTTTTTTTTTGTACCCTGTGTTTAAATAAGAAAAATGTATTTATAAATGACAAATATTGTATAAAACAAAATAAAAGAGAATGTAGAGAAATAAATTTGTTTTGTAAAGTGTTTTTATTTTGGAGATCAGACAATATATTTTAACGCCTTTGGCTGGAGTTACAGCCTTTATCGGCTCCTTCAGCTTCAGTATGTTACATGTCGTAGAAGTACTATGGTCGTACTGCTTAGACATGTTGACGACACGCACACTTCACTTATGTTTTTCCATGAATTCAAGCTTTAATTCAATGGACTTCATCCGCTTCTTCTTCTCCGCACTGTCCTTTGCACTCGCTGTCTTAGGATCCATGGCTAGAAAAAAGAAATTTGGCAAAATACTGCACAACACACAAGCACAACACAACAGAAATGCTTCTGCGGCGAGATAACCACGTGAAGTAAACGTGGGAAGCTGGCTCGATGTTATGTTGTTTGTTGCACCAACTAGCGGCAGCATATCTGAAGCTCACTTGCAACTCAAAGCAAAAAATCGACCATTGGGGCACTTGTTAGTCAAGGTACCGCTGTACTTACTATATAGTATAGGTGATCACTGAAAGCAAAGTTTGAAATTACTCCAAACATGCTTACTTGTATATTATATATGTGTCATCTTTAACAAATTGTGTACAATCAATAAACTGTAATTCAGGAGGGAGGTAACCACGTGAAGTAAACGTAGAATGCTGGCCGGATGTTATGTTGTTGGATGCGTCAACTAGCGGCGGCGCAGCTGGAGCTCGCTCGTAACTCTGATTTTGGCTCGCAACTGAAAGCAAAAATTAGACAGGGCGACTGCTCATAACTCGAAGTTGGGGCACTGGTAAGTCGAGGTACCACTGTATTTTATTTGTAATGTAATTTATAAATGCACTTTAGTAATAATAACAACAGTAACAACAATAACGATTATACTGATTATGATGAAAACTGCCTTTATATATTATGTAAAAGGTGTGTTTTTCTAAATTATAAAATTATTTCATAATGCTGACACAAAAATGTTACTTTGAACAGTTAGAAATTGAAACTATTTGTGTGCAACCTAGATGAAAATTAATTAATATTAAAAAACAAATGAAGCACCATTTCATAGACATATTTATCCTGAGGTCAAAAGAGCATAGACAAAGAAAGTCTATCAAAACGACACTGTCTCACTACATCTGTCAAAGTGTTTAACGATCGAATATTTCACATAACTCTGCTTCATGCAATATCGGAGCATTATTTAAATATAAACTTATTAAGGCTATTGCTTAGGGAATATATGAATGTCTACAGGACCTAAATTTGTTTCCATGGCTCAAAATTTGTTACCCACGATTATATAACATTAACTGTACTAATTCAGACAAAATCGTCAGAGGAAACCTTCTATAATTTTGCACTGGAAGCAAGAGCTCTTTCCTACTAACAAGAAAGACATCACATACCAGAGTCTGGATGGGACGGAGAAAAAGCCAGTGAGTCTGCTTACCCAAATGACAATTTGTGAAAAATATGATTTTCTTTGTCACGATTTGTCAGCCCGTCACAGTTTGTCATCTCTGGGTGCTGAAATTTATATTGGTATAGGATTTGTCACCTTCTATTCACCAGCATAAATTCTTTTCCAAATCAGCTATACTTCATTTTCTCTCCTCTATCTTTTGTTTCAAAGGTTCTGACATATTACATAGTCTTTTTGATCCATACTATCATATCTTCTTACAAATACACACACATACATACACACACACACAAATGATTTAAAAAGGTGTTTGTTATATATAATACATATACACACAAAGACATACACAAACACATATTATAATTTTAGGTCCGACGGATAGTTTTAAGCATCCGAGCCAAGCAAAACAGGCGAGCTAATAATATTATATTAAAATAGGTACATAATGTCTTTCTATTCGATCATGCATGATTTATATCTTAATATATATTAACAGAAAGAGTCACATTTTAATACAAAGTATATGTAATACGTTCACATTATAGGCCGTTAATTATGGGTTATTAGGTGTCAAAGGCCAATAAGCGGCATTGGAAATGAAATATCCAGTAAATCCACTAAGGAGGTTCGGTTATACACGACGATATAAAAAATTTATTAAATGCGTTGAATACAACATTTCTTTGTATTCTGTTAAATAAGATAATAAATGCTAGACTATATGTCACCCATGTAGCCTTCGAGTGACGACAAATCGAGACGAAGCGGTGGCTCAACGTATCCAGTCCAGTATACTAGCAGTGTGGTAGAGCGTGAAACTGGGAGATTATTATACTCTTTGAACGTAAATGATTAAGCAATGTTTTTGTGTGTCTGTGAGTTTGTATGTTCTTTATCGTCGTGTAAATGTGGGGTTTTTGTGTGTGTTTGTGTGTGTGTGTGTGTGTGTGTGTGTGTGTGTGCTGGCATGAATACTCAAGTATGACGTCTGCATCACGTCAGAGAAAATAACGATACTGATCAAAACCAACTTTGCCTGGAAGTTGTTTTGTATTATTAATGTGAACAACGTACGATTACATTCAGATGTTCGTAATGTTACATTATTAGTTTAATTCTGTATTTATTTTATTTTTTATTATTATTATTATTATTATTATTATTATTATTATTATTTATAATTATATATTTTTTTTCCTTTCTTTCTTTGGATAATTTATATTTTGATAATGTCAATAAGTTATGATTCTTTTTTCACAAGATCTATATTATATAAATTTCGAGACACGAAAAACATAACAAAAATGATTACATATCATAAACTACATCAACAAAGAAACAACACCAAAACGTAATAGTAATATATGACTCACTTTCACGTTCGAAGATAATAATAATAATAATGTTAATGTTGTAATAGTAATATACTACTAAAATTTGTATTACATTTCAAACATTTGTAAATTAAAATCTGTAGAAAAAATTATTTCTTCAATTACATAAGCTACAAGATAAAGTTCTTATATTTACTGTATTAATATGAAGTTACGACCAGTTAACAAACAAAACTAACCCGAAATTAATATTAATTTCAAGAGTGACATTTTCATTAATTATTATGTCATATTACAAGACTTTTTCACTAAAATAGACTTCATTATTTATCCCAGTTTTATATAATACTAGTTTTTATTTGCTGTTTTCTCATGTAAACTTGATTCTATGTTACTAATTTGAACGAAGTTATTAATATCATGTGATAGTGACCGTGTTTCCTAATTGAAAATGTTACTTAGTTTATCTGCATTGCCGATTTAACAATTCCATCGTCTGAACTCAGTTGAGATCAGTCATTCTGACTGATATTACGTAATTGGATGGACCTGTCGTTTAGATTCAGAATCAAGATGGTGTAACAATGCTAAATAAAATATCGTAATATTGAACCGAAGTCCAACAAATCACACTTCATCATTTTCTAAATCAATCGTTCTCTTGACACGGTATGAGTAACGGAGTATGGGGGCTTTGATTTATTAGGTCTTTTATAATTTTATATTACTTGTCATATATCAGTAATTTCTCTTTCTTTTTCAGATACGTCATAATAATATTACATGTTAAATTTCTCACAGTAGTAATATTCTGTGAAATTAATTTACACTTAATGATTAACTTGTATAAATATATATTCTGTCTATATATTTAGATATAACAGTCGAATAAAGTTTATTGTTTATTTATAACAGTGGAGTAGAGTGTATTGCTTTGTTTACAATAGCCGAGTAGTGTATTGTTTTAGTTACAACAGTATAATAGCGTGTTTTGTTTTATTTATAACTATGGTCTAGAGTGCGTCGCGTTATTTATAACAGTAGACTGTGGTATCTTGTTTTATTTATGACAGTGTACTAGAGGATTTCGTTTTTTTTATAACAGTGGACTTGGATGTATTGTTTATTTGTAATAGTGGACTAGAGTATATTGTTTATTTATAACAGTGGAGTAGAGTGTTGTTTTATTTATAACAGTGGACTAGAGTGTATCGTTTATTTATAACAGTGGACTAAAGAATAGTGTTTTATTTATAACAGTGGAGTAGAATGTATACAGTGGTACCTCGAATTGCGAGAGCTCCAACTTATGAGTTTTCCGAGTTATGAGCGGTCGCCCGTTGAGAGCCAAAATCCGAGTTACGAGCGAGCTTCCGATACGCCGCCGCTAGTTGGGGCAACGAACAACACAACATCCAACAAAGCATGCCGCGTCTCACGTTTGCTTTACGTGGTAACCTCGCCTTGGAAGCCTCTCTGTTGTGTTGTGTTCACGTTTTGTTCAGTATTTTGCCAAATTTCCATGGATCTTAAGAAAGTGAGTGTGCTAAGGACAGTAAAGAGAAGAAGAAGCGGATGAAGTCCTTTGAATTAGAGCTTGAATTCATAGAAAAACATGAGCGAGGTGTTCGTATAGTCAACATGGCTAGGCAGTACGAGCATAGTACTTTTACGATAAGTACAATGCTGAAGCAGAAGGAGTCGATAAAGGCTGTAATTTCAGCCAAAGGCATTAAAAAACATGGAAAACACTAACCCTGGACACTTTACAAAACCAAATTATTTCTTTACATTCTCTTTTATTATTATTTTTTTAATACAATATTTGTCATTTATACAAACGTTTTTTTAATTTAAAAATACGTTACAGAAAAGAAAATTAATGGGGAGTTTTTTTTGGGGGGGGGGCTGGAACGGATTAATGGTATTTCAGTTAATATCATTTGGGAAACTTTATTTGATATACGAGCAAACTGAGTTATGAGTTCGGTCGCGGAACGAATTAAACTCGGAATGGAGAGTTTATTGTTTTAATTATAACAGTCGGATAGAGTATGTTCTTTCATACCGGGCATTGGCTCGACTTTTTCTGATTTCTGAAATATGAAACAAAAATTGGTATGAACAATATGATTAATTTGATAATAATAACATCACATTATTAATCAACTGTAAAGCTATATGTTTTTCCATATTGAGAATTGTTAAGCATGTTTTCATGAATCGTTGAACTCCATCTTCTTTGCAGCGAAGATTATCAGTGAGATTACCAACATAAGGATATTTCCTGTAAAATGTATTCACTCCAATTTTTATAGTCGTCAGCATATGAATCACTTGTAATTTATTTGTCGACATGCATGCTAGATGTAAATGGATCCCCCTCCCACGCACATTTTTTAGTATTTCAAAGTAATTATTATTTTCTGCGATTCTTTGCAACAGTTTCCTTCTAAAAGCTTCCTTGCCAAATTCAAGCACATGTTATCAAACTGGCTCTGCATCTCATGCAATGGACTCACTTTAAAAATTGGGGAAATAAGTGGGAAATTAATAAACTCCATCGTTTATGTTACTGTTGTGATGCTTGTAAAGAAGTTTCTAAAGCAAGAGGAATAACTCCAATGAAAATATATTACACATGAAATAATGAATGGTTTCCCGATTACTAGGTATATTATATTTATTTAAAAGGTGGTATAATTTATTTTATTTATATAAATTAAGACATATTTTTCCTTTTTAATTTTATTTTTAAAAAATGTGTCTACAGTATTTTCGATTAACTACATAGTTCTAAATAAGTTTACTATTTCATTTCTCATTTAATTTAGAACTTCAGTTATGAGTCTAAATTTATTATTAAAAGCGAAAATTAAGAAATGAAATGAATGTAATAAATAATTTTAAAATAATAAATAAAATAATTTAAAAAAAATAATAAATAAATAAATAAATAGAAACTAAAGTTATAAAATGCAGAAATAATTATCTAGTACAGAACAAAAGTAAAATGTCTGTCTGCAGCAGCAGTAGTTGAAGTAGTAGAGTAATAGTGGTAGTAGTAGTGGTGGTGTGGTGATAATAATAAAAAATGTCTGCAGTGGTAATAGTCATAGTAACAGAAGCTATCTGATAGAGATATATTTTATTTAATTTTTTTTTTTTTTTTTAGTTTATCATCTTTTATTGTTAATGTTTATCTATTTTATCTACTTCATGTCTTTTATGCTGTCTGGCATGCAGTCAGTCGTTTTAATTTATCGAAGTAAAGTTAGTTCTGTCCAAAAGGATATATATTATATATATGAAAAATATAGATATTTATATAGTCATATTTCAATGCACACACACGTATCAAAGAATAAAATACAAATAATATTCAAATATATATATTTATTGCATATATATGAATGTTATTTGTATTTAATTCTTTGACAGATAGATAGATAGATTACATAGATAGATAGATAGATAGATAGATAGATAGATAGATAGATAGGTAGGTAGATAGACAGAAAGACATACAGGAAGACAGATAGATTAGATAGACAGACAGTTACACAGATAGATTAGATAGATAATTAAAGGTCCAGTCTGGCTTATTGGTTTCCATGGCAATGAGTTACTGAGAGAATTTCGAAGGATGCACTTCCAAGGAAACCGAATGAAATGGATGTATCCCACAAAATACCATCAAATGAGAAAACGAATTTGGTTTCTGTATAAAAAGTATAATCAGAAGCGACCACGAGGAATGGGAACATAATTACTATAAAAATTATGTGATAATGTTTACTTCGTAAAATTTAGATTTATAGATTATTATTTCAAACTTTTATGCTGTTTATAGTGTTAACCATAAATACAAATACAATCTAATTTCTTTTGTAAATAAAATATTTTTGAGTTAAGAGAACTATTTAGATTTTTCAATAAGATGATAGTGCTAAAGCAGATAAATGAAAAACAAAAGGGTTTGTATAATGAGATTTATTTTTGTAAACTTTTTAAGTAGAGTATTACTTTTTGTAATTTTTAATGCTTATAAGAATCATAAACTTCTTTGTGCTGTGGATGCTACTTTTGATTCAATCTGTAATAAAAATCAGTAGATATTCGGAGATTAAAAAGAGTTCTACTTTTGTTTTAAGTTATATGTTCTAGATGACTATAGTCTTTGAGATAGCTCACTAAAATAAGGTTAAAAAAAAAATGCTTTGAAAGAAATAAGATAACCGATAGTATTGTATTAGTATTTTCATTTTAATATTATTATTTTACCCTTTAAGCCAAACTATTTTTTCAGAAATATATAATAATTAATTAATAATCAAAAGGAAAATGAAATTACACAAACATTATTTTTTAGTTAGTGAAAATAACAACTTCAGGCAACTACTCTTAGATAAACCAGCTGATTGTGACATTGGACTATGAAAGAAATGTAAAAATGTCTGTATTAACATACGTTTCAGTGTCAAAAACACATGCCCAGCACAGCGTCTGAGTGTTCTGTTGTGTGAGAGTGTTCTTTGTTGTACGTTTCATGTTTTTTGGTGCGTTTTGTGGATGTGGTATATGTAGCATATTGAGATTTTTTCACTGTTGTGTTTGGTTTTGTGTTTGGTTTATTCTGTGTATTTAGTGTTATGGTGCAAGCTTGGTGTATGGTGTGTTGTGCTCTGAAGCAGTGTGGTATGTGCTATGCGTGATATGTGTTGCTTTGTATTATGATGAATTATGACTGTGAATGTAGTGGGTATAGTGTTTAATGTGTGTGAATTGTGAGCTAAAAGAACACCAAACATGCATTCAGAGGTGGGTTTTTTGACATTTGTGTGTGGTGGCTGGTATGTATTATCCTTGGTCTGTTTGAGTATTGCTTTTTGTTGAGTGATTATTTCATTGAAGTAATCTTAATGATTTGCAAGTATTTTAATATCTGGAGAAATATGCTAAAATGCTAAAAAAAATTTCATGATTTAACAGTAGATGAACAGTTAAATTATTAGCTTGGTGGTCAGTTGATGTTCAGTAAAGACCTGATATGTTTAATAGTGATCGTTTTTGATGACCAGGTATATCAGTGAATATATGTTTAATAAAACAGAAGATTAAAACCATCGGGATTGATCTGAAAATGTACAACAATGCAAAACTATGCTTAACTTTGGTGTCCTTTTTAAAAAAAAAAAAAAAAAAAAAAAAAAAAAAATAGGTCTATCGTTCCATATTAAAATATACGAAAGCGTGTAAAATGAAGGAACAAAATTATTTATTATTAGGTCAGATAATTCACAAAATACTTCGATAACGTTCACTCTCTGGAACTAAATAGAGGACGTTTTCACAGGTGTACTGCCTAAATGGAGAGGTATTCTTGTTAATGAGAACATTCACCAGAGTATTGCTACAATAAATACTAAGTTACATGTTGTGTATGTTAAAGTCATAACTCTATGCTTTATTTATTTGCCTCCTTGCAATAATTTTTATTTTAATCCTAAAGACAGTCAAGTTCTTACTGATCAGTTCCCATCCCATGAATATTATCACCTTGCTAGATTAAGGCACGCAAAGATATCCGATGCAGTAAGAAGACATTTTGGATAAACTATACGTGTGTATGTGTTTGTTGAATTTCCAAACATCGGTTAAATCTGTGTTGAATAAGATCCAGATATTAAAGGCTTGAGAGTACACAAATAATGTCGAATTCCCCACCTGGTCGAAATAACTCGTCTACCAAATATTTGATTACCTCTGTATGTAATAAACTTGGCCTCTTCATGTTCAAACGAGTTTTGATTATAGACTGACAATGGTTTATTTATCAACGTACATAAATCTCATTTCTTTATTCTTCTTCTGCTGCCATTTAGTGAGGAGCGCATTTTTCGTAAATCGGCTATATAAGATCAGCCGAAAGCAGAACAAGCGCACATCAGTGTGTAGCGTTCACTAAAAAAAAAAAAAAAAAAAAACCTTAATTTTTAGTCGATTAAAAAACACATTTCATTAAATACACATCACAGAGAAAATTCTAGATTTGTACAATATTATTATAGCACTGTACTCTCTGTCTTTCACTTCTTTGATTTTTGTTTTGTCTCCCCCATTGGGCCTGTTTGTCTTTTACTTAAACACGTCGAGGACTTACCTGAAGTCAGCAGAGCATAGCTGACAAAAATTCCTTTTGTCTCGCTAATGATCGTGAATTGTTCGGTGATTTCATTAATTGGATTACTGTTAACTGATTTAATTAATACATACTGTTAGGAATATTTGTACAAATGAATGCGTAATATATTTACTTACTTAATGATACATACAGGTTAATTACGAGAATTGTATTAAAATAAGCAATTTAGGTAAATAGTAAATATATTACCGACATTTTCAAAAACTGTACCTTAATAGTACAACAATTTAAAATGTTATACTAAGTAAAAATATAGCCACCAGCGGATTCTACAAGTATGTATTACCTAAATTGCGATCCATGGCTTAATAAATAAGTTAGGGCCAATTTCACTAATAGCAGCACTGTCATACCTAGTAACCTCATCAGTGCCGCTGGTATTGCCTTCACTAATACCAGCAGTGTCACGTCTATTAATACCTCCGGTATCGCTGCTATTGCCATTACCACAACCAACACTACCATGTCTACATATACCATCAGTATGGCTACCATTGCCATCAATAATACCAGCCATGTCATGCGTGTTAATACCACCGGTAAAGCTGCCTTTACCATCACTGCTACTAACACTATCATGTTTATTAGTTTCAATGGTAAGACTCCCATTACCATCACTTCTATCAGCACAACTATGTCTACTTATAGCACCGATACCATTGACAATACTTCAGTAACTATCATGTGTATTAATAGCACCAAAAAGGCTGCAATTACCATCGATAATACCAACTCCATATTGTGTATTAATATCACCTGTACCGCTCACATTACCACCTCTTCTACCAGCATTATCATGTGTATTAATACCCTCGACACATCTGCCATTACTTTCACTGCTACCAGCACTACCATGTCTATTAATATCACCGTTTCCGCTGCTATTAGAATCCCAATTAACAGAACTACCATGTATATTAATACCTCTGCACATAACATCGCAGAACTACCATGTGTGATAATATCACCGATACCTCTGCAATACCGGTTGTATTAGTCGTCATGGTGAGAGCAGCCAGCTCGGTGCTATACGCAGAAATGGTAGTGCTGGTAGTAGTGATGGAAATAACAGGGTACCAGTTCTATTAATTAATAACACACGTGATAGTGGGGATACTAGTGATCGTAATACCAACCTTACCGATGGTAGTGCTGGTAATAGTAATGATATAGGATACTTACCAGTGGTGTTCGTAGACATCTGATGGTAATAGCAGCGTTACTAGTGTTTTTCAGTAGTCATGGTAATAACCCACAGATCGGTGGTATTCCTAGCCACAGTAGTACTGGTAGTAGCGATGGTAATGACAGCGGTTAACGGTTGTATTAATACACATCACAGTACTGGAAGTAGAGCCTTACCTGAGGTATTAATACACATGATACTGCTGGTAGTACTTATGGTAATAACAGCGTTATTGATGGTTTTTCTACAGATGGTAGTAGTGATCAAAATAGTACACTTCCTAATGGTATTAATGCACATGGTGGTGCTGGCAGTAGTTACACTAATGGCAGCCGTAGACATAGACATGGTATTTCTGGTAATAGTTATCGTTAGGGCAGATGTATCTGTGGTATTAATACATGACAGTGGTTGTAGTAGTGATTGTAATAGCAGTCTCACCAGTCGTATTAATACACATGATAGTGCAGGCAGTAGTGATGGTAATATCAGCGGTATCGGTGGTATTAATACACAAGATTGTACTGGTATTAGTGATGGTAATAGGTGCCTTATCGGCTCTATTAATAGACATTGTAATCCCGGCAGCAATGAGCATAATGTCAGCCGTATCTGTCGTATTAATACAAATGATGGCGTTGGTAGTAGCGATTATAATTGGAGTATTACCAGTGGCATTAGTATACATGAAAATGAAACTACTCATCAGTTTTAAAAAATTATCTTTTTATATACTAGTTTAAATTTCTATGGAGTTTTTCAGAAATATACACAGGTTGGACACATTTGTGTGAATCAGTGCAATTGATTAATTAACTTAGGCTTACCAAAATTCTTAAAAATACATGTATGCTGCCTTACTGGTTTGAAAGTATATGAGATATATAGTGTTTATATTGCCATACGACTGAAATGAATCAGTTTGTCCACAGATTGGGACGAAAAAAAAAAGGGTTAATTTCAATTAAGAATTCATAACTTTTTTCATAACAATGTTGTTGTTTTTTTCTTTCTTTCTTTCTTTCTTTTTTTTTTTTTTTTTTTTTTTTTTTTTGGGGCGGGTGGGTGCTGTTTCTGATTATTTATTATTTTATAAGAAAATGACATACCTATAATAATGATTACTGTATTATTAGAATCGTAGTCTAAACTAAGGTGAATAAAATAATATTAATACTAGTAACAGTAATAATAATAATATATTCATAAATAAATTACTTAAATTATTTAATTTAAATACTAGCAATGTATCATATTTTATTATATTGTCAAATGAAAAAAGATGTATTTTATACCAGTTAAAAGAAAACCAGTCCCTGGAATAAAAACAAAACACTTTTGATGATATCCATGATATGAAGTTTTACTTTCTTAAAGACGATTATGAACATATTCTCTATTAAGTTTTTACATTTATGTAAATTTTACTGTAAAAGATAACACATTTCAAATTTTTTGAAGGGGTCTTTTTTTTTTTTCTTTTCTTTAAAGTAACAACCGTTCTTTTATATTTATTTAATTTGGCTTTCAATTTTTTTATTTTTATTTTTTATTTTTTTATTTTTTTTTATGAAGACCTTAAGAGAAGTAGACTTACTGAGTTAAATATTATGTTCTTGGCTTGTTTCAGTTGATGAATGAGCTTGAGATAATGCCTGAGTAAGAGTTGTCGTTCGTCAATACTAGAATAGGTAACTTTTCTATTATTTTGATGTTTACTTCTGCAGACGACCCTATAGAGTTGTCGTTCTTGAGATTTTTACTCCAATCCCGGAGCCCCCATCCCTGGCGATGTCAGAGATCGGATCCAAGATAGGCATGCCTGAACCTATTTCTAGATATGGGAACATAAGAAGAGTTTCCATACCCACAATGAAGGTTTTTTTTTTTTTTTTTTTTTTTTACTAATCTGGCACTAACGGTTCCCTTCAAATGGCTGTTAAACAATAAATATCGGTAGTTATTTGTAAAATACATGGCAAAATGTGAAAGATACTTCAATAGGTCTAAATGTTCCATTTGAATAATCTATTCAGCCCAGTCGATTTTTTGTTAAGAAATTCCCCAAACAAAATAAATTGATATTTGACCTCATTCTGCTTTAAAACACACAGTAAATCAGCGTAACATTTTGAAAGATAAAAAAAAAGAAGAAAAAAAAAGCCAGCGCCACTAGCGGTCATTAGCTTAAATATCTTTATTAGCATTAGCTATCGAAAGCAATTAAATGCCTTTGGTACTCCGTTTATTAGTTATCTTCTAAGATTTATATAATAAAATGTTTTCAAATATACATACCACATACGGTAACGATAATTACACATTATACTACGTGCACTGTCAGGCACGTCTCATGGATGCCGACATTATTATTCTTCTTTACATTTATGTTCCTCCTTAGGCACATTAGCCAAAATTTACTTCTGTTAATCTGATGGAATAAAATAAAATCG
Organism: Chrysomallon squamiferum; assembly: GCA_012295275.1. Classification (NCBI taxonomy): domain Eukaryota; kingdom Metazoa; phylum Mollusca; class Gastropoda; order Neomphalida; family Peltospiridae; genus Chrysomallon; species Chrysomallon squamiferum. The sequence continues at coordinate 9,416,802 of CM022674.1, forward strand.
TTTCAGAAATTAGCCTTTGGTTTTAATATTTTTGTGCAAGTAATCAGTGTTGTACTATGTGAAACTATGCACTGACTGATTGTGATTTACGATTGTATCATGCTCACATATAAATAGTTTTAAAATCATTGACATCCAGTATTAAAGGGCCATTGAATTTTTTGATTATGCAAACGAGTTTACCATATCAATTTCTGATTTTTGGATTTTCATTAAAATAGTTTCATTAATTATTTTTCAGTTTCATGTGGTATCCTGAGAGAATTTTTGGAAGTTGCTAATCATTGTGTTTTGTACGTACGTGGTGTTTACCCACCTGGGGTGTTTGAAAACACAAAGAAGTATAATGTCCCAGTTCAGGTTAAAATCAAATCAAATCATTTATTTTAAAATTTAGAATATTGAATTTATATACTCAAGGACTAACAGAAACGATTTTTGTATTTTTAATGTCTATTTACATAATAATTTTTAGATTAAATTTTGACTTTAAATTTTTATTATTTCTATTTAATATTTCAGTGTTTTAATTATAACTTACAACAATTAAAAAATAATTTTATAAACACTGCATTTTTTTTTTTTTTTGTATGCATGTTAGATGTGCAAGCATCCAGAGGTGAGTCATTACATTTCTAGACTTATAGAAGGAGTTGCAGTTCTTCTTGATCAAAAACTGGTGAATAAAATTGTCATTGTGATACTGAATGGAAGTAAATTACCATTGGAGCATTTTGTTTTTCAAATTGGTTTGCCACTTCCAAAAAGCAGGTGATAATTTTATTTAAAAGTAACACATTTTATCACAAATATAATTTCTATTTTTAATTACTTTAATCAGTGTTTTTTAATGTAACACATTTATGATTTATAGTGAGATAATTTCAGACATATCATGGCCATAACTACATTGAGGCAAATGAGGCAAATGTCTTTTTTAAAGTTTAAATTATATATTTTTATTTTTAGATAAAAAGATTTTAATCAAAAAATTGAAAATAAAAATCTCTGTTCCAGTAGAAACAATATCCACTGAATGAATTTGTTTATGTCTATGGTTACCGTTTGATTTCTGCCAACATTGCTGCAATGAAAAATATAAATGACTTCAAAGACATCAGACATCAATCAGACAGGTTTATCAAACACCTGATGATTTAAGGAATAAGACATCCTTTTCACACATTTCAGTCTTAGCCTGGTTCTAGCTCACCCAAATTTGTTTGCCCTGCTCGGCATGGCAGTTAAATGTTTTGCCTCATTTCAAAAAGAGTGTTGTTACGGCCATGCACATAGCAATGATAAGCCCCTGAATACGCCAAACAAAATATGCTGTGGTAATAAGAATAAAACCAATTTAGGTACATTGCAAAAACATGGGTGACGAACACACCTCTTTTGCTCATTTTATTTCTTATGTAAATTTATGCAGCCTTAGCCACTAATATCACTGTTACTAGCGCTACAATGTATACCAATATCACCGATAAGAGTACTATCATGTGTATTCATCATATCACTGGTAATCTCCTATTACCATCAGTACTAACAGCACTACCTCGAGAACGAATACGATCACTACTACCGGACTCTACTACCGGCCATTAATAATGGTTATTAATACCTCCGGAATCGCTTCCCGTCCCGTCACAACGACCAGCGCTACCATATGTGTGTGCATACATGTTTTAAACGAGATTAAAAGATTTGCGGTTAACGCCATAGAAAGAGCTGTTCGACAACACAACGCATTCAATGCAGTTTCTTACGTCTACACACGATTAATAGTTGCATAGTACGAGAAGTTGAGAAGCTGGAGAGGAATTCATTTTGCCGCTCAGCGCGTACTAGTAGTTAAACACTACGCACACTCTTTGCTTTGATAACTCTCTCTAGTACCATTGTAATGACTTTACCGTTCTCTTACGATCTCAGAAAGACCACTCGGCCATGTCCCTTATGTCTGTATTACACTAAACACACACGCACAGAACCTCTCTTAAACGACGTTTAACAGTCAGCGCTTAACAGAGTGGAAACAACTGCTTCATAACAGAACGCATTCAGACGTGTCTCGTGTGTCTACGTACACTTGAAATTTACGCACTGGGTGTGGTTGCGAAGCCGGAGAAGAAATTAGTTTTCTTGCTACCTGCATACCCGTTTCCTTTCTCATAGACTGTGCTACGTCTCTTACATGATCTGTATTGGCGTTTCCCCAGTAAGCACACACACACGCACCACATGTTTTAAGCGAGATTTAAAGGTTTGCGGTTAACGCCGTAGAAAGACCTGCTTAACTGCAGAACGCAATTCGGTGCCGTTTCTTACGTGCACACGCGATTCGTCCAAGTTGCATAGTACGAGAAGTTGAGAAGCTGGAGAAGAATTCATTTTGCCGCTCAGCGCGTACTAGTAGTTAAACACTACGCACACTCTTTGCTTTGATAACTCTCTCTAGTACCATTGTAATGACTTTACCGTTCTCTTACGATCTCAGAAAGACCACTCGGCCATGTCCCTTATGTCTGTATTACACTAAACACACACGCACAGAACCTCTCTTAAACGACGTTTAACAGTCAGCGCTTAACAGAGTGGAAACAACTGCTTCATAACAGAACGCATTCAGACGTGTCTCGTGTGTCTACGTACACTTGAAATTTACGCACTGGGTGTGGTTGCGAAGCCGGAGAAGAAATTAGTTTTCTTGCTACCTGCATACCCGTTTCCTTTCTCATAGACTGTGCTGCGTCTCTTATATGATCTGTATTGGCGTTTCCCCAGTAAGCACACACACACGCACCACATGTTTTAAGCGAGATTTAAAGGTTTGCGGTTAACGCCGTAGAAAGACCTGCTTAACTGCAGAACGCAATTCGGTGCCGTTTCTTACGTGCACACGCGATTCGTCCAAGTTGCATAGTACGAGAAGTTGAGAAGCTGGAGAGGAATTCATTTTGCCGCTCAGCGCGTACTAGTAGTTAAACACTACGCACACTCTTTGCTTTGATAACTCTTATATGATCTGTATTGGCGTTTCCCGTTCTCTTACGATCTCAGAAAGACCACTCGGCCATGTCCCTTATGTCTGTGTTACACTAAACACACACGCACAGAACCTCTTTAAACGACGTTTAACAGTCAGCGCTTAACAGAGTGGAAACAACTGCTTCATAACAGAACGCATTCAGACGTGTCTCGTGTGTCTACGTACACTTGAAATTTACGCACTGGGTGTGGTTGCGAAGCCGGAGAAGAAATTAGTTTTCTTGCTACCTGCATACCCGTTTCCTTTCTCATAGACTGTGCTACGTCTCTTACATGATCTGTATTGGCGTTTCCCCAGTAAGCACACACACACGCACCACATGTTTTAAGCGAGATTTAAAGGTTTGCGGTTAACGCCGTAGAAAGACCTGCTTAACTGCAGAACGCAATTCGGTGCCGTTTCTTACGTGCACACGCGATTCGTCCAAGTTGCATAGTACGAGAAGTTGAGAAGCTGGAGAGGAATTCATTTTGCCGCTCAGCGCGTACTAGTAGTTAAACACTACGCACACTCTTTGCTTTGATAACTCTCTCTAGTACCATTGTAATGACTTTACCGTTCTCTTACGATCTCAGAAAGACCACTCGGCCATGTCCCTTATGTCTGTGTTACACTAAACACACACGCACAGAACCTCTCTTAAACGACGTTTAACAGTCAGCGCTTAACAGAGTGGAAACAACTGCTTCATAACAGAACGCATTCAGACGTGTCTCGTGTGTCTACGTACACTTGAAATTTACGCACTGGGTGTGGTTGCGAAGCCGGAGAAGAAATTAGTTTTCTTGCTACCTGCATACCCGTTTCCTTTCTCATAGACTGTGCTACGTCTCTTATATGATCTGTATTGGCGTTTCCCCAGTAAGCACACACACACGCACCACATGTTTTAAGCGAGATTTAAAGGTTTGCGGTTAACGCCGTAGAAAGACCTGCTTAACTGCAGAACGCAATTCGGTGCCGTTTCTTACGTGCACACGCGATTCGTCCAAGTTGCATAGTACGAGAAGTTGAGAAGCTGGAGAGGAATTCATTTTGCCGCTCAGCGCGTACTAGTAGTTAAACACTACGCACACTCTTTGCTTTGATAACTCTTATATGATCTGTATTGGCGTTTACCGTTCTCTTTACGATCTCAGAAAGACCACTCGGCCATGTCCCTTATGTCTGTGTTACACTAAACACACACGCACAGAACCTCTCTTAAACGACGTTTAACAGTCAGCGCTTAACAGAGTGGAAACAACTGCTTCATAACAGAACGCATTCAGACGTGTCTCGTGTGTCTACGTACACTTGAAATTTACGCACTGGGTGTGGTTGCGAAGCCGGAGAAGAAATTAGTTTTCTTGCTACCTGCATACCCGTTTCCTTTCTCATAGACTGTGCTACGTCTCTTATATGATCTGTATTGGCGTTTCCCCAGTAAGCACACACACACGCACCACATGTTTTAAGCGAGATTTAAAGGTTTGCGGTTAACGCCGTAGAAAGACCTGCTTAACTGCAGAACGCAATTCGGTGCCGTTTCTTACGTGCACACGCGATTCGTCCAAGTTGCATAGTACGAGAAGTTGAGAAGCTGGAGAGGAATTCATTTTGCCGCTCAGCGCGTACTAGTAGTTAAACACTACGCACACTCTTTGCTTTGATAACTCTCTCTAGTACCATTGTAATGACTTTACCGTTCTCTTACGATCTCAGAAAGACCACTCGGCCATGTCCCTTATGTCTGTGTTACACTAAACACACACGCACAGAACCTCTCTTAAACGACGTTTAACAGTCAGCGCTTAACAGAGTGGAAACAACTGCTTCATAACAGAACGCATTCAGACGTGTCTCGTGTGTCTACGTACACTTGAAATTTACGCACTGGGTGTGGTTGCGAAGCCGGAGAAGAAATTAGTTTTCTTGCTACCTGCATACCCGTTTCCTTTCTCATAGACTGTGCTACGTCTCTTATATGATCTGTATTGGCGTTTCCCCAGTAAGCACACACACACGCACCACATGTGTTTTAAGCGAGATTTAAAGGTTTGCGGTTAACGCCGTAGAAAGACCTGCTTAACTGCAGAACGCAATTCGGTGCCGTTTCTTACGTGCACACGCGATTCGTCCAAGTTGCATAGTACGAGAAGTTGAGAAGCTGGAGAGGAATTCATTTTGCCGCTCAGCGCGTACTAGTAGTTAAACACTACGCACACTCTTTGCTTTGATAACTCTCTCTAGTACCATTGTAATGACTTTACCGTTCTCTTACGATCTCAGAAAGACCACTCGGCCATGTCCCTTATGTCTGTGTTACACTAAACACACACGCACAGAACCTCTCTTAAACGACGTTTAACAGTCAGCGCTTAACAGAGTGGAAACAACTGCTTCATAACAGAACGCATTCAGACGTGTCTCGTGTGTCTACGTACACTTGAAATTTACGCACTGGGTGTGGTTGCGAAGCCGGAGAAGAAATTAGTTTTCTTGCTACCTGCATACCCGTTTCCTTTCTCATAGACTGTGCTACGTCTCTTATATGATCTGTATTGGCGTTTCCCCAGTAAGCACACACACACGCACCACATGTTTTAAGCGAGATTTAAAGGTTTGCGGTTAACGCCGTAGAAAGACCTGCTTAACTGCAGAACGCAATTCGGTGCCGTTTCTTACGTGCACACGCGATTCGTCCAAGTTGCATAGTACGAGAAGTTGAGAAGCTGGAGAGGAATTCATTTTGCCGCTCAGCGCGTACTAGTAGTTAAACACTACGCACACTCTTTGCTTTGATAACTCTCTCTAGTACCATTGTAATGACTTTACCGTTCTCTTACGATCTCAGAAAGACCACTCGGCCATGTCCCTTATGTCTGTGTTACACTAAACACACACGCACAGAACCTCTCTTAAACGACGTTTAACAGTCAGCGCTTAACAGAGTGGAAACAACTGCTTCATAACAGAACGCATTCAGACGTGTCTCGTGTGTCTACGTACACTTGAAATTTACGCACTGGGTGTGGTTGCGAAGCCGGAGAAGAAATTAGTTTTCTTGCTACCTGCATACCCGTTTCCTTTCTCATAGACTGTGCTACGTCTCTTATATGATCTGTATTGGCGTTTCCCCAGTAAGCACACACACACGCACCACATGTTTTAAGCGAGATTTAAAGGTTTGCGGTTAACGCCGTAGAAAGACCTGCTTAACTGCAGAACGCAATTCGGTGCCGTTTCTTACGTGCACACGCGATTCGTCCAAGTTGCATAGTACGAGAAGTTGAGAAGCTGGAGAGGAATTCATTTTGCCGCTCAGCGCGTACTAGTAGTTAAACACTACGCACACTCTTTGCTTTGATAACTCTCTCTAGTACCATTGTAATGACTTTACCGTTCTCTTACGATCTCAGAAAGACCACTCGGCCATGTCCCTTATGTCTGTGTTACACTAAACACACACGCACAGAACCTCTCTTAAACGACGTTTAACAGTCAGCGCTTAACAGAGTGGAAACAACTGCTTCATAACAGAACGCATTCAGACGTGTCTCGTGTGTCTACGTACACTTGAAATTTACGCACTGGGTGTGGTTGCGAAGCCGGAGAAGAAATTAGTTTTCTTGCTACCTGCATACCCGTTTCCTTTCTCATAGACTGTGCTACGTCTCTTATATGATCTGTATTGGCGTTTCCCCAGTAAGCACACACACACGCACCACATGTTTTAAGCGAGATTTAAAGGTTTGCGGTTAACGCCGTAGAAAGACCTGCTTAACTGCAGAACGCAATTCGGTGCCGTTTCTTACGTGCACACGCGATTCGTCCAAGTTGCATAGTACGAGAAGTTGAGAAGCTGGAGAGGAATTCATTTTGCCGCTCAGCGCGTACTAGTAGTTAAACACTACGCACACTCTTTGCTTTGATAACTCTCTCTAGTACCATTGTAATGACTTTACCGTTCTCTTACGATCTCAGAAAGACCACTCGGCCATGTCCCTTATGTCTGTGTTACACTAAACACACACGCACAGAACCTCTCTTAAAACGACGTTTAACAGTCAGCGCTTAACAGAGTGGAAACAACTGCTTCATAACAGAACGCATTCAGACGTGTCTCGTGTGTCTACGTACACTTGAAATTTACGCACTGGGTGTGGTTGCGAAGCCGGAGAAGAAATTAGTTTTCTTGCTACCTGCATACCCGTTTCCTTTCTCATAGACTGTGCTACGTCTCTTATATGATCTGTATTGGCGTTTCCCCAGTAAGCACACACACACGCACCACATGTTTTAAGCGAGATTTAAAGGTTTGCGGTTAACGCCGTAGAAAGACCTGCTTAACTGCAGAACGCAATTCGGTGCCGTTTCTTACGTGCACACGCGATTCGTCCAAGTTGCATAGTACGAGAAGTTGAGAAGCTGGAGAGGAATTCATTTTGCCGCTCAGCGCGTACTAGTAGTTAAACACTACGCACACTCTTTGCTTTGATAACTCTCTCTAGTACCATTGTAATGACTTTACCGTTCTCTTACGATCTCAGAAAGACCACTCGGCCATGTCCCTTATGTCTGTGTTACACTAAACACACACGCACAGAACCTCTCTTAAACGACGTTTAACAGTCAGCGCTTAACAGAGTGGAAACAACTGCTTCATAACAGAACGCATTCAGACGTGTCTCGTGTGTCTACGTACACTTGAAATTTACGCACTGGGTGTGGTTGCGAAGCCGGAGAAGAAATTAGTTTTCTTGCTACCTGCATACCCGTTTCCTTTCTCATAGACTGTGCTACGTCTCTTATATGATCTGTATTGGCGTTTCCCCAGTAAGCACACACACACGCACCACATGTTTTAAGCGAGATTTAAAGGTTTGCGGTTAACGCCGTAGAAAGACCTGCTTAACTGCAGAACGCAATTCGGTGCCGTTTCTTACGTGCACACGCGATTCGTCCAAGTTGCATAGTACGAGAAGTTGAGAAGCTGGAGAGGAATTCATTTTGCCGCTCAGCGCGTACTAGTAGTTAAACACTACGCACACTCTTTGCTTTGATAACTCTCTCTAGTACCATTGTAATGACTTTACCGTTCTCTTACGATCTCAGAAAGACCACTCGGCCATGTCCCTTATGTCTGTGTTACACTAAACACACACGCACAGAACCTCTCTTAAACGACGTTTAACAGTCAGCGCTTAACAGAGTGGAAACAACTGCTTCATAACAGAACGCATTCAGACGTGTCTCGTGTGTCTACGTACACTTGAAATTTACGCACTGGGTGTGGTTGCGAAGCCGGAGAAGAAATTAGTTTTCTTGCTACCTGCATACCCGTTTCCTTTCTCATAGACTGTGCTACGTCTCTTACATGATCTGTATTGGCGTTTCCCCAGTAAGCACACACACACGCACCACATGTTTTAAGCGAGATTTAAAGGTTTGCGGTTAACGCCGTAGAAAGACCTGCTTAACTGCAGAACGCAATTCGGTGCCGTTTCTTACGTGCACACGCGATTCGTCCAAGTTGCATAGTACGAGAAGTTGAGAAGCTGGAGAGGAATTCATTTTGCCGCTCAGCGCGTACTAGTAGTTAAACACTACGCACACTCTTTGCTTTGATAACTCTCTCTAGTACCATTGTAATGACTTTACCGTTCTCTTACGATCTCAGAAAGACCACTCGGCCATGTCCCTTATGTCTGTGTTACACTAAACACACACGCACAGAACCTCTCTTAAACGACGTTTAACAGTCAGCGCTTAACAGAGTGGAAACAACTGCTTCATAACAGAACGCATTCAGACGTGTCTCGTGTGTCTACGTACACTTGAAATTTACGCACTGGGTGTGGTTGCGAAGCCGGAGAAGAAATTAGTTTTCTTGCTACCTGCATACCCGTTTCCTTTCTCATAGACTGTGCTACGTCTCTTATATGATCTGTATTGGCGTTTCCCCAGTAAGCACACACACACACGCACCACATGTTTTAAGCGAGATTTAAAGGTTTGCGGTTAACGCCGTAGAAAGACCTGCTTAACTGCAGAACGCAATTCGGTGCCGTTTCTTACGTGCACACGCGATTCGTCCAAGTTGCATAGTACGAGAAGTTGAGAAGCTGGAGAGGAATTCATTTTGCCGCTCAGCGCGTACTAGTAGTTAAACACTACGCACACTCTTTGCTTTGATAACTCTCTCTAGTACCATTGTAATGACTTTACCGTTCTCTTACGATCTCAGAAAGACCACTCGGCCATGTCCCTTATGTCTGTGTTACACTAAACACACACGCACAGAACCTCTCTTAAACGACGTTTAACAGTCAGCGCTTAACAGAGTGGAAACAACTGCTTCATAACAGAACGCATTCAGACGTGTCTCGTGTGTCTACGTACACTTGAAATTTACGCACTGGGTGTGGTTGCGAAGCCGGAGAAGAAATTAGTTTTCTTGCTACCTGCATACCCGTTTCCTTTCTCATAGACTGTGCTACGTCTCTTATATGATCTGTATTGGCGTTTCCCCAGTAAGCACACACACACACACCACATGTTTTAAGCGAGATTTAAAGGTTTGCGGTTAACGCCGTAGAAAGACCTGCTTAACTGCAGAACGCAATTCGGTGCCGTTTCTTACGTGCACACGCGATTCGTCCAAGTTGCATAGTACGAGAAGTTGAGAAGCTGGAGAGGAATTCATTTTGCCGCTCAGCGCGTACTAGTAGTTAAACACTACGCACACTCTTTGCTTTGATAACTCTCTCTAGTACCATTGTAATGACTTTACCGTTCTCTTACGATCTCAGAAAGACCACTCGGCCATGTCCCTTATGTCTGTGTTACACTAAACACACACGCACAGAACCTCTTTAAACGACGTTTAACAGTCAGCGCTTAACAGAGTGGAAACAACTGCTTCATAACAGAACGCATTCAGACGTGTCTCGTGTGTCTACGTACACTTGAAATTTACGCACTGGGTGTGGTTGCGAAGCCGGAGAAGAAATTAGTTTTCTTGCTACCTGCATACCCGTTTCCTTTCTCATAGACTGTGCTACGTCTCTTATATGATCTGTATTGGCGTTTCCCCAGTAAGCACACACACACGCACCACATGTGTTAAGCGAGATTTAAAGGTTTGCGGTTAACGCCGTAGAAAGACCTGCTTAACTGCAGAACGCAATTCGGTGCCGTTTCTTACGTGCACACGCGATTCGTCCAAGTTGCATAGTACGAGAAGTTGAGAAGCTGGAGAGGAATTCATTTTGCCGCTCAGCGCGTACTAGTAGTTAAACACTACGCACACTCTTTGCTTTGATAACTCTCTCTAGTACCATTGTAATGACTTTACCGTTCTCTTACGATCTCAGAAAGACCACTCGGCCATGTCCCTTATGTCTGTGTTACACTAAACACACACGCACAGAACCTCTCTTAAACGACGTTTAACAGTCAGCGCTTAACAGAGTGGAAACAACTGCTTCATAACAGAACGCATTCAGACGTGTCTCGTGTGTCTACGTACACTTGAAATTTACGCACTGGGTGTGGTTGCGAAGCCGGAGAAGAAATTAGTTTTCTTGCTACCTGCATACCCGTTTCCTTTCTCATAGACTGTGCTACGTCTCTTATATGATCTGTATTGGCGTTTCCCCAGTAAGCACACACACACGCACCACATGTGTTAAGCGAGATTTAAAGGTTTGCGGTTAACGCCGTAGAAAGACCTGCTTAACTGCAGAACGCAATTCGGTGCCGTTTCTTACGTGCACACGCGATTCGTCCAAGTTGCATAGTACGAGAAGTTGAGAAGCTGGAGAGGAATTCATTTTGCCGCTCAGCGCGTACTAGTAGTTAAACACTACGCACACTCTTTGCTTTGATAACTCTCTCTAGTACCATTGTAATGACTTTACCGTTCTCTTACGATCTCAGAAAGACCACTCGGCCATGTCCCTTATGTCTGTGTTACACTAAACACACACGCACAGAACCTCTCTTAAACGACGTTTAACAGTCAGCGCTTAACAGAGTGGAAACAACTGCTTCATAACAGAACGCATTCAGACGTGTCTCGTGTGTCTACGTACACTTGAAATTTACGCACTGGGTGTGGTTGCGAAGCCGGAGAAGAAATTAGTTTTCTTGCTACCTGCATACCCGTTTCCTTTCTCATAGACTGTGCTACGTCTCTTATATGATCTGTATTGGCGTTTCCCCAGTAAGCACACACACACGCACCACATGTGTTTAAGCGAGATTTAAAGGTTTGCGGTTAACGCCGTAGAAAGACCTGCTTAACTGCAGAACGCAATTCGGTGCCGTTTCTTACGTGCACACGCGATTCGTCCAAGTTGCATAGTACGAGAAGTTGAGAAGCTGGAGAGGAATTCATTTTGCCGCTCAGCGCGTACTAGTAGTTAAACACTACGCACACTCTTTGCTTTGATAACTCTCTCTAGTACCATTGTAATGACTTTACCGTTCTCTTACGATCTCAGAAAGACCACTCGGCCATGTCCCTTATGTCTGTGTTACACTAAACACACACGCACAGAACCTCTCTTAAACGACGTTTAACAGTCAGCGCTTAACAGAGTGGAAACAACTGCTTCATAACAGAACGCATTCAGACGTGTCTCGTGTGTCTACGTACACTTGAAATTTACGCACTGGGTGTGGTTGCGAAGCCGGAGAAGAAATTAGTTTTCTTGCTACCTGCATACCCGTTTCCTTTCTCATAGACTGTGCTACGTCTCTTATATGATCTGTATTGGCGTTTCCCCAGTAAGCACACACACACGCACCACATGTGTTAAGCGAGATTTAAAGGTTTGCGGTTAACGCCGTAGAAAGACCTGCTTAACTGCAGAACGCAATTCGGTGCCGTTTCTTACGTGCACACGCGATTCGTCCAAGTTGCATAGTACGAGAAGTTGAGAAGCTGGAGAGGAATTCATTTTGCCGCTCAGCGCGTACTAGTAGTTAAACACTACGCACACTCTTTGCTTTGATAACTCTCTCTAGTACCATTGTAATGACTTTACCGTTCTCTTACGATCTCAGAAAGACCACTCGGCCATGTCCCTTATGTCTGTGTTACACTAAACACACACGCACAGAACCTCTCTTAAACGACGTTTAACAGTCAGCGCTTAACAGAGTGGAAACAACTGCTTCATAACAGAACGCATTCAGACGTGTCTCGTGTGTCTACGTACACTTGAAATTTACGCACTGGGTGTGGTTGCGAAGCCGGAGAAGAAATTAGTTTTCTTGCTACCTGCATACCCGTTTCCTTTCTCATAGACTGTGCTACGTCTCTTATATGATCTGTATTGGCGTTTCCCCAGTAAGCACACACACACGCACCACATGTTTTAAGCGAGATTTAAAGGTTTGCGGTTAACGCCGTAGAAAGACCTGCTTAACTGCAGAACGCAATTCGGTGCCGTTTCTTACGTGCACACGCGATTCGTCCAAGTTGCATAGTACGAGAAGTTGAGAAGCTGGAGAGGAATTCATTTTGCCGCTCAGCGCGTACTAGTAGTTAAACACTACGCACACTCTTTGCTTTGATAACTCTCTCTAGTACCATTGTAATGACTTTACCGTTCTCTTACGATCTCAGAAAGACCACTCGGCCATGTCCCTTATGTCTGTGTTACACTAAACACACACGCACAGAACCTCTCTTAAACGACGTTTAACAGTCAGCGCTTAACAGAGTGGAAACAACTGCTTCATAACAGAACGCATTCAGACGTGTCTCGTGTGTCTACGTACACTTGAAATTTACGCACTGGGTGTGGTTGCGAAGCCGGAGAAGAAATTAGTTTTCTTGCTACCTGCATACCCGTTTCCTTTCTCATAGACTGTGCTACGTCTCTTATATGATCTGTATTGGCGTTTCCCCAGTAAGCACACACACACGCACCACATGTGTTAAGCGAGATTTAAAGGTTTGCGGTTAACGCCGTAGAAAGACCTGCTTAACTGCAGAACGCAATTCGGTGCCGTTTCTTACGTGCACACGCGATTCGTCCAAGTTGCATAGTACGAGAAGTTGAGAAGCTGGAGAGGAATTCATTTTGCCGCTCAGCGCGTACTAGTAGTTAAACACTACGCACACTCTTTGCTTTGATAACTCTCTCTAGTACCATTGTAATGACTTTACCGTTCTCTTACGATCTCAGAAAGACCACTCGGCCATGTCCCTTATGTCTGTGTTACACTAAACACACACGCACAGAACCTCTCTTAAACGACGTTTAACAGTCAGCGCTTAACAGAGTGGAAACAACTGCTTCATAACAGAACGCATTCAGACGTGTCTCGTGTGTCTACGTACACTTGAAATTTACGCACTGGGTGTGGTTGCGAAGCCGGAGAAGAAATTAGTTTTCTTGCTACCTGCATACCCGTTTCCTTTCTCATAGACTGTGCTACGTCTCTTATATGATCTGTATTGGCGTTTCCCCAGTAAGCACACACACACGCACCACATGTGTTAAGCGAGATTTAAAGGTTTGCGGTTAACGCCGTAGAAAGACCTGCTTAACTGCAGAACGCAATTCGGTGCCGTTTCTTACGTGCACACGCGATTCGTCCAAGTTGCATAGTACGAGAAGTTGAGAAGCTGGAGAGGAATTCATTTTGCCGCTCAGCGCGTACTAGTAGTTAAACACTACGCACACTCTTTGCTTTGATAACTCTCTCTAGTACCATTGTAATGACTTTACCGTTCTCTTACGATCTCAGAAAGACCACTCGGCCATGTCCCTTATGTCTGTGTTACACTAAACACACACGCACAGAACCTCTCTTAAAACGACGTTTAACAGTCAGCGCTTAACAGAGTGGAAACAACTGCTTCATAACAGAACGCATTCAGACGTGTCTCGTGTGTCTACGTACACTTGAAATTTACGCACTGGGTGTGGTTGCGAAGCCGGAGAAGAAATTAGTTTTCTTGCTACCTGCATACCCGTTTCCTTTCTCATAGACTGTGCTACGTCTCTTATATGATCTGTATTGGCGTTTCCCCAGTAAGCACACACACACGCACCACATGTGTTAAGCGAGATTTAAAGGTTTGCGGTTAACGCCGTAGAAAGACCTGCTTAACTGCAGAACGCAATTCGGTGCCGTTTCTTACGTGCACACGCGATTCGTCCAAGTTGCATAGTACGAGAAGTTGAGAGAAGCTGGAGAGGAATTCATTTTGCCGCTCAGCGCGTACTAGTAGTTAAACACTACGCACACTCTTTGCTTTGATAACTCTCTCTAGTACCATTGTAATGACTTTACCGTTCTCTTACGATCTCAGAAAGACCACTCGGCCATGTCCCTTATGTCTGTGTTACACTAAACACACACGCACAGAACCTCTCTTAAACGACGTTTAACAGTCAGCGCTTAACAGAGTGGAAACAACTGCTTCATAACAGAACGCATTCAGACGTGTCTCGTGTGTCTACGTACACTTGAAATTTACGCACTGGGTGTGGTTGCGAAGCCGGAGAAGAAATTAGTTTTCTTGCTACCTGCATACCCGTTTCCTTTCTCATAGACTGTGCTACGTCTCTTATATGATCTGTATTGGCGTTTCCCCAGTAAGCACACACACACGCACCACATGTTTTAAGCGAGATTTAAAGGTTTGCGGTTAACGCCGTAGAAAGACCTGCTTAACTGCAGAACGCAATTCGGTGCCGTTTCTTACGTGCACACGCGATTCGTCCAAGTTGCATAGTACGAGAAGTTGAGAAGCTGGAGAGGAATTCATTTTGCCGCTCAGCGCGTACTAGTAGTTAAACACTACGCACACTCTTTGCTTTGATAACTCTCTCTAGTACCATTGTAATGACTTTACCGTTCTCTTACGATCTCAGAAAGACCACTCGGCCATGTCCCTTATGTCTGTGTTACACTAAACACACACGCACAGAACCTCTCTTAAACGACGTTTAACAGTCAGCGCTTAACAGAGTGGAAACAACTGCTTCATAACAGAACGCATTCAGACGTGTCTCGTGTGTCTACGTACACTTGAAATTTACGCACTGGGTGTGGTTGCGAAGCCGGAGAAGAAATTAGTTTTCTTGCTACCTGCATACCCGTTTCCTTTCTCATAGACTGTGCTACGTCTCTTATATGATCTGTATTGGCGTTTCCCCAGTAAGCACACACACACACCACCACATGTGTTTTAAGCGAGATTTAAAGGTTTGCGGTTAACGCCGTAGAAAGACCTGCTTAACTGCAGAACGCAATTCGGTGCCGTTTCTTACGTGCACACGCGATTCGTCCAAGTTGCATAGTACGAGAAGTTGAGAAGCTGGAGAGGAATTCATTTTGCCGCTCAGCGCGTACTAGTAGTTAAACACTACGCACACTCTTTGCTTTGATAACTCTCTCTAGTACCATTGTAATGACTTTACCGTTCTCTTACGATCTCAGAAAGACCACTCGGCCATGTCCCTTATGTCTGTGTTACACTAAACACACACGCACAGAACCTCTCTTAAACGACGTTTAACAGTCAGCGCTTAACAGAGTGGAAACAACTGCTTCATAACAGAACGCATTCAGACGTGTCTCGTGTGTCTACGTACACTTGAAATTTACGCACTGGGTGTGGTTGCGAAGCCGGAGAAGAAATTAGTTTTCTTGCTACCTGCATACCCGTTTCCTTTCTCATAGACTGTGCTACGTCTCTTATATGATCTGTATTGGCGTTTCCCCAGTAAGCACACACACACGCACCACATGTTTTAAGCGAGATTTAAAGGTTTGCGGTTAACGCCGTAGAAAGACCTGCTTAACTGCAGAACGCAATTCGGTGCCGTTTCTTACGTGCACACGCGATTCGTCCAAGTTGCATAGTACGAGAAGTTGAGAAGCTGGAGAGGAATTCATTTTGCCGCTCAGCGCGTACTAGTAGTTAAACACTACGCACACTCTTTGCTTTGATAACTCTCTCTAGTACCATTGTAATGACTTTACCGTTCTCTTACGATCTCAGAAAGACCACTCGGCCATGTCCCTTATGTCTGTGTTACACTAAACACACACGCACAGAACCTCTCTTAAACGACGTTTAACAGTCAGCGCTTAACAGAGTGGAAACAACTGCTTCATAACAGAACGCATTCAGACGTGTCTCGTGTGTCTACGTACACTTGAAATTTACGCACTGGGTGTGGTTGCGAAGCCGGAGAAGAAATTAGTTTTCTTGCTACCTGCATACCCGTTTCCTTTCTCATAGACTGTGCTACGTCTCTTATATGATCTGTATTGGCGTTTCCCCAGTAAGCACACACACACACACCACATGTTTTAAGCGAGATTTAAAGGTTTGCGGTTAACGCCGTAGAAAGACCTGCTTAACTGCAGAACGCAATTCGGTGCCGTTTCTTACGTGCACACGCGATTCGTCCAAGTTGCATAGTACGAGAAGTTGAGAAGCTGGAGAGGAATTCATTTTGCCGCTCAGCGCGTACTAGTAGTTAAACACTACGCACACTCTTTGCTTTGATAACTCTCTCTAGTACCATTGTAATGACTTTACCGTTCTCTTACGATCTCAGAAAGACCACTCGGCCATGTCCCTTATGTCTGTGTTACACTAAACACACACGCACAGAACCTCTCTTAAACGACGTTTAACAGTCAGCGCTTAACAGAGTGGAAACAACTGCTTCATAACAGAACGCATTCAGACGTGTCTCGTGTGTCTACGTACACTTGAAATTTACGCACTGGGTGTGGTTGCGAAGCCGGAGAAGAAATTAGTTTTCTTGCTACCTGCATACCCGTTTCCTTTCTCATAGACTGTGCTACGTCTCTTATATGATCTGTATTGGCGTTTCCCCAGTAAGCACACACACACGCACCACATGTTTTAAGCGAGATTTAAAGGTTTGCGGTTAACGCCGTAGAAAGACCTGCTTAACTGCAGAACGCAATTCGGTGCCGTTTCTTACGTGCACACGCGATTCGTCAAGTTGCATAGTACGAGAAGTTGAGAAGCTGGAGAGGAATTCATTTTGCCGCTCAGCGCGTACTAGTAGTTAAACACTACGCACACTCTTTGCTTTGATAACTCTCTCTAGTACCATTGTAATGACTTTACCGTTCTCTTACGATCTCAGAAAGACCACTCGGCCATGTCCCTTATGTCTGTGTTACACTAAACACACACGCACAGAACCTCTCTTAAACGACGTTTAACAGTCAGCGCTTAACAGAGTGGAAACAACTGCTTCATAACAGAACGCATTCAGACGTGTCTCGTGTGTCTACGTACACTTGAAATTTACGCACTGGGTGTGGTTGCGAAGCCGGAGAAGAAATTAGTTTTCTTGCTACCTGCATACCCGTTTCCTTTCTCATAGACTGTGCTACGTCTCTTATATGATCTGTATTGGCGTTTCCCCAGTAAGCACACACACACGCACCACATGTTTTAAGCGAGATTTAAAGGTTTGCGGTTAACGCCGTAGAAAGACCTGCTTAACTGCAGAACGCAATTCGGTGCCGTTTCTTACGTGCACACGCGATTCGTCAAGTTGCATAGTACGAGAAGTTGAGAAGCTGGAGAGGAATTCATTTTGCCGCTCAGCGCGTACTAGTAGTTAAACACTACGCACACTCTTTGCTTTGATAACTCTCTCTAGTACCATTGTAATGACTTTACCGTTCTCTTACGATCTCAGAAAGACCACTCGGCCATGTCCCTTATGTCTGTGTTACACTAAACACACACGCACAGAACCTCTCTTAAACGACGTTTAACAGTCAGCGCTTAACAGAGTGGAAACAACTGCTTCATAACAGAACGCATTCAGACGTGTCTCGTGTGTCTACGTACACTTGAAATTTACGCACTGGGTGTGGTTGCGAAGCCGGAGAAGAAATTAGTTTTCTTGCTACCTGCATACCCGTTTCCTTTCTCATAGACTGTGCTACGTCTCTTATATGATCTGTATTGGCGTTTCCCCAGTAAGCACACACACACACACCACATGTTTTTAAGCGAGATTTAAAGGTTTGCGGTTAACGCCGTAGAAAGACCTGCTTAACTGCAGAACGCAATTCGGTGCCGTTTCTTACGTGCACACGCGATTCGTCAAGTTGCATAGTACGAGAAGTTGAGAAGCTGGAGAGGAATTCATTTTGCCGCTCAGCGCGTACTAGTAGTTAAACACTACGCACACTCTTTGCTTTGATAACTCTCTCTAGTACCATTGTAATGACTTTACCGTTCTCTTACGATCTCAGAAAGACCACTCGGCCATGTCCCTTATGTCTGTGTTACACTAAACACACACGCACAGAACCTCTCTTAAACGACGTTTAACAGTCAGCGCTTAACAGAGTGGAAACAACTGCTTCATAACAGAACGCATTCAGACGTGTCTCGTGTGTCTACGTACACTTGAAATTTACGCACTGGGTGTGGTTGCGAAGCCGGAGAAGAAATTAGTTTTCTTGCTACCTGCATACCCGTTTCCTTTCTCATAGACTGTGCTACGTCTCTTATATGATCTGTATTGGCGTTTCCCCAGTAAGCACACACACACACACCATGTTTTAAGCGAGATTTAAAGGTTTGCGGTTAACGCCGTAGAAAGACCTGCTTAACTGCAGAACGCAATTCGGTGCCGTTTCTTACGTGCACACGCGATTCGTCGTCAAGTTGCATAGTACGAGAAGTTGAGAAGCTGGAGAGGAATTCATTTTGCCGCTCAGCGCGTACTAGTAGTTAAACACTACGCACACTCTTTGCTTTGATAACTCTCTCTAGTACCATTGTAATGACTTTACCGTTCTCTTACGATCTCAGAAAGACCACTCGGCCATGTCCCTTATGTCTGTATTACACTAAACACACACGCACAGAACCTCTCTTAAACGACGTTTAACAGTCAGCGCTTAACAGAGTGGAAACAACTGCTTCATAACAGAACGCATTCAGACGTGTCTCGTGTGTCTACGTACACTTGAAATTTACGCACTGGGTGTGGTTGCGAAGCCGGAGAAGAAATTAGTTTTCTTGCTACCTGCATACCCGTTTCCTTTCTCATAGACTGTGCTACGTCTCTTATATGATCTGTATTGGCGTTTCCCCAGTAAGCACACACACGCACCACATGTTTTAAGCGAGATTTAAAGGTTTGCGGTTAACGCCGTAGAAAGACCTGCTTAACTGCAGAACGCAATTCGGTGCCGTTTCTTACGTGCACACGCGATTCGTCCAAGTTGCATAGTACGAGAAGTTGAGAAGCTGGAGAGGAATTCATTTTGCCGCTCAGCGCGTACTAGTAGTTAAACACTACGCACACTCTTTGCTTTGATAACTCTCTCTAGTACCATTGTAATGACTTTACCGTTCTCTTACGATCTCAGAAAGACCACTCGGCCATGTCCCTTATGTCTGTATTACACTAAACACACACGCACAGAACCTCTCTTAAACGACGTTTAACAGTCAGCGCTTAACAGAGTGGAAACAACTGCTTCATAACAGAACGCATTCAGACGTGTCTCGTGTGTCTACGTACACTTGAAATTTACGCACTGGGTGTGGTTGCGAAGCCGGAGAAGAAATTAGTTTTCTTGCTACCTGCATACCCGTTTCCTTTCTCATAGACTGTGCTGCGTCTCTTACATGATCTGTATTGGCGTTTCCCCAGTAAGCACACACACACGCACCACATGTTTTAAGCGAGATTTAAAGGTTTGCGGTTAACGCCGTAGAAAGACCTGCTTAACTGCAGAACGCAATTCGGTGCCGTTTCTTACGTGCACACGCGATTCGTCCAAGTTGCATAGTACGAGAAGTTGAGAAGCTGGAGAGGAATTCATTTTGCCGCTCAGCGCGTACTAGTAGTTAAACACTACGCACACTCTTTGCTTTGATAACTCTCTCTAGTACCATTGTAATGACTTTACCGTTCTCTTACGATCTCAGAAAGACCACTCGGCCATGTCCCTTATGTCTGTATTACACTAAACACACACGCACAGAACCTCTCTTAAACGACGTTTAACAGTCAGCTCTTAACAGAGTGGAAACAACTGCTTCATAACAGAACGCATTCAGACGTGTCTCGTGTGTCTACGTACACTTGAAATTTACGCACTGGGTGTGGTTGCGAAGCCGGAGAAGAAATTAGTTTTCTTGCTACCTGCATACCCGTTTCCTTTCTCATAGACTGTGCTACGTCTCTTATATGATCTGTATTGGCGTTTCCCCAGTAAGCACACACACACGCACCACATGTTTTAAGCGAGATTTAAAGGTTTGCGGTTAACGCCGTAGAAAGACCTGCTTAACTGCAGAACGCAATTCGGTGCCGTTTCTTACGTGCACACGCGATTCGTCAAGTTGCATAGTACGAGAAGTTGAGAAGCTGGAGAGGAATTCATTTTGCCGCTCAGCGCGTACTAGTAGTTAAACACTACGCACACTCTTTGCTTTGATAACTCTCTCTAGTACCATTGTAATGACTTTACCGTTCTCTTACGATCTCAGAAAGACCACTCGGCCATGTCCCTTATGTCTGTATTACACTAAACACACACGCACAGAACCTCTCTTAAACGACGTTTAACAGTCAGCGCTTAACAGAGTGGAAACAACTGCTTCATAACAGAACGCATTCAGACGTGTCTCGTGTGTCTACGTACACTTGAAATTTACGCACTGGGTGTGGTTGCGAAGCCGGAGAAGAAATTAGTTTTCTTGCTACCTGCATACCCGTTTCCTTTCTCATAGACTGTGCTACGTCTCTTACATGATCTGTATTGGCGTTTCCCCAGTAAGCACACACACACGCACCACATGTTTTAAGCGAGATTTAAAGGTTTGCGGTTAACGCCGTAGAAAGACCTGCTTAACTGCAGAACGCAATTCGGTGCCGTTTCTTACGTGCACACACGATTCGTCCAAGTTGCATAGTACGAGAAGTTGAGAAGCTGGAGAGGAATTCATTTTGCCGCTCAGCGCGTACTAGTAGTTAAACACTACGCACACTCTTTGCTTTGATAACTCTCTCTAGTACCATTGTAATGACTTTACCGTTCTCTTACGATCTCAGAAAGACCACTCGGCCATGTCCCTTATGTCTGTATTACACTAAACACACACGCACAGAACCTCTCTTAAACGACGTTTAACAGTCAGCGCTTAACAGAGTGGAAACAACTGCTTCATAACAGAACGCATTCAGACGTGTCTCGTGTGTCTACGTACACTTGAAATTTACGCACTGGGTGTGGTTGCGAAGCCGGAGAAGAAATTAGTTTTCTTGCTACCTGCATACCCGTTTCCTTTCTCATAGACTGTGCTACGTCTCTTATATGATCTGTATTGGCGTTTCCCCAGTAAGCACACACACACCACCACATTTTTAAGCGAGATTTAAAGGTTTGCGGTTAACGCCGTAGAAAGACCTGCTTAACTGCAGAACGCAATTCGGTGCCGTTTCTTACGTGCACACGCGATTCGTCCAAGTTGCATAGTACGAGAAGTTGAGAAGCTGGAGAGGAATTCATTTTGCCGCTCAGCGCGTACTAGTAGTTAAACACTACGCACACTCTTTGCTTTGATAACTCTCTCTAGTACCATTGTAATGACTTTACCGTTCTCTTACGATCTCAGAAAGACCACTCGGCCATGTCCCTTATGTCTGTATTACACTAAACACACACGCACAGAACCTCTCTTAAACGACGTTTAACAGTCAGCGCTTAACAGAGTGGAAACAACTGCTTCATAACAGAACGCATTCAGACGTGTCTCGTGTGTCTACGTACACTTGAAATTTACGCACTGGGTGTGGTTGCGAAGCCGGAGAAGAAATTAGTTTTCTTGCTACCTGCATACCCGTTTCCTTTCTCATAGACTGTGCTACGTCTCTTATATGATCTGTATTGGCGTTTCCCCAGTAAGCACACACACACGCACCACATGTTTTAAGCGAGATTTAAAGGTTTGCGGTTAACGCCGTAGAAAGACCTGCTTAACTGCAGAACGCAATTCGGTGCCGTTTCTTACGTGCACACGCGATTCGTCCAAGTTGCATAGTACGAGAAGTTGAGAAGCTGGAGAAGGATTCATTTTGCCGCTCAGCGCGTACTAGTAGTTAAACACTACGCACACTCTTTGCTTTGATAACTCTCTCTAGTACCATTGTAATGACTTTACCGTTCTCTTACGATCTCAGAAAGACCACTCGGCCATGTCCCTTATGTCTGTATTACACTAAACACACACGCACAGAACCTCTCTTAAACGACGTTTAACAGTCAGCGCTTAACAGAGTGGAAACAACTGCTTCATAACAGAACGCATTCAGACGTGTCTCGTGTGTCTACGTACACTTGAAATTTACGCACTGGGTGTGGTTGCGAAGCCGGAGAAGAAATTAGTTTTCTTGCTACCTGCATACCCGTTTCCTTTCTCATAGACTGTGCTACGTCTCTTATATGATCTGTATTGGCGTTTCCCCAGTAAGCACACACACACGCACCACCATGTTTTAAGCGAGATTTAAAGGTTTGCGGTTAACGCCGTAGAAAGACCTGCTTAACTGCAGAACGCAATTCGGTGCCGTTTCTTACGTGCACACGCGATTCGTCCAAGTTGCATAGTACGAGAAGTTGAGAAGCTGGAGAAGAATTCATTTTGCCGCTCAGCGCGTACTAGTAGTTAAACACTACGCACACTCTTTGCTTTGAT